>OY720148.1:56820478-58020478 GCA_963082955.1 Cheilosia grossa | reverse complement strand
TGCGGGAGATCGAAATTTTGGTGAAATCACAGTCACTCTAAAGAACACGTGCACTCGTTGTTAATAGAACACTTTGCAGTTGTTTTCAACACATATCGAACGCACCTTCGTCTATCCTACTACTCACAGAGTGACGTAGAAGCGAATATCCGGTAGCCCACAAACAGTCATTATAACCATAAGTCGCTTCAAACTTAATATCACTCCCATTCACCAATCTGATGCTAGACCGAAATGATTACGTAATGCTGAAATTATTTACCTATCCCGAAATAGTTGATATCCATAATCTTGCAAAAAATAACTCCAAGCAATCAATCAATTTTTACTTCGCGACTGCAGTCACGGTTCTCGACCGGTCGCAGACATAACAACTGCAGCGGCTACTATCGCCAATAAAATGGGAGACTATGATATAATTGAAAATCAATTCTCAACATTTCGATCAGGACCCCGTCAATTGGCGTGGGAAATTATTATTATATATTGCAAAGATAACGCGCACTAACAGAACATAACAATCAATAAAACGGAATTGTGCGGGCTTAATTAAGCGATCAAGACTCGGCGGCGGACATTTATACTTTGTAATTAACTGACGATTAGATCGTCAAAGCACCAGCTTACTTTCCTAAAGGCCAAATTAGGAGCGCAACTACGACCATTCATTAGTCAATTATGATCGCAACAAAATCTCGAGTGAGGGGGCTTCAGCCAAAATTGGAAGTGGACCGAACATTTGACTCATTGTGAGCGAGATAATCTCTTGACAATCTCAAGAGCTCGTCCCATTCATTCATATTTCGTGCTGCTTTGGCGGGGGAATAAAAACTTGTTCCAGGAGACAGCTTACATGTGTCAAAGAAAACAATGAGATGTGGGCCCACTTATATGGAAGCATTTTGTAATCAATGCGCGCAGGACGGATACAACTCCCTTACTCTGGGATTAATCAATTTAAATAATGACAGTCTCTACATGCAACCCATTAGGCAATGCTAATGGGTGTTTAGCCGACGACTGTGGTCTTGTTCTTTGCACTATTAGAATTCAATTAACACGTCGGTGTCGCGGCCGGTTTCGGTTCATTCCAAGTGCATATGAATGTGAAGTGGAGTGTCGGTAAAAATCTTGTCGAATAGCAAGCTAAACTTTACGCTTTTTGACAACTGCACAAATATGAGTTATGGCGGAATTCGACTTGATGTAGCCTTAAGGCAAATCCAACTGGAACTGCACTTGACATCGAGTTTGGGTCCAGAATTGACTGAAGTAATTTTACAAATTTAAACGACCCAAAATGCGGCACAATAAACTATTCTCCCATGCTGTTTTAATAGTTTGTTTATGCATTCAGACTTTAGCTCCAAGGTCACAGATGTAGAGTGACCCATTCCATTCACGCATGCGTAAGTAATTGACGTGTACTCATGAGCCCGCTTGTGCGCGGATATCCGCTATAAATTTTATTCGCCATTTGCCAGCTCACAATAATTACTGCATTTAATAGGCGCTACGTGTGCATTGTTATATGTAGCTGCCGTGAGCAGAACTATTGGCTTTGGGTGCCGAAATTGCATCGCTCCGATCGATAGGGTACTATCAATAATCCAACTGGGAAAACCAATTATGTATATATTATGAAAAGGATTGTGTCGTTTTGATGAAACGGAATGTCATTCAGTTGGATGTGGTAGCCTTGCGAAAAAATAACTTTCTTTCAAACCGCTCACAAAGAAACTGGGTGGAGTCATTTGTTGACTGCGAACCGATTGATAATGACGCATAGACGGTTTTCGCTGGCAGGCAGTAGTTGCAAAGATGCTGACACATTTATGCATATATACCCCAACTTGTTGTTGGGCACTTTCATTTTCCATTGATTTGGCATTTGAGACGAGAGACTCTTTCAATGAATCAAAGAAATTAGCAATTTTAATTAACTTGAGAATTTCCCTAGTGTTTTTTTTTTTGCCGCCACATTCATTGTCATGCATGATGCTTTACTTAAAGAGGACGTGATAATTTGTCATGATAAGTTGGAATCATTCAAAGACAATGGAATTATCACATCTTGTGGATGGGAACATTTGACAGATTGTATACGAGGTGTAGAAGTTGACGTTAGTGAAGTGAGATGAGATGGCTTGAAATTGCAATTCAGATCTACTCTGTAGGAACAGTAAATGCCAAGCGTATACTTTCACGTGAGTTGGAATGCATGATTGTGTCGGTCAATTGTTATAGCGGATAAGGATATATATGAGAGAAATAGCATTCCAATTATTACTTATGTGGAGCATTTCGGAAGGGGTTGTTCCATTCAAATGTCAGTGGTTGGAAGAGTTACCATTCAGGGTACAAAAAAATCCTGCACCAACTTAACCTTAGATTCAAGTGGATTTTAGTCAAACTGCTACCTGTTAAATAAGTAGTAACGATGAGATTTATATAGATTCTAAAGGTATAGCTTCTCAAAACGAATGGTTATAGGTGCCAGTCTGTTTTTAAGACCATACTTCATTCTTGAAAGAATTAAAAGATATTTCACAGCTCAATAGTTCTTTCCATTCCATCGGAAAGGTAAGTTCATTCCCTTACTCTCGTTTGGAATTTAGACTAAGCTTGAGTCAAGCGCTGTGAAATTTCTGAATAATTCCTCAAGCCCGTCTGTGTTGGGTCTTGGGTATGTGCACTTTACTTGCAGTTGTTGTTATTGGTAATTGGATTTCATGCAAACACAGTTTTCACAGGCTTCATTCTATTAATAGAGTCACAAGAGCTACCTTTGATTCGAGCTTCTCAATTTAATTTGAGTAGCTGTACTCGTAGTGGCTACTTAAACAAATATTTTCCAGGAAGTGTTCACTACTAATTAACCAAGCTCCATTTAGTTCTGACTTACCACCAATTATTGAATACTACAGAAGTAACTGCATATTTTTATCACAAACCCTAATATTTCAAAATGTGAAGCGATCCAAGAATGTTTTTGGTTGCCAGGTTGTGCAACAAATCACCAAAAGTATTTGCATATACCTTTGCAACTCAAATATTCATAGAGAGCGATTCAGTTCACAAATGGATATTCAAATGGGGGCAGGGTTTCATTTCTGTTCTTATTTATGAATCCCCCATCTGAACCAAGTAATTTCAATTAGCAATAAGGTCCATGTATGCAGACATCAGAGACAACTAGCGTAACCGCAATTTGCAATTCCAACCATTGCAACATAATACTGAGATTTTCTTCGAATAAATTTATGCTGCTGCATGGCACGGGCAGCCAAGGTTCATGCCAACATAAACATGTCAATATTTTGTCAATCAGCTTGAGACAATGCGATACCTAAATTCTAGCTCCAAACTGCAATATCGCTGTAATTTTATCTTAAGAAATCAAAGAGGAAATTTGTGGTCTCGGATATTAAAATTCAATTAACATTGTCCTGCTCGCTTTTGCGAGCGCTTACTTAATTAGAATTTATGCATTCACCTACTAAATGCATTCTAATACTTTGTTATCACAACTAATTGGATTATGGTAAACATTTTTTTTTTTTAAACGAAGACCTTGGTCTGGTTATATTAAGAATGTGCTCATTTTAAGAAGCAAACAACGTGCATTTTGAACACTATAGGTAATAGGTGAACAGCAGATTATAGGTGACCAAGGGGCTACCGCCCACAATGTCGACAACTCTATGTACAGCAGTTTGGCGACTAATCGAATTTCACGAATACACTTAATTTAAACTGTAAATGTGGAAAAGTTGCACGTTATTCACTGAACCAGAACTAGTTTTGTGAATGTTTGGCAGTTCTACACCTTTTCTGGAGCGATAAAAGCAGCCACCAATAATGCCATACGGGGAGTATCAAATGTGTTTATGTGTTACCCTACATATTATTTGAATTACAAACAATGTTGATAGTCTGGGATCATTCGGACAGCCTATGCAATTGCGAAAAGGAGTGGGTATACATTAAAAATTTTGATTTTGTTTGGTTACTTTTCAAAATATTATATTTTTATATTTTACCCTTGCATTGCCCGCTTTGCTTAATTGGTGTCATTTTTGAACATGATATCATTAAATCAAATAAAATCGGTTTTGGATTTAGTGTATCTTAGCTTTTGGATGGAGCAGACAAATATTTTATGCCTCAAATAATTTAGAGACATGCTTACGCCCCACGCGCCATCAACTTGTGACTGTAAGATGTGCCTATTCCCTACAACTGACGAACAGAGTATTCGTACCGTAGACGAAAAAGAAGAAATACTTGAGCAATAAAAAATAAGTTACCTAGAAGACATTTAAGCTAGAGTTGCTCGGGTTGCTTGTCCCTGAAACGTGGATCTCAAAAGAAACAAGGCGGTTTTCGGCACGTCCAAGGTACCCAACCACAGTGACAGCATTTTCAAGAACATCGAACACATAATTTCTTGTCTTCGGGTAACTGTAGAAGCTTTATGGTCCGATTATGTCCCAAGGTACATATAGTACTCCATATAGCGTAAGTGAATTACCTAAGTGTCTTAATAAGCCTCTTCACAATTTCCCCCAGTTTTATATGTCTTGCATAGTAACACACTAATTATAAATCATATTACTAACGACAAACATAATATTTGTACACAACATTGGTAGCTTAAAAGTTAATCTACCCTATTGGAGTAGGAAACTAAAACGTGCTGATAGCAAACATCACGAATTTATTACAAGAAAATGTGAAAAATCGATTCGCATCTGTGAATTTCGGTTCCAATTCCATTTGGATTTTTGACAAACTGTTGGTGGCGGACCAGCACATTGTGTTGCTTTTATAGTGGCCTACGGATAACACGATTTGAAATGGTTAAAGAAATTCTGCTGTTTTTATTTTTCTCTTTTTATCAGAAGGGTTTGAGTCAAAGCACAATGTAAAGCAACCGCAGCGGATGAAACACGAAAGGAATGGCCACTTCGAGTAGCAATTTAAAAGACATTAAACAACGAGACTGTTAATGTCACTATGCTCAAGTGGAAAGGGTAAAGTAAAAGTAGCCTGAAAAAATAAAAGCTGAAGCTAGACTCAATATTTTGTGCCAGCCCTTAAATTAAACCACCTGAAAGAGGAATGGAATATAATGCAAGTTTAGGTGTTTAGTTAGTTTTTAAATTAGTTATTTCTGATGAATAAACCCTTAAGCTGAAGCTGAAGGCTGAATCAATGCAATGCTTTTCCACTATACAAAAAATAATTGCGTCACGTCAGATACATGTTACAAATAATTATGGACATTTTACACCTTCTATAGTAAGTTCTTCTATAAATGTTCACTCTGTAAGATTTGTTCTTCCTGTCTAACTATATTTTATGAAAACATACAGATCTACGAGTATCATTCGCCTTAACTTTAAGTTATGTCGGGATTGCAGCACGAAACTGAGTCGATACGGTTGCTGCTTATAGAATCATGTCCTTAAACTACCAGCAGCATTCAAGATATTGTCCATCGGAAGCAAACTACATCGCTGATGTAAGAGTGTACGATACATTTGCCAAAAAGGTGGTTGTTACTCCCATATCCGACAATTCGCGTGAGCGCGACTAATTTCATATGCAACTATGTCTCTTTGGCCACATTATAAACGCTGTCTTAATGCATGTATAAAATTGCAAATGATTACCGCAGTCCCCTGAAAATAGCATTAATGGTAAAACAAAATGTTGCCATGATTTCCAAGTGTAAGTCTGTGATTAGTGAATGTGCGAAAAAAAATGGGCGATAGAAAGTTAATTGACTTAACGCGGTTGAATTTTTAATTGGAGAGTTTGTGAAGTGTACAAAAGACAAAGAGGCTTACAAACCACGATTGAATAGTTTCATCTTCCTCGCAGTATACGCGCATAATTTACACCTACTACTGTGTGCTACTCGTACTTATACGCAATATTGCTTACACTCAGTTACCTGTAAGTTTAATAAATGCATTGATCAGCCAATTGAAACCGGCAATAAAAATTATCCAAAAACATAACGAAGCGAGTCTTTGCCCCTAATTAAGTCAATTGCAATTAAAACCCATTTCCATAAGATGAAATGCATAATCGCGAGCGCCTGCCATAAAAATTGTGTTTCCAATAATCGAATTAAAGCACCAGACGGGCAAAATATTATACAACCAGCGAAATTATGCAATATTTACACGGAGCTGGGCATGAGCACATGGTAGCCGCTGCGCCACATGCTACAAGTGAGTACCTACGTCATTGCAATGCATTGCATTATGGATCCAAGATCCAACTGGCACTTGGATGAGGGATGGGGCGGTAAGTAATAACAATAAAAGGATTTTAGTTATTGCTCAGTCACTGGTTAATTGCTTCTTGAGTGCTGCCGGTGAAAGAAGGTATTCAACACTGGCTGGTGCATGGCAAATGTTGAAAATTGCACGCTTGGCTATGGGTGATGATCATCGATGGAAACTCGGTGCTACACTTTCGTTCACTTGCTAACGATGGTTTCACTTATAACTTGCGAACTGAACTACATTCTATCCAGGAAGGGCAATGCGTATTCCATTGTTTTTATTCAACTTTTCATTTTGCCCGCATGTTTTTACTGAACATGCGCGCTAACCGATTACGGATACATGACTGCGTCAGCAGTGCACACTCTGCAGATACGCATAGTCGGATCTACTCGAGTGACATGAGCTAGTTAAGTCAATGGCTCAATTACTATTGACGGAGCTGCAATTAACACAGAGGTTAATCGGAGATGTGGCTGTTTACTGAAACAAGTGATTTACGGTAATTGCGATTTTAAATACTGAAGCTAAACACTGCCTTTTGGTAGTATGTGTTTCATGATCTTGGAGTTTTCGCATTTCGTATTTCGCTTGAGGCGGTTATAGGTACTACTTTGAGACTAAATATTTACCATTTTTACAATAAACATAAATGTGGCCCTTCTTTCTGTAGAAGGGGGCACCAACATTTTTAATTATTGTTGTCAAACTACACTAAAATATTTACCTCCAGAGGGTCTAATGAATTGACCGCAGTCTTAAATTGAGTTCTTAAATTGAGGGTCTAAATTATTATTAGTAACATGTTATTAGTACGTTTGTAAGTCTTGGAAAGCAAGAACTACACAAGATACGAAAACCACTTTATAGTAGTTTCCTTATTAATTTTCCGAACCTCAAGTCTTTGAGTTAAAATATGAATACGAAATCAGCTATTGCGACCATGAATTAATTTAAAGAAAAGCTTGGACATATTTTTGAGTGACTTTTTGATTTAGACGACTACAAAAGAAATTGGGCAAAAATTGAAACAACAGAGCAATAGTATTGAATGACGCAAAGTCTTACGTGATTTAAACAGGAAAGTTGTATTTCTGTACAGTATATTTCAATAAGCGTACTTAAAAGTTTGGTAGAACAGAAAATCCTTAGAATTACAGGTTACTGGGGCGTTACAAATTTCAATGAAAAGCATTGTAGTATGTGGGTAAAGACTTTTTTTTGTATATCAAGTCTGTCATTAAAAGAAATATTCTGTTGCGGGAACGTAAAAATTAAACTGCAGCTTCTTACTTCTAAACTTACAAACATGTTATTCTGAAATATAGTATGAAAAAGTCCAGCAACTCTGTGGTATTTTTTTAAAAATACAAAACGGCGGCTTTGGTGTTTTCATTAGATTTATTATAGCTTAATACATTTGTCCTTTTAAAATATTAATTCACTAATTAGACGATTCATTTCCCTTTCATTTATTATCATCAGTATATTAAACATCTGAGTTTTCAAAACAACACATTTTAAATAACCTTGTCTTACGATGGCGCTTATTTAGTCTCTTTGTACTTCTTATTACTTTTGCTTAGCCTAAAATAGTTGGAGAAACAATTAGTTAAATAAACACTTGTACTATAGATTAGCTATGAACACAATCAATGGAATAAAAATTTGTTACAATGGGGAGCTCAAAATTAAAATACATTGAAGAACTACTCATCAGAACAGTGGGTGAACATAAGCATGCGGGTTCGGCTTCTGGGGGTGGGGACAATTTCATCAAATGTGAACAGACCACGAAGCCAATTTCGATAATGGCTTGAATAGGGAAAATCTAAATCTCGGAATAAAAAAATATCGGCAAGGAACGGACTGAATCGAGGGAACAATCGATTAGCATGCCAGCTCGACGGGTGATAATAGGAAACTCTACGCGTTACAGACAACTCATAGCAATTTTTACCTTGCATGACGGTCATGAATTCTGGAAAGAAGAAAAAACCGTTAGTTCATTAAAACAAACAAAACATATTTTTTTACAAACCATCGAAATCTACAGTGCCCGAGCCATCAGCGTCAATTTCTTCAATGATCATGTCCAACTCATTGTTTGACAGCTTATCGTCCAGCTCATGAAGAATGTCGCGAAGTACTTGAACAGTTAAATAGCCTTTACCCTCCTTATCGTAGACTCTGAATGCCTCTTTCAGTTCCCTTGCAACAGCTTCAGCGTCCTCTTCGACTTCAACAAAGCGAGCTGCCAGCGCACAAAACTGACTGAAATTCAATTTTCCAGTATTGGCCTTGTCCTGCTCTTTGATCAGATTTTTGATGGTCTTGTCGTCGAGTTTTTGGCCCAACATTTCGAGGATAGTTTGGATATTGCTGGTTTCGATGAAACCCTCATTATCCTGATCGAAGGCCTTGAAGGCATTCCGTAGAACTATTAAAAGAAATCAAAAGGATCTGAATGGATATTGGATTTTATATAAATTTGAAATAATTACTTCGCAGTTGTTCTTTGTCGTACTCTTGATCACTCTGTAAGAAGAGAAAGGACTTTGTTAGAATGACATGTGAAGAGGGTAGTCTAAATAATGCTCCTGGGTCAAGCAATTTGTTACAGGTCATATATAGGCTTTAAAATAAATGCTTATGCCAAAACGAATGTAATGTAGGTATCTTCAACTTTTTTTTTCATTGGAGTCAACAAAACTTGTAGTAAACAAAGAAAAGGATTTTTACTTCAGTATATGGTGAGTCCACCTATATTTGCAGTTACAATTTGTGAAAGAAATGGTAGCTAAATCATTATAATGAGGCAGCAGCCAACGGCATTTTGCGATTACTCAAATTATCCATTATACTTGCACATAGCCGAAGGCAGCTGACATTACCATTCACCCTATCATCGCGTTTGAACCGAAGCCACAATTTGCAATTTGCAATATCCATGTATCTAACCAAATGCGGATTGTCTCTTCAGACGCTTATTTCAAGGCGTACGCTGCGATTTCACTTAAACTTAGAAGACGGGAAATACGTCTTGAAGAAGTCAATCACTTAATTGCTAGACTTTAAACAATATTTTGTGTAGTTACGCATTCTAAGCCTCACTTGGCTTGAGTCTATGATCTGGGCATTTGAACAACAAATGCAAGTCCACTTTGAATCGGCAAACAAGCGCTGAGTTGGACACCTATACGTACTCGTAATACCTACTTGTTACGAAAATAAATATAAGTAAAGATCGAATTACAATCGCGGTTCATTATTATGTGTAGAATTTTATGCTGCAGTATCCAAATCAGATTGAGATACCAAATTTGTGAGAAGAAAATCCTATTTTTGCACAGACAAACACAAGCTATATTTAAAACAAAACGATCGCAATTATAACACTGGGTGGATCCACAAGTCCTTCAAATAATGAACTAACCTAAGTACTTGGTGGCATTTTGTCAACATTACTCATAGCCATTTCTTGTGGTTAAGCATTGCAACTGAAACGCCCAGCTTAATTTAGAAATAATATCTTAATAACGGATTATGAGTGTTTGGTCCATTTTACTCACAAAGGATACACTTCATCTATCAATCTAAAATTCTTGGCAATTGTTCAATAATTAATGTGATTTTAATTTGTTAATAAATTAATGCCATTTCTATCTTTGTATGTATTCACTCTCGCAGAGCAATGTAAAATTGCAAAATGTCTACATTAAAAATATCTTTGCACTTTAATTTTGCAAGTTCGACAGCCCACCAATTGAAGGAGCAAGAATTCATTGCGTAACACGGGTTTTAATTTTCTTTTCTAATTTCGTTGATGGGTATTTCTCTTGTAAATGCATGAAACGTACTATTTTAATGTAGTTGTATTTTTAAAAAGATGTTTATATTTTTAATTGATTTTGTTAGTATTTTATTAGATAGGAGAATTTTGTGCATCCAGGAATATTGTTTAGCAGTGTAGTTAAAATTTAAGGTTTCCAAAATTCCCTGTTTTCGAATAGTACCATTTTATATGAATTTCCTGTTATTCACACCGACACTGGGGACACTGGAAAAAGGAGTTGTTCTCGTTTATATAAGCGCTCGCACGATATTCCTTTTCAAATCAAAACGGAGCTTGATCACCGAACGGACGGAACTTGTTGACCGCACCGAATTTCTGTAATCACTCAAGACTTGATCTGTATCGACGATAAAAAATTACCTTCTAATCGATGTCTAAATTTAAACCAACAATACAAAAAAAAAAAACAATTAAATAAAAGAAAACAATGTGTTTTTCTGCTCGTGTATTTTTACTAAATTAAACAACACAATTTAAAAGAACGTTTGGGGTCGTCTATGTCAGTTGGTGTTTTATCAGAGAGACGAATTCAATTGAGCCTGTTTTATTCGTTTTTTTGTTAATGAAACGTACAATACAAAAAACACTATCTAAACGCCACCAAGAGTAACGTTCGTTTTCTGGCTCGTCGTTGAACCGAATCGATACCGAAATTAAATTTGGAATTTTGTTCACCACACACTCACAATATAAAAGTAAAAATCCACTTTCCACCACTAACAGTACATACGTTGTCGGTATATTCAGTTCGTATTGCCGAATCGATCTAGCATAAAAGGCATCTCGTATACACCCCCTCCCGACAATGCACAAAATTAGTTTTTGTACTATTCAAAATGTAGGTATGTACTCGCACTCGGTAGTTGTAGTCGCAACAAAAATGTTGATGCAACAAATTGTGGGAAGAATTAGAAAAGAATGAATCAACTCCTAGTCGCAGAATAATAAAACCGTGAAATCGATCGATTTTGATCGTGATCGCTGGGTACGCGGCGACACTACACAGCAGCGGCCACTCAATAAGTCTCAGTACAGCGATTGGCGATCATTTCACCATTTTGAACCGTAGTCCCTCAATGTGTCAATAGGTACAAGTATTCAGCCATTGGCGTTCGACTTGATGGTTTATTTAGAAACACACTTTTTTTCAAAAGGAATGGGTGCGGAGGAAGTACCTCTCGGTGATTGTTTATTTTTAGATAGGCATATAGAAGAAACAAATCAACTATGTGACGATGGCAATGTATGTATTTGCCCTTTTTGGATCTGTCGAATATCTGCACTGATGTGCGTGTACCTTGATACAATGCGGGTAATTAATATTGTGCCCTAATTAATCTTGAACAATGTACAGGGGCGGAGTGTATAGGCTCTACAATAAATTCGCTGTTCGTTACGGAACATTTGCATTATAAATTGCTTTAAGGTAGGTAGTGTTAAACATATGGTATACTCAAAATAGTCCAGCATATCTTATGCCCTCGCTTCTGCGCCAAGTCCGGAGTGCTCCCGGACGTACAAAAACCAATTATAAGCAGTTCAATATCTATGTACAGCTAGTGGATTGTCATTGGAAATATCCTTCTTAAAAGCGAACCAAGCAGGACCGTTAAAGAGTTGCAGGATCTCCCACTCAAACGAAGGATTTCCCTTACTTTCGTGGCTCTGCACCATATAGAATATAGATGGGATAAGACCATATGAGTGTCCTATGTAGAACTTCCTTAGAGTTTATTACAAGGATTCTTGCTCCTGAAATGGGCCAAATGAAACAGCGATTGTCAAGCGTCTTTGCTTGAATTCGAATGTAGCGTAATTTAAAAGTTAAGCGAAGCTGAGATAGACAAACTTCTTGAAAGCTATAGCTGTCTTAATGACCTTCTATTCGATTCTTCGGATATTGTGAGTCTATTCGTCTTGAAAACACATGTATTGTTTTGTCCTCATTCATTACTTATTTATTTATTTATTTTAAATAACTTAAGGTACGCAACGCAAGGCCATATTCGACCTAGGTATTATGCAATTAAACACACTCCGCGATACTAATAATCATTTTGAGTGTCCAGGCTAAATTTTACGAACACACAGTGGCGAAATTTTCCATGCAAAATTGCATATTGTGGCCTACAAAATATTTAGTGTGCTGCTTAAAAATTATTATTAGTAAGGCCTACTATTAATAACCATTTTTACCCTCCACCTTTAACTAAATGAAGGCCACAATATACACTTAACCGCTCATTGGAATTAGGAAAACAGTCCTACGCCACTGAGCATAGAATATTCATCTTTTTCCCCAAGATGCTCATCAATCAACACAACTTGTCGAGCAAATTTAAATGTCCACCAGTGCGAGATGGAAATTATTTACAGATTTGCAGATCCTCTGCATGAATTAAATAAACGCAAAAAAAAAAACGAAAAGTTCTATGGTAGAAGAAGTGCACCTAAACAATTCCTGCCTACGGCCCACTACCGATGGCTATGGTGCCAACTCTTAATGAAAGTGCTCGCATAATTCACCAACAATTTGGTCGTTGGGAATTATTATAACTATTTTTTATTTTTATTTTTTTTTGTTTTGATTGGGTCACATTCATAGATCATAGAACAAAATCGAGCGACATAATGTAATCCTGTTGGCGAATGCACGCAGTGCATTCTCAGCCGTTCTGGGCAGGTTCGCACATCCAAACATGTAAGATCAGTGCGGCGTAGTAGTACACTTGATTAGTGGTGCACATCTATTTTCAGTTTGATTCCACCAATCGAGCGACCTGTTCCTATTTTGGGAATTTTGAAATATCAAAGTGAACACGTCATTAGTAATTTATTAATTGGGTGGAAAGAGAAATGATGGCCAAATGCAAATGAAGGCGATCTTAATAGGCATGGAGCAATTGCCCCCATGTTAGAAAAATGTTTAGAAAGTCTTGTTAGTTCCTTTTGGCTTTTAATCGACTGTCGGTTCTGCGTGACACAGCTTAGGCAGAGATGATGGTGGGTTGAATTTAAGTTTAAATTTAAGCCAACTGAAAGAAATCAAATTTGCGTAAAGCTGCCAGTGGAATTGGGATGATTCGCTGAGTATGAGTAGCTTTCACTAATTAGCCAATGGGAACCAAATATTGACTTATTGCAGCGAAACTATATACCAAAGCATGATGAAAATCATTTTTGCTCGCTTCCAGCAAACAGTGGCCATTTATGATTTTGTGCTCTTTGGAAAGCTGATTTTAATTATTGCACTTGACACCCACTAAATGACAAAAAACAATCTTACAAAGCTCCCCAAAAGGTATACCAATTTGAATGCTTGACCTTAGTACTTGAAGTTTTTATTAGATATTTACTTATAGGAAAGATACCTGCGACTACAAACACAAGTACTCAAATATTTATCATTTCATTATTACAACATTCCTGATAAACAACATACGATATGACTTTTCACATTATACAGTGTTTGATTAAGTGAAGAAATTAGTACCGTGGCTCTAAAACTTTGGGGCCGCTACCCCACCCAAATTCCAAGGTATTGTTATATATAGACATAAAAAACATTAACCCAATTTGCGGTTACATTTTCTCAACTATTGTTTGGGCTCCAATTGAATGTGGGGGCAAGGGAAAAAAGCTTAACCCAAAAAAATAGCACCACTCCTTTTAATCAACACTCCTCTCTGAAAGCAACAAATATTTCCGAAACTGCCCAAATAGTTAAAAACCACATGTTAATGGCGGAGAATCTAAATTAATTTAATTAAAATATTCGTTCATTACAATGGAAAGAAAACAGAAAACGTGCTTTACCAATATTTCACTTCACACTGACGATCATTTCGCAATGGTGTGAAACTCAGCAACTGTGCAGTTTTTGTACTGCTAAACGGTTCAATTAAAATTTATTAACCGTGAAAAAAAAGTTTTTCTTTATCAAGCTATTCGAATTAGTGCGGCATAGAAATCTGTTATAATTGTTAGCGAGAACCTTAACTACGATAGGAAAATTGATTCAGTAGTTAATTGCAATAAAATATGTTTGTATTATACGATTTCGATGGGTGGAGATCATAAAATCGACTTATATATGAGTCCTTTCTTTTAAGAATCGGGCGAACGAGTTTGATTTTTAGGATACAAATGAAAGCAACCAACAACAAGAACACTTATGTCGTCGCATTTTTTTTTGTCACTATTTAACAGGTAGTCCGAAAAAAGGTAAAACTATTAGTTCCAAAAATAAAATCTCATATAAAATGAATGGTTATGAGGATCGTACACAAAGCTTTAAGGCCAACAATTTTTTAAATTTTCTAAGCCTTTTTCTCAGTAACTCAAAAAACTTGTATTCTTCATTGTTTAGGCTTGTATTGAATTGCCTAAAGAATAGTTGGCTTAGAGAGGCTGAAGTTTGAAACCCCTTAGAGGAAGAATGCTTACAGTCTTGGGTGCGTACGAACCTTGTTGTATCAATTCAGAGCGGAATAAGTTTATCTTTCGAAAAACCAAGTGATATATTGATTCTTAATATTTACATGTGCTCTCTACTGTGCCATCTTTCCAATAGCCACATAACTTACAGAATGCTTTCAGGCGTGTGTACAAAATTCATATTTAAGTGTTCGATTATTAACGTCGCGTCGTAGTGAAAATTCACCCAATAACCAGTTATTATATATAATTCGTCTTCTATTATGTAAAGGAAGTAGAAACTGGATTTTTTTAATGTAGTTACTAAGTTGCTCCCCATAGACGATCTCCAAAATAGGACTCCTAAAAGTATGAAATATTTGTATTGTCACATTAGGAATAGTGTAGGCATTTTTCTGAAGTAACCAGTTTTCAGACACAGCCAGCGGTATTGCACTTACAACAAACAAATTTAAAGAACACTTTAAAATTCTCAATGAAATCGGACTTCTGTTAGAAACTAACGAATGTCTTGTGTCCCAATTCGTAATAAAATTAAAACAGTCTTATAACATTTATACCGACTTCTGACAATATTTTTAAAAATATATCTTCTCACCAAATCTTAAAGCTAACCATTTTTAACCATTTGCCTCCGTTTAGAGTCAATACCAACTAGTTTCTTTTCTGTAGCTTACCATCGCTGAAAACATCTTAAAGCTTACTTTTTTTTCAACCATTTGCTTCCTTTTAGAGCCGATGCCAACTAGTATTTTTCTGTGGCTTACCATCGCTGCAAATACAATTCCAAAAAGATTTTTTTATCACAACCCTTAGATTGAAATAAATAACTTCCGAAAATTTGCCGAAATAAGGATGAGTGATGAGAATGCGAGTAATAGCTATTTGTTCTTAAAGATAAGGCGAATTGTTTTAAGTTAACAATGGTTTTCGTAACTAAGAACAAAATGCTGTCCCTAAAATTGTTAACGAAATTACATCTTTATTTAACTATAGGCACTTTATACAAAGATTAATTATATAGTTTTTGTAATACATTGTATACACTTTAATTATTTAGAGAGTGAAGCGCAGGTAAAAGAAATCATATATTCGTTTCCTTCATTTAATTTTTAAAGATTGTCTAATTGTCTTTTAATTTAAATTATACATATACATAAGTATTTTTATATTTATACTCAAATATTTCCGATTTTAATTGGACTAGAATTTACTCATTGCACCACCTAACAAATTAAAAACAAAAATACAATAAAAAACCCAAACATTAAAATTTCCCTAGCGTTTAAATACATAAAAGATCAATTCTAAATAAGGCAATACGTTTGCATTAGCATAATGGTTATAATGACAGCGCGCAACAAAAAGGAGTGTCTCCATGACATAAAGTGTCATTTTAAGTGGTTTTCTGATTTATTCGCGTCGGCTTTCTCAATCAACCAAAAAAAACACTTGAATCTAAAAGGTCAAACAATGCTTGTTGGATATTGAAAATTTAACCGTCGATTGTAATATGCATAGAGAGTAAAAAAGTATTACAAATTTTCAATTCATATTATTGTGGTAGTCCGGCATTTTAATTCACAAGTCCATTTCGGGGTTGATATGAATTCATGTAATCTGTAGAATTTGATGTATATTCAATTGTATGTAACTGATTTCTTTTGGTGATGTTGATTGTTGTTCGCTGTGTAAGGCTGTGCGAAGGTGTTATTCGCTCACTTTGGACACATCTAATCATCTCCGCCTGTCATCACTTCCATGAATTCTAGAATCATGCATAATAAATAAAATTACATGTTTGGAATTTTTAAGGAAACTTGTTCACATACCATCAAAGTCTACAGTGCCGGAACCATCGGAATCGATTTCTTCAATCATCATGTCAAGATCGTCATTGGTGAGCTTGTCGTCAAGTTCACGCAAAATTTCGCGTAATACTCCAGTGGTAATGTAACCGTTTCCCTCTTTGTCGTACAAACGGAAAGCTTCCTTTAGTTCAGCTTGCATAGCTTCAGCGTCCTCTTCTACAAGGAAGCGGGCGGCCAAGGTTGTGAATTCCTCAAACTCAATTTGGCCCGAACCATCTTCGTCCACCTCAGCGATAATTTCGGCTAACACGGTGTCGTCCAATTGGTGACCCAGCATACTTAGAATTGTGCCCACCATGGTGGCCTCAATGTAGCCATTCTTTTGGGGATCGAATGCATTGAAGGCATTTTTAAGCACTGTGAAGTGTAATCGCAAAATGGTATATAATATTTGAATGAACATACGCTGCCTTTGTTGGCAGTAGAGGATCACAAGAACTAGTTTAAATTAATATTCGCAGCTGCACCTACTCCTCAAAATTTCATACATTCATACATATATATGTTTTTTATAATGCGATTGAAACCCAGCACCCTGCAGTGTCCTCTTCTCAATTCGGTCCGTATTCTCTGCTAGTGTGATTTTGTCCGGTCACCAAATACATAATATGCTGTTCTAATTTTTGGAGTCGTGTATTATTTGTTCTACCCATTTTAGTATCTAGTATTTTTTTATTGAATGGTCTTAGACTTCATTAATTGTTAAATGTAAACGGTATCAAATCGATGATTTTTTTTAATAATGCTGAACTCAAATCAAACATCGATTTCAGCAGAGACGTTCGAAAAATTTATTAAATTTTATTTATCGCAACGTCTGGCGAATTTAAAAAAAAATAAATTCGTGAAAAATGTATGCATCGAGGACTGACGAAACTCACGCCATTGCTGTTCATGTTTAATACCAAAGACGTTCCTAGTATTGGGTAGATAATGTTTACTTCCGGATAGATGCTATGTTATTTCAATAAATTTGGCAGCGCTCCGCAATATTGTGTACAATTGTATATGCGGTCAAAATAAAAACTTTTTGTATGGAATTGCAAATTACTTACAGCATGCTTATAGCAAAACATGTACCTATAACTAGCCTACCAGCCACTCAAATACAAACATGTCACTAATGAGTCTCGGGCCGCTTGATTGATGGACATATTCCCCGTAGTATATACGATTGGATTTGGCTTAGATACCCACTTACCGATATATAATGTAGCTCTACTTTCAAAGTGATCTACAAACAAGTATATAAATGCAGTAAATGCTTACGACGGCGACTGAATACCAGCTCCTTTAGGAAGGTTTATACTAACCCAAATGTATGATATACCCGCCGTTGAATGAACACACGCGATCACGCAGAATTCAATGGACTTTCGTATCTAATATCTGTCACACGAGTGTTGCATTATTTTTGCCTAGACTTACGTAACAAATTGTGTGGGCGCACTACTTGTTTGAATAAACCTGCAAACCAAGGAATGACAAATACCCGCACTCCTTCTCCATTTCACTTGCGAATTACTTAACAGTATTCCATGCTATTTGAAATTACATCTTATTGCGTATATACTTGCCTACAAAGTTATGGTTCCCTATTTCATTTGCGGTCACCACTTGCAACAGTGCCACATTTTGTGGAATATCAATCCAAAACTGCGCAACCAAAGAACCAGATAGACGATTTAGCCGACGATCTGACAAGTTCACATGAGTATGACGCAAGTCGTTACCGCTACTTATAATGTACACTAATCGGTTGCAAAGAACAACGTAATTGAGAGGCCTTGTCACTTGTAGACGACCTGCCTTGAGGACTTCTCTAACATTTTACTTCATCGGTTGCCTGTGAGCACCAGAACTAGACACAGTACGACTCAACGGGAATGCAAATCAAATCAAATCTCAATCTCGCCGATCTCTTTCATCGATATCTGGCAATATTCTCAGCACTAAATCGCGATCGAATATCAAAAAATTGCGGTTAGCATGTGTTTCTCTCAAATATTAAATGACAAAACTCGCATAAGGTCGTCCAATTGAAATCGGACTGAGCATGTGGTTTAGTTATACTTACGTGCAATTTGCTCTTTGTTTAGCTCATCCTGAAAAAGAAAAAGAAAAGAAAATTCTTATCAAAAACCGAACAAACAATTTTTTTAAGCTTGAAGATGGAATTTGATACCAGAGGCACTTGCTTTTCATCTTCAAACTTCAAAGGCATTGCATGTGTTCGCGAAGGATATGAATCACATGCTTGTAGTTTAAAATGTGCACAGCAAAGTTATAATTATATTGTTTTGACATACTGTTCAGCGATTAGATTTTGTTTGGATTTTCCATTCAGGCACTTTTAATGACTAAACAGTACTTGCACAGTTTCTCGTCTTGAAAGAAAGTGATTGACAGGCTGACACAGAGTGGGAAATTTAATTAGAGCAAACGCTGTCACTCGACGAGACATATTGGCTTCCCTTCATGGTAGTGCTTGGTTGACTGAGAGGCACACAAATGCCAACTTATCGATTAATTGCGTTATACTGAATTGCTAGCTCCATAAATGCTAACACTACGAATTCTTCATCGATAGGATTTTATTTTTGTGTGCAGTTTTTGTACAATATACCGACCGAAAAGACGTTTTGGAAAAAGTGTGTTGCTTATATGAAGTTGTACATTATAGACTAGGAACTTTGTTTGAAGCCAAGCTATCAACACATCACGTTGGTGTCAATTTAAATCCTTCATAGACAGTGTTGCTGTAAATTGTCATGTATTCTTTCACTGACTTTCTTCAGAACGTCAGATATTTCACACATATTATCGCCACTGATTCTCAGAGGAAATCTAACAGAAATCTTCTTCCGCGAAGCTCGATGCGAATTAAATGCGAATCGCCTTGAAAATCATACATGAACCATCCTAATAACTCAAAAAACATATACAGAGTTCGACATTCGCCCAATGCGCATTATCATAAATAAGCACCCACAATGAAGAACCTAAACCGGCGGCGGCAGTGGCGGTAGCGGCACCCATGACTTCATCTCCTTCACGTGTCATTTACAATCGAATTATAAATAAATATTTTCAAATAACTTCTACCTATTCGGGTTGCACTCGACATAAGACACAAAAACAACAACCACAAAGCATCACCATCGCACTGTCCTTCACTGCAACTGCGACTATAGGTGCCTCATCCATCGCCATCCATTGCATTGCACTGCGGTTAGGCAACACAACCGCAATCTAAAGGGGGATCTAGTGCTCTTCTATCTCGGTGCCATGTGCGCCATTCTGACGATGTTATGCTAGATTGCCTGTGATCTAAATATAATACTACCTCTCTTAAAATAATACTTTTGCGATATTCATCAAATCTTTAAGCAAAATCATCTCCCTTTATGTTTTGCAATGAAACACTCTGGGTATTGTGTAATAAAACTCATCTTTTTTGTATGGTAAAACATTTTTTCAACACTCACCATGGTAAACTATTTTATGTGAAACACAAAACACAACGAGTTACAAAGAACTTAACACTTGACAGATTTTTACAACAAAATGAAAACAATTAGATGATGTGTGTTTTTGGAAATGTTTTGAATTCTTTTCATAAATTAAAAAAAAAAAGATATTATACTTCGCAGCGGTAGTTACGGGAAATAATTACAAATTTAGTGGAATCTTTAGTTCTAAGGAGCTGAGGACCGCGCACAACACCTCCTCATTCGATCGGATACAGAATAATAAGTCCAAAAATTTTCCTCGCAATTCCTCACTTTTTCAAGTGTGAATATTAGATATATGGTCGTGCAGTGTGGGCAGAGGCAGCTATGCAGTTGTGCACCCAGACGTAATGCATCCGAAGTGCTAAATCAGCTGTTACCAACCACCAGAGACCAACCAACCACACTCAAAAAAAATCTAAAACAATACAATTTACACAAAAGACAAAAATGTGTTTTTGTAATTTTGCCGAGATCACTTAAATTTAAGTCAAAAACAAAACAAAAAAAAATGATCTGTATGACAGATGCTTTTTTTTCTGTTTTACTTCGAAGATCGATGGGTGACCGAACAGAAGAAAATTTTATAGCCGATTCTAGATCTTCGCACACGGATTATAAAGATTGACGAAGAAAAAATCCTTCGACTAATAGCGAATAGATATCTGTGGACTAGGGGCAGAATATAATTTTTGTTGGTTTGTTTGTATAAGAATTCCTTCGAAATTACAACACAGAGATGTTGTGTTGGACTTACATTGCAGTATGCCAAAACTGCGACTGGGTGTCAAAAATAGGAACCCAGCCAAGAAATTGTGCATATATTTTATATTTTGGTGATCGGAAGATCATGATGGACTACGAGATTGTAGAGGTGTTCATTTGTCTTGATCAGCCTAGCAAAAACTAGGAAGAGGATTTATTTGTCTGTTGATGTTTTTTCATTGAATGTCTTTTGATATTAGCCGTATTTTATTATCAGCGTGATCTGATCCGAATCAGATCATGAAAATAAAACAATACGGATCATAGAAAAATTTTATTTTCGAGTTGTGGCAACAGTTGCTTTCAAAACACAAGGGGTAATGTATGAGCATTACAAACATCATATTGCCACCAGCCATATTGCAAACTTTCTGTACAACGTGACGTCACAATATGATGACAATTGACATGACATTTCATTTGCTTGTGGGGGGTGTTACCATATGAATCAAATTAATAATTTTTATTTTTGGATATTGTTTTTAAGAAAAGTAATTTAAAATTCTGTGTTATAAAATGCAACAAATAAACAATATTTTGCTGCTGTGTTTCGGTATTTCGGTGTATTCATGCGAGCGAATGATTTTTTTAAACATTTATGAAATGTTCTCGATTTGCTTCAGAAACATTTCATAAACATTTGTCAAACTTTTCTGTTTTTGCCGGTGTATACGCCGATTAAGTATTTATTAAGCGTTAATGAAATACTTTTTACTGTCGGAAATTCACGACCAGAGGCTCGAAAACAACAACACGGCTTCCGTAATATGGTGTGTTTTGTTTCTAAAAGGAAATGAGTTTACCTACAATCAGTTCAAATTGTAATAGAAATCTTAATTCAGTTTGCGCCTCTGGTCTGCTCAGATTGGAATTCTTAGACAAAGTAAATGACAGCGGCTTAGGCACGAAATTCCAGAAGAACAAAATGAAGTTAGAATTAGATTTTTCTGTGATAAAAAAGAAACGTGTTTCCCAATAACTAGGTTCTAAAACAATTTAAATTTATGCAGGAAGCTAGTTTCGATTTTTTATTATTCCAAGATTTTCTGGACATTTGTATTTTATGTTAAAAGAACAAAAACACACCTCTGAAACAAATTATTAACGAACTGCGAAACATTTCATAAACATTTTTTTTGTTAAATAAATGTTTATGAAACATTTACTTAAATATTTCGCTGGTCTGGGCATACGTTTATGGAATGAAAAAGCAAAATCATCTCGAAGGCGGGAAATTTATTCGATGTGAAAAAAATGCTTTTTGATTTTTTGTGTTGTGAAGGGTGTTGAATATTTTAATCTGGCAACGTGAGTGTGTAGCTTGGCTAATGGCTATCGTTTACAGGCACACCAACATTGAAAAATGAAACAAGCCACCTAGCACATTACATTTTCAGATCATGATTCGTGATCTCGATGAATATCAGGATCATGTGCTGTTGTTGTAAGTGCATGTATTTCGATGATCTATATGGATCATGGCTGATAATAAAAAAGGGCTATTAGTTGGGTGCTTTTCGCCCACAACTGTTGATTTGACATTTGGAAATGTGTGCATTTCTGACGCTGCGTTCACAAATTAGTGCAGTTTTTCAATATGCGGTAAAGTAAACTATGGCCAAGGTTGATCATGACTATAGAATCGACGTTTATATCTCATAAACAAAAGACGGGTGGATGAAGTAACAAAGCTCGCTTACATTCCACATTCGAAAGAGAAACGCTCCACTTTTGAACAACCGAGGCCATCAGATGAACAGCCGCTTTATGCGAGCTGTGTATGGGCTTGAAAATTGAATTTGGTTCAAGGAGGTAACGTTTTCATCTGGGGTCAACTTTGTGCAGTAATAGACCCATCATTAAAATCATGCGAAATCCTTAAAAATCGTTTAATGTTTTAACAAAAGTCGCTGCTCTCAAAAACCTGTGAATGCAAAAAGTACCGATTGATGCAAACGTTATTGCCCAATCTATCTTTATAAGTCCTTTTTGATTAATATTGGATACTACCTAAATATTGTGCTTATTGTTAACTGTTAATATAGTTATTAAAAATATACTTTTTGAAAAAAAGGTTGAAGAGAATATTTTTAGTGAATACCATAATTATTTTTTAATTTTGATTTATTGACTGAGTCGAATTTTATACCTAGCATTACCTACGTGCGTTAAAAAAAAAATGTTATGTCTAAAAACGCCTCTAACCATTTTGATTAATTTATGACTGGAAGACAAAGACGCATTCACCTCTATTTCGAAATGGCCGGAATATATATTAGACTGAAAAATCGCATAACAAGTTCGGGCGAATTTTATTGAACGATATACATTTTGTTCCACTTTCCGACTTAATTGCGAATACTTGCCGAAATACAAACGACCGACAAAAAGGTTGAATGGTAAATATTTGTTTGCGCAATGTGTTCGACAACATCTTTGAAGTTAAGCAAGTGCTTTATGACATTTTGACTTTTTATTGTGAAATATGGTCGGCTACCATTTTTTTGTAAAGACTTGATAATCAGGCTGCTCCTAATTAGATAGGTAGGTTTGCAAATGACCAAACATAAAAACACTATCATAAAGAGAAACATCAATCAATCAATCACAAACAATCCTGTGTTTAACTTACGGTAATAAAAGCGTTTTATGTGCGTTTATAAGGTTATTGGCTTAATGGTTTTTCTATGCCGGAACTTAAGTGGACAATACGCAATTGAGAAGTTCGTACGCTTTACTGTTCGTTAAACATGGCACCAGTGCAGATTTTTTCAACGAAAAATGGTTGCGTGAAGAAGCCCTATGCTCGTATGTCTCTTAAACTTGTTTTACACACAAACAAACGGTTAACACTTTTCTTGCAATTTCATTTAACTTTCATCGCTAAATCTGAAATTGTTCTTATTAAATAAGAAAGGAAAACAAGTGGTTCTGTATATTTGCCAGGCACTTGTTCATCTATGCAGCAAAAGTTTAGTAAATTTATTTCCTGGTAAAACACATTGGAATACATACATTATAAATAATTGATGGCCATATTTTTTTGAAAATTTGTGGATCACATAGAATCAAATCAAAAACGAGTACCTAACCAGTGGTTCTATCGAACGATGATTTAAACATTATTAACCATTACTTGACTAAAATAATAGAAATCACCTCTCTTTAAATATAATATACTTTTATGTATATATATAATAATAATGAATCAAGTTTTTGTTTTTAAGTTCTTAAATGTAGATAACCATGACAGGACTATGCCTTTAACTCAACTAACATTGAGTCATGAGATATTTTCTAACTGCTTTAAATAGTTACCCATCGTAGTATGTCTAGAACGCATCACTTTTAATACCGATTAACACTTCTGTTTGTACAAATAATACATCCAGCATTCATTATTTATAAAGGTTCACCGTTTTTTACTTTTTGATCAACTAAATATGCAAATGATGTAATAAATGAAGTGCATTGAAATTCGATGGCATTATTTCAAAAATATTTTTGCCTTAAACTGATCAATACTGGCAGCCAAACAACTTGCAATGGAACTATTCAATAAAATGACATAATCCCATGATTATTAAAACTAAAACATTTGCGTATTATTTTATTTACCATTGTCGAAGGCATTTTGATGTAGTTTTATTTGTATATATTTTTTTAGTTTAAATAGACAAAAAAAAAAATTCACTTCGGTCAACAATTTTTCACGAATATCCAAACAAGCGATGCAAACATTAACTTTAAAAAAAATAAATCCGCTTTTATTTTCCCTTAAATAAATGTTCACCTCCGAAACGTTATCAAATGAGTGACGAAGCAAGACTGGACGTGTTCCCACAGCTCCTGGACGAGAGAGAAAATTCAATAACGCCGAAACGTACTATAATCATCATCATATTTTCAATTTACGTAAATTTTCTTTAAACTATTCAATGAACGTACTGGGCCGCATTAGTAGCACACTTATGTCTAACATCAACGCGGTTGACAGTTCATTGAATGGCAATTCCCCAAAAAATCTCTATACTGAAAAGTAACACATAAAATAATGTGCAAAATAAAGTCACTATACACACTTTTGGAAAATGAGACGTTTAGACAACAAATAGGAGGGCATCAACGTCTGGCTGGGATACCACCTACTTTACAGTTTACAGCAGAAAATATATAAAAATGCGAATCCACTTAGAAAGAAAAACACTTGCACATTGCATCTGCAGCAAAATATCGGCATACATCTATTTGTCTGGGCATTTTAAGATTGCAATAAAAAATAAATAAATCCGTTGTGCAGTACTAAGAGTAATGGGATGTGGTTTTAGTGGAAATTTTATGGTTTTTGTAGTTTTAACAGAAAATAAAGGAACCGATTAAAATTTGTGCATGAGGGTGTTTGTGAAAGGTGATCCCCGGGCGAAGCTCTCACGCATCTCTGTTTTTCAGATTGTTTGCATAAAAGTTTCAATAGAAATTGTATAGAAGAATGGATTAATATTTGACGAATGCATCGACGCCTCGACACATAAATGATAGTGGGTACCTAGGCGCATAGATATATTTTTGATCCGCTAACCACTGGCTTAAGCCGTGACAAACCTAAATAAAACGAAGTGTTAAGCCAGAGACCAACCAACCACACTCAAAAAAAATCTAAAACAATACAATTTACACAAAAGACAAAAATGTGTTTTTGTAATTTTGCCGAGATCACTTAAATTTAAGTCAAAAACAAAACAAAAAAAAAATTATCTGTATGACAGATGCTTTTTTTTCTGTTTTACTTCGAAGATCGATGGGTGACCGAACAGAAGAAAATTTTATAGCCGATTCTAGATCTTCGCACACGGATTTTAAAGATCGACGAAGAAAAAATCCTTCGACTAATAGCGAATAGATATCTGTGGACTAGGGGCAGAATATAATTTTTGTTGGTTTGTTTGTATAAGAATTCCTTCGAAATTACAACACAGAGATGTTGTGTTGGACTTATATTGCAGTATGCCAATACTGCGACTGGGTGTCAAAAATAGGAACCCAGCCAAGAAATTGTGCATATATTTTATATTTTGGTGATCGGAAGATCATGATGGACTACGAGATTGTAGAGGTGTTCATTTGTCTTGATCAGCCTAGCAAAAACTAGGAAGAGGATTTATTTGTCTGTTGATGTTTTTTCATTGAATGTCTTTTGTTATTAGTTGGGTGCTTTTCGCCCACAACTGTTGATTTGACATTTGGAAATGTGTGCATTTCTGACGCTGCGTTCACAAATTAGTGCAGTTTTTCAATATGCGGTAAAGTAAACTATGGCCAAGGTTGATCATGACTATAGAATCGACGTTTATATCTCATAAACAAAAGACGGGTGGATGAAGTAACAAAGCTCGCTTACATTCCACATTCGAAAGAGAAACGCTCCACTTTTGAACAACCGAGGCCATCAGATGAACAGCCGCTTTATGCGAGCTGTGTATGGGCTTGAAAATTGAATTTGGTTCAAGGAGGTAACGTTTTCATCTGGGGTCAACTTTGTGCAGTAATAGACCCATCATTAAAATCATGCGAAATCCTTAAAAATCGTTTAATGTTTTAACAAAAGTCGCTGCTCTCAAAAACCTGTGAATGCAAAAAGTACCGATTGATGCAAACGTTATTGCCCAATCTATCTTTATAAGTCCTTTTTGATTAATATTGGATACTACCTAAATATTGTGCTTATTGTTAACTGTTAATATAGTTATTAAAAATATACTTTTTGAAAAAAAGGTTGAAGAGAATATTTTTAGTGAATACCATAATTATTTTTTAATTTTGATTTATTGACTGAGTCGAATTTTATACCTAGCATTACCTACGTGCGTTAAAAAAAAAATGTTATGTCTAAAAACGCCTCTAACCATTTTGATTAATTTATGACTGGAAGACAAAGACGCATTCACCTCTATTTCGAAATGGCCGGAATATATATTAGACTGAAAAATCGCATAACAAGTTCGGGCGAATTTTATTGAACGATATACATTTTGTTCCACTTTCCGACTTAATTGCGAATACTTGCCGAAATACAAACGACCGACAAAAAGGTTGAATGGTAAATATTTGTTTGCGCAATGTGTTCGACAACATCTTTGAAGTTAAGCAAGTGCTTTATGACATTTTGACTTTTCCCGGTTTTTATTGTGAAATATGGTCGGCTACCATTTTTTTGTAAAGACTTGATAATCAGGCTGCTCCTAATTAGATAGGTAGGTTTGCAAATGACCAAACATAAAAACACTATCATAAAGAGAAACATCAATCAATCAATCACAAACAATCCTGTGTTTAACTTACGGTAATAAAAGCGTTTTATGTGCGTTTATAAGGTTATTGGCTTAATGGTTTTTCTATGCCGGAACTTAAGTGGACAATACGCAATTGAGAAGTTCGTACGCTTTACTGTTCGTTAAACATGGCACCAGTGCAGATTTTTTCAACGAAAAATGGTTGCGTGAAGAAGCCCTATGCTCGTATGTCTCTTAAACTTGTTTTACACACAAACAAACGGTTAACACTTTTCTTGCAATTTCATTTAACTTTCATCGCTAAATCTGAAATTGTTCTTATTAAATAAGAAAGGAAAACAAGTGGTTCTGTATATTTGCCAGGCACTTGTTCATCTATGCAGCAAAAGTTTAGTAAATTTATTTCCTGGTAAAACACATTGGAATACATACATTATAAATAATTGATGGCCATATTTTTTTGAAAATTTGTGGATCACATAGAATCAAATCAAAAACGAGTACCTAACCAGTGGTTCTATCGAACGATGATTTAAACATTATTAACCATTACTTGACTAAAATAATAGAAATCACCTCTCTTTAAATATAATATACTTTTATGTATATATATAATAATAATGAATCAAGTTTTTGTTTTTAAGTTCTTAAATGTAGATAACCATGACAGGACTATGCCTTTAACTCAACTAACATTGAGTCATGAGATATTTTCTAACTGCTTTAAATAGTTACCCATCGTAGTATGTCTAGAACGCATCACTTTTAATACCGATTAACACTTCTGTTTGTACAAATAATACATCCAGCATTCATTATTTATAAAGGTTCACCGTTTTTTACTTTTTGATCAACTAAATATGCAAATGATGTAATAAATGAAGTGCATTGAAATTCGATGGCATTATTTCAAAAATATTTTTGCCTTAAACTGATCAATACTGGCAGCCAAACAACTTGCAATGGAACTATTCAATAAAATGACATAATCCCATGATTATTAAAACTAAAACATTTGCGTATTATTTTATTTACCATTGTCGAAGGCATTTTGATGTAGTTTTATTTGTATATATTTTTTTAGTTTAAATAGACAAAAAAAAAATTCACTTCGGTCAACAATTTTTCACGAATATCCAAACAAGCGATGCAAACATTAACTTTAAAAAAAATAAATCCGCTTTTATTTTCCCTTAAATAAATGTTCACCTCCGAAACGTTATCAAATGAGTGACGAAGCAAGACTGGACGTGTTCCCACAGCTCCTGGACGAGAGAGAAAATTCAATAACGCCGAAACGTACTATAATCATCATCATATTTTCAATTTACGTAAATTTTCTTTAAACTATTCAATGAACGTACTGGGCCGCATTAGTAGCACACTAATGTCTAACATCAACGCGGTTGACAGTTCATTGAATGGCAATTCCCCAAAAAATCTCTATACTGAAAAGTAACACATAAAATAATGTGCAAAATAAAGTCACTATACACACTTTTGGAAAATGAGACGTTTAGACAACAAATAGGAGGGCATCAACGTCTGGCTGGGATACCACCTACTTTACAGTTTACAGCAGAAAATATATAAAAATGCGAATCCACTTAGAAAGAAAAACACTTGCACATTGCATCTGCAGCAAAATATCGGCATACATCTATTTGTCTGGGCATTTTAAGATTGCAATAAAAAATAAATAAATCCGTTGTGCAGTACTAAGAGTAATGGGATGTGGTTTTAGTGGAAATTTTATGGTTTTTGTAGTTTTAACAGAAAATAAAGGAACCGATTAAAATTTGTGCATGAGGGTATTTGTGCAAGGTGATCCCCGGGCGAAGCTCTCACGCATCTCTGTTTTTCAGATTGTTTGCATAAAAGTTTCAATAGAATTTGTATAGAAGAATGGATTAATATTTTGACGAATGCATCGACGCCTCGACACATAAATGATAGTGGGTACCTAGGCGCATAGATATATTTTTGATCCGCTAACCACTGGCTTAAGCCGTGACATACCTAAATAAAACGAAGTGTTAAGCCTTCATTGATTTTAACTGCAAACAAGTTTTCAGTTGCAGAAGAACAGCACATTTTGAATACGCCGATTTGCACTTTCTGCGGAAATATATATTCTATGTTCAATTTTCCTTTAATTGAATTAAAAAAGGCTATATGCAATATGTGTTTTTTTTTTTGCAAATGACTTACAGATCAATGTGTCGATAAAATAACGTACAACTTAAATATTTGTCCACCCATCAAGTGGTAATTAGTTGGGTGACGTAAAACGAATTAGTTTGCATGTTCTGTAGACTCTAGAGGTTGGGCAAAGTATTTTGTCAGAAAATATGATGACAAAGATATTCAGGTTAGCAATTTAATAACAACTGAAACAATAACTTTAAGGCTTTTGTTTTAAATCTTGTAGGTATTTGCTGTTTGGAGAACTTTTGCTTTTAATTGCACAATAGTCCAATCCGAATTTTAATCTCTTTCCAGTCACCGCTTTTGAATAAGCTTCCTCACCGATTATGCTTGGGTCCTCCTCTAATTCGAGACCCCACGACAACTGCGAAGGCTTAATCTGTCCACATTGTCTTAAGCTGGCCGTGTATAAAACACATAAATGCTTACACCAGTACGTTACTACGAGATGTAGGTCCAGCTTCGCGATGGTGTGTAAGTTTGGCACTAACGGAAGGCACCTTAGTCCTACTCACACACGACACTGTTAAATTCTAGAACAGATGCCCTTTTTTAATTGGCCTTCCGATTGAAAGTATATGCAATGTTAGCATATTATGTTTTTTTTTTATGTATGAAAGATATCATTTTTTTAAACTTTCCACTGTTCCTGCTTAATTGCGGGTACCTATTTAAAAATGGGAAATTTTGATAACGACTGATTTTGAAACGTAATTTGATTATATTTTCTTCTGTGTTAGCAAAACCTGACGAGTTTGGTTGGTATTAATTTTTAAATTCAATTTCAGCCTTGGAATAAATTACCATGTTTTATAGGGCTTCCATTACGGTGGCATTCTTTATACAATTACTATTCCATTGTCTATATTATTATCTAACTTAATTGTTATAATACATGAATTAGTATGTAGTGGGTGGATACGTAACCATAACGAAACACCAACTCGAAAATTGATTTTAAAATAGCAAAGCACTTGGTGTTCGTGTAGGTATTTTGAAGAGGAGATCGTACATACATAGTTACCCTATCCTTTGCTGAGCTGCTCGTCAACTAATAAATAACTAAAAATAATTTATTGGATCAGTGCTGTGATGAATGGATTTATCGCCTCAAACAATTTCGCCCGATACCGTGAGCAGCCTGGTTGCAAGTTATAGCCGCCTTCTCCACTTCTATATTTTCGAAGCAATTTTGGTCTCAAGCGATTAAGGATGCATTCCAAATGTTCGTCATTGTTGTCATTTTATTTATTTAACCCTACTATATTCGTGGAAATATTATTTAACATATTTTATCCGCCACCTACGAGTTGTAAGTCCTCGCGACCCTTTAATTGCACTTATATGCCTAAAAATCTGACAAAAGGTCAAACGTTGCAATCTAAATTTATTTTTTTATTAAAAATGCATCATTCTATTCGCTTTCTATTGCAATACTGCCCAGTGAGGTCAAGTGCAGTCTGAAATCGTTTTGTTATTGTGTGTGTGTACATTCTCTGTAATGAAAGTACAAACCAGCTATATACAATACATGTATATTTATAAATCGAGGTGCTTTGCCTGTGCCGCATGTAAAACCGCCAGGAAAGTTTGCCAAAATTGCCAGATTTTACAGTCGTTTTATAAGAGTATGAACAGAATTGTTCATTCGCTGCCAATCGCACACTCTGTGTCAATAATTTATTTTTGGTCCTTGCCAGACACAGCGATTACCAGTGGACAACGAATATTATAAACAATATGTATGTTTTAATATATTCAACTGAAGATTATGTTTCAAAGTTCATAATTATAAACGCAGAATTAAAATATAATAAGAAACACAAAATTCAAAATACCTGCTTAAAATTGCAGAAAAGTTGTCAAGGAAATGAAATAAGTGCCTAGAAATTACTGCGGCTTCACACGATATATACCTAGATATCCATGATTGTTAGATACAAATATGTATTGGACAAGTTTCAAAACAATTCCTTCGTGACACTGGAAATTTCTTGCAAATACTTATCTATACCTCAATAAATGTGAAATAAAGTGCATTTCGCAATAAAATTCAGTTTGCTCAATATAACAAAATTGAGGTGTTCTAAAACAGCTCAAGGTATTTCCCTATTTTTTTTTTTTATTTTGTTAATTCCAATTTGACACCACTAACAATTTGTATTTAAATAAATCTGCACCAGCAAATTAAATTTCAAAAAGTCCTACTGTCCTATATCAGTAGATACTTTATTGTATTTTCTAACAGACCGATTCGTACAGCAAAAAAGATATAAAATGTTTTAGTGGTTTCACATATGGAAACATTAATCGGAAATATTTTAGAGGCACCTGTCATCGAGTGTTAACTTATTTACTTAAAAAATTATGATGAAAAAAATTACGCTAACATATTTTGCTTTGTACTTTGTTTTCAAAAACAAATTGCCCTGGTTAATTAGATTGTTTAAGTAAAGCATTCGGTCAATTTGGCATACGGATTCGTCTTATTCCATTTGGCAAATGGCTGTGTACATTTCACCTGTTTTACCCCTTCCCGGTGAACACGAGATGTTCACGAGACGACTGTACAGAAAATGTAGTTGCTTTCTACATTTGGGTAAAAATAGAATTGTATTCGCTATTTTGGTTGGCGGATTTTTCGTATATTTAGCATGTACCCCTCGATAGAAACTGCCAGAATGTATGATATTTGCAATTGTTTGAGGATAGGCTAAAGACATTAGGTAATGAATCGACAGCGGTTGTTAAATCCGAAACAAAGGCGTCCTACACAGCTTTAAATTACCATACTACCAAGCACAAGTGTGATTGTGCCTTTAAGAGAAATTAAGCAGAACCTATGAGTGAAATCTTTATGTGTATGCCAACACATTCTGGCCGCTAAATAGTCCGGCCATTCTGACCAACGATATCCTTATTTGCTTGAATTTGCAAATAGTGTGATGGTTCTCGAAAATGTTTCTGCTTCCAAAAATGGTGGTCAATTGTGCACAGTAGCTTTTACAGATTTTATTTGTTGCAAATAATAAAACAGAATTTGTAAAAAATAATTTTTTGTTCTTTTTATATTACATATTTAGTAAAGTACACATTGCACGGAACAAGAACACCTTTTATGAGTTAAAGGCTCATTTGGGGTATTACATTTCGGTTAATAGTTCCGACTTTGAGCTGCACAGAACAATGTCTGAATTACGTTTCGGTAATGGTGGCGGATATTTGGGACTCGTGGCGTACTTATTAGCAATACATTCCAATTTGCAGTCATGTATCTGATGGTTGTAGGCAGATGGCAGCTCGTAGTGATCATCGGTTTCTCCTAACGATTCGTCTTTGATATCCTTACTTTGTAGCGGTGCAGAATTTTGCGATGACATTGAAATCCTGCGGAAAACATAAAACAGAAACCATACAATGGCAAAGTGTCTCAAATGACTTACTTATTTGAACAGTTTTTCTTGCTAAAGCTATCCGACCGCATCGCTTGATCATCCATATAATCCGTAATAGTTGAAACGTAACAAGTTTTGTCGGACTTTTTGACCACCAGTACATGTCTGCTGCCCTCCAATAGATCGGGGTAAGCTTTGATTCCGAAATATGCAATAACTCCACCACAAAACATGGAGCATATAAATATCAGGCTTACTATTCCAACTGTGAATGGTTTTTCATCAGCTGATATCCAAACGACGTCGTCGATTTTTGCCCTGACCGGTATGTAAATGGGTAAACAATTGAATGGAGTTATGGCATGCGTTCCACTTGGTACCAGACAAAAGGTGTAGGCCGAGTTTGCAACCAGGTCGTCGACTATAAGATATGGTTTGGTGTATCCCTCGCAATTGTAATCGACTGTTATTCCATCTATGGTGTACATAAAGTTCTCGATTGCGTCACTGAACCAAACAATATTAACATGTTCGTCGGCGTCCTCAACAAGCACTTGAACCGAATTGTTTTTCAGAAGATTCAGCTGGAACTCATGACAGGGCGGATCGAACAGAAAATACTCCGTCTGCTCAATGCTTGCTGATGATTCCTTTGACGTGTCTAAGAGTACAACTGACATGCATCTCATTTGGAAAAGCGAAAATGGAATATCGCCCTCACTTGACGCTGTTGCTGTCGTAGGATTGTGCTCGGTAATTTCATTTTTCTCTTCTAGGGAATCAAACGTCGTAGTGTCAAGTATCAGTTTTTCATCGGTTTTTGAAATACATTCCATGTCAAAGCTTACATTCGTTAGTAGTACTCCATAGAGAGGCAGTGGTCCTTTGCAGTAGGGCATATCTCTGAAGTGATCTTTATACATGTGGTACAAGTTGATCAGAGCTCTTAAATCGCAGTCGCAATACCAGTCATTGCCCAACAGGTAAATGTTCATTTCACTCAGAACGAGGATCCTTTCAAAAGAGGTAACATGGACGGAAGCTAGTAGATTGTTACTCAAATCCAGGAGCTGAAGGCTGTTTTCTATGTCAATGAAGGCGTCTTCGTCGAATGATGTGATTTTTGAATTGGACAGAGTTAAGAACTTTGTATTTGGCACAGCTGCGAAGAAAGATCTGCCAACCGACCCCACGATAGTGTTGTCACTGAGATCCAAAGCTGTCAAGTTTGGCAAGAAACTTAAGCCGAATACATTGCTCTCGCCGGAAATCAATAACCCAACACTAAGTTTCAATCGGTTAAGGGAAGATTGGATGGGTTGAAAAAAACATCTGTTGACTTCGCCAACTTTTCCGTTTATGTGCAGCGAATAGAGCTTCGGTAGGCCCAGTAGGACTCCATTACTTAGGTAAGGTATGTCAATACCCTTTAGCTTTAGGTCTTGTGTGGTTGTAAAGCCAAGAGAGTTGAATGCCTCATTCATGATGTTGTCAAAATTACCATTGGCAATGAGGACTTCCTTGATGACCTTATTGGATGGTAGCCAGCTATTTGACAGCGTGTTGTTTGGGAAGTCCTGATTGTATATGAAAAGGAGTATATCGTCCTTACATGATGACTCCTTAAAAGACTTGGTTTTACTTTCATAACGAGTGTGGCCAAAAAAAATACTCACTTCAAGAGTTTGAAACACGTCTAAATAGATGTCCCTCGTGTTCCGACATCCGATACTACAGTTCATCAATTGACAGGACCCCATCACGAACTCGTCTTCAACTTTGTACATTATTCTCGACTTGAGTGTCTGCTCTTCCGAAGCTATTGTGACTTCTGTAGATTTATGCACCATAAAAAAAACGATGAACACCAAAGCTCCGCACATTGCTGTCGGCAGCCATACGCATGCTTTGAACAGTGTATCCCTATGTTGAAGGACATTGCCGAACCAACTTAGAAATATGGTTATTGAAAGTTTCTGTGTTATGAGTTATCAAGTGGTTCTTACCCCGAGTAATTTTCATTCTTGGCATCCTTAGAATGTGTCATAGCTGTGACACTACTTGCTTCCGAATGTTAACGCTTTGCCGTCTAACTAGGCTGTATATCCGTTGTATTCTGTAGGCCTTATCTAACTTTCGTGTTATCATAGTTGAAAACTACTATCGCGTATGTATCAAAAGTCAATTATACTCGTACATTTAGTTGATAATGATGTCCTGATAAGATTGGTATGGACGCCCAAATACGGCGGGTAGGAGTGGCTTAAGCATATGATTTACATTAGTATCTGACTTTATGAATAGATTTACGGCACATGTGGCTGAAATTGTTGAATTATGTATTTTTATAAATGCGAAAGGTGAGGAAAGCAATAATTCTGAAAAGACGCAGTTTTCCCGCAATTACAGCGCTAATAAAGCATAAAAAACATTTCAAATTACGTTACTCACTAAATCAATTGATAAGGAACATTGGGGGGAGGGTAATGCTTTCTAAATTGCCACCCAAACTAGATGAAATGATAGTCCACACTGCATACCCTGACGAAAACACATAGAAGTTGAGCTCCCAATTACAGAAATGGCCTTAATTTCACTAAAAATATGCAAACACTCTAATTTAAGTACTTGACAAGAGATTGCAAATATTCCCCTCTATGGCTTAAGCGACGCTACAGGTCAAACAAGATATAAAAAAGCGCTTTGTACGGATTATTCACTCCCTGTCTAATCACCACAAGGTAAAGCGTACTTTCATTTATTTCCAGAAGCCGGATAATCTGTTGTTTGGTGGCGATGTAGATTTGCTTAATCAAAAAGAAACTCAAGTTGGACCGTATAATTGCCAGGAGAAGTACTCAGCTTTAAAGCCTAACCAAACGAAAAAAAATCGAACTAAGACCAAAAGCAGACTTGTCCATTTTTCCCAAATGTATATATACCTACTTCTTTCGAGAAAGGCGCACCTATAACGCTTCGAAATGCTTTCAGTTAGGAGTTAGTGAGACTTTCCTGATCAAAATGTAAAATCTCCTACGAATCGAACTGATCGCCTTCTACGCTGTCAAGTATGTAAAGTGAATGTTTCGAGAGTAATATCCGAGTCGCGATATTGGAAAATCTGGTCGATTTTCCAACGTTAATTAGACCTAAGTGCCTGCTCGCATTGAATATAGTTCCTTGCATGGATCTAGTCGTCTTAATGTGCATCTTGAGACTTTATAGCAACAAGACCTTAGCAACAAGACACAACCAAACTTAACAATAACAATAAAAATATTTATTTTCCACAGAGTCAACTTAAATTAGTGCTCTTCCCCTAGGCTATATATATCCGTAGTCATTGCCCTTCGGAAGAATCACTGAGACCTTCATTTTGTCTTCGGTTTTATCCTGCGAAACCCTTTTGGGTAGAGGCGGCGCCGGACTTTTCGGCACACGATTTGCATAAATCATATCATTGACGACATTCATCTTCCACCGGTACTCGATGTCCTCATAGTTATTGGCCACCATGTAGCTAAGTCCACTCTGAATGCTCGTCTCAGAGAACCGTCTCTGCCTGACTGTTGTATTCGCACCAAAACTGTAAGGGGTTAGTTATTAAGGTTAGTTTGCGTCCACCATGTATAATATTTCAACAACTTACGTGTTCTTGTAACAAAACTCCGAGTCTGTCATAGATGATTTGATGGTGCAAGGTTTGGGCAGGATCAGAACATCACCCGTGCTTCGGTTAACCACAATCACCCGCTTGCTTCCTTTGAGCAGTGATGGCTTAAGCCTAAGAAGCATGTACATGCCGACTATTCCCAAACATATCGAAATAATACAGCCAACACTGAGAAGACCGATTGTAAGAGCCTGGTCCTCGCGCTTCAACCAAACATCACTTTCATCTACTAGCCCGATTCCTTCGGCATTGGAAAAAAACGACAGACAATTAAACGGAGAAATTACTTGTATGCCCACTCTAACCAAACAAAAGGTGTAGGCACGCTTTTGGACAAGGCCCTCAATGATCACTAAATTTTCTAGAACACTCTGGCAGCCCATCTTGAACTCCCCAACAATTCGAGTGTTTTCTCCAGAACCGGTTATGCTTGGTTGATCATAGAACCATATCAGAGTCAGATCGTCGGAAGGGTTATCTATTTCTAGCTGCGCACTCGTCGGACTGAGAGATGTGATGCCAAAGTGGGTATCGGGTCGAGATAGCTCGACGAAAAACTCTGGTTCATTGACGGACTTTGGTGGTTCCACTGTGTACCGCTGGCATTCAACGAAAATTGTGTCTTCCGACAAAGTTGTGGTTCGATTTTGTGGCGATGGTGTTGTTTGCGGTGGAGGGATTGTTCCGCCGTCATCATTCACAGTTGTGATCGGTGTTGTCGCAGTTGCGGCATCTGGTGTGCTTGCATACTTTGGGGTGGCTGTCGTTGGTGTCTCAGAAGACCCAGTTGTAGGTTTTGAATCAGAAGAGCTCCCATATGTACTTGTTGGCGGTTCAGTTGTTGAAGGAGGAAGAGTACTCGGAGAGGTAACATGGCTGGGGGTCGGTTTTGGGTCAGGCTCTGTTGCAATAGATGGTGATGTTGGCTCAGTTGTTGTGGGACCTGGTGTGCTTGTATTCTTTGGGGTGGCTGTCGTTGGTCTCTCAGGAGACCCAGTTGTAGGGTTTGAATCAGAAGAGCTCCCATATGTACTTGTTGGCGGTTCAGTTGTTGAAGGAGGAAGAGTACTCGGAGAGGTAACATGGCTGGGGGTCGGTTTTGGGTCAGGCTTTGTTGCAATAGATGGTGATGTTGGCTCAGTTGTTGTGGGACCTGGTGTGCTTGTATTCTTTGGGGTGGCTGTCGTTGGTCTCTCAGGAGACCCAGTTGTAGGGTTTGAATCAGAAGAGCTCCCATATGTACTTGTTGGCAATTCAGTTGTTGAAGGAGGAAGAGTACTCGGAGAGGTAACATGGCTGGGGGTCGGTTTTGGGTCAGGCTCTGTTGCAATAGGCGGTGGTGTTGACTCAGAAGAACGTTTTGGCGGCTCAGTTGTTGAGGGAGTCTTTAGTGGGTCTGGATCTTTTGTTGAACTGCTCGGTGTTGGGGCCATTGTTGCTGGTGAAGGCGTATTGACTACGACAGTTGTTGTATCTTCGCAACGTTCTACATCGACGGTGTCCATTCGTTTTCCAGCAAATTTTGGCGGAGATTGGCATTCCGTTTTATTGTTGAAGCCGTCTGGGTACCTCTTAAATTCTCCTATAAGTTCCTCAAGCTCGCACGTGCAGTCCCACGGATTATTTAGTAAGTCTACTCCTCTTAATGATCCCACCTTTTTCAAGTATTCTCCACTAAGTCGCTTTAATTGATTATTTTGCAAGCTCAATAAAAAGAATATTTTGTTCATGATAAAGTCGAATGTTCCATCTGCTATGTGTGTAATTTTGCACGAATTCAGCATAATAATTTGGACCCCACCTGCATGTTGAAATGTGTCCGCATTTACGTATCCTCCAAGGTTGCTGCCGTCAAAAACGATTGTTATAAGTCGTTGAAAACCACCACCACGCAGCCAAGGTGCGGGGTCAGTGGGTATACTAGTGACGTGCTTTATGACAATCTTTTCCAAAGTTTTTTCCATCGGTTTAAGGAATGCATCTCCCGAGAATTTTGTAATTTTATTAATTAAGGTAAAAGTTTTTATGGCTTTTAAGCCAATAAATGTGTTTTCGGTAAGACTTTCGAGTTGCACTGCATTTAATTCAAGCTCTGTTATTTTAGCCGCCGCATTATGGTTAAAGGCCCCATCAGCGATTTCTCTTAAGGTGCTCGTTTTTATCACAATGAGGCTTAAAACGAAATTTCCTTGCAGCCAGTTGCTAGAAAGTCGGTCATCTGGAAACGTTGCTTCGGAAATTCGAAGCGTATACGAGCTGCAGCCTCCTAGGCTCTGTAGGTATTTGTTAAGATTGGTCATATCACCAATGCAAGTAACTACGCAAGTTTTAATACTACAATCTTGTGCGCGTGCTGACGTAATTGACCGAATTCTAGAAGATGAAATGTACATAATGTGGATAAGGATATACTTTTCAATCATAGCCTACTTGTGAGCGGGATTCTCTGAAACCTTCTTCTCCTGGTAGTAGCTTTGGCTTTTAACATTTGCCAATATCATTATTGAAATAAAAGTGATCAGCGCCAAAAGGACCACGTATTTGACCCATCTAAAAAGGAATTACATTTCAAATATTTTGTAAATATCTATCGCAAAGATTTGAAATCTATTGTATAGCTATCGTATTTTCAAAAGAGGATAGAAGAGCTGCCGTAAGATTACCGGTTTGGATTGTGCGTTGGTTGTTTTTTGTGTTCTCAACTGATATTTTAAACTTTCTTGTATAGGTAGGTAGACATAACAAAATATTGTAACTGTCCTCGGTCAAAATTTCGTCCTCGAAAAAAGAGAACTCAAAAACATATGCCATTCTTCAGTTTCCATCAGGTGTCGTCTTAATCGCTGAATAAATTAGCATCAAGGTTTGTATATGACGCAGTTAGATGTATTTTTCTATGGAACTGACATGAACCCAACTATATTTTAGTTTATTAATACGGAATATAGTTTTCCCGGAACGTGATTGCTCCCACTTATGACTGAATGGCAGTGAACGAGAAAGTTTGGCGACACAGTCGTGTAGTTTGTTTTTAATATCCAACCGTTTTACCTTCAAACTGTATAGATGCTATGAGGTTGTAATTCACATCCAATTGATACCCAAAAACATATTGAAGGAAAATATTAAAAATCGATTTGTTCCAAACTGTTCATGAGAAGAAGACAACTTTTCAATTGAGTGTAGGTGTAGAATAATCATACTATAAGATCAGAAATGTAATAGATTTATATAAATAATTACAAAAAAAAAAAAATTATTCGCTGTCTGCCGTGGTATGTGACAAACGTTTTGTTACAGCTGATTGAAAGCTTTTATCTGATGTAGAATTTATGGCCCTTGCAATCGATGATGGAAGATAACGTTCGGAAAAGAAGCAACAGCTAGTGCAACGACTCAATTAAAATCATAATTTTATACCAGCATGAAAAGACCAGGTTCGACTGCAGATATTTGTAGGGCCCTTTGTCGGTGTTTTACTCTTTTGAAAACCTTTGGCTCTTTAATAGGGAACCAACGAATTAGTCCTTATTCAATTGAAAACTTACTTATGATTATACCTTGCACTGTACATTTTCTTTTCCTCTTTCTCATCGACGAGTGTAAATTTTTTTTTATGAAACATTTCTTATAACGAATTCGAGTGAGGATTGATGCGACTCAATTTCTCGCGACTACCGCTGACTGACTAAATGAATTCGGTAAAATAAATCTAATTAAGTTATGCAGATGCGTCTGTTCAATTTGATTCGACGAATTGGTAAGTTTTTATCTTTATTGCTTATTTATCGTAGCACCCGATAAAGTGAATATGCTTGCTGCAATGGACATTTCCTCTATTGATTATTGAATCTATTTCTATCACGCAAAAGAATATAAATTTTAATATTATGATTTATTCAAGCCACATGTACGAACTACTACACTTACTACATATATGAACTACTGCCTTGTATTCAATGAATGAGATACATTTTGGTCTTGTAGTCGAACAGTTTATGGCTTTGGCACCAACTATTGTGATTGTGTGTATAAGCACTATGCATTTCAAGCTGGATTAAATACACGCAGAAATCTAAGAGTTTTTGCAGATCATTTAGCCACTATCAAATGTTCTGTGTCAGTTCATATTTCCCGAACTTTTCTTATACTTAACAACCTGTTACGAAAGCTTTGGTTCGAATTATAGTTACTCCAAACTAAACCACTCATTTAACATTTCTGCTGACTTCTGAGAAACTGATCTCCATATGTGTTCGCCTTAGAAAGGTATTTTTGTATTTCCCTGGTCAGGAAGTGAACCTGCACTTCGACGCTCCATCAAATGACCAAGTACTTACAACTACAACACTTGGGCCAATTGAGCGATGAGTACTATACCAGATATATTTTTGACATTGACAACCGTTACGCACTTTTTTGCTGCTTGCAATGTTTAGTCGGTCTCTGACGCTCCAAGGTAGGACATTTGTAAACTCGACTTAAAGTGATTGAAAACTCCTTATACCTACCATAACCAGGCGTGCAAGACTAATAAACTTAACACACTACGCGTCGCGTCGTTTAATCTGTATCATATATTTCTCAATTATGTACTAGACACATTTGTCATGTTCATGTTGCACCTATGTCTAAGTCCTTTAACTATTCTGCACTATACACAACTACTCGTACCATCTGTCCTGAAGTTCGTCACCACAAACATAGGAGTGCTTGGCATTGATGCCGTCGGTACTGCTGGCAACGGATCATTCGAGGTCCGCTTCTGCTTGAAGGGAATTTCGGCATAACTGGTATCTGCGCCATTTTCACTGCTATATGTTGCCAAATAACGCTGATATGCTGGAATCACTTCGTATATATTCGGATTTACAGGATTCATGTAGCTCTGGTTGCTGTCCAAGCTAGCCATCGATACTGAGGAGAGACGTCGAAGTGATGACCTGAAATTACAGCCACATTTTATGCAAAGCTAATGGAAAATACTCTGAAAACCTGTAGACCGCACTCACCCTCTTGAATTCCTCTTCGCTATCTGCTGCTGCTTCTCTTGGAACTTTTGCATCGTCCTGTCCTCAGGGAAAACGATTATATTCGTTGAGTCATTCTTCTGCATAGCAACTCGCTTGCTTCCCTTCAAGAGGGTTGGCTTCCATTTGATCAGAAGAAAAATGATGAGGATTCCTAAAAACTGAAACAGTACAATCCCGACAACAACAAGGCTAATGCCGGTACCCCTCATTTTGGTTGTTAGCCACGCATTATACTTGATGTTCAAGTTGCCGCCAATGTGAACGGATTTGCACGAGAAAGGTGAGACCTTGAGTTTGTCTTTCATAACCATACAAAATGTGTACGCCGTATCCGGCATAAGATTCCCAATGGTTGTGATGCGCTCCAAAAGTCCATTACATCCGAGACCATAGTCGTTATAGTTCATCTCCATTTCGTAGAACTGAGTATTGACTTTGCTGAACCACAAGATACCGTAGGTTCCATTCGTACTCGTGTGCACTGTGATGTCGACTTCAAAGCCCTCATTTTCTATAATGTCAAATTGCACAGTTGGCCATTGAATGGAGAAGTCCTCCATTTCTTGAGTGCCGTCTTCTTTTCGGCACTGCAGTCCTACAAGCCTACTCATCTCGGTTGTTAGATCACTGATGAATGCGGAGTCAGTCGACCGTAATGGAGCTTCTGTAGACCATGCTGGCAACATTGTTGGCATATATGGTCGATGGGGAGCGGAGCCCCCACTCGAGCCATACTCACAATCTTCCTCCAAGCAAGTGTTATTACCTTCTTCAATGCTGATGCAAAGTTTACGACGTGTGACCGACACACCCTTCGGTGTATCACAATAAACCTTCTCCTTCTGATATTCCAAGATTACGAGCATTTCCTTTCGAAGATTACACGTACATTGCCATGGATTTCCAGTCAAAAGTATGACTAAATTTTTACTCAGATCCCGCCATCCAAAGACATTTTGACTAATGACCTTGAGTTTGTTGTCTGACAGGTCCAGTATCTTTAGGGTGCCAACTATGCCGGCGAATAAAAATTCGGGCAAATGGGATATATTCGAATGCGTCAAGTTCAGCTTTGCCACCATCGATAACTGGCTGAAACTCGACCCAGACAGGCTATCCTCAAAGTCGTTATTGCTAAGGTTCACCTCCTCTAAACTGTTTAGAAGACAATTAGTGTTCGTGATGTTTTTGACAGATACAAGCCCGGATTGGATGGTAATCCTCTTGATTTGATACTTTATGTCTTCGAGAAAGTTCGCATCAACGTAGTCCAATGGATGTTCCCTCTGTATCAGCGTGAAATCTGTGAACCTTTCTCGTAAATTTTCAAAAATCCCTTTGCCTATCTTCTGAAGTTTAAGATTTTCCAAATAAATTCCAATTAGAGTCTGACTTTCAAATGCTCCATCTTCAATATATTCGACGGTTTTACCGTTGGAGGCGTAGATGGACAAGTGTTTAACCAGATCTGCGACTTTACCAAGAAATCGCTTGGGTATGGTTTTTTTCGGAAAATCGTAGCTGTACAGATGTAGCCCATCGATCATTTCGCAATCGTAGTTCTGAAATAAAATGAAAAACAGTATGGGTAGTTGGACACAGAACTACTTACCTCTACGGCGTATATGTCGTCTTCAATATTTGCAGAATTTCCATTAAAACAGATGTAATTGCATTGAAGTTTAAAACACCTGCTATCCGGAGGAGGAATTGATATTGAAGGCAAACTATGAAATGAAAATTATAGAAAATATCAATTTCTTTGGATGCGCGTTAAGTAATTGTTATTGTAATTATAGTAAATGAATTTTATCTTTTGTAAGTCCATAAACGAGTGAGAGAGAGCGAAAAAATAACACGAACGGTTTCGCACTATTCCTTAGTAAAGTTTTTGTATAGTTTGTATTTGCATTTGAGTTTGAAATGTTTGAAGTTTGACTACATATCCGATACACATTCTTACTTACTAAAAGCAATGTACAAACACTTTGATTCTGTCTTTCGTAAGTATTCGTTTCTCTCCTACGCATTGAGAGATTGTCACTAGCTGGAAATTTAGGATTCTTGTATAAAATCCATCTATCAATCCTAGTAAATTTAGTCAGTCCTTGCCTAACTCTCAAGTAAAGATCTAGCTTTACTATTTGAGCTTACTCAGGCTGCCTTCGGCCAAATATTCAGCAAGATTATTAATGACTGTATGCGACTCAAAGATGCCCTAAAGAAATAGTTAGAAATGGTTAAAGAGAAGTTGAGTTGAGATTCCGAGCTCCGGTATCATCATTTCTCATCCTTTTTAAGCCTTAAGTCATCTTAGACTATTTCTAAGATATTGAAATGCCCTGTAAAGTTGTCTTCATTTAGGTTTGATTTAGTGGAGAGTTTGAGGGAGCTCAATGTACTCTTATATTAGTAAAACTGATTAACGAAAATCCACAGAGATTTTATAATCCCGACATAACATATCTTTTCTTAAGCGTTATTTCTCCCATATACCCCATTTAATGTTTAATACTCCCATAGCACTAATCAGGACAATTTACATTTTATAGCATTTTAGGAACTCGAATCGCTACGGTAGGAAAAGAATAAATCGCAAAAGTACAGACAAACTCGTTTGTAAAGCAACTACTACTCCTACTCCTTGCTTTTCCTTTGTTACTCATAAAAAAATTCGTTTGCATCTGCTGAAAACCGATTTTCTGTCATTTGTCATTCGTTCTAAAAATGTAGCTGTGGGTAGTTATAATTGATATAAACGTGTACAGTACATATTTACCAAAAGACTATGGCAAATAAATTAGTTAGTTAGCCCTTATCGCAACCGCCAGCATTATCTTACTTATCCAATAATCTCTTCGATTTTGGGTATTTGTATAAATATCAGGTGGCTGTTTTCGAAAATTAAGAAAATCAGTTTTTGTTACAAAACTTGTAGCTCCATAATGGTAAGGAGGAATTGAAAATTTAAACAACACCTTCATGTACTGATATATTTGTAATAAGTATCCTTTTTCACAATCTATAGTGTCATATAAAAAGTCCTTTTTACATCATTACTCTCATCGCTGGAGCATTAATTATCTATCCAAGCAAATGTCGTGTTATTGATAGGCTTTACTCAACTCGTTTCCGTCAGGTACATTCGTTAGACGTTCTGCCAACGTAGTGATTGATTTTGAGTGACCAGCATTACACAGTGCTATAAAAAATAGCATGCTACAATATCTAAGCATTTCACCGAATTTTATTAGAACTATTATTTTATTAACACTCTATCACAATCTTACAAAAAATAAAATAAAATTTTAAAACAAACTAAACCGCACAGTCACCGACTATTCAAGAACTAATGACTTAGTGTGCATTATAAAATCAGTTAGCCAGGACTACACATCTGATAATCGCTTATCTCATCGGATTCAACATTGTTAATATCACTTCTTATCACACCGATTAGTAGTAGGGGCGCAACTTATCATACTGTTGTTGTTCTGTGTATGGTTTGCCTTTGTAACGTTCAGCCCATTCATCGAAAGTAAAATAAATTTCAAAATATTGGGAGAGCTGTTCCGGGGGCGCACTTAGTACCAAAACAGGCCGGGTCGTAGTCAAGAGCCTTGCAAATGTTTACGACCATTGTAACTAATTTTGTGCATTCTAAGCATCCGAAAAGAGTGATGTTTGTTTGTACATACATGCGTTTGATCCGTATGGTTCCAGATCCTGATTTAATTCAAAACTAGCCTCCTATAAATCTGCAACAAAAGCAAAAGAGACATGCTACTGTTACACATTCGGGTTTCATTTATTCATTTCTTATTTTTTTCCGAAGTTCCGCACATTTAACTACGGTTCTGTTGCTCTTTATTTTTCAATATTTTCTTACGTGTCTACTTATTTCCATTTTGTATTTATTTCACAATATCGCAAAGCATAACGCCCCGTGCCAGTTCATAATAATTTATTACTTATTTGTAATTATTCGTGTTTGCTCCTTCAAAAGATTAAAACTAATTTGAACATCAAATATCTTAAAAGCGAAACAATCGACGAAAATCAGAATAAATATTACAATTAATGCTTTATTTAAATACTACTACCTAATTCAATACCGTAAGTTTGTAAAATAAAAACCTAAGCAATACAAATAGCTTATAGGAATAATTGTTTTATTTTCTTTTCTTTTTTTTTTGTCACGTTTAGTAAAAACAGCTTATAAAGAAATAGGCAAGTATATTATAATTTTTAAGTAGAAGTTGGCAATCGCTTATTATTAAATACAAACTAGTTAATAGACAGTTACTACAATTATACTTATATACGCTTTTCTTATCTTGTTTCCTCTTAGACACTAGCAACTAAAATTATTATAATTACAAATAAAATCTATTTTACAAAACATTTTTGTTGCTTAGGGAGTTGAGTGTGTTTTTCATTCGAATTTTGGTAATTACAAAAGTTCTTGAATTGTATGGACTCTGGTATTTACTTTTTCTGTTGTTTATTTAATACTGATACTGTGAAGTGAAAACGATTAGAGCGCATGTGTATACGACATAGGAAACTATGGACTTAAATCGAATATTTCTTAATGCTATGGAATTTGTAGTTTTCTTTTCTCATACATAAATCTAAATAAAATCTCTGAAATAAATTAAATTATGACGACGAAACTAGAATACGAAAAATAAAATTAATAAAATCTGTCCTAAAAAAGTACTGGTTCCGGTCCTTATTTACACGTGTGCTCCTCGAGAACTTTCACACAAATATCACATTTCACTTGGCAACACCAATGGAATTTGCAATTACACCTTTCTCTCACTACAATATTTTTGGTGTTGTAGCCTCGACCACAGCAGAGAATGCTGCAACCATCGAGACCTGACGAAGTTTTATTGCATGTACGGCCATGGGTTCCTGTATGAAATAGTTTGAGAAAAGTTATCGTTCAAGTGCACGAAATAGGAAAGCTTATCGCAGACACATACCTGGCCACTGAAGTTGTCGATTGTTCCGACACCAGTCGGGACTTTCGTCTAAATACACCAAATCGTGCGCTGTGGGCACTTTGAATTGTGGGTCTTTGACTTGCAAGCGTCCGCGCTTATTTAATTTCACCTCAGTGGCTTCGTCGTATCTTTCGCGCAGATAGTCACCTGATGTTAGAACCATATTAATGAACTGCTGTCGTTAAAGATGTTTCGAGGGAAAACTCACCTATTTCTCGTATTGACGAGAGTTGTTGCCAGCATGTAATAAGACTGCAGGAACCGGAAACTCCATGACATTTGCACGTTATTCGGGCTTTCTTGATAACTGCCTAAATTTAAAAAAAGAAGTCACAACTAGATCGGATTTATAATTTGAAATGGTGAGTAGGAGCTCAAGCTGCAGCGTATCCAGTTGCAAAAATAGAGTTCAAAAGCAGATGCATGAATATGAAAATATTTGTGCTCATAAATAAAATACATACCTACTACAAACCACCAAAAATTAAAGTTACAAAAAAACGGTCAAATAATGGAGGGTGTTAGAAAATATTTTAAACTTCTGACAGAGCAGATACGCTTTACGGCGATTGGGTATCAGTGAAAGTTGCGACGTTGTTAGAGTAAACAAAGATGCTATCTTTCCGACCCTAGCTTATTTATCCAGCTACGGTTCATTCCAACTATATTAGAACCGTGCACATCGTGAACAGCTTCGCTGAGAATTAACCTTTCGATGAAGTGTGGCAACACGTTTGTATTGTTGACTCCAAGCCCTGTATTCTTGTTATTGTCTTATGTTGTTGTATTTTATGTCTGACATTCGTTACTTAAATTAAAAAGTCATTGTTCTGCATGGCAACGTATATAATACCTTTTGCCGAGGGCTGTAATCTTTAGATTGATATTCGAATTCAGCAAAAGACGCGCCCATTTGCATTGACAGATGCACAAGCCCATCGCACATAGTTAGTGGTCAATTAGTGCATAGGTCCGTAAGTGCGTTATCTTTGGTTTCATCTTAGGTGGCATTGCCTCTCCCTAGTCAACATACCAACATACCTTAAATCAAATCAAACTAATTGGATTGATTCGATCGCATGCCTTTCAAATTTCAATATTGACTATATTTGCAGTAATTTGCATACCATTTGAGGGTAAAATCATAAACAGATACTACTATTATAAAAAAAAATACCCGCTGCGGTGTTTAATTTACCTCAGCCGAAAAAAACCCGCAGAACGTGGAATTACTAACTTATCGCCGAAGCAATAACTCAATATTCTCTGCGCCCAGAGCCCTGTTAATCTGTGTAATATCACTAGATCAATTCAGAATTTGTTGGCTTTTTAAAATAATTTTAATTAAAATATTTAAATAGATTTTGTTCATTTTTTTTTTTTTTTTCAGTTGCAAACAACTCACTTTTTTGCTGTGAAAGGAAAAACAGAAACGCATTCATGGCTATACAATCACAGCAACAAAATCACATAAATCTTCTACTCCAATGAATTTGTATGGCCAAGTGCACCAGCGTGGCAGCCCATAAGCAAGGCCGCAGCACCAAGCTGAAGCAATTAGGAATCGAATACACACAAGTCCCGAGGCTAGCAGTAGTAATTTGCAATAACATGTGACTATACAACGCAACAAGCCGGCATATCAGTTAATCAATGGGGCACAAGGCAGCAGTCAACAGGTATTTTTTGGTAGCTGATGGGCGGCGTACAACTGGGATAACGAACGTATTCCGGCAAGTGGACTCAATGCTAATTAGTTAACTGAAAAGTTTCTATTTTTATTTTTATTTTTTCGTAAAGGAAGTCTGTTCTACTTGCGAGGGAAGAGTCCGAGTGCAAGAGTAACGATGACATTCATTGCTGCAAGACATTTTACAACCCAGTTGAAGTTCAAATAAAAGATTCGTGGAAAGAGGTGAAACTATTTTATTTTACTTACTAACAATGCAATCAGTTGTAATCGAAAAATTGTCAGCCGTAGACAAAAATGAGACAGTACATTTGAGGAGGAAGATAATTTTAATGAGAACATATGAGGTCGCAGGCTTTTAGACGCATAAAGTGTTTTGAGAAGAGTTTCGAAATCCATCTGTCATTAGTGACATTTCCATGGAATTTATCGATTGTAAAAGAAATTCTCCTTTTCGAAGTAGAGATGTACCTACAAATGATTCAATAGTTTATTCTTTTAGTTTCATAACAGGCTTATATTAGTTTCTAAAATTTATTTTACAGTGGCCCGAATAAATACAAAAAAATAGCTCTTTAATTTGATTCCAAGGTCCACTTACGTAAGTAAACTCTAAGTCCTCTCTAGCATTTTTTAGAAATAAAAAAAAATTAAAAGCTTTTATTCTCTGATCTCACTCCGCCATTGTAAACATCAATTTATTGAATTGGCCGATATTTTTTCCAAGAATAAAAAAACAACCTTAGCTGTCACTTTCGATTCGACTAAACCAGCGATGTGCATGAAAAATTATGTTAACAAATTAATTTCATATATTGTGAGGCCTATGACACTTGGGACAGGTTCACATGATCATCGCAGATGTACTTCGATTTACCATTGATTACGAAGCACAAGGTTTACTAAATGTCAGAGATATACACATATTTACATGCAGCCTTCCATATGTTTGGACAATCGTCACATTGAGCATAATCATGACTAGTAGTGCAGTTCGAAACACAAAGTTATAATTCCCACAGAAGTTTTTACAAACTAAGAATATAATTTGTTAAATTTGAAATGTTAAATGGACGTCTTGGTCAGAAAAGTCTTACCATTGTAGTAAACCCCGCAGCATTATAATTTGTCCTGAATATATCATTCTTAACGTGCCCATTTGAATGGCTTGAACGAGTGTTATGAGATCGACCGACTCCCATTCTTCGATGGAGGAATAGTGTTCAGTTGGTGGAAGACAATTTTCGGTGTCTAGTATACGTTTACGAAACGAATATAATGTGCAAAAACAGTCTCGAAGTATTGATCAAAAGCATCACAAACAGTGAATTCTGGCAATGGCAAAATTAATATACAAATTTAATATCAACCATCCATCTTCGGTTGGTTCAAATCACTTCACGATATGGCTTTCATTAGGTATATCCATTTTCATTTTCACCTCAATGGAGCCAAGAATTATTTGCCTCATTTCTCATCATAAAGCATAGCCTAATTAAAACCACCCTGAAAAATACTTTCTACCGTCCGTTCTTTTGAAACGGCGATTCCCAACTAAGGCCGTTGAACGGAACGGGCAACATCAACCCAAAAAATATATTATGACATCAACAAATGGAGGACGAAATTCAACGATAAATGACACACGATTTGTTTAATTTCAGCCCCCTACCGCCATAGCAAGTTTTTCAACAGAAGCTCAATGGAATTGCTGAAGGACGAAAATGTTTTAATGAAAACATTGAACAAGAACTGAACTCATTGTTTACATATATCATATACCTGCTACATGTAGAGTTCTAAATGCCTGCGCCGATGCAAACCAAAACTGTCATAAATTGTCAAGGACTTTGTGTTTGGCAAATGGGGTGAAATGCTCTTCAACGTTCCCCATCCATGCCTTACTGCTTGCTGCCCGTCGAATTTGACGTCGTGAAAAGTCCAACCGCATGTTTTCCTAGTCGCTCTTTTCATACGTAGCTTTTCAAAGTAGTAAACTGAAATAAAAAAAGCAAACCTAATTTATAATCCTCGTTGATGTTGTTTTTTTACTATTTTTCTACAAAGCTCTTAAGAATCACGTAAAATATACGAAACGACTCGGCGAGCACAATCTGTTTCCATTCACGTATAAACTTCTTCCACCATCGGCATAGCCAGCAGGTTTTGGCATATCTGATGCGGTTGTTGGTCGTAACCTCAGCCATTTGATCCCTAATGTTGCCATCTTCTGAAAACGATGGCAACAAAAGGTGGTTTGTTTTCCTTTTGCATTGCATTTCTGTTATTTCTCTCTTCTTATTTTTGTTTTTGGAAAGAAAGCTTAAGATATGTCAGGAACAGCAACGGGTCTTCGTCCTCTGAGTCCTTTATCGGTTGTTGACGACAAAAACACAATAACTGTAAGGCATACACAAGATGAAAACTAAACACGGAATTTATTCGATTGCCGAGGTGCGATTGGGTGAGATGATTGAGCTTACAGGATAACGTACCAAATGCAATTTCCCACACTTTACACAAATCTCGATAAACAAAAAGAATATGGCGAGGAACAACAAACACATTTGACCAGCAATTTGGCGAAAGTTTTTATCGGTTTTTGTACTCCTGTGTAAATGTTTGACAATATATCGACGACGTGCTTTGGCAGCGTTACTTGGTATTTTGTGTATTTTGAAATGACTGCATGCAGTCGCAGATTTTTCCATTTATACGGCGAATTACATACATATGAGATATGAAAAAAATATATATATATCTGTTTTATGCACTCTAAACTGTTACCTTAAATGAGAAGTATGCAATGCGACTATACTCGAGTCAATGATTGAATATTAAATGCGCAAACCTCGATCGATTATGGCGGTGTCAACATTTTGAAGGTTATTTCAAGTGATTAAGGGATGCGTACGACTAAGAGCTGACAAGCTATTTGAAAATTGAAATATTTTCGTTCTTAGGCTCCAACTCTGAGCTTCTCGTAGTTTTCTATATTTTACTCTTGCTAAAGATGTTATTAAAAATGACCGGCACAGCGCGAGTAATATTTTTATCTTTCTTATACAATTAAATAGCGTTGCATATGATTGGTTAAACACAAGATAGGAAAACGAAGAAAACATGTTTACGAGTTATGCTGCTTTAGGTTGTTTCCCCCCACATTTGCCGTCTCACTCCCTAAAGGCAAATTGTTACTGACTTTAGTGTTCGGATATAGTTCGCGTATTATTTCACAAAATCAATGTAATTTATCACTAGGAGAATACTATAGACTTTTTGCTCATTATATTACTAGGATCCGTTACGTGGTACCAGCTCCGGCTAGAACACGTAGCCCTACACTTGCACTCAAACACGTTACCGCGTTCATCCCCATCTACACCAATGTTTAGCTGTATTAAAAAGTTAAATAAAAAAATCCTAGTAATTTTTGCCAGCAAAGAGAAATAAGGCCAGCTCCTTCCTGTCATTTTGAATCAGATGAATGAACGTACGACTTGGAAAAACATCATATATGTAAAAGGTTTCTCGCCCCCATTTCTTTAGAGATTCCTTAACCAAGGACAAACCAATAATTTGTTAAAGCGGGAGAAGCGGCTCAGTGGTTATGGAGTTAGACTACTGATGACCTGGGGGCCTCAGGCTCAACCCCCAAATTTATGCATATTGCACCTTATGCTTTTGCCCAATGTGCGACCCCTACAGGTTCTGACTTCTATGAGAAGGAACATTCATAAATATAAATAACGTTTCCATAAACCCTACCACGGCCACCATTTTATGTAACTATGCCTAATAGATTTCAAACGAATTTAGTATTCTTGACAACAAAAAGCCTGGTTCGTGGTAAACAGAGCCTACGAACCACCTACACCAGCTGGTTGTGAAGTTAGTATGAAGACTCTTACACAAAACTAACAACAATAACGGGACCATAGCGATCCTGGTTACAAAGTGTAAGTAAATTTTAAAATGTTCATTAATTTACAGCAACTCATTATGAATTCAATGGACGACATCAAGCCTTTCAAACCTTATGTGTATGTCTGTCCGGCTTCGGATTTTGATGAATTATTGACTTCGGAAGTGCCATCCCAATACAGGTAGGTAACTTTGATTCAAATGGATGTGATTTCACTGAAATTGATCGATTCAAATATTTCTCATGTAGACAAACCCTGGCAAGTAAGTAATTGATTTACTTAGAACCAATCTATCAGCGTTAACTCAAATCGCCCGAACCTAATAGCGTGTTTGTCCGCCAAACTTTAATGCACGATAATAAATAAAAACTCCAACTTCCCATTGAATCTATATACCTAGTCAATGCGAATGTGTAGGTGTCTGGTATACGCTTCCAATTTAGAGCTCAAACTCCATATAAAAAGCAAGCTTCCGCTGCTAAACATGAATCAATCAAAAAACTTACCCTCCGGCCGGCTTCGTTATTGTGTAGATTCATTAAACTGCGTGCTTTCGCCGACATTACATTTTTAAATCGTCCAGGAGTAGCGCCTCCATTGACCACAACGCCCATCATATTGCTGCCACCGCCTCCCATGCTGTTCACTGCGCGCTGGTTCTTTTTCTTCTTGCCGTACAAGGGGGTGCCATAGTGATCCAGATTGAATACCTTAGAGTTTAATATCTCCCGGTTGATTTTTTCCTATTCAAAGGATACACAAGAAATGTTCCCCTTAAGCTATCAAATTAAGATGTTTTTCGGAAAAGTTATATGCGCTCGTAATGAATAAAAGTAACAAGATACAACTATTTAATTTGAAACCGGTTGCTTTTTGAAGGGCGAACAGCACCATCAGTCATTTCGCCATTGTGCATGAAAAAAGTATCATGCGCTTCCCTGTCATCGGTTGTCACGATAGTAAATAGCAAACGAGGAGAATGCTAATAATAAAAAAGTTATCTCCTTTCGTGAGCCTTACCTGTAATTCTAGCATTTCCTTCTCTTGTAATTTCGAATTGAGAATCTCCTTTGTTATCCTTTCCTGCAATTCTAATAAATCTTCTGGCTTGAAGCGACTGCCTGTTTCCGTGCTGTCCTCTTCCCGTTCGGTGTTGTCTTTGTCAACTACTGACGAACTCGAAGAAGAAGATGCTGAGCTGGAGCTACTGCTGTTATTTTTATTATCACTATCGACATTGACAGTTATATTGGCATGTCCATCTTGCAGTGTTCGTAATGTTGTTGACGTTGTACCATTTTGTTGTTCAGGAGTCGCTGCCGATGCTGATGGCGGTGCCTGTGCCTGGGCTTGTGCTCCCCCAACACTACCAGAGCGGACATCAACAGCATCTGTTGCTGTGATATTTGTTTCTCGGTGAGATGAGGACGGTGGTGATTTGGCTGGAGATTTTTCATCATTTTTTATTCGAGGACCTGATGCAAGACCACGGGTGCCACGTTTACGTTCCTTCTCCCTGATGTCGATGAAATCTTGAGAGAACCTGCAAAGGGAAACAAGAGAATAATGAAAGTGTGCTTTATTAAAATAAATATTGCGGTTTTAGCGTGCATTGCTACGCGGGATGAACAGTGAAAGGACCTTATTCTGCAGGAAATTCCTTAAGAAGAATTTATAGTGTGCTCGTCATGTTATTAATCAGGGATATACCTTATGAAGATGTGATGAGGGCAGATTTATGTTGTTACTAATGAAGGATGAGATGTGTAAACAGGAACTGTCTACCAGCAATAAGTCTTTCATGGTTTGCCATGTCAACTGAAGTGGGGAAAATGAATACTGTTAACGCAGATGTCCTTGTGCTCGAAAGTCGTAAAATCGTATTGCATATTATAGTGAAGTAGCAGGAATGCGCTTTCCATTTAACGTCAAGGAAAAGTTCTTAATTCAAAGGCTACTTAAATGTATACGGGTATGAACGGAGCAGCAACAGCAATTGAAACAATAGCTCAACCGGCTAGTAGACAATTTTACGCTTGTCCTTCAAAACGAGCTTCGGCATTTTTTTTAAATCATCTTTAGTTAGAATACATAGGTATCTTTGAGTTGAAGGGATTTAATGGCCAATATCCCCAATCTCAAAGGACCATATGCTAACCGAGAGTTTTTATTTTCAATATTTCCCAAATGTTGCACGATGTCAAGCACTTTCGGAGCATTATGGCTCGGTGGTTGATCTGATGGGTCACTACGGACGGGGTTCCATTTATGGGTTTTTCCACACGTTGCTACACGGCATAAGATTGTAGGTCCCTATAGTTCGTCCAAAAAATAAAAACCCTCACAAGCTAGGACCGGTGTCCCAGCTCTATACGACGATTATTTTCTTCTCTTTTTTGATTCTATATGACAGAATAAAAACGAAACAGTTTTACATTCTTTGGACGGCCTAACTATAGGTAGATATGCGTTTGACCAGCGACGGCACTGACATTATAATAAATGCATACTAAGTATGCAATCCACATTACGCGTTATAACAACAAGGCTGCGGGTACTCATCCCAAACATTTGCAAAGGACGGACACTATTCCTTCAAATTTTTGTTTGTTATATGCGTCATAGCTGTGCCGCATAGAAAATCAAATGCATACTCGAAAACAATATAAGGGGAACTTATAAAGCTAATCATGAAATCGCGTACATCCCCTCGCTTGTAAGGCCTTTGACACTACAAACAGGCACTTTCATAATCAGCAACATAAAAGGACAACTACTTTGATATGGAAATATTTAGCTTGTGGATGTTTAGAGATTGCGTGTTGTTAAACGCACAAGTACATCAAGCTTAAAAGAAACACACCCACTCGCAGAGTGAGTGTATACTTTTTGCGCCAAAAATTCCTTTTCCACTTTTGAATTTTCTACCACCAGAAGAGCAGAGAAAATAGCTGGTGAATAAATTCCAATGCATTCCTTGAAATTACTGAAAGACGTCTCCGCAAGTAGCACGCCGACATGTATTTTATACTACAGAAAACAGAAGGTTTTTTAGCTTTCCTGCGCTCCCGTTTTCCGAAAACTGGTACCTACCGTGACGAAGACGTTTTCTTCTCCTAACTCTGCACGCACACACACCCATGAAAAAGAAATTTCTTTATGAACCAGAAAGAAGAGGCGAGGCGGCGATTGTTCTATCGTCTAACACACTGATTTTGTTAGCACTCCATTTTATTTCCAACAGGGTTTCAGTTTCCCTTCTGATAAGAGCTTCCCTCTAAATCGGGATTGCTGTAATGTGTGATGTGCTTCAGTGAATTTCCTCCACGTGCGTGTGAGCTCCTGTTAACGTGGACACCATACGCGCCTCTGTCCAAAACGAAACCTCTTAGCTTTTTGTGGTATACGTTTTCTAGACGAGAGGGAGTGTATATCATCCCGAGAAGGACCAACGGATAATTATTTTCTCGTTAAGTTGTTTGGTTATATTTTTTTATGGAATTTTGAAAACATGTGTTGCAAGCTTCCTTCCTTTTCCCAAATGATGTTAAATAAAATTTACGAACACTGAACATGAGTTGGAAAGTTTCACTTTCTCCTCGTTTTATAGCAGAAGACAGAGTACGCTAAACGAAAGAGAGGACTATCCCTTTGTACTTTGTACATACTTGACTTCACCTAAGTTTTAGAGGCTACTTTGTTGGTGTTCTTTCTCTCCCTCACGCTCTTTTGCCCTGCAATCTCTTCAAGTTTTCTAACTTTTATTTGTGAAATTGTTCTATACCAGGCGAAAAGGATAACTAGCTGGGGTGTCTGCTGTGTATTTGCAACTGAATCCACAACATAGTGTCTGAGGGTGGTTTTGGTATTGGCATGTACAATTCTTCAGGCTAGTTCACATTTGCTGGTTAAAGGCAAGTTGGACTTATTTCCCCTTATTCGGTTCTCGATGTTGGATGTGTCCTTTCGGCAACGAGGCTTGTATATTGTCCGTTAAAAAGATAATATCCATGAAGTTTCAATTAATTGTTATTTTTAAATTTGACTTGTCTGAAGTAATTTATAAATCAATGCAACTCAATAAAAACTATAGCGAGTCAGTTTATCCTTAATTAGTTTTAGCTATCAAGTAGCTTTCTGCTTGGGATAAATTTGACATGATCAGCAAAGACCGTCCTTGAACGTAGTTCTGCTCTAAGGTACGGTGCAGACATGAAAAGCGCTGTGTGTCGTTTTCTCTGTTGTACCACAACGCAAGAGAAGTATGCGATGAGCACGACAATATATTTCTATGGGGTGGTGCACAGGCCAAATACAACTGTTGAGACATCTCGACGAGTGGTTCTGTGAATACAAATCAAGTGAAGTTTTTGAAAGAAACGATTTTTGTGGAAGGCTCGACTTGAAATAAGCAAGAATCGCTACGTGAAGATTTTTTCTCCTTACCACCATTAACAGTTTATTTCGCAAGGTCCTCACTCTTTTCCTGAAAATTCTAAAATTTCATGATAGTTAAATTAACTAAATTCCAAACTGCTTCAGAATTTAGTCCCAACCAACTACATAATTTCCTTTGTGTAACAGTTAATATACTGTCGTCGCTGCCCCCGGCTATAGATACTAATGTAGGCACTTTTAAATTTCCAAAAAAATATGTTTACAATGCAAGTTTTTAGCTAATCCATTACTCAGCTTTTTGGGTAGTTGAAAGCTTTTTTTGCACATGTGTCTAAACATCGGTCTGAAATAAAAACGATTGACAAAGAGAGCAAGATGTTCCCATACTTAAGTTCCCATTTAATGGCCATAACTTTGCCTGACCTTAAACGCAGAATTTTTTCCTTCTTTATACACATCACTTATCTGAAGAGAGGAATCAATTATAACGAGCTGGGGAAAGGCGCAAACAAATTGAAAATGCAATGGTAGGAACGTCAATCATGACGTCAAGACTACTCATCACAGCCAACTCATAACAGCATAGTACATAGTTTCAATTAAACTGATCGAATGCCAATGAATTGATGATGCACGAGTGTCTATATGAAAGTCTATATCAAAAGTCGGATTCTGATTCAGAGTCTCCTTTTTCTTGGGGCGACGCATTCAACAAGTCTTCATCCGACAATCCACGATCCAGATAAAGACTAATCAATTAGACGGATTCCGTTTGTGGACAGCATGAGAATAAATCACGGACAACTTACAGACCGTAAAAATGGTATTTCATGTTTTTCGCTCGCCGATTGCTCCCTTTTTGCGCACTGGAAAATATTGTCTCCCGCACAAGGGCGATTGACGACGATAGACGCAAGAGTTCAAATTTGTAATTTCATTGGCAGACGGATATTTTCGAATATGATGGATGAGTCCTTCCTCCTTGCAACTAATTTATTAATAATTTATGCACCCTTCGAATTATGTATGGCGCTTTGTTTTTCTCGGGGAGTTAAGCTATATCATCAAATTTCCGACTGGAAACAAAAACCCGGCATAGATTTGAAGTCCACGATTCATAGTGCCTATAAACGGTTGCATATTTTCAGGCTTGAATAATTTTGCACTTGGCAACCGTGTTGAGCTGTTACCTCCTGCCACCATCCTTGGTATCACTTTCAATTTTGAAGCAGTACACCACCCCAAAACCACAGAACACAAACAAAAAAAAAAAATCGTAGCAACCACACGACCACAGAAGTGAACAATCTCATTATGTAAATACGAGCATCCTCTGTCGTCATCATCATCGCAGAGAATTGTTTTTGTTTGGTGCCTCTTCACTCTGTTATCCTGTCGTTTGTTTGCTTGCTTCCGTTGTTTAAGCTCCACTAACTTATCCAAGGGAAGGAAACAAAAAAAAACCGCATTGTAATTACATAGCAACCCTCTATTATCCTTTGGGGTAAAATCAAATAAAGTGTATTAGAGAACGCAAGCGAAAATTGCTTGGGTCAATGTTGTTTGTGCCCTCCTAGACGGCGCAGAGGGGGAGGAGGACGAAAACTGGCACTGTTGTTTTGTACAATTTACATAATGGATTAGGTCAGCCGTCTCGAACACAAATAAGCACAGCCACCCCCACCCGATCAAACGTTGAAAAGGTGCAAAGTTCCTTTCGGAGTGGCAGGGCGGCTGCGAAACCCCGTAAGGCCGTAAAGCCATATGGCGGCAGTCTCGTTTTCAGATTCAAGGCGATAAATTGATAACGTTAAGCAGAGTGGTCGTATAGGTACGTGTAAAATACGTATATATGCGGGCATTAAAACTCACACTCGTGCTATACTCACTTGTAAGCATATTCCAAGTCATCACCGCATCCACCCCACGCCCAGTCGTCATGCAATTGCCTTGGGCGGGAACCGCGTGAGCACCCACAGGAAGCCAGCTGTCCATCACGGCAGGCGCGCGCTATAAAGCTGGTAACAGTTGCCGATGCCAGCGCGTGAATAAAAGCCATTTCAGGGGATCCTGGAAAAGAGAATGGGATATTTTGTTATTTTATTAACAAGTTTTAATTTTGGAAAGGGTTCTTAAGACTTATATGGGCACCATGAAGAGTAGTCAGTGCTGTCAGTAAAGGAATTGTTAAGTCAACCGTTGGACGTTAAATAGGTACATAGTTATATATTTATATTCTGAAGCTGCTGTCTATCAAAGTCATGAACTAATCACAATTATTCATGCAGATTAGATAAGAGAATTACGCAATACTTGACAGAGAAGTTGCGTTCGTTGGTAAGGTAGAAGTTTGCATGCTATAGTAATATTCTGAAATGTCCATAAATAATGAGCCCACTTTAAAAAATCGTAACGTTCGTGTTCATAATGGTGTGGTACCTGGTCGATTATACTTCAGGAACGTATTCAAATTATGGACACACTTTCGATAAATTTACTTATTTTTAAAACGCAAAATAGAATAGAGTGGTGTTTATAAAAGAACCACTTTAAGGCTTGTTCTTTCAAGAGATGACCTTGCATCGTATGAAAGACAGGTCTTTTATGAGGAAATTGTTTCCCCTTGAGCTTCCCCAATAATCGTATTTGAGTTGAGGAGCAGCGCTACCGAAAATACTACAATAGGTGTATTGTACTCCTCTTTCTTCTGCCACTATTTAAAGGGGCAACGTTTTCACCGTCGTTTCATTTTGTCAATAAAGTTTTATCATTTGATGACTAAATAACAACATTGCTGTTATAGGCTGCCAATATCCGTTGCTAGAAATAAATTTCTAAATTTTTGTTCTGTACTCGACGGTACTCCGCAAAAAAGGTATACTATACTCCCAACGAAAGTATTAAACGGCAGCCCTGTTAGGGAGCCACAGTTGGGGAATCAAACAGAGTTATAATTCAAAACTTTAATAATTCGACTAGAAGTTATCATTTACGCCGGAAAATACTGTTTTTAATTTACAATTTACAACTTTTCTGAATATCTTAAGGTTCTTAGTCGACACTAACCGCAAAGACATGTTGGCTGACTTTCCGGGTGCAAAATGGGTATTACCTTTTTTAGCTCCGGGATTTGACGGCGGCATAATGTCTGCCCGTCTAAGGGAGATGTCATTCCATGGAAAAAAAAACTATTTTAAAAACAGTCTTTAAACTTTAAAGAATACTTTGCTTTGAGCTTAAAACTTAAAATGTCTTTACTAAACGAAACGAGTCAAATACAGCGTCCGAAGCATTGAGGTAAATTAATTGAAGTGCAATGCAATTATTTTATATTGTGTACAATAACATGGAAGTATGTATATAAATAATCAAGTGCCTACCGCAGAAAACTCACAACCGAATTGTGCAACTTTTTAACAAAAGAAACTGAGCTTAGCAAACATCACCGGCCGTCCGGCTCATTAGCAACGTTAAATTCAATTAAAAAAGTACAGTAAAATAAAATCAGTAAACTCCTCAAGTAATTGTACATAAGTAATTCCATCCGCCGCCATCTGCTCACAGGAGTAGACGTTTTCCGATCCTTTTTACCTTTTTACATTAAATAAACAATGAAATGGGACATTGAGCCACCGCACCAACAAGGTGGATCTTAACAATTGAATTTGATGGTCTACTAAGGCAACCAAGGTATCAAGGAGCAACAGCAGCAGCAGCAGCGACGGCAGCATTAGACCACCAACGACTGTTGCGCAAGGATGTTTTTATTAACATCCTTCCGCCACCAACAGGAATAGAACCAGTGCCCACAGGAAAAGTTTCGCCATCGACCGAATCTATATAGGTATACTGTACAGTGTACACATAAGTAGAGTTCCATCCATTCAATTTTTGTGAGTGAACAGGAGTGGGTCGAGCAAGGGGGTGCGTTGGGCTGGCACAAGACTTCTCCGTAATGGCTGTTATCCTTTTCTCCAATAACCATAAGAGGATTACTTACGCTTCGACAGTCTCAACATAGCATTCAGGACGATGCGCTCATTTAAGGCATCTCCTCCTATTTTATTTTGGATATTTAAGCGACGGTAAAATTACAGTGCAAGGCTTCTTGGCTGATGCTACCCGAGTGAAGGTTAATGGACAAATTCAATTTGATGAACAAAGTGATAGTCGGATTTTCTTATTTCAATATCGGACCTCCATAATGTATAAATACCTGTGATGCGATGACTACTTCTTGATGTCACTAAAAAATTAAAAATCTTATCAAAGCATTCTCGATGGTAATCTTTCAGCCACTTTGGCCCAAACGAGCTTCTATTTAATTATTCAAACATTATCACGTACAAAACAAGTAACGCAGTTTGTAATCGGGATGAATCCGGGCATCCCTTGTCTGCTTCCACTGCGTCGCATATTTCAAAGTCATCCGTTTCATCTGACAGGGAATTAAATTAAATTTTTGGTAAGGGGTGCAAAGAGCACTTCGCCCTTTAAGAAGACTGTGTATATGGTTCCGCCTCGTTCCCCCTTTTCCCGAAAAGGAAATGTAATAAATGTGCACTAATTTACCAATTTGTTGCGGTTTACAGTTATGATGACGATTCCCTATCTCTGCATAGAGCTCATTTCTTATTATTTTTTTTCCCAAATGGGGGCTTACACAACGTGTACAGAGGCCAAGCGAGACGAGGCGAGGGTATCCTTTAACAAAGGGTGTTTGTTCTCTAATCGCCCATTATAGAGTCGTAAAAAGGAGGTGGCGCGACGAGGCTACTGAACAATCTCGGCATATCGCACGCATATACACATCGCTGGCTTGCTGGTTTAGTTGGGTGTGCGAGGACATTGTTTTGGCGGCAAAATCTGCGCCTGTGCTTGAGTAAAGGACTGCCGTGTGACAATTGTTATTGGAACGCGGGTAGCATTTGAGAACATAAAAGAATCTCATTCATGCGAATGAACAACGAACGCAGTTACAAATGTTGTTAAGTGGAACGGAGCGGCGTAAAAAGGTAATCCTGACCCATACATTTGCCTTCATTTCATGGCCTGAAAGTATTTCTGTCCATTTAGAGAGAGAGAATTTTATTTAAAGGTTTCTGTGTGGCGTTATTCTTGAGGTAATTTCGAAACGAAATGTAGTTCGAGCACTTGATTAATGAACTCTAAATGCAATAACTATAGAATTGTATAGTTTGCCTGTTCGAGTGTCGATTTTAATACACATCGCGTTAAAGATACTCACGCAACCCGTATGGTTTTGTCAGAAAAAAACATAAGTTAAGCATGCAGCGGTTTATTCCTGAGTGGATCAGGAGAAAATCATATAATTTAAGGTTTTCTGAAAGAGAGCAGAGTTTCGTTGCCGATCGGCAAATGCAATTTTTCGATGATGAATGAGATATAAGCTTAAATACTTATCGTTTTCAAGCCAGCTGTACAGCTGTGCAGAGATGTTAGCGTCTTTCAATGGCTAGTTCCAGGAAAATCCGAGAACACCTTGCCAAGTTCTGTGATCACAAAAAACTGGCTTACATTTTCACTTAGTCAAGAAAATGACAGCAAGCGTAAGGAAATTTCGACTACCACCGTGAGGGCATAACGGATCTCTCCGAAGCTGATGTCGTTAACAAAGTTTGAGCAGGCTTTGTAGACCTTCTTACTAAAACAACTGTTTTCCTATCAAAAGAACAACCTTAGAAACTCATTCTATAGCAGGTCTACAGTTTTTTTTCAAACGCTTTCTTAACAGGACATAATCCCTTCTTTGTAACTACTTAAAGGGTAATAACTACGTATTCAGCGGAAATGCCACATCAAAACGTCATTCATAAATATTTTAATTTCGAACAACGATTCGATCCCTTTCCATTTACATTGTGGTTATCCCCAAAAGTGCAATAAACTTCGGTTTGCACAAGGCTTTTCAGGATTTGTCCCCCGTTCAATCCCACATAATCTATGCCAATTTCATACATACCGACATTTATACTCCTTTCAGTCACACACAGCAAAAAACAACAACTTCCACCCGCATTTAATTCCTCAAATCCTTAACGGAGGGCAATCATTAAATCAAGATTTCGCCTCCGTCACATCCGCGCGAGCGACTCCTCATGTCCCCCAACAATTACAATTACCATTAACATGTGAACTTGCAATGAACTAAGCGCTCGGGGATCCTTTCCCCATGTCGTAACGTAACGAAGGATTTTGAATATTCAATAGGAAACGGTCAAAACCGAAAGGCACTTGGGGGTTAGGATTTCCTCTGCAGCACGTTGCGCGCGTGTTCAAATATTAGTTCAGTAAAAACCGCTTCCGCACCCTATGGGAAATGACGATAATGGATTTGCCTCTCTGTTCTCTGCTTCAAGTCTTTTTTGTCTGCTTTGACAAACCCGTAGAAGAATTCGGATTTTGATTCCGATTCGAATTCAGAGATCGTAATCAATACCCGGACAGAGTTCAGCGTTTTGGATTGAAATGGAAAAAAGAAGAGAAAAAAAACCCCCATCCAGTGAATGTTTAAGTGAATCCTGGAGGTGCTCTTTTCCGTGGCTGCCTGCCAATGGTGCAGATGTTGTTCCCAGGGGATGGATAAATGCGGTGGTTACTATGCAAAAGAGTGGTGCTGATGGATGTTTGGGTGAGCAGAAGGATCAGGGTATTTGGGATTTTCCGTGTATTTTCATTCTCGAGTGGATTTTCTGATTTCGGCATTTTGCTGGTCGACTTCTGTTTTGATTTTCCTGAATGACAAACCGAAGTGTTTGCATGCGAATGTCAGTAAATTCGACGATTGATTGGCGAAGGCGATTCCATATAGACGCTTATAAATTTGATGAAGAGGGGAAGAGATTATCGGATCAAATGCGTTCGCAAGGAGAAAAGTGATATGATTACTTCGGCACTGATGGATTAGTTGAAAGGAGACTTCAGAAGCCAAAACTGATTGTGTTGATACACGGGTATTTTAGGGGTGTAAAATACAATTCTAATTTAACTATGCAACTAGATGGATGGATACTTGAAAAGTACGAAGTTGACATGACTCACTAGCAGCTCACTGAACTTGTGGTTTGAGGATCTGCCCATACGCATTTGTATAAGTATTCCTCTTTTTACTGGCGAGAACAACATTTTTAATATGGAATGATTTCGTGTGCTTGCAAAGAGTGTACTACTGTCATTGGAAAGTTCATCAGCCGTCTGGGTTCAGCATCAAATTGTAGGTCCACATCCACTAGATTGTTGTGAGGCTCTAGGGGCTACGTCAAGGGCCTTTCAGCGACAATTGTTATTTTTTTTCGTCATCAATGCGAAATTTTATCAATAACCATATAGATATACACGTTCGAGAGATGTATCATATCACAAAGTATTTATTGCCAACCCGATTCCATTTAATACGTCTTCTGTTATGCTCTGATGGAATACATGTAAAGGGTATTTTTTTTGACTGTTCTATTCCATGCTGTAACTTTAAGAATTGATGGCCAATATTGTTGGCCAAATTTCCATTAATAAATTTAGACCCTAGTTAACCTTCCGTAGTCTTATTCAGGACTATATTCAACGACAAAATCTTCTCGCGAAATCAGCCATGTGAATTTATCTAGGGAACTTCTTGTGGACTTTCAAAACTTTGAAGCCAGTATTTATGCGGATATTGGGCCGAATCCATCTAGAAAATGGAAACGTTTGTTAAAATCAGCTGAGGAACCTACAATTTTTAATGAAATCGCCGCAGAACATTATAATGTCAAGAATAATTCTTCATAACGAGTATAAGGAACATACTCTATTTGCAGTAGAATTAGGTAGTTTTTAAGACTGTACAAATTATAAATACTCACCTAAACTTGACATTGGCCCGAATACAGTGTTGTCATCTGTTGTGCTGCAGTTCCACCGCCGGTTTTTAAACTGGTATTGACATTCCTGCAAAAAAGATTAATGCATACATAAATAAAGTTATGTAAGGACACAGGGAAACAAAATGTTCCATTCAACCACCCAATAAAAGGAATCAACTAATTAACAAACACGGAGCGCATTTTTTACAAAGTTCAATTAAAAGTTTGGTTTTAAGCCAGGTGCACACTTTACTAGCAGTCTGCCGAATGACTTCCATGATAAAATCCTGTCGGATTAAAACAGAAACAGACGCATAAAATTCCATTTCAACATAGTAGCTACATGTGTATTTCACAATCGTGCATCCCGTTACCTGCCTAACAATGGAAACATTGAACTTCAATTTTTTGCTCTCACTAGTCAGCACCCTTGGGTGGGGGGATGGTGAATTCGCATTCCACTTCACAAACAGTCGAATTAACATATTTGTATGCACACACGCGCCGCACAAGCAGCGCTGTGCCATACGCCCGAAAGAGTGGAAATGCTTGGAAAATTTCAAAAACCCGAGCAGTTGCAGCCTCCTTTATTGGCAATTGTAATTGCATATCGGCGACTAATTTGAATTTAAATTTAAATTTTCCAATTGAATAGGTGGCTGCCAAGGGTTGGTTTGCCATTGGCATAGAAATCATCCCCTGCCGAATATTACGATTGTAATCGCACAGTGCGGTGCATCTATTGCAGCACATTTTTCCATGTGCAAAGTGAACCCAGTAGGTGGTCGTTTCCTGCACTTTGCACACAAATACCTACAAATTGCAGGGGGTGAAATATGCATAGTTGTAGAATTTGCATTTGGATCCGTATGTGTCGGTGCACCCACATAAAAGGTTTCCTTTTATAGTGAAGGAATACGTCAAAAGTGTGTTTGGGGTCCTTTTCAATGTTGGTCAGTGCAGAAGACTGACAGCAGTCACAATGTGCACTGAGTACTGAGCTTCTGCAAGTGGCACTGTTGATGCGTTACCACATACGTACGGTGTGCTGAATTGTGGTCTGATATAAATCGTCTTTTTATGCAAAACTGTTCACAAAGGGGTAGGATATGTGCTTACGTAAAAGCTAAAAAGATATGAAGGATATGATTGGAATTCAAGTAGGAATCTTGGACTGGCGAGGGGTGACATCCTATTCAGGGGGTTTATATGAAATTCTAGACTTATATTATGTACCTATTCATGGAACGAATCAGGGACAACTGTTGCTTCTTCGACTTTTACCGCTAATAGTTGTTATTCTATTCCTCTCTCTCTTTTTGCCTAAGGAGGGTATGGTACGTGTTCTATATGAACTTTCCTGGCCACATGACATCGATTATAGTCAGTGACCAAACGTTATATTATCCAACAGTAGTGAGACTTGGGGATTAAGAAGATTCAATTTTGCTATCATCATCGTCCTTACCATACAATATAGGTGAAAACTTTTTCAGTAGGAGCTTGTTGGTTCCTTATTTTTTTCTTCTAGGTGTCAAACCATTTGAAACTACTAGTTCACAAATTCTTCTGCTATATCTGAAGTTAAAGGTGAACAAAAGGTGAACAAAACTTTAAACATTTATGTCAACGCAATCAACAAATATTTGTCAACTTCAATTTACCTATTGTTGATCAGCAAATTGTTGCAATGGCAACACGCCAGAGACTGTCGAAGAGGGCAACTCGATCCATCTGTTCTATCAAAAGTTAAATGACTGCTTGCTTACATTGCATTATAAGGACCAATTTGTGTTGCAAAATTGACATTTTAATTCGATTTCGTATCCCTCTATAGAGTTAAGCAAACAATATCCGTCTGCTGCAGATAACAATACAAAGAAGTCTTTCTCCCGCAGAAGCTGCAGGTGGGGATTTATTGAAGACTTATAATAAACTGTACGTTATCTTTGGGGGTATTTCGAAACGAACACCCACGCTTCTTTACGATCCATATTCGTTCGAAATTTTATTGCGTTTTTGTTTGGAGTCTTAGCTTCTTCTTTTTATGACCCGATATGAGATTTACAGCTTTCCAATGCCCGATGCTAAGTTATTGTAACCTACAGGCCATTTGAAATTGAATAGTCTTCGACGAAAAAATAAAGAAAGAAGAAAATATCAAACTAAACAAAGGGTTTGACATTGAAAATTGATATGGGCTCTGCAATAATTCTCTATAGCCTTAAGATTAACTGGACCACCACTTATAGGATGAGCATCGTAATAAATGACAATATGGTGAAGATATGAGAATATGCCTTTTATAAGCAACATCCGGCTGAAGTCGTTAATGACAGCATCACTATACGTGAGCAAAGCAATTAAAACGAACGAACTTTATATGTTTGAAGTGCATAAGAAGGTATAAAATATGCAGGTCCAAACAATTATTTGGGTTCCAGGGAACATTTGCCATCGAAGCAGATGGGTCGGCGATGGATGGCGGTCGGTTGTATACAGACCTGAACTCGGTTTGCTAAATTACGCAATTTAGGGTGTCTACCCTTTGAGAAGATTCAGGCTGAAAGTCGGCTGAAATAATCTTGGGCGGCTCTTATATCAAAATGGACCACATTTATCTGTTTTTGAACAGGGTCATTCCTTTCATGGTTTCAAGTTGGTAGCGCTGGCATTTGACGCCTGTCAAACTCAGCTGTCATTTGAAGTGTCATAATATAAGTCGAATGTTCGCCATTTACGATAATTGAGCGCTTAATAATCGAATTACGCGTACAAATTATTAAAACTTACTACAAATCTGGTGATTCGAACATAGTCACTTTTCACGCAATATTGAAAAGAGTGGAAGCGTTTCTGATATCATAAGGCCTGTGCATTGTCGTAATGGACGCTTAGTCGAAAATATTGCTGCTGCAAGTGTTGCTGATGATCCGAATTTATCGATTTATCAATTCGGAGAGATATGGTCGAATGATAACCATTTTCTTTGAAGACACTTCCAATTATGGCTTTATTGCGTGAGAAGTTTCCTGGTCGCGTAATTTCACGTTTAGGCGACGTCAATTGGCCACCAAGATCATTTGACACCGTTAGATTTTTTTCTGTGGGGCTGCGCAAAAGAACGTCTTTACGAGAATAGTCCCCGAACCTTAGACGCATTAAAACCCAACATTACTTAAGTTATGGCCGAGATACCACCCGAAATCTACGAAAAAGTGGTTAAAAATTACATCAAAAGAAACGCATGCTGCGAATCTTTCCGAGGCGGCAACATTTTATTGATGTTGTTTTTCACAATTAGTGGCAAATTCCAAACAAAAATGTATTGCTGTGTGTGTTTTATTTAGCTTTACTTTCGAAACCGAAAAAATAATAACCCTTTAATTTCCCAACTATAACCTATACCTGACCATAGCCGCTTATCTCGGAATGTTGCAATTGCAACAATTTTACTTCCCTTGAAACGTGGACTCCTGCATTACCCCAAAATTGTTTCCATCCTGAACTTGGGTTACCTTGAGCATCCACGTCTTTTGTAATACAATTTTTCCAACAAATCCCGTTCACGACTTCAATGTCATTTAATTATGTAGAGTAAGCTACCAGGCTACCTACCGCTATTGATAGGAACAGCCTTTCAAAGATTAAACCTAAACGTGAAATTCCCGCAACGGCTAATGTGCCGTTTGATTGATATCACAGACAGTGTATTGCTATTAATTGGCTAACATCAAAGGATAGCGTACCATGCCAACTGTCGCGAATCAACTTGGGTAGAACAAGTTGATAAAAAAAAGAGAAATAACCGGTCTGGACCGCATCTATACTTCAAAGAAGGCTACCCCCCGTCTGTATAAACTTCTCTCGAGGGAGAGAAATCTGTTTCATATTCGACAATGCTAACAAAACTTTTTTTCTTCCTGTAACGTTACTGCATCAACTTCTACAGACCGCAAAACAGTTCAATGTAGTAATGGCGATTTAATGACTGAACAAAATGATTTATGTCCCTTGTCCGGGACGACGACAAACAGCACACGGCGCGTCCATAAGTAAGCAAACAACCGAGCAGACAGACAGACGGACCAGGGAACCATCTCCAAGGCGCACACAGTTACCAAAAGGACAATGAGACATTTATAAATGTGAAAAGTTCTCCAAGCGGATCGCAAGCAAGACCGAAGACTCTAATCCAATGAGGAGTGCAACAAATGACATTGCAACTTATTTTCCTCAAGAGTGCGCTGCAGCAAATAGCTCTACGATGACGATGAAACCGTATAGCCGAGAGCCGACTCCCAAACAAGTTCAGGGGTTTTAACTTCATCTTAGTTCTAATGGTACTCATGTGGCGGTGGTATTTTGAGTTGCATGTGGCATGGAATAAATCATAATCACGAGCTGGAGCTGCATCATTGAGACTACGAGAATGTGGCAGGGAGCTGAAGAGGAGTCTCGCCAGGAATTTAATTGAGGCGAACGTGTAGCCCTGACTTCTTCTCGGTCTCGGGGTTAATCTATAATGGAAAAGTCAAAAACCGTGAGTGTGCCGTTCTTCTGATTTTTTTTTTCTTCTTAATTGAGGTTAGTGCGACAGCAGTTGCACTGATGACGTCCATACCGTCTTTATTCTGATTAGATCGACATTTAATTGTGCACTTGATTTGTGATTATAATTGGGTTTTTGAAAGATGGATGTTGTCACGAGAGTGCACACGTCAAATACACTTTATGGACCTTTTTGTTGATTCATGGAGCGATTGGCATGTGTTCACATGGAAGTGACATCTGGATCGGTGGTGTTCTTTGAGAAAAATTCGCTATTGATTTAGACGTGGGCCGCGCGCAATTGAAGTCCCAACCTACGTAGAACATATTACCCATTAGCTTAGGCGGATGTCCTAATATAAGATTATACATAAACTCTGTTCAGACGATTGCCAATTCTGACGATATTGACAGGTCTACAAATGAAAAAATTGCCCCAAATGTCTGCCAACCGCGTGGAGTGGCAATTTTGTCTACCAATATTTGCAGAAAAGTCATTGCCACCATCTGAAAATGAAATTGTCAGGTATCTGCCAATCGTCCGAACACCCAATTTTATCATTGTCAGAAGCTTGGGACATTTTCAGACTCATTTGCATCTATTTTTCTTTGGTAGAATAAAGGACATAGAAATATTTTTGACCCTTTCTAATAATTTTTTGTTTTATAGGTATATTTTGTATTTTCCGTTTTATGGTGCTTGTAAAACTATCTGGAAATGTTTATTTCGATTAGATGCTTTAATGCAATTAACTGAAATGTTTCTTATTTTCTTTTCCACTCACATTTCGAATCTGAAAGCTAATGGATATGCGGGGTCACCAAAGTTAGGATATCCTCGAATTGTTTGGAATCCATACAATTCTCGCTACTCAGGTCTCAATTCCACGAGCAATTTTAAGTAAAGTCCCTCCTGCTTTCGGCGGGCCACCCAATCCTTCGTCCAAACACGCTGCCGTTTATGTGGCAATTCATCCTCCTCGCTGCTCTCAAATACGTACACGGAAAAAAAAGGCAATTTCATCTTTTTGTTCCATTTTTTTTTTTCAATTTTTTTTTCGTAACCAATTTTAACTGATGCTTTCGCGAGCGGAACATTGAATGGATGATTTTGGTGTTCAGTTTTGCTGAGGTTCATAACCCTTTTTGTGTTATAAAAGATTTTCTTATGTCTGCACTGAAATCTCATAAATGTGTAAAATACTGTTGGCCTTGTATTGCACCTAATATTTAATTCGAATGCAAACATTTCAACTGGTCGGCACGTCTGAAATTGAGTTCCTCAGATACAGTTCGCTGCGTTTTCGTCCTTTTTTTAGCCTGCCGAAAATTAAGAGGGGCCTGCGTCTGCTTTCACAATTTACAAAAATTATAACTGCGTCGAGAGTCGGGTATTCCTTTTCAGATCATTCTTGATTCGAGCATACTTGGTTTTACAGATCAATCTATTTTTTTTTACCACTATCTAATGCAAACTCTCTCATTAGACACACAAAATAAGTTACTTAATTGAAATGTTTGCTTTATGTCTCAGTAGGTAGTCATTTCTTATGCCCTATTCACACCAAGCGCAAATCCGGGTTTTCGCGAAAACACTCGAAAACTTCATCGAAAACAGAAGTTTTCCCATACATATTTGAGTTTTCAAAACGAGTCGTTTAGAGTCGTTTTCCATGAAAACACCACGAAAATGAATTCCAATCGTTGGATTGTTCAAACAAATACACCTTTCGTAATATTCAGCAAATTCAATAGAACAAATGTCACATAACTCACAACTTAAAATCATTTTCCACAATTAATTGATGGGCTCATATTATTTTAAGATGCTCTGAATTTTATCTGTAAATTATTGCGATCGAAAATTTTAACGAAAATAGTTTTCACAGCTGATTGAAACGTCAAACGAAAACTAGTTGGTGTTCGGTGCATCGACGAGTTTTCGACGAAAACACGAACTTCGGTGCGGTTTGAACATGATATAAAAGCGACCGCAGGAGTTTCTATATCCATGCTTGTTTTATTATGCCCAGGGTACCTATACAGAAACATTCATTATTTTCCTGTTTTTCCTTAGTTTTTTTCTTTTCTAGTGTACCTTATATTAGCAGAGCCACAATGAGTCAGTTATATCAAGACCAGTATCGGGTGTTTTTAATACTCGAAACTAGATAAAATATGCGTCCATCGTTTATGTAGAATCTAATTAAAAATATTCTTATACCTCGTGCAGGTATCTGTGTAGAGCTTCTCAAGGACTTAAAAAACTACAGATGCAAAATGCCATTTACCCCTACGGTTCTATTACAAGGACGACAAAATGATGTTCTTCATTTTAATTTTATTTCCCTCAAAGCGAGCAATTTAACCCATTCAATGGAACCATGCACAATCTGAAGGGATTTCAACTTTGGACAGTCACAGAAAGCCAGAAAACATTTTCCATACACACACACTCGTGCACTTGTGTAGTGCTGATGTGCATATGGCTTCGGGCTCTGAAACGACCTCTATTTGGATGCAAGTTCCATAACTGTGATTAACCTTTTCTACGTTTTCTTTAATACAAAAACGGTACAATTCTTTTGATTTCTCGAAACTCGAAGATGTGAAATTTTATTTTTGACTCCCTCCTCTCCTTACAGGTAGGTGCAGAATTGTTCTTGTCCTTCATAGGATTAGTATACGTTTTACATAGCTACAAGGTGGCACACGTATAAAAATCTGAAGTAATCTCGATGACAACCAGGAAGCTCTACTTAGTTATGCTCCTGCGTCGCACGCAATTTCTAAATATATAGTTTGTGCACTTTGCGTGCCCCAAAATCATTCTAGGCATATACACATACAGGTGCCAATTCTTCGTAGGGAAAGGTTTATCTTGATGGACTTATTTAAGTTCAGAGTGGGGGGTTTTGCTGGGAGAGAATGCGGAAATTATCCTGCAGTAGTCAAGGAGCGTGTGTTTTAGTTTTACATCGGTGGTAACTGAAATCGTCCCCAAAAGAAAAAAAAGAAAAAAATGCCAAAGGCATGCAGTACGTGGGTTGAGAATTTTATAAAGCTTTGCATTTCGATAGCTATGGGGCGATGTTGAGGTCCACTACTGAGGTGAGAAGACAAATAAGCAACTTAACATTTTAAACTCTAAATTTCAAATTATGTACACAGCTGGAATTGACTGGTGTTAAAAGTTAAATGTGCTTTTTCTTAGCTAACCCGGTTTTGGGTTCCCAACTCTGCCCAAGTGGTTAGAAATGGTTGAAAAATAAGTGTGCGGGTAGTGCACTCGAGTTGGTTGTTGCACAAAGTTATGCGTTTCGTAAAGAAACGATTTTTAAATAATCCTTATAATATTTTCAACGCATGGCTCAACGTTTTATTTGCTAGAAACAAAGGTTCTGTATGATCTGCTGAATTGACAGGACAGTAATGCTCTCTTATAATTGTCATTGGTTGTGAGCCGGAAGAGCCTTCAAGCGTTAAGTGGATTTTTCCTGTGCATTTAGATCTACCAGACTAACCACTGAGCCCATATTATATCTTAACAATTGTCGAATGGACTCTCAAACAATAAGAGAATGGAATTAAGAATATTACACCGAAAGACATAATTTAAAAATAGCACGGGTGAACCTTGTATTGTCTTGAGCTAATTTTCCTGCGCCTTGTGGGAGTAAAAAGGGCTGAAGAAAATTTAAATTTCATATTGTACGCATAAGCGTCAAGTGGCAAACTTACCTGAATGGCAGATCTGGCACCACGACTAATGGCCGGCATCACAGTAGTATGCATGACACAAATCTTCTTCTGCCCATAGGACAGCCCTTCAACCTCGTAGCAGAGGTCCGGATTTACGTCAATCGGTTCGGAGTAGGCTGCCACTGTGGGATTCGGAGTGTTATTCATAAACATCTGGCCGTTGAGCCCCAACTGCCCGCCTGACATAATAAAATCCTTCGCTGGGGCGTCATAGAAAGTCGACCCATAGGTTCCAGTGAATTTGTTGGAACCAATATTCCGTCGCTTGTGATGACTCCGCGCGCTTCGCGAAAGCTTCAGCTCGGCCGGTCCGTCTTCGGTCTGATTTTGTTTTATCTTAAACGAGTCCGGAATTTCAATGGAGACTGCAAACCTCCGAGTATTGTTGATTGTCTGAAGAAATGGTTGAAACGGTGGCTGGTATTGCTGCTGCATCTGTTGCTCTAACATCTGCTGCTCCTGCCGTCGCCTTTGACGCTGGCACTTGGGAGAATCAGGATTTTTACAAGGCTTTCGTTGATTTTTGTTTCGCTTTTCTCCGTTGTTTCGTGGCCGCTTGGGGTTTCTGCGAAACGGTTTTTCCGATGTTGACGTTGTTGTGGAGGCGGTAGTTGTTGTCACACTGGGCGGAGTGCTGGATTTCCGAAAGTTTCTTCTCCTCGAATAGATGACTCCTTGGTCCTTATGGTCGCCCAATCGTCGGCTGTCCTCCTCATTGTCATCGGGTGGAGTCTGGTCGTTCAGCAGCAGCACTTGTGGAACAATGGTGATCTTTTCACGCTGTATCGCTACCATTGGATCATCGTGATCGAAGTAGTGATCAAATTGATGCGAACGAGGACTGGACGATGTTGGATAGGATGGAAACGTGACTCGTCTTGTCGGTGGCGGTATTGGTGGTGTATATCGAAACACCATTCGCGGAGCAGCGGTGGTAGTCGTTGTACTTGTTGTGGTAGCTGCTGGAGTGCTCTTTTCCTTCTGCAGGCTGGGGAAGACGACAAATTTACTCTGAAAGTTGCTATTATGCTTGGTCATATTTTGTAGAAAGAGTATGTGATTCTTCAGATCGTCAATGTTCGATGCGAAATCTGGTGTGGCAGTTGTAGTCGTTGTAGTTGTGGTAGTGGTGGTTGTTGTACTGGCTGTGGCGGGCGCTCTGGGATCCGGTGTAACATTTTTCAGTGCCATGGGTACTATAAACTTTCTATCTTCTTCTGTCAGACTCGCAGGCAGACCGTTCTCATCGGTGTCCTCATCGAGAAGGACTATTTGCTTCTGTTCCATCTCTTCTTGAATGGGATTCACGTTGCCTCGCTTGCGGCCTGGCAAAGTTGGTGGTAGTTTTTTTGTAAGATTCACTTTGACGAACCCTGTCGTTGCGTCACGCAAATCGACTGGTTTGATGAACGTGCCCAACTTTTTTAGGCCTTCCTGGTGCATGAGCGCCTGCTCGTCTTTTGTGATGTTCAACGAAACACTGGTATTGGCTAGAGCTTCGATTTCGTTGCTGAATTCGATGAATGGTGATTTTACGCCCAGACACCTGAAAAGGAAAGAGTATGACCGTTAATTGGAAATTATGAATATCTATGGGATTATTAGCTATAAGATATACCTTTAGAAATATATCGCATTCAAACTGAATAAAATAGTTGCAAGTTGAAATTCTTTAAAGAGCTTTTCAATTTTTGGGAAAGATGTTGTATAATTAAACAAAAATAAATTTTCGATTTTCATACAGTTGAAAGCCTCTCAAATGGAATGACAGCCGCGGTTCTGGAATTTTTTTTAAAAGAGCATTTCTAGAAAACATACAATTTCCAACACTATTGTTATATGAATGGTTATCTTTTGGACCTATTCCTTAATAGAGATATACGAAGCCGTTCCTTCTACAGCTTCATCTTCCCAAACAAAGCATTGACAAGATAGTATTCTAGTACTCAATTAATTCTACAGATTGTAGTTGTAAACACCTTCTGAGAAATTTATTCTTGTAGACCTACCAATCTAAACAGCATTTTTCAAACACACCCACGAAATCTATAGTGGCGCCACAGCAGTATCTTCTACCTCAAGTTCAATAATAAAGTGCCACTCCGAACTTTACAAGTTACAAGTTGTTTATTTCCGTATATCTACAACAATTATCATGTAGATGGATACAAATCCAAATCCTTATACCTACATCATCAGTAAGTCAACAATAATATGCGCTTCTCAGTGCCGGTATGATAAAGAGTGGAAATTAATTTAGAAATCAAAACAACAACGAATTGAGAGCCATTCATCCCATCTCTGCACAGCAGGAACACACTGCCTGTATCTTCAGAATATTTTAGAGGCCCACAAGTATTAGACGAAGAAATGTCTGCGAGCGGATACACCTTTGCCTTAATCCAAGTATCAAGTGACGAGCGATACTGCAATTGGATTGATAAATGTGTACATTAACCCGCCAAATGGGGTTCCATTTCGACGATGATGGAATAATAAAATTACAGTTCTCCTCAAGTCCATCGCCTTATCTGGTTGCGTTCGAAATGGACTCTACCGTGTGCCTGTGCACCCTGTGCACAACTTAAGATGAACGATTGCATTTGAAACAAAGATTATTTCCATTGGCATTTAAGTAAAAAAACCAAGGAAATAATAACAAACAAAAAGAACCTAAATAAAAATGCTTTTAAGAACAGAGTCACCTTGTGATTAATACATTTCATTTTAAATTTCCACTTTCGGAGGAGCTGATAAGCTTGAATAGATTAATGACCATCGTTCGCTCTCTCTCCTTTACTGATGGAAAGAATAACTTTGTACCTCAAGTTGTAAAAGGTTTGTAACAATTTTACGAGCCATAAAAACGTGTTTCCATTTAGAAGACCAGCACACTTATCTGGATGGTTTACAACCAAAAAACGATGTTGGCGCCATTCTTCTCTCGAGTGTATAAATTTTACTAAAAGTCATTCGATGGTTCTAAAGGATATGCAGGTGTTTTCCTTTTCCAAATCACAATGCAGTTTTATAATCGTACTAAAAACTAAAGCATACCCAAATTAAGTTACAAAAACTGACAGTAATGTTTTCGGTAAGCGAGACAAATAATATCGTAACACCGTTTGTGAAATGTATTTAGGAAGAAGTGAAATGTATTTGGCCGAGCTAGTTGAACAGATTTGGTTTAATTGGGAAGTGGTTCCTTGCTAATTTTTTCAGTAAAAATAAAAGTCGATGATCTAAGACGCCTCCATGCAAATCGGTCTTGCTTTTTGCTATCTACATTCTGCTTAAATTGTGTCAATGTGTCATAACGGAGAGCTGGCGCAGAGAAATGCGCAACACAAGTAAAACATTTTTTTACCCCCACAAAACACATTCCAAAACCACTAAATCAGGGGGGAAAGCCCCCAAACTGGCATCACTGTTCCAGATTCTTGGTACTCGTACATACTTGCAAACCAATCAACCAAAAAATAGTTACTCTTAAGTGTTGACAATCTTTTCAACTGCGAGAAGTGTGTTATAATATATTCTTGCTAAACTATAGCAGACCAGAATTAAAAGTTTGATTGTCCTATATGGCGTATCGGAATTTGTGAATCGCTTGTAGAAACACAATTCTAATAATAATTCGCACGTTTTGCGAAATTGTGGGTTTTAATTGAAAAAGGTATTCCCAAGATTTAAACGAAACCGATAAGCTTTCGTGCGGGTTAAAGTGTTTACAGTATGTGTCTATAAAGGCAACCTTCCCGATAAGATAGCTTGTACGTACCCCCCTCAAGCAAGGAGTGCTTTGTATGTGTATGCATAACTATAAAATACTATTAAGACACATTCACCCAAATCTAGATAACCACGTAAATAAATTGATTTCTAATAGAGGAGGAGCTTGATTCTTAGCTGTTACCTCGCGATTGACAATAAATTGTCACGACTTCGAGTCTATCCACTGCAGTAAAAACACGAACTCACACCTTAAACGCCTTAAACGTGAGTGACAAGCATATCTAGCACTCGTAGATACATAACAAGTCCTAAAAGTGTAAATTGGAATTTGAAAAATGAAGTTTGCAATTGTGTTGACAATTCTCTGCATATTTTTGGCGTATGCCTCTGGCGCTAGTTACCTATGGGGAGAAACTGGCAAAAACGATTATCTCATCGCCAAGGATAAAGTCAATGATATTTTACTTGTTGGTTTCGTGGTGACAGATAAATATGTTTTCAAACAAAAGGTAAGCAATTCAATCCCTAGCCTCTGACGCTGTAATTCAGCTGTGCTCTTTGAGTTTATAGGACCTGGATGCACTGACTATCACATCAATTCGTGTTACTGACAAAATGAGTAAGAATGGAGCTACTGCTGAACTTACATATGGAGGACCAGGATCCAAGGGTGCAACCATTGTGTTCAAGTCACAACGCAGTCATGGTATCAAGTCGCTGGTTGAAATTCACGGACGCTAAGTCATATCCATTATGCCAAACTTGTACATAAATATTGGAATACATTAAAAACCACAAATCGAAATTTTAGTGAAGCGAAAATCGCCTTGAAGTTGGAATTACAAATTAAAATACAATTATTCAAACCGCAGTTCCTGGGTGTATGTACATAATTCAAGCGTAAACTTAGTACAGTGCTTTGAGTCATTTGCTCTTGAATCTAATCTTTGGGCCCAGTGGTTCACTGGTTGTTGCTCTTTCGAGCGGGTTGTTGTTTAAGTCCATCTGTCTGTAGGTCTTACTCGATCCAAAAATAAAAAAATAAAAAAACAAACGAATGCACTCGAGATATTATTCCATAATTTTGAAAACTTTTGTCTCTCACTGTTTAACCCGAGAGATAGGTGGGCAACCTGTATAGGTTTTGATGCCATATTTAAGAGCAGAAGAAATCGATTTTGTTTCAACTTGGGGATGGACATTGTAAATTCGATGTGCCAGGTCCATAGTCAATGTACCTATCAACCTACGAGAACTTGCGAATATGTACAGTCAAATCGAAAGTTGATTCGATTAGCACTTTGTATAAGGGTAAGTGCTTGCTCAACAAGTATTAGATTTTAATAACAAATTGCTCATTTTCAAATGCTTGCGAGTAATCGTTTGTTTTTCTAAGACTTTCCATTAGCACCTACTTGTAAATTCCCAACTTATTGCAAATATTTACGCAAAAGAAAATTTACTGCGGAAACCAAGGAACAAAGCAAAAAAATGTACAAAAAAAAATTAAGTAACAAGTGCGCTGGCAAAGCTCTCGAAGATTGCAAATATTAAATACGTAACGTTCTTGAAATAAATTAAAAAAAAAAAAAACAAAATATTTCAACACCTGCAGGAGTACATACTGCAGCGCTTTTCAACTTTCCTTTGTGATATTCAAACTTCCTATAGCAATTCACATTTCAGAGGAAAATTGCTCGCTGCTTCTAATAAGTTGGCGCGGTTCGCGTAAATGCTGAGACTTCATTTATCAGTCAAACATTTATTCAACCAAATGTATTATGTATGTAGTAAGTACATGCAGTTAGAAAGTTTAATTAGATTTGTCAAGGTCTCCTAGCCCCTTCCAAATCTGACTGACAATAAAGATTCACCCCAGCTCACAGATTTATGGGATGCATGTGGCCAAAATGTGATGTCAACTTCAAAAATGATCCGTTCACACAAAATGATTTCATGCGCGAAAAACAAAAAAAAAAACACTTATCCATGAGACCAAACAATAGATAAGATAAGACACTTGAACATCTCCAAACACAATGACGCAGAGCCACCTGAGGCGCAACGCAATAAAAGCATATTCTGGTTGAATACCCTGCTATCACAGATCAAAAAGTTAATTTCTGACAGTCGTGTAATTCGTTTCAAGGAACATATTCGCCATGAAATACTTTGGAGTTTTGACGCTCGCTTTGGTGGCAGCCCTGTTCGTTGCCAGATCTCAAGGCATTAATTCCACTTTTGGATCGGTCGGCGTATACGACAGATTACTGCACCGTGAGTTTGTTGTGCTGAAATCGCAGTTCTTGCGTGTGGTCTCTAGGGACATAGAGTTTCCACCAAAGGTATATTGCCATTTGTGTTAATAGTAACATCAAACAAAGGACTTCAACATTCTCTCCTTGCAGGGATATACGAACAAGAACGTAATTACCGCTATTCGTGCCATCGATCAAAGTCGTGGCAAAAATGGAGGATATGCTACCTTGTACAAAGGCGGTCCGGGATTCAAAAATGTGACCCTCCATTTGCAGTCGTTCCGTAACCAAGCTCTGAATTTTACCGTTGATATCTATGGACGCTAAAATCACTTGAAATTGCTGTCAAATAAAGTGTGAAGTAAACGCAATTTAAAAACAAACTGAATGTTCGGGTAGTTTTTAATAAGTTGTAAGTAAAAAAAGTAGTGTGATTACGTGGCATTACGATGATTCCGAATGATGTTAACTATTTAATTGGAAAAAGTAAAACAGTGATCATTCCTTGAGGTTCGTTAATGTTTCCGTCATCAAGTCTGGTGTTGTTTGGGCAATTTGATTTCGTAACACAAGCCAGGTCGAAATGTCTCTACAATTTCTGTTTAGTGTTAGTGATTAGTTTTGTTTTTTTGAGACTTAATTTTTTGAAGGGCCTAAACTATGTCACTATGAACTTAGAACTAGCAATAATATGTTCACGTTTGGTAATAATTTGCCACCAAACTTATATTGTGTGTTGAACTTGTGCAAATTGTTCGCAAAAACCATATCACCGTTTACCAACACAGCGCGCAAAAGAAGTTCAGGGTGAAATTGGTTTACTCGCTTAATTTACCATAGTCTGTGACACCTAAAAGCATCAGACAAGCAACCTTTAGTACTCCACTTGATATCTATGGCGAACGACTGCCATTTGGCAACTTCTCGTGCAATAAAACGTAATTCAACCCCAACACCAAAACGAAGCCACATAAAAATAACCGCGTAACCTAACCACAATCGCAGCGCATTACATTTCAAAACGTTGTTTTTCCACAACATTTGCATTTACAAACTCTGTACACGTAATCGAGTATAACCTCTGGGTAGACAGGGATGCAGTAGTACTACACACCTCGCGTGGTTTTGTCAGATTTTCAATTAAACTTTGAAATTTGTTTGAAAATTAGTTGCTGGCTGTGCACTTTTCATATGTGCGTACAAACGAGTACCTATTATGCCCAACGAAAAATGCATACCCATTTTAGTTGATATACTGTATTTTTTAGTTTCTTTAACAAATATTTACATTTTAGACTTTAATAAGTTTTGGTCGCTTTGCATTGGCTTATCTGCCGTAAATCTCTACACGAAATATTAAACCGTAGTTGTACTGTGATTGCAGTTTTATGTTGACGAAATTGAATCCAGGACCTCCAGAATAGATTGTCGCATGACCTCCAGTACCGTTTGTTACTTGATCGATGGCTCTTATGGCTGTTATTACTCGGCCATTTGTATTTCCCTGTTAATTTACAAGAAATGTTTGTGTAATTAAATCAATTCAATGATGAGGGTCTTGGAATGAATTTGCTTTAATCAGATATTTTTCCAATTTATTGTTTGTCTAAAACTGTCTTAGCTATATATACCAACGACGTTGACAGAACGCGTACCTACTATTTCTAGATTTTAGGAATCAACACAAAAAAATATATTGTATCCATAATTTTCCTTGTTTCATAGTTTATGCATTCTGTTTCCCATGCACGCATTTTTAGAGTTCATCCGATTTGGTCCGGAAGCTTAGAGATGTAATTTTTAAATTGAAGTTTTAACAAACCAAAACATTTTTATTTGTTATAAAAACATATACAATATTCTATATGACGTTATAATGTACGTGAAATTTCTTATGATTTATTTTTTTAAATGAATTAAGAACATTTTGGATACCGTTGTTTTTCTCTAACTTCCTTTTTGAAAGCCAGGGGCAACTTTGAACATTTTCGAAGGGAACACTGGCTGGGCATCGTAACCGGGATGCGTTTTCGCTCTGGGTCAACTTGTATGGGATTGAACCCTATTTGCAAATAAGAATGTGTCACAACAACATATTATTTTTTAAGCTACCTATAAATAGATAACTCATATAGAAACCAACGCAAGCATATCGGCTGTTTATTATCAAACCCAAGTATAAAGACGATCATTTGTGAAGGTAATGGATTCGATAAGATAAACACCAGATAGAGTAAATCATACTTTGCAAGGTTGAAGGTTTGAAGGTTGCATAAAGAACTGGTCGCAGTATGTCTATTGTATTTCGAAATTCCAACCAAGTCGTCTGATAGCAGAACTTGCAACAAAAGCGGAATTGTTCTGGTGGTAAATAACTGTCACAATGTGAGTTCGGATGGAACAAAGCTGTTAGTAACTACTTGTGGTAATAATATCTATGTATAGCGTAGGTAGTGAAAAAGTTGACATTTATGATCGGCGGACCCCTATAATCTGACCTAGTCTGTCTTAAAGTCCCCTATATCCGTTTATATACGCTTTTTATATTTTTCGTGGCAATAACAGAAGGAAGTAGGAGCATAGCTAAAGGAAAAGAGGTTTATTTTTGAAAAGTTCGAATCATGTTGTCTTTTTGTCGCTATTTCGAAGCCATCTCATATTACTCCACTTGTGGCACTCTTATGCAGAGCATTTGACATATGGTGGGTGCAAACCCGATGAGTTCAATACCGAAATAATAGACTCCGATGAGATTTATATTTCTTAGCAGGTCTTCTTAGTAAATTGTCTTTTGCGAAAATAATATTTATGGGGAATGACAAATTGGGAATGAGCACACAACATTCTCTGAGAATGACCAACCCTAATCTACTCATTTTGTAGGAGTTTCCAATCGTCACAAGAACTAGATAGAACTTGCACAAGCTCATTTATGTAAGAAGCTCGACTTAGGCTCCGATGTGCACCTATTGTGCCAATATTTTATTTATTTGATCTGAACCGCTTGGAGTTTTTTAGTGCCGCGCAGATGCAAAGTAGATAAATTGAGCAGCGTTCAAAAATTTCAAGCCGTATTCTGCTGATATTTTTTTTAAAATAAATAAAAGAAAAATAAACCATTTGTTTGTGCAAGTTTTCAATTCTCGGCACCACGAAAAGGTTCTGCAATTTTATGCCGATTCCGAACGGCTGAATTTATATGTTTTTTTAAATATACGACACACGATATTTTCAGTCATAATTGGTCTGAGCTTTACACTCATCACTCATGGAATGTTTTTCTTCTTGATACAATTTGTTCACAAATATTTTTTTTTTTTTTTGTAGGTATTGGCTCTGGAAAATTGCGATTGTGATGTAGGTACCTACATGTATATCATTGGTAACTAGGTTTCCTAAAGTTTTCAAAAAAAAATAGGCTTCAATATATATTTAATACAAATTTATATGTTGCGCTGCTTTGTTTGTTGCCGTTTTCCATTCATGGGGTACCCATTGCTTTTAAAAACGAACAACCAAAGTCAATCATTAACATCATTTAATAACAAAATATATCCCTACATGCCTCAAAGTAAATACGTAAAACACAAGATCTATTCTTATGATTAGGAATCTTAAAATGTTACTTTCTTCTATACTATGTGTCAAGATAGTACTTTAAAAAATAATTCAGTTTTTAAAGTACCTAACCTAACACATTATGTCTTTTTGACTATAAGAATTTTTATTTACAACTTCACAAAGTATGTACCAAAGGTCCCTAATCACATTACCTTCAATTAAATTGTAATTTACATTGCTTAAAACACTTGTCTACTTAAAACGTTTAATAAAGTGAACACAAGGTGACACAAGGAACGTAGCACCATCGACATGGCATATTCTGGGCGGGGCAAATGCGTTCTCATAGTTCTATACAGCAACAAAAATATAACTAAGCCCTGCCTTCCTTTCATTAGGTATTTATCACAATTTGTAAGCAAGCAGCATACTTGTATGTAAGCACTGTAAATATTAGGAAAAGTTTAAGTCAACATTGATGCGATCGAACCGCGTGGACTCATTCTTAGATATAATATGCAGATACAAGAACGTATCTAATTACATTCTATTCGTTTTGATCCACAAAATGTGTCCAGATGTTCTTTTCAGGTTTCATATTTATATTTCCTTTCAATTGAACTTCATGTGGCGAGAGAATTGCTATCATCAATATTCAACGAAACATAAATATCGAAGCAAAGCATTCGTAATGAACTATTATGATCTTTGTTTTCGTCGAGTGTTCATACAAGAGTTAGCTGACGCAAAATACATAAAAATATCGGAACATGTACTACCCAATACGACAGAGTCAACATATATCCACAATACGACCCTATTGACTAATTTATCAAAATCAATTGCACTCTGAATGGTAACTTTTGTGATGTTGGACCACATGCTACAAACATCATAATATTGAACCGCCCTAAAAAAAAGATGCACGACAACTTGTTTAGAATCACACTACACTACCGGCAAGTGCCTTCCATATGACACATTCCCTGTCCTCAACTACCTCTCCCCATATAATATACCCTCAACTGACCAAGTGTTCAGCTATCTGACCTTTCACCAATAAATTACATTATCTATCCGTATCTAAGTATCTATTGAACAACAAATTCATTCCTCACGCCTCTTGAAACAGAAATCAAAAAGATTTAAGGCACATGTGCCGCCATGCTGGTGCTTCACAAGCACACTCTCGTACACACGCTCAGATAAACAGCTCGCTTACATTTTTAGGGTATCGCACTTCTCGGTTTACATATCGCCGCGGCAATGATGAATTCAAAATATTCTCGACATACAGCAATTGCGATGACGGTGCAAAGTTGCCCCACGTACTTGTTACAGCGTACGCAGTCGCAGCAAACGCAACTATAAGACCAAAGGTCACAACTTTTATGGTCTTCATTGAATCTGGCTTTTATGAAAATTATATACGCTTCTGGTTTGAAGAACACCGTCTCTATCTGGCAAGTGTAAGACTAGTTATTCTTATCAATGGATTGTGTATTTTTATAGACAGACTACTGATAAATCACTCAGCACTAAATTCGAATTAGCTAATCAGAAGGTTGTGCACGAAATCCGACCAAATTTAGACCGTTGATGTCAACTACCAAACCGAAACTAATTTTGATAATTTCGAGAGATTCTATTTGGTCCAGTACAGCCATTCTAGGGCCTGAATGCGCGCTCTTATCAGTCTGTTCTTTGCTAATTATTTATTGCTGATTATTACAAAAAATATATAAAAATCATCGTCAAACACACACGAAAGACAATCAATCATGACGAATGCTATTATTTTTACTTTTTAATTCAGATGAGAATCGATTTGCATACGGCGGGCAATAATGCCAGGTCAATTACGAATATTGATCGGGGCTAGAAAATTCCCCCGAATTCGAATCTTATCAATATCGGGGGAATAAGTGTCATTATCTGCTTCTGAGAATTACGATATGCATCAGCTGCCGAGAGGCTACACTTCAAAAAAGATAACTGAAATTGCCGTTACTTATTACTGAACGAAATCAATTAATAATAACAACGACGACATGGGACTTTCGATTCGATGCGATGTTATTGATAGTCTGAAGGTTTTTTAAAGGTGCGAACTGAGGGAATGTCCCTGTCAATATGATCAGCACCAGCTAAATATAGTTACCGACGAAAATTCTTAGTCGCCTACTGCCGGATATGGAAAACGTAGGCAGGTGATTATGTTCAGCTAATGACGGTGATTGAGTGGGTAGTTAGAGTATCCATTTAAAAAATGCTGACTTGTTAATTTTAAATGGAATTAAATCAAATTTAAACAAAGGATTAGATATTTGATGAGTTACTATACAACTGCTGCAGTTATAAAACGTTTTTAAATATAAAGTTTAACATTAATTTCGGTAAATATAACTAAAGCTCTGTTCAGACGATTGCCAGATCTGACAATATTGTCAGGTCTACAAATGAAAAAAATTGACCCAAATGTCTGCAAACCGTGTGAACTGGCAATTTTGTCTACCAATTTTAGTTGTTCTATTATTACGTGCTTCTCAATCAAGACGACTTCACCTTAATTTGTCTGACAATGCCTGCAAACGGATCTGCAAATATTTTGTAAACAAACATCTACCAACCGTGTGCACTGGCAATTTTCTACCTGCCAACGTTGCCAGAAAAATTATTTGTGGGCAAACCATCTGCAAATGAAAATGTCAGAGTTTGGGACAAAACCCGGCAACCGTGTGAACTGGCAATTTGGTATTGTATAAAGTAGCTTGCTATTGTCAGATCATTTGCAGCTCATTGCTAGATCATTTGTAGACCTGACAATATCGGCAGATCTGGCAATCGTGTGAACATAGCCTAAAAACGAATTTATTTTCAATGGTCCTATACTCTTTGTTGCAAATAATTAGCGAATTGAATTTCTGTATGGGCAGGCTAATGTCTGCGAACTAAGAAGATGTATTCGTATTAAAGAGATATCAACAGGTACATACAAATGAATGAGTACGAACTCCCTAGAACTTATACGAAGCACTAACTAATGAAATTGAAATTTGCAGGAGATGTTCGAGTATATGAAACTTTGCTTTGCCGGAATCCAGAAACGAAAGCGGAAAAACAAGATGAGGCTATGATAGGGATGCTAAGAATCATTTACTAGTATAAAATGGGTTCAAGAATGTCTTCCGTAATAAATAAATAAGCCTTACAGATCAAATCTTTGAAATACATATGGGTAACCCTTCCTTAGGAAAGAAAGTCCCAAAAGACAAGGCCAGGAAACCAGATTCAAGATGTGAGTGTTAACAAATGATGAATGGCAGGTGTCATCGATGGCTATTTCTACTGACGTAAAAGAAAGTAATTTGTTAGTATTTATCTATCGCAATTAACTCGTCGGCTGATAATCCCAATGAAAGAGGTGAATTTAGACTGCATCGTTATCAGCCGATAAAGTGAATATTTTGAGTATATTTGAGTATAAAAGGATGAATAATGGATCACACCGAGCATTATTACCCGTGGTTAAACTAAAAGGTTAACGTGAAAATAAAGTGAGTTGATTTATGTATTAGGCGCACAGACTAGTTTAAAAAAAAATTATTTTTTAGATGAAATTTCTCTGTGTTGCGCTGTTCTTGGTCACCTTCGTTGTTGGTGCCTATTCGTCGAATGCTACTTTTGGTAACATCTACACATATAGCTCTCTGATTTCGAAGGACACAATCGTAAGGCTTCCAGTAAACGGCCAGTTTCTTACTGAGCTGTATAAATTCCCCAAGAATGTAAGTCGTCAATTAGTTTATTGCTTATTTATATAAAATTTCAATGTTATAGGGACAAACCAACACTCGTCTAATTTCTGGTGTTCGAGTTCTGGATAACTTCAAAAACAACACTGGAGCTGCCCCCGTCTTGTATTCTGGTGGACAAGGATTCACTTTCACAAGTGTTAACTTAAAGTCGCAGTTCAGCAGGGGCATCAACTCAACCATTGAAATTTGGGGATAAAAATGTTTGATGCACGCAAACGATACGCATAAATATTTGAATTGTTGTTTAGATTGTTTGTGCTGATTGCTGTTTTAGAAAAAATATTTTTGTTCTATGCGCTGTGCAACTAAAAATTAGTTTTTCATTTTGGCGCTGTTTTCTAAATAAAGAAAGTGATTTTTAAGTAATAATATATTTCTACAAAACGTCTGGGTTGTGCCCTATGTACATCCGCACCGCTTATAAGCAACAAAAAGTTGGGCCCAACTCTCTATTTCGTTCCGAAAGTCAGTCCTATTCGAAATTGCTTTTAAGTTGATCTGTAATACTTTCGGAGTTCTAAATTGGGGTAGTAGTACATTTCATTCAGCGTACAAAACGTTCATTTTCGAAAAATATCACTTTCGAAACGAGATACAGAGTAGGGCCCCCGATGAGTGATGATGGTTATAAGAGCACAGTTCCGATAAAGAAAATCGAATTCTCAGAAAAAATGCAACGATCGTTTAAAAGTACTAACAAATAAACGATGGACGACCGAGTATACTTCAATTCACCAAAACAATTTTTGATAGACAACAAAAAGGTACTAACTAGTTGCATGTAGACAAACAAGTCTACTGATAAGCCCAACCGTACACAGGTTAATTTAGTTTTCTTATCAGCTGATAAAGTGGAAGTTAGACGGTATAAAAGGACTAGCAAAAGATAAACTCGCCACAGAACTACCCGTTATATCCAAAAGCAAACTCTGAAATAAAATCAAAGTGAGTTTACTTCACCGCCACATTTAGGCCGTTGATCATATACATTTTGTTTTTAGAATGAAATTCATCTGTGTTGCATTGTTTTTGGTGGCCCTTGCCGTTGGCGCAAGTTCGTCGAGTGCTATTTATGGCGTCGTCAACAATACAAACATTTTGCTCTCTAAGGACACTGTTATCAGGTCTCCAATCAACGGACAGTTCATAGCTGAAGTTGTGCACTTCCCGAAAAATGTAAGTTCTTACTGAATTTCAATCAACGTATTTCTCTCCATGACAGACTGTCTTTTTGAAATAGGGACAAACTAACAGCCGCATTATTTCTGGCGTTCGTGTCCTTGATAACTTCAAAAACACCACTGGAGCCAATCCCACTTTGTACTCGGGCGGACCCGGATTTACCTTCACCAGTGTGAACCTAAAATCGCAGCTGAGCAGGGGCATTAATTCGACTGTGGAGATTTGGGGAAGATAAACGATTCATTTTTGTATTTGTTGCACGGATTTGGGATAAAATATACCTTCTTTCTTTAGCGCAGTGTAAATTTGTATTTAAATTATTTTAAAGAAAATCAAGAGGCAATAGAAAAGACTTAGATGAGCTGTTTTTTTTTTCCCGTCTATTTACGGACTCCTACAGACTAAGCAAAAAACAACTTATGTCTTCAGTATCTAAATTAAATTCAATAAATATCATATGCTAGTATAGGTCTAGATATCAGGACAGTACGTATTTAATAGTGAGGCCATTTGTCCTTATTGTATTCATACCTAATGATCTAAAAAGTTTTTATAGGATCATGCAGTGAAAACCATCCCATTGAGGTACTTTCTGGAAAGCAATTGTTTTAAATAGATATTTTCTAAAATTTAAGAATTTAACACTAAGCAGAATATAGAATTAACTCAGCGGACCACATAACTTGTATAGTGCAGTAAACCCTGTTTAATATGTACCTATTGCAGATTTATATTTCCTGACAACTCTCACAAAAGTGTAAAATGAATGCAGCGCAGCCTAAATATGTGGGCGATAAGACTAGGTACTTAGTTACTTATATTCTTTGTTATAGTCACGTCCAAAAATCTGTAAGAAAAAACGTCCAAACAATTTCTCCTCCAGCCTTAAGAGCTCCTAAAGAACAGGCCCATTTTACTCCTATTCCCCCAGTCGTTCCTCCATCTCTATTCACTTTCTTCACAACCCACGTCATAATTGGCAACCAAAAGTTATAATTAAAATTTATTTCCAAGCCAAGAACTCCTTCTCTTATTAAAACCGAGCCATCAACAGGCACAGTCTTCGCATACCAAAAAGTACAAAACCGCTCAGTCATTGTTCCGAAAATTAAACAAAATAAGCCTTATCAGATCTCAGAAGCCAACAAAAGGCCCACCATATTCATCTTCATTCCTTAGCACAATTCATCACGAGCACACAAAGAGGTCTTCAGTGTAAATACTCCACAGTCTACACGCTGCCAATTTGCATTAATTGGAGTGAGGGAATCCTTTCTCTGGGCCTCTTTATATCCCTCGCCGAACCGAACGAACCTTGCTGCACGCTTTCGTGGTAATTACTCCCATTAAAAGTATATATTTACAAATACAGGGCAAGGAAAGTTAGATACAAGACACTTGAGCAGATGACCTCAAAACCCTCAGTAGATCCCTACCGCCCCTCGAAATCAACCCCCTGCCAAGACGGCGACGTTTAATATTTAAAGTCCTTCAAATTTGCCCCAACACAGATTCGTATTGTTATGAATATCCTTGAACTCAAGGAGGCGAGAGTCATTTGTTAAAATTGTTTTCTTTCGCAGAGATCCCTTTTTGTTCGAAAAATGATAGCTGAGGCGGTGCTCAGGCATCAGGCTCACTGTAAAACGAAACTCTCCCATACGGAGAACGACGACGAATTTTCTTAAGAGGGATACCCTCATTTTGGGAGAAAATTATTTGTGTGTACCGTTTGGCATGTAGCTTGAAAGGAAACCGCGCACGTCATCTTTCATAACAGATACCGCACACATGAAAACGGCAAATTTTGCCAAAATTCTAAGAATAACCACATTACACTCGACAAGTAGTCTGTGCTGCTTCTGAATGTATGAATTCTTAGAAATTGATATTCTGTTCTTATGTGGTGTGGCATGGAAATTCCTCAAGTAGCAGCTCGGTTGTTGGACGAGATTTTGAGACGCCTTTTAGACGTTAGTTTAGTTTTTGGCAGCCATGCCATTGCCACTTGACTATTTTGAACTACATCAGCGGACATCCATCCGCTGCCACTCAACTTTTCATGCATGCACTGCTCAATCAATATTTGGTAGACTCAGATAGTCCAATGTGGCACCAGGGGATGGAATGTGCTCGTGCGTTGCAATCATTTTAATTGGAACATTTTTGCATCAGTTTTGACGCAACATAAGCGAATCTACAGGCCGTGCGTTGGATAAAAATGTGACAAGTTCGATTCGGATTTAAGGCATAGTTCTAACACTTACTGCAGTCCACAAAAAAGCGAAGGTATAGGAGAGAGTTACTTACTTAATCAGCAAACTGCAAGATCTTGAGGTTTATAAGAGAGTCAAGCTCTGTGAAGCTTTAAATATGTTTCAGTAGTACATGCTTGATTTGACTATCAACTCCATATGCCCTATCTACAAAAAAAGCGATTCTATACATAACTTTTCCTGCAACTAACAAGATAAAACTTTTTCTTCAACTTATCTAAATCCTATTCACTATCAGGAGCTCTATACGGCTATAGCTGAAATTGGGATCCCACAAAGCTCTCACGGACCTTTAAGATTATTGCACATTTGAATTTTGGCAACTTGACAACGACAGCCAAAAATTGCTTGGAAACTAACTTAAACAGTCGCGAAGGGCGTCCAATTAAAAACAAAGCTGTTTGCTAGAAAGCACTTACAAAGAATTGCATTTTCCTTAGGTAGTAGTCCTACTTAAGTGATCTGTTGCGGGAATTATTTCCAAACACTTGATCAAAACAAGCTTAATTTGAATTTGTTGCTAGAACAACGATTCGAAAACTCCCCCAGAACAACAACTCACAAAACTCAATCCAGCAATACTACAGACCATCCCAATAGAAATCTTTGTAGGATCGTCTTCAAATTCCAACATGAAATCTCAATAATCATAACTTCTCCATCAATATCACCCACTTTTACCAATATTACCATAATGCACCCATTCACAGCGTCAAATATACGTCCCATAGAATGCACAATGGATGCGTTTTCAAAGTCATTAAAATCGAAATACGACAGCCGCACAGATAAGACTTCTGATCGGGCTTCGATGGTTTCGCAAACACATCGATGGATACGATCGGTAATCAATTAGTATAATCTGAAGACACAGTACGTTCGACATTAATGCCCCATCACCGAATCTCTGAATCTTCTCATATAACAAAAGCTTTGAATTTAAATTCCAATTTCGGTGGGAAAACAATTCTACATAAAACAATAAACACCAAACTGTTTGCGGCAGAGCAGAACGCAGATGCCCGGATCGCTTTCAGGCCTTGAAACTTTGCATGAAAATCACCTGATTAATTGAATTAATTTTCTTCGTTATCTCATCCTCGAGATCTCTTCGAGCCCTTCACTCACAGCCACACTTGGCGCGTTAAACAAAAGAATCTCTGAGTTAAACAACTTTCAAAATCCCGCAGAGAGAAACAAAGAGCCAGTGTACTAGTATGTGCTGTCTTAAGTGAATTCCGACATGAAGGTGCTCGGTAAGGACTATTGTTCTGCTACAATTTGAAATAAGGCCAACAATTGAAGATCAAAAAGTGTTGTGTCAACTCATCTTTGGCCGAGTGAATGGAGCTGTCATCGGCATGAGCGCGGGGCGAGGTCATAATGATCGACCAAAGAATTTGTAACCACACCAGTATATCAAAGGCAAAAGAGAAAATAATAATAATCAAAATAAAAATAAATGAAAATTAAAAAAAAAAAAATTATTCAGTAACAATGAGGTTTGAATTAAACTGAAGCCCCACCTGGGGCGAGTGTCTGGGAAGTGTTTCCACAAATGCCGGCCCTTTGTAACTGCACCGATTATAGTTTGGTGATCTATGGTATTGTGATATCGAGACGCTGTGATAAGGCCCACAGAGCTTTGCCTATCGATAGAACGATCTCCTGCTGTTGCTGCTGTGTAGTGCCATATATAGAGAATACACCTGCTACCAACCCAAAGTGTTACTTTTATTCGATGTGGAATTAATTTTGTTTTGTTTCTTTTTTTTTTAAAGCTGGTGGGGTGTCCCATATGGTTTGTAATTTGAGGTCGCATTCGGAGTTATGAATATATATTTTGTTGTAAGGTTTATGATGTTTATCTGGGGACTGTGGTGAGTTAATAAAGTTGTTTGAATAGTAAAGAGAATAACTGTTTTAGCAGTAGCACCGTAGGAGGATGTTGCCATGATTTAATCCAGCGGCAATTGTATAGAACGAGCACAAATGCAGGAGACTTTAATGCTAATGGTCGGAGTTGGCCATTGGATTTTATTGCTTCCATATACCTACAGTAAATTATTTTAGTTGCTTCGGATGTGATAAAGGGCATGTAGGTACCTACTTTGGACCTAGACAAGCCTTCAAGTCGTATCGAACTTTTTTGATCGAATCAGAAATCAAAAAGCCTTTTAAACAGGGTTTTGGTGCTCCTTGTTGCCTTGAAAACGAAGACCAGAATTCGAGGCCGGTTTTCATTGCCGAAATACCTAAGAATTTGGACGTATTACTTCCATTAGCAAATTCTACCACGTTGCAACGCAGATAGATCAGTTTTGTCGGGAGTCTGAATCCCGACATCGGACAATTTGCCTAATTTAAACGCCAAGAAATGATTATTTTTTACTTATTTTTATAGAAATTGTTCACACAAGAGATTGTAATAAATTATGTTTACAAACAATACAAGTTTTGATAAAAAGTAGCTTAAAAGAGCCGACAATCGGCACTTTTCTTATCGTTTGGTATGTCCATCATTTTGATGTCCAATGAAATTTCATTTATTTCTTTTTTTGAATGCATTTGATGCTTGCCAAAAATGGGTCTGAGGATATGAGTAATCTTTTCAGAAGGTCTGTGTTGAGATACATTCCATAAATCAGTGAAGGGGACTTAATACGAATGATATTGGCACTTGGTTCACAGGCTTTCTCGAAAGTTTGGCTGGGTTGGCCATTTCATAAGGTTTTGCAGGGCCAATGTAACAGAATTGTGACGAAGACGTTACAGATGACAAAGCAATAGGTACATATTTTGACGATGATCATGGTAAGTAAAAAAATTGGTTTGACTAAGACATGAAAGCTGTTATGATTTAAATCAACAGGTAATAAAGGATTTTCCAATAAGAGGTGTTACTTTGGTATTCAAAGAAAAATGGCATTTTTTGAGATAAATGATCGGATGTTTATTTTATAATAAAGAGAAAGGTATGCCATTAATAATGAAAAACAACATCAGCCAAATGGCCACCACGAGCACATATATAGGACCATATCCTTTTCATGAAATTTTCCATAACCAAATCGCAAAGTGGCTGCCTTATGTCCTCGATAGCCTCACGAATTTTATCTTTGAGGTCTTGAATCGACGCTGGGCTGTTGGCGTACGCCGTATCTTTCACGTGGCCCCAAACGAAGAAGTCGCAAGGTGTTAAATAACAAGATCTCGGTGGCCAATTGTGATCACCGCTTCGAGAGATAACACGGTCCGGAAACTTTTCCCGTAAAAGATCAATGCTTTCATTGCTTGTGTGGCACGTAGCGCCGTCTTGTTGAGAGTAAACGTTGTCTAGATCAATACCATCCAACTATGACCATAAAAAATCATTAATCATCCCTCGAAAGCGCAATCCATTCACCGTAACTGTTGATCCAACCTCATTTTCGAAAAAGTAAGGTCCAATGACCCCGCCGGACCATAAACCGAACCAAACAGTAACACGTTGAGGATGGAGAGACTTCTCAACAATAACTCTTGGGTTTTCGGAGCCCCAGATGCGACAATTTTGCTTGTTGACGTAGCCACCGAGGTGGAAATGGGCCTCATCAGTCAAGATGATTTTTCGATGGAATTTCGAACTGTGACTGCAAGATTTTCACCATTTTTGTAGTGAAATTTAATAATTTCATTGCGTTGTTGAAGCGTGTATCGTTCCATTTAATCGCGTAATCGCGTAGTTTCTACTTGTCAAATGTCAAAGAATAAAAGCTTCAAAAGTGACAGCTACCGAAATAGCGGGTCATTCACAATAACACCTCTCATTGGAAACCCTGTATATTGTAAATTTGAATTGAATCTACTTTATGTTAGAACAATTCGGCTTATTTTTTTGGCAAACCTCAATTTAACAGTCCTACAGTGCCTTGTTGATGATGGGGCTGGGTTTTGCCAAACGACTTTTTTAGTATCATCTTTGAAGTAACCATCCAGCTGTATGCCTTTTGTTGAGCACTATCACAACCCCATTTTATTATCAGAGGTATTTCTTTTAGACCCCACTTTAAAATCATCAGCAGAACTTGGCACATAATTTTTGAGCTTAACATACACACTTAACGCTGCGATTTACTAAGCTCCATAAGCCACATTCAGTAGTGGATTCGCTCACAGTTTTGCTATAGGGATATCACTATGTTTTAGCCTTCTTAAATTTGGGTTTGTGGTAATGTTTGCAATTCGTTCAACCACGAACAATTAATGCTTTCGAAGAATTGCGATGGCGACAACTTTTGGAAATTTTTTCGTTAAGCTTCAAGCACAGATTTCTTAAGGTTGTCTTTATTGCCTTGATTCGGTCCCCAAAAAACGTTATATTATTATAGCAGTCCATAACCAAAGGAAAAGAAAGGCCTCATACCGGTTTAATTTGATTTCAGAAATCCAAACATCATGAATTAATTTTTTCGTAATTTCTGTAACCGTCAACAAAAATAAAAAAATTAATATGGGTGTCGCACCTGTGCGCAAAAAGACAAAACACTTTTTTGTTACTAACATACATAAGGCTCTAGAACAAACAACACTAAATAACTGTACTTTTGTTCTAATGAATGCATGTAACGCAAAAGTGTATCTTTCATTTTAGCTTCCTGTCTTACTAAAAAGCACACAATATCCCAAATAAACTTACCTTACTATTCAGTAAGATTATATTTATTAAAATAAAATAAAACTTTCAAATAAAATCATACGAACGACTTGAAAACAAAAAAAAGAAACTGTTGCTCTCACACTTGACTTGCTTATGAATTTGTACAAAACTTGAACTTTGAAATAATATTTTTTTGTTGCACCTTGCACATATGTTTCTAACATAAGAATTTGTTAACAGTCACTAAGTGGGAGGTGTAAGCTGCAAACAAATCCGAGTTTTATTTACATTTCTGTAGCTGATACAATCAACACCAAAACATAGATTTTTGACCTTATACAGAAGGCGATTTTAACCACTTTTAAGTCTACGGAATCTAAAAACACCAAATCAGCTGCAGTACTCTAATGTCTAATTGAAACATTTCCGTTTCTCCGTTCTATCTCTCTCGCATTACTCACCGTCAGGGCTCTTTTGAATCTATATCATATTTCCGTTAAAAACCAAACATACATACCCGTATGTACATTGTACAGAGAGCGAATTCAATCAGATATGCATTCTCAATTTCATGTACAACAAAAGAACCTTCCATCCATGGATCGGGTTCACTTCACTCAAAATCATTTTCAAAAACCATTTGCGCGCTCTTCATTTATCCATCATCCATCATCGCACATCTAACAGCGCGTCAGGAAATCAATCTCTTCAGGTTACTTGTAACCGTCTGTCGGACACATTAACATAGATATTGTAAAACGACGGGTTTCAATGCAATGCACGCACCCTTTCAGTATTTAAATAGAAAGGAAGAAAAAAAACTCCTTTTCATTAATTTGACGTAAGGCAGACCCGTTTTGCCATCATAGACTCATGGAAAATTAGGTGAATGGAAAAGCAGCACACTGCCTACGGACATAGAAAGGGATGTTAACCCTTGGCACTCATCGCAAACGGATACAGTGTAATGGGATGACTTACATACGACACTAGCAGTTCTTTCTTCATTGCATATTTCATTGCATTTAGGTATTTGTATACCTAGATGAATGCTGTCTGGAGTACTCTCACATGGAACAAGTATTTGCATGCACTTAATATACGAGGCGAGTCTTTTTCAACATTTCCATCCAATTATGAGCGAATCGATTAATCTCACCTACCTAACTGCGAGAAAATCCATAATCGCCCAAGCAGGCGCATTAAGATGTTTTCTGAAAACTTAATACCTTCATACGTCGAATCGCATTAAGTCCTCAACAATCATAAAAAAAGAAGTACGGAGCAGCGCACGAATATACCCGACCAGCGACCACAACCAATGGCCATTTATAATGGGATCTCACTTTATTTGGCACGCCACAGGAGGCAGAGCATGGGCGCACTCGTATTAATATCATAATCACAATTGACTTTATGTCATGGTATTTGGCGCTTTCGAAGCTGTTAGCTCCAACTCTCGGGCGGTTAGTCGAAGGCGAAGGAACTATACGAATGAAATACATTTTTGAGATGGAGCACCTATGGGATTATCGCACGTTTCACCATTCCCCTCCTGCAGTTGTTCACCTTCGTTGAGTTTCATTTAAGACCGAAATATCTTTGCGCTGATAGATTTTATTTTTCTTTCAATGTTAATGTTTTACCATAAATATTTTGTAATGGCAACTATCGTTTAATGGTTTTCGATGGAGTTTTACGCATGAATGCGGAGCGAAGTGAAGTGAGCACCGTAGGGTTTCATGAAAGTCCTAATTTATGATTTACAATATTGTGGCAGTGCCAGGAAGAGATGAACAAGGACACATTTTATTGAAATGAGACACTAGTGTGCGTTGCATGAAAATAGCAAAGCCATAATGCTCTGTAGGAGGTGCTGGTTATACGAGGCTCAGATTTAGCAGGACTGGTCAGGGTGTGCTGAAATAGAGAGCTAGACAAAGGTAGGCGAAGAAGTTCGAAGATCATCGCGATCGTATCGGAGGTTTTAAGGCTTTAAATCTGAAGCACAGAAAGTAGTAGATATATTTAAGCCATATTTCCCGAAGCTACTAAAATTGGAAATCACGTCGAACTGAAACACAGAAAATAGTAGCTACGCTTAAGCCGTATTTTCCGAAACTACTAAAATAGGGCATCGAGTAAAGGTAAAGATCAAGAACAGAACACGTGTGCAGTCAATGAAGAACCAGTGTGATCACTCATTACAGAAAAGATTGGCTTAGCAATAAAGAAAACTATAGAACTTTAAAACCGCCTGCCTTGACATTTACAAAACAGGCGATTATTAGGTCTAGTATAACCCTGCTTAATGTCGAACTTCACACACTGTTCGACAACACACTATTTGCCACGTAGGTATCAGTGTGGCCTGTGGTCGACACAGCAGATCGACCATAGGCCAATTTTTTTCCTTCAAACCCTCGGTCCTCCACCGATGATGATAAATTTTGAGGAAATCTCAACATGGGTAAGGGAGAAAGATGTCAATACCGCTCTGTCCGGAAAAGTAGCTGGTGGAAACCGTATTTCGGTAGCTTTCGGGATAAACGAATAAGTCAATGCAAAATATTCTATAAACTTGAATAGTGTTTGATGATGTCATATCCTTTAGCACCAACGTTACTTCTTGTACCAGCTTTCGACCCATACATATTTTATTTTATTTTATTTATTTATTTAGAATAGCACAAATATTCAACTGAAACTCATTGACTATCGAGAAACTATATGTTGTTTTAGCTCTTCCCAAACATCCTCCACGGTTTGAAGCAACCGAGTCACTCACTCTAATCCACATCTTTCTGCTATCACTTCTAACACTTTCAATCAATCAAATCAAATATAATTTAAAACTATGCACAACCACATACCTATCACGTGACTGCAGCGCACACATACCTACATTATAGTGACGGTCGTCTATTGTCGGTACGGTATACGCTCAACGAAAACCAGACCGAAATTCGACTCCGCGCCGAAGGTATAATTTTACAACCATCTTCTATGCACGTACGAGTGAGTATACCCACCTATCCTACCACCACACACTCTAATTATAGTAATTTTAAGATCAGATTCTGATGTAATGTGAAGTGTAATTGGCGTTTCTGGCGGTGCCGTTACTCCGAGGGGCTTCTCTTCATCTTCATTCAGATTGTGGTGCAGTCTGCTCAAGGCGAAAGGTAGATAACTATCCTTCTTTCGAAAGCGTGAATTAAGTTGTTACTTTTAATCAGTATTTTCACGCAGATGCTGGAAATGACGGCGTATCTACTCTTAAATGTAAAAGCTGTGATTTGGACAGATGATGTGATGCGCGACGAACACCTGCATAAGGCATGGGATGATTTATCTCTTTAAAAAAACGGAGCCGACGGAATATCATTATGAAATGGGCACAACATATCGTAAATAATCTGTCATATATACCTATGTTTTGAGGATGCTGTGCTTAGCTGTGAGACGAAATGTACTCAGTATGGTTTGTGGCGATGATTTATGTTATCCGATTGCATTTTCTGTATGGAAAATACAATATTGAAAAAGCTGTCGTTTTGCAAAAGGAAAAATGCAAAACCTAGCTGTGTTTGCAAGGTTTAAATTTTCATATTTACAGCACTCAACTATGAACATCTACAAGCAGGTAGACATCCGCCTTGTACTGGTATTGTTAGTTATCTATTAGTCTGGCATGTACTGTGAACCGTGCCTCAACCTAAATATGCTTCTGTGGCGTTTGCTCATAATTTCAAGTACCAAATCAACTAAGAAATTGCACTCCCCTAAATTTATGTCCAATGGGTTTATTTTATCATTCGAAGAATCCAACAATGGCAATTGAAGAATATTCAATAGCCTAAAGCTTTCAAATCTACATACATATTTACATATATTTAGTGAATTCGTCAGTTGTAGAGTGTCAAGTTCTTAGGAGCTCGTTAAGTTCCACCCAGGAGGTCGACTTTGTTTCAGTGAGAACTTTTATGGGACTGATTCTCACAACAATTTCCATTCTAACAGAAATCAGAACACAACCGAACATGTAAGTAAAATTAACAAGATGTCAAAATTTAGTGAGACACATAAACTTGACAAAAATGGGAAAAACTTAAGAATAACCTGTAAGCTGAAAAAGTGGACCACGTTTTAACTGTCCCTCTCGTGTTCTTAGACTTAGAAAAAATGTTTTCTTCATGCCACATAGGCACACAACGAATTATGGTCATTATGATAATTAATACAAAAACCTTATTGATTTTAATATGAGTACAGAACATTGTGAATCTATAGTTTTAAGTGAATTGCAAAAGCTACCACATTTTTATCTATTACAAAGTTATCTAAAATAAGTTAAGCTTGAAAGATGAAAATAAATATAAAGTTAACGTGTATCACAAATCTACATACATATTAACATATTATACTTATAATCATTTTTTAGACGAAAGCAAGTATTGAATTTAAAACCGCACACTGCAACCAAGGGAGTGCATTGTCTGTTTAGGCATTTTTGCCTAAATTATTATTTGAAAGAAGACGAAAGCCAAATACAGACAAGTACACGCTGAAAAATTGGCTCTAACAGAGTGCGATTTTTTCTCGGTTATAAAAATGGGTTAAATTAACTAAGTCTCTGTTGAAAAACACCGAGTATTCGTTGTTAAATGCTGCCCATATAAATAGGTAAAATGCATACTGTTAAAAATAACACACTTTATCAGTTGTTAAGAACCATGTTTCTAGATAAAATTAACCAGCTGGTTAAATTGAACAGAGTTGGTTTGTTATTTACAACCGAGAAAAATTGGAATAAAATGGTAAAAGGTTATTTTTAACCGAGTTTCGTTAAACGAGTTGACTCGGTTATTTTTAATCCACTTACTCTGTAGGACCTATATTAACAGTACAACTTGGTAGTTTATAACCGAAAATTGGTTGATTTTAAATAAGCGATTTTTCTGCTAGCTCATTTTAAGGTAGCCAGATTTAAGGGAAAATTCTCCTTTTAGCGTTTTTCCCAACCTGCTGTCTTATGTACGATACCTTTATTTCGAAGCATGATTAAAAGCTTGTGCTACTGTTGATATAACAAATTTGGCTATAGCAAGGGTGAGTTCAAATGGAGCATATTTCGAGGAGTAGGTATACTTTTAAGTGGAATAATAGCCTTCATAAACACCATCAACAACACAAAAGTAGTTTGGGACACATTAATAAAAACGCCTTTCATCTACTTCAGTCAACGTGCCTTTGATAAGCCATCTCTACGGCCGGCCCTTTCGAAAGACTCTAGTTATAAGCTCCCAGAGAATCGAATTTCTGTACGACTTTTCCAGATTTTCCCATAGTCTTATCTGTGGAAACAACTTGAATACATTTAAATGGATTAATGCCGTTTAATATTATTCCATAAGTTTGTGTGTTAATGCGATTATTTTTGAGAAATCGTCCGTATCGGGGAGTGCTATTACTAGTGTTAGAAGTGATGTATTACATTATGCTTACATGTATCTGTGGCGGCTTCTTGTAATGTTTTGACATTTGACAATTCAGTTCAGAAATGGAAAGTGGCATCTCGTTTAATTTTCCTCCAGAAGGTAATTTATTTAACGGGTTAACCTCATTAATTAAGTGGGAAAATATATGCATGCGTGCTTGTGTGATTTAATCAATTTTCGTTTTGTTTTTTGGGTCATTTGGAATGTAGGTACGACTTGATCTGTTTATTAATTTAAATGATAGTGACTTTTATTAATGTGACGTTTTGTAAGGTCGCCCGGAAAGTAATTATTTTCCCGTAGGGAGATCATTTGTTATTACAGCGATTGTCGACAGATAACCATCACAGTTCCAGTTTCTATAAATTGTCATCATAATGCAAGGCTATATCCTTTCTCGATTTTATCAGTTCAACTGAAAACTGTCACTTCCGCATTCGCTGTGTGGACGCAACTCGCAACAAAAATGATTGCTTTTTCAAATTTCACAATAATATTAAATCCGATGCATGCTCATAAATTACCCTTTTCATTTCGCTGCAAAAGGAAACAAAATCCACTTAGGCAATCCCATGAAATGCAACTCCTTCACTTGTGCGCCTCCCATTAGCATTCAATTGGACTCCATCAATCACCGCACAAGCAGTATTGAAGCGATCAGATCAGTTTGTTCATTTAAATTAAAAGTCAAGATTCCGTCTCCGATATCAGCACACTCTCTCCCTATTAAATCGTATATTTACGGAACGAAACGAAATCAGGGACGGCGGACGAGGGGGGCGAATCTTAAGATCACTATCGTCGATGCGTCGCCAATAAATGGTAATTGCATGACGATCTACCGCGTTCAACCACCACCTGCATTCGTCCCTTCCTATTGTGTGCTGCAATTTCAAATTGAGATTTTAAGTTCAGCCCAGTAGTGAAAGAGCACGAAAGACAGACTTCGTACAACCTACATACAGTACACACTCAATTCGGAACGATCGAGATACTGCTGATGTTGATGGGCGGAACAGAGCGTATAGTATGTGGTACACTAAACACCCTCACCCTAGAGGTATCCGGTGCCGGTCCCGTCGATCTGGCTCTCGCATAGCATATACACAATGTTGGCGCAGCACTATCAACATCATCGTCATCGACGACAGAAAGCACAAAGAATGAACCAGCAAATGCCATGTTGGAGTTTTCGCAAAAATTGTTCAACATCACGAAGGCTGGGTGGAAGGCAGACTTTATTCTCATCCATCGCGCACATCCATCGATATGCTGCCATTAAATCTGATCGATAATTTAATTGCGCCAAAAGGTTGGAAGGTGTGTAGCTCGATAGATGGCTACAGCCGCCAGTCGATCCACGGGGGCATCTGTTTCCGATTACCACCGTAAATGTGGCCTCTGGCCCTGCCCCATCGGCACTCGCAGTTGGTAATGTATAATGTGCAGCTTTGTTGGAAATATAGCTGTGGGTGTCAACAATGACCATAGAAAATTGCACTAATACACGCGATTCATTTGGAAAAGTGTTCAGTTTGCGCTGGGAAAAAGAAAATCAAGGAAATCGTGTCTGTTGGGAGTAAATACAGTGCAGGAGCACGCATGTCTTCGAAGTCCGGATATATTCAATTGCTCTTTTTATGGTTAATTGAGCGATCGAGCAGCATCGTGACCGATAACCTCCTGGCTATAATTATAAAATGTTAAAGTTCCCCATTGATATTGTGCCTTAGCTCATTCAGCTCGATTTAGCTGCATTACAAAAAGCTATCTCATTAAAATACCATCAGTTATTTAAAAGGCTCAATTCTGAAAGTCTGAAAAACATAAGAAATTGAAATTATCGTTCAAAAGCGTCTTTATTTAGCTTTTCAGACCCGATTGTGATTCAACGACTGCGTGTGCATATCTTCTCCAAGGACCGAAAACTTGCTTTCGAAACAATTGTTCGAACTAATTTTTTTTTTCGGGTCAATTTAAATTAAGAACTACATAATTATCATTGCCTATATTAATACGTGAACATCAAAAGTTTCCGTAAATTTTTTAAGTATTTATAATGAAATGAGGAGAATTAAACTGACATCAAATTTTTCGCCGCCATTTTGCCATAGTAACGTATTCAAATATATATCCCATCTTAGACTAGAACCTATTTTCGAAGGAATGCTACCCCTAAAAGTAAGCAACTGTGTACATAATAATTTTAATTCAGGGATTATTTTAATTACTATGGAAAAGAACATTTTTCGAAATTTGTTGCTCTAAGTTTTCGTAGTGACGTAGGTATTAAATGTTAATCATGAGAACTAATTTTCAAGGGGCAAATGTTTTCGATATCTAGATGTCGATTATAGTGGTATGTTTCTTAGTACTACAAATAAAAGGTAGGGCCGATTATTTTAAATTTCCTTTTTCCTTTTCATTCAAACCTAACTCAAACTTTTCATTAATAACCAAACTCATCCCAACTGTCACGTACACCTCTTCGAGCTGCAGACAACCTGAATGGTAATTAAAAACTGAGGCCATAATAGTCATGGTCGTGTAAAAATTAGTTCAAAATGAACCATTGTTATCGAAAATATCCCCTTTCAGAAATTTACATCTTGACTTTGGTTCAGTAAAACGTCGTATTCTAATATATGTTAACCTTATCTCTTTCAATCATCTTTGAGGTAATCAAACGCATAAGATCAAGATAAGTAAAAGTGATAGATCATGACTGATCGATACACCCATAGTTAACGATAGTTGTCATTTGTTGACCGTATCGATACCGTTCATATATTATATTGAAAACCAGAAAACAAATTAACTTTTAAATACGTTACATTAACAAAATACTATACAAACGGACTGACACAAGTGCGTCAAACATTTCTAAACGATTTTATGCAAAATAACCTGTCAACAGATTGGAAACTCATTAGTTATTTAAACGACATTCTGAGGAATGTAAGTCAACACCACCACGACATAAGAGGTTGAAATTAATTTTCTATTTGTAGTCTTTTATTGGGTCAGGCCCGAAGTTTCATAAAGCTGATAAACAAATATATGAGTTACAACTTTGATTGAATTTACTCGTTTACGAAAATGGGATTGTCGTGGCTAGAGAAAGTAAGCATTCAATTTCATGGGTCAACTAACAGAATGAGTCTGGTCTTCAGACTGAGTCATGCTGAACTATTAAAAAGTTGACTTTTTCTACACTAGAAATAAGAACAAAATGTTTCCTAGGAGATAAGGTACATTTCAGTTTGCAGTTGATACAAAAACACAGAGCGGTGCAGTATACTGTGGTACTTTCAAAAGCGCTCAAGATTTCAGATTTTTGCTGTAGTCTTTCGACCTTTTATATATGAACTGCAACGCTGATTGTACGGCACAATAAAGTCTTATGAATGTGATGTGTTCGTGTTCCATAAGTGACTTATTTAACAAAAAAATAAATTGAACTAGGAAGTCAGACCTTGGATGTTTCAGATTATGCCTTGCTTTTCCTTGAAAATCTCTTCACATCATACCTTGACGAATGCGAATAAATGTCAAAGCTATAAGGCAGTTGGAAAGCGAACCGAATGACCACTAACCTGTCACGAAGTTACTTAAAGTTCAATTGGCCAGACCAATCTCAATTGTTAAAATTTAGTTACGTGCGATGGCTATTTTTCACTTCTTCTTTCTACAGAAGGAATTCAGGTTCGATGGGTAACCTTCGAAGAATCAACTAGCAAAATTCACACACACAAAACAGCTACAACAACAAAACAAACAGTTTAGATGTGAATTGCGAGCATAAATGGTTAGGATAGTCAGTTTGCCGATAATCCGAACAGCCGAGCATTAAAAAACTGCCTATTCCGAGCATTCAAAAAATTATACACACGAGAAGGTAAAATTTTTTGATATTTCTGAGCTATTAGCATGAATTGCTTTTAATGATTAATACTTCAACGCTTAGGTACATAGATACACACATTTTACAATACATCCTACCTACCTAGTATTTATGTCTAAATATCTTTAGTCGGCTTCTAGAAAATAACAGAGTGCAGCCTATCCATACCTTGCAATCGCAATCAGATACTAGAAACCTGTTCTATACCCACCTATGCTCAGTCCTCATCTTAATGGAAAAAAAAAACCTCCGAGACTACGACCAACAAATTTATGTACATTCCAATGACACCACATACCGATGTGTCGGCAACTGGAGGGGACTAATTGTAGTTCGAAGGGATATACCATTCGGTGAATAGAGCGAAAAATGATAGACCATTGCTCGTGTGTCATTCGATAGTGGACTATCTGAGTCCATTTTTTTTCGAACACATAAAGGAAGTGGACTTTTATTCCACCGTCCAACAACGTAGCTATTTCCGATCAATTGCAGTTGCATGAAATATTAGATACACAGTTACGTTCGTTGGCCATAATATCGATGAAGGATGACTCAATTCGACTGCGAGTGTGTATATTTATTTACGCTACTCGAATCACAAAAAGAGATTAATAAACTCCATATATAGTGAGTTTGTTCTTTGAGACTCCGGTGGCAGTCCTCTACAACGGGTTATAACAAATCAACAGGAAAAAAAACCGATGACACAACACAGATGTGTGATGATGGTGGGTGGTGTACGGCAACACAGCCGCATGGTGTTGAAGAAGCTCTTACGAGTGCGATCGAGGCTTTTGCTTTTGAGATTGGAAAAGTCTTTTTTTTTTTGTAAACAAACACCGAGTTATGGTTGGCAGTTAATTAAGGTGGATATATTTATAGGCTTTAATTGATGATACAGATCTCGGTATTGCCATGGATTTCAGGGAATTTTAATGGACTTTGCTCAATTTTTCGTTGACTATTTACGGATCCATTTGGCTTCTTTAAATAAAGTGTACATCAAACGATATGTAAATATTTGTTTCTCCAGTTGGAAAGGCAACCGTGAATTTGCAGATTCTGACTTATTATTTAGGGAACAGGACGAAGAACTCTCTTATTTTATAGTTCGGAGCGAATGAAGTATGTGATTGCTATGAAAAGTGGTCTGGCACGTGATTAAATGAATAGACGTGTTGGACCGAGTCTCGGGGCATAACGACACAATGGCTTTCAGAACACCCTTATTCAGCCCAAGAATTAGAGGCCATAAACGAAAATCAGGAGGCACACGCAGCTAATTAAAAAGTTTGATAACTATTTGTGTTTATAATTAACCTTTAAAATGCCAGTAGAGCAAAAAAACAAACCCCCGTTCCAAGCCCACTTCTCGAGGTCATTTCTACGTCACATTTGTATTGAATTGAATCAATTTTATTGGTTTGGTTACGCAACTTAATATGATTTTTTCACCATTTGTTTACCTCTAAGGGTTTATCTCCCATTTTGCATTGTTCTTACCATCCATCTTCGTTCAAAATTCCTTACCTACACACAATTTAAATCAATTGCACGCAGCTCAGCAAGACAACATGCAGTATATCACGCAGCTACTATCCGCATTCCTCTTAAAATTAACACGATTAAAATAAAAATATTTTGATTGCTTTGATTGAATCAAGACCAACGTCTGCTTTCCTACACCAAGGAAGAGAAGAGAGTGTCACTCGTTCGATGCACCCGTTTTCGTTGGCGCTGCATTTGCTTCTGCATGTATTTTGCGTGCGCCATGTATATGTATCTAAACATGTTTAGATACAAATCAATTATAACACAGCGATGGAAGAGATCATCGATTAAAGCGCAATGCTCGAGTACGTTGAGAAAAATCATCATAAGCTGTCATGAATGAGACGGTCTTAAGTGGTCATTAAATTCGTTTCCATTCGAGTATGTCTTGTATTCTTCTTTACAATCGATGTTGAGTGGGTATCGATGTCAAAATTGTTGTGCGTTTGAGTTTTTTATTTCCGTATGATATGTCAACAATTATGTAAGCGACAATTTAGTGCGGGTCAAGTGCCCATTCGTTTGTAAGTTAACTGGATTCTGAATGTGACTGTGACAGAAGGAATTGTAATCGAAAGGCGTATCGCATTAGTTGTTGGGTGGTCTCGGGAAAATAACGATTCTGTGTCCTTTTTAATTTTGATTTTATGTAGCAAATAGCTAGAAATGAATACCAACTTCTTCTGTTCCAATTTTAAGCAGAGATTTACCAATAACAACAGGATGGAAATGATAGCAGTTCAATGTTCAGCCAGTGCTACAAAGCCGATGCTTTCTGACCAAGTCGAAGTCGTTCTACAATTCGTTTTCTTAAAAAATAAGTTGGACCAATAATCAGCGATTATCTACTTCTAAGGTTGTGTGAAACTACAGAGGATTATAAATGTAGTTTCAGCAGGAGTTACGATAACTTACACTCCAAAAACACATCTTCCCCAATATATATTCCAACGACTCAGCAAAGACTCAGAGGACGAGAGGCAACCACGAATGACTGTTGCCAGGAGCTTTGTAATTTTCCATATGTAATATGTAACACATAATTTAGCTTTGTAAACCGTTTGTTGCTGATATGAAGTCAGTCTAATTTTGGCATTGAATAAATAAAGACTTGTGTAATTAGGATTTGTCTATTCTTTTTTCCTAAAATGTTTGTGCTCTGCTGCGGTGTAATACCAAAATCATAGCTCAGGCGCCATACCGCTTTACTTATACAACACAACTTTATAATTTTATATGGAGATGTTTGCAGTCGCTGATTTATGCTGGCACACCAAGGACCACTGCAGATGCTTGAAACCAACAAATTTAAACTCGAAAAAGTCATTCAAAACTGGGCTATGTAAGAGGTAGAAATAAAAGTACCAAAATTCTCCAACTGTCCAATATCTGGTATATTTGTTTAAGACAAATGATAACTAGTCCTTTTTACTCTGAAATAGAGGTATGGAAAAACCATTAAATATATTCCCCCGCTGGGAACCGAACCCACACAAAAAACCCGAATATTCCATTCACAATAATTATCATAGTAAACGTTCTTACCAACATTCGACCACAGCAATTTTATAAATTTGCATATAATTAGATTAATTTGTAAATATCACTTGGAGACGTAATTAGTTCACTCAACCACATCCCATAGCGCCCCATCGCCTATTCGTATTTGGCTTTGTGCTGTGATCCTCTTTACAAAAACCAAATGCCCCTGATATGCGGTAAATGATTGCAAAAGATCACAAACCACCACAACAATTTGTCTCCTGTCAGGAAAAGTTTCCATCACATGTAAATCATATGAGAACGCACGAGTATACAACAGAGCCAGAGCGACTTCGTTACCCCCACACTGTATGAACTGTGTAGCCGTGCAACGGGCTCTGGGCTAGAAGATTTACAACACTTTCCTCTGCAGAGACATTTTCTTATTGTACTTGTTCTCCCTCTGTGATTGACATGACTGACATGCTTTGGTTAGCCACAAAAGCCATTAGTCCGCTGTGCGCGAGTGCTATAAGACCAGTCCCATTGATGTTGTGATCTGAGCAATGAATTAAGTAAGTAACACACTCTCGCCTCGCCTTGTAATCCACTCTGACTTCTGTTACAAATAAATCAGATGAAACAAACTCGGCCAGCTTATATACGAGTCCCGCTCCCGGTGCACGAGTGCGCATTTCGAAAATAATTACACCGTGAGCTTACAAGCTGTATAAAGTATGAACCATTTGAAATTTACTGTGACGCGAACTAATTTTTGACAGTTTTCATGGACATTTGTTATTTGCCGGCTCCAGCCACAATGACTAATTTACGAATAGACAACAAGGCGCATCATTACAATTCCTAAAATCCTAATAACTTGAGTGTTTTTCCTATAAATACGACTTTTTTTGTTGTCTACTTAGTATTGTAGTAGTGACAAGATCTTGATAAAGAAGATGTACAGTGGACCCTAGGCAGAGACTTATAGGTAACAAAGTTAACAGAGCTATGTGTGCGGCACACTGCCAAGAATTATCGTGCAGCTATTTTTCTTTACAATGCAAACACAATCTTTTTCAAATGCTAGATACTCGCATTGTCAAGATTTGATCCTTATCCGATTAGAATGACAAACGCTTATATTAAGCTTCACTAAGATGACAAACACTCCCATTCAGGTATTGATTGAATGACAGAAAAATAGAATAATATCGGCGGGATCAATGACTTAGTGTGGCAGTTGTGGCAACCAAGCTGCTTTGTGTCAGTGTCAGAGGTGGTTATGGAAAATAATAGAGCAGGAAATATGGACAGTGAATGTTGGTTTCTGCGTCACTTTCTAGAAGAGCTTCCTAATTGGTATCATTGTTATCACCCTTGGATTTACTTAACTAAGGAGATCGAAATACGTGTCACGGTGATTTCACTTCAACAAGTGAAGGAACAAACTAATTGACTTGGTTAGTGCAATTTAGAGCAAAACACATTTAACAAAAGAATTTAAAATTAAAGATCCGAATGTTCAAGGTTTTGGAGAAGTGAAAGTGACAACAGTGGTTACGTAATGACTAGGTATTCAAAACCGAAACAGCTAGTTAACCCAGCTGTACCATGCACATCACTAGATCAGCCAATCTATTTACACCCCGTTTAAAAATGTTAGCATAACGCACATTCCTAATAAACAATGGTTACACCCATCCATAACAAAAAGACATCAATGAAGGCTCAATATACTTTCCCGAGCCAAACACTACAAATCTGTCAAACACAAAAAATTTAGCGAACTACTCGTTACTCGTTATTTTGCTAATTTTCTCTTTTTCTGACATTTTTGAGATGAGAATGAACCTATTGTAAATGAATTTTTTGACATTTAATTCTAGAAAACTATAAACATGTACTAAAACTATTATATATTGTTAAACAAGGAAAATAAATAACACATAGATTGGATTTAGTGTACAATCAATTTTTAACTTATTCCAATAAATCTTTAATAACGTTTGAAGGTTCTTGTCTTCTCTCTTCTTGTTTATTGGTTTCCTTATTTCACCACTAAAAAATACATTTCGTCGGCTGGATGCTATCTTATTCAAAAGGCCATTTTTTACGAAATTGAGTTAGGTATGCAGTCTTCATAGTTTTGGGACGCTCTTTCGTTTCGCGCAGCCATTTTGTTCTATCTCTCAGTTTTCAAGTTACAGAGAACTGTTTTGTTCAATATGAGACTTTTGCCATATCATTTTGTTCTATATAACACAGTCAACTTTATGTTTCCTCTATTTTTGTGTTTTTTTTCTATGTTGTTCAATATTGAGTTTTTCTGTTCAATATCCACCAAAATTTTACGAACTTGTTGTCACTCCATACAACTTTGGTCAGTATCCAAAATGACTTCCACGTTAATTTTAATTCATAACTAATTCAAAATAAAGGAAAACCTATTTCTGTGACTTGTTTTATAAACAAAATTGTCAAGGCTTTCAGAAAAAATCAATACCAATCAAAAATTTTCTGATATAAACAAAAATTTTCAATATGAACTTTAAAAATAGAGCTCCCAACATTTTTAAGAATGGACATTGAACAAGATAGCATCCATCCGACGATTTGGTCCTATTCGCGTCTAAATGTTAGTTGTAATCTAAACAAAACATAAAAAGTGTGGCAATGTAATACACAGTGCAATTCATTTCTTGACTCACCAAACTCATCTCACTATATCTTAAGCCTATCTAACTGGCATCTAATTTTAACGAACTTAAAACTATTGACATTTGCTTAAAATATGTTTGCCATAATCAAAGGATATTTCTCTTCCCCCAAACAAATACAACAGATGGTTATGGGGTGCACACAACACAAACCTAAACTTCACCTAATTTTAAACGATTTCGTATCCACATCCTCATCGACACTCACACATTCACTGAGCAGATGGTAAGAAAAAAAAAAAAAAAACTTCCAAAAATAAGATCCGACGATCGAGAACCCAAATTGTTTAGCCACAACATGGTAAGCATGGCGGGCAGAGGAACACAAAATTGACCGACTTTAATTGCATTTTAATTAACGGTTGGGACGTCAAGCAGAGCCCTTTGTCGACAGTGACGATTTTGGGTTAAATCTTGCGGCGTATCTCGCCTGCTTTGTCGTCGCCTAACCCCGTGAAAATAATGCCACGAACCAATTTGATGTAGTTTCCTTTTATGCTTTTTGTATTCTTTATTCTGTTTTATGCAATTCCCTGTAACAGTGAGGTTTTCTTTAAATGGGAACTTTGTTTTATTACCCCTAAAAAGAGAGACCAACGAAACCAGAGACAGAGATGCAATAAAGATCAGATTGAATTATCGCATAAATTCTGTTTAAAGATCACTTATTCCGACACGATCTCTCCATTTGAATTTGCTTTCATGGGAGCTGCTGTTGTTCGCTTTTCTCGTTTTGCGGTGGTTCAGTTGACTTGTGACTTTTGTTGTTGCATAATAAGATTGAAAAAAAAAATCCTTTCAGTGAACCATGCGGATAGCACATTAAAAGCCGGAGGATAAATGAACGTGATTGTAATTGTTAACGAAAAGATCTGACTTTCTTGTTACCAAAGGTGTTACAGAGTTGAAAACGAATGTGAGTGGTGGTTAACGTAAGATGTTTGGGTTTCCATATTTCCAAGCGAATTAGGAGTCTTTATGTTTCATCAGTGAAAAGGAGATGGACAGTAATGGTTGTTTGAGAGCAGCAAACATCAACTCGTGCTTCGATGTGGGCATGTAAAACATGAGCACTAGCTGTGACAGACAATTGATCATATAATTTTCGGGCTAACCGTAACATAGTGTTCAACGCATCGTTTTTTTTTTCTTAACGCGCAAACTGCTGTCGGTGAAAATAGGGTTTCCATTACGACTTTGCAAACTAGACATACCCGACAAATTTTGTACTTCCTTGTTTATATAGGAACCGTCACTTTGCGTGCCGACAAATTGGGCTGAGTGTAGATTTGTTACATACTGTCGCCAGTGCCTGGAACGGCCGGCGTGATCTCAATTGGATTATAATTTCAGATCCTATAATTGAACGATGGGACATTATTTAAGCAATGACAAGTTTTTCCTCAACAGTATACATTTAGCATGTGCATTGTTGGTGTTTTAGCTGAAGATGACAGTAACATTACTGGGAAGGCTACAATATATTAATGTGTTCCTTGTATCTTTGGCCGAAATTAAGAAATAATAATTGGATGAGCTCATATTGCAGCAGAATATCGCTACGTGCCCTACAAGTTGTTCAACCATCAAACTTTCTCCTGACGTTGTTGCCTATCCTTCATTTTCTATTAAAAAATATACAAAATGGTAGAACTATTTACTTCTTACGAACTAAAGCTGTTGCGAAACAAATAATTGAAGAAATTTCCATACATAACTTAGGCATAACACATAATACGCATAAAATGTTATCAATTCAGCCCAAATATTATTCCACCTTCATGAAGAATATCTGTCAACCCGACAACCTAAATTTCTATTCCTCCTGGCACTCAGAAATATTTCAAGGATATTTGCATGCCATGTGCGCGTTCATCCATTGAGAACACTACTTCAGCATAATAAAAACGCAAAGAAAACGAGTTCATCAGGTAAGTGGACAGTCTCCTGAAATTATTACTTGAAGGGGATTAAAAACTAATCCACTGGCATGCAACATGAACGAACAGTGGGCGAATGTGGGAACGATTTCAAAATATATAAATTTCAAATTTTACGACAAGCACACAGCGAGTTGTGACTAGCCTGTCTATTCGAAGTGAGACAAACGTACAATTATCAGGTGGAGTGCAGTCATTAAGCGATGAATCGTAAAAGCTATAAACTTAAGATATAAGACTTACATCCATGTTGGTACACCCTGAAGTCCACTGCTGAGATCCGCTAATGCAGCTAATATTAATGTAATAATCCACAATGAAAAATGTTTCCTTTTAAGGAATTCCATTTTGGCTCCGGCTGTAGTCGTGATGGACGAGCTTGTTGCCGGCGTCCGCCAACGACGTATGTAAAAACCACAAGAGCCTATTTTTTATACAGACAACCTAGAATCACTGCGGCAAAGAAGGTATACGGATGTGACGCAAAGGCGAAGATGGATTCAGCGAGAGAAATTTGTGATAGAACAATTTTTTGTGTTTCACTTTTTTTTCACTCTTGCATATTTGCTTAGCAATTTATTTTCTTTCACCACTTTTCACATTAATTTTCACTTTCTATTTCCTTTTGTTTGCAATGTGTTATTTTCTTTTTTTGACACTTGTTTTTGGAAAATACATCAAAGGAGAGGTCGAACAAAGAGGATACAAGGTTGGGGCTATAAATTTCCTTGGTGTGAGCTCGCTTCAATCATAGCTCAGAGGCTTTGTCTTTTCTATACAATGAACTCTGTTTGTTGGTGTTTCGGGAAGTATACTTGAGGTTTCATTGGTCAAGTCTCATGGTGGCCGTTTGAAGTTTTCTACTTATGTAATCGTTTTGCCGCGACCCGTTAGTGAAACGACTTCGTACTAGATGATGACGATTTCCATCTGGAAAGAGAAAGAAAAGCATAGTTCAAGAAGTTGTCGTAAATCTTTTTGTGAATTAAAATTTTGGATGGCAATGGTAGTACAACACCATCAGGCTCTTTTGAAGGCATCTGAAATGCCGAACACAACACCTAATAAAAATGGAAACAGGTAAGCAAGGTAGCATATCTACTACTTGTCGTCAGGGGCTTGCCGAGATCTATGATAAAGTTCCTGGGTGGTCGTGAAACTTAACAGACAAATGGCTTTTGAAGTTAACAAATTACTGACTTTGATGGCAATCGTAAAAGTGCAGTTGCCGCAACAGGTCTCAAAGCAAAATTAACAACAATAATAAATTAAAGTGGCACGCTCTTAACTGAATATCTCATCTATCAACATCAAGATTCAACAAATAACTGTCTCGTTTACTCTGCATAAAAGGATCCCAATTCATCCATTTGTGAACAAAAATATACATGCAGAGCTAGTTTAATGAAAAGGAATAACGAATAGGTTTCGTTCTCTGCGACAATCAAAAAGAACCACTGATAATGAGGTCCATTAATGATTTCTTTAGCTCTTTTATCACTTTTTTTACTTATTCCCACTTATCGGACTATTACTTTTCACTTTAGAATTTTGTAATAAAACGACAGATGATGGCGATAAAAGACTGTTTCCATTTTATAGGTCATAATGATGATGTGCGGGGTTTTATTTTTAACGGAAAGTCATTATACAGATTATGTTTAGGTGAATGTCATACTTCTTTTTTTTTAAGGATTCAGGATGGCTCTCGTCGACACTGAAAAAAAAAGAAGTAAGTGAGAAATTGTTAACTCATTTTTCTCACTTACAAAATAAAAATGAAAGAAATGAAAACAATTTTTCTGAAGACAGTTTAATCTCATTCACGCAATCTCGTATGATACAAGTGCCAGGCAAGTGGCACTTTACTTTTCATGTGGAGAACACTCGTTTGCCCTCGTCCTTTTCTGGATAATAACCAAGGTGTGTGTAGATGAAAAGCATCTGATGTGGGAAATTTTAATTAAAATTAAAATCATATTCAGATGTGTGTTGCAGTAATGCTTTTCACATCAGCGTTATTCATAGGATTATCGTACAAAAAAGGTTTCACGACTTTAGTGAGTAAATAGGCGAGAAAGGGATTTGCATTTTAAATAGCTCATTTAGATAAATATTTTTTAAATAAATGTGAAAAAACTGCTGTTGGTTAGATTTTCATGATTTACTGTCAAAAAAGAATAGCAACTGGTTTATTTTTTCAGAGAAATCTGTGCAACAATTTAAAATATTTCCTTAGGTTAGTAATGAGAAAAACTCTCCCATGGCATAAATAAGGAGCATAAAAGATCACAATATGCGGTTGTAATTTCTTCGTTACATTTTTTTTTTACATTTTAAATTCATTTTTATTACTTACTATCATTAAACTTACATCCTAGACAAAAACGATTAAATCTAAATTAAAGCTAACATTTGTATTAATTCTAGCTTACTGGCTCTTAGCGAGCACTCTAAACTTAACTATATCCTTAAAATTATTGCCTTTCGGCCTTAAATCTATCAATATTTATTTTTGTTTGTTTTTTTTATTTCCAAGAAACTTTTAAAACTTGAATTCTTTCATTATTTTTTTTACTTACAACTACTTAAAAACTACCTAAGCTACTTAATCTAATCTACCTATAATCAGGGTGGTGAGCAATCTCATCGAATGGTCACCATCCTAATCGCGTCCATGGGCTGTAATTTCTTCGTGTTTTCGTTGCTATTGCGTAGTAGGTGATAGGTAAGCAAAGAAAAAAAAATAAACCCTGCATGATGTGTTGATGATTCCCCCACAAGAGAGCTTTTTTATAAAAAATAAAAATATCATTACGATCTCAACAAAATGTCGTATTTTATAACGAAAACAAGGAATCATGTGAATATCGTCATCCTGTAGGTATTCATGGTTTATACAATTCTTCATGTTTTATTAGATGTGGAAAAAATAATAGAACGCGCGTTTTTGGGATACATCTCAAAGTTTTGAACTTGTGCCTAGTAAAAAAGTCCGAATTCCGTATTAAATTAAATTGTCTTTCGGTTCAACCAAAAAATTCTATTATGTAGGGATGTATATATAATTTGAAATATTGTTTAGTTAAAATAGTAAATAGGATAGCAAATACAAGATAATTTACCGGTGAGCAAAGCATATGGAAACAATTTGTTAAACGTTTTACCATTTTCTTACATTCTGTTTGGTTCTAAATATATACATTTTATTACCTACATAGAAAAAGAAAATCATATTTAATTACTAACATTTTTAATTATGAACGCGAATCAGTACATTGTGCAGCTAAACACATGAAGTAGGGTATCAAACATAAAATTTCTAACTAACTAGATTCCTACAAATTTCTTGCTAAATATATTTATCTGTCGTAAACTACCTACACAGTAATGAAACCTGAAAATCCGTTAAAAGGGCCAACCCATTACCACCTTACTTACGCCCTAATCCTTCTAATCGTAACTAGGTATCCATTATCGCCTAGAGTACTGACCAAAAGGTAGATTCTAAAACCTTGTGTAGTTTCCAAAAAAGATAAACACACCTTCACTACATAATATATATAATACAGGTACAGCAATATTTTCAGGTCAATACATAATCCTATTAAAGTAACCTTTATACAGAACTCAGCTCTACAGTTTTAATTACCACAGTAAACTTATTCGCACAGAACAAAGCAGCAATTAGTCACTCCCACGTCTCCTAATACTCATCAGGCAATTCTTATTTCATTTTTATCACCTCCCAGTGGCAGCCATCCGACATTTCCTTCTTACGGTATCAAATTCGAATCCATTAGTTAATTCCCTGACGTTTATTTGTGTAATTTGCGTTCGTCAAATACAACCAAATTGACTTTCTTCCACCACGGCACCACGGGTGTTTATTTCACGTCACGAGTTGAGAAAATAAAAAAGAAACGCCACCACACAATGGGAAACACCAAAGTCAACAAGGAATGTAAAACATCCTAAATCCTACTTATTATTAACACCACCAATGCCACCTAGAACTGTGCTCATTCCATTTCGTGTTATATGTCGTTGAAATGCTATAGAACTACACGGGGAAAGAGCATGATAATAATGGTGGAATGAAATTGTGGGGTGGTGGAGCACGTGACTTTCAGTCGATAACATTGTATGCGGGAACTGTGAGAAAACACACTACATACCATAGCAATACTCAAATAATAGTCAACTACTTTGCATTTATGCTGTTTGCACGTAGGATTGTTTTTATTGCCTTAAGGATGGATTTGGTGTTCCTTGAAGTAGATATAGAAACGTAACTGCAAGTGCATATAATTTATGTAGCTATCTGACTGGAGGGAACAATGTTATGCTGACTTGGTTGTTTGAGTTACCATGCCATCCTTATAGCTGTCGACTGGTTTACTTTCGACTGAAAGGTGAACGAAAATAGTTTCGATCTTATGTCGGCTTAATTCACATTGCATACGCTTAAAAGAGAAGACTTTTCAAGTCACAAACTCACTGAAGACAGTTCTTGCTGGCCGACATAGCTCTCAGTTCAACTGCAAGTGTTATGATAGAAGAATATGTTGTAAAGTTAAAATGAGGGAACTCACCCTAGGTGCGAGTATATCAATTAACACAGATAATCTCTTTATTCTGTACCCGACTGAGTATTTGATTTGGCATAATTCAAACTTCTACATTATTCTGCAGCAAAAAAAAAAAAACACTATTCACTATTCACCAAAAAACTATGCATGTTCATCAACTCGCAGTCAACTTAAAGAGATTTATCAATTTAATTCTCTATCCGCCTAGACAAGGAGGGAGCTCGCAATCGATTTTTGCATATTTAACTATACACACTAATTAATGCATTCCATTAAAATTCACAATATGCAAATGATATGATTTACAACGAGAATACCTTCAGCAGGCACCAGCGCCATCGGAGTAAGTACCATCAATACCTAATTGCCACCATATAAACCTCAGAAACAGCATTTCAAGTGCCTACCTCCCATCACCGCATAATATTCTCTGGAAATAATTGCAAGGACAGCAAAAATAAACAGGCTGCAAGGCATCCGTCATATAGCTCCCTTGCATGCTTATACTCGTACATCAGGAAAGGAAAGGTGAATCAAGAGTCGCACACTCGAAAGGCTCTCGACCTAAATGTGAGTTTCCTTTTCACACATGCAATCTAGGACCCGTGTATCTGAAATCCAGCTATTAGCAAGCTCATGATTTATGCATAGATTGTACCACTTACTTATTCCTCATGAAACACTCTTTTTCTCCGTTTTGTCTAGAAAAGCATTTACTTGAGAAATAATATTTCTAACCAAAAAATCACAAAAAAAGATAAGGAAATTAGGTACCCTATAATTTTTACTGAAAAAAAAATTACAAATCGTCATCCAAACGGAAGTATGCCAAAGCACAGCACGATACCATTATTTTTAAGAGCCCTGTTGAAAGGTTAACAAAATCGAAACAAATACGAGTCCGAGAAGAATATCACAGGTAGATATCCGACGTTCATGCATAACGTGCATGCATTATATGTTACGGTAGGTACCTGTAGCTTTAGCCACCTTACGTTACAGGTGATCACTTCTTCTAGTCCTTTTTACTGCGCCTATATATAGACGGATGTGTGTGAAACTAATTGTGAATGCGAACAAAAATCATGATCTCCACCCTCCATTACAAACATGATTATATAGAGGCGGAAAGAAGACGATCCTGTAGGGTAATAAATTCCAAGAGAAGACTTATAAGTAGGTGGTTTCCTCGACAGCGTTCAGTTCTGGAACCAAATTCAAGCGATTTCATGCGTTCATAATGCTTAGTTTATGCTTCATTGTGAGTAAGTGGGTTCTTCCTTCGAGGCAACCGTTCTTCGCCATACGTGCATGTATGTCGGTGTGGTGCTGCTCGGAGGCAGTAGTAAGCCGCATTGTTAGGAGCGTTAAGCGATTATGCATGCATTTAGTTGATGATGATGAAAAAGGTGTATACGCACAAACGAAGAACGTTTACTTGATTCACGAAAGATTTTATAATAATTTACCGTGAATTTTTTCGATTTCTTTGACTTGGGACGTTGCTCGCATACCTACAAAGGTAGGTATAGGAGATTTTTATCTGCAAAAAAAAACAACTAACTAGTTTTGGTGCAGGAAATGCGGTTCAATTGTAATAGATGGCGCAAAGTGTGGGTATAAAATCAATCTATTTACGGTTAGAAAGTTCAGACAGTCTTTAGGAAAGTGAATCTATGTCACAAGGTTTTAGCTTAAAGTAATCTATATTTATATATAAAAACGAAAACGACTGGACCAAATATTGTACTTCCTTCTGCGGATTTGTTCGTATCTGGCACGCGAAGGCTTAAGGAAAAAGAAAAGTCGGAAAATTCTCAACAGCATATTGTTTGTTTTTTCTGATGATATTTTTATAGATTTTTCGAATGAAATGGTTAACATCATTGCAGATGTTATAAATTTATGAGTGATATTATTAATATTTCGATCACAAAAAAATGAGTTATAATTGTTTTTGTTTGTCGGCGAAAACCAAACCCATTTTCCGTTGACAATCACTGGAATCAAACGTTAGACGATGCAAAAGCTTCTTCGCCTGCCAATCTATTTCGTTCACTTTTCGCTAGGTATGATCATTTCGACATGTCAAACCCACGTCAACTATGGGATACGTATCAAAGATGACATCGCAGAAGACATTTTGCATCTCTTCGTCGCGACAGAAAATTTGGAGTTACAAATGAACGATGACATCTACAATGAAGCGTTAGTGCTGATTGAAGATTCGTGTTTGCTTATGAGTGGCAAACTTTTGACTGAAATTCATATGCCAGCGGCAAATCGCCAAATGTGATGTATCGAATTGTGTTTGAAACGCGAACGTGCTTACGACACGACAACTGTGCAACAACAAGTTGAAACAAATGTTGCACTATTGAATGACCAGCAAAAGAGTGCGTATGATCAACTGATGAAGGCTGTCGATGATAGAAACGGTGGACTATTTTTCCTCGAAAACGTTATTGTTATCATTGATAATAACAGCAATATGTGCTCAAAGTGTAATTGAGTTAGCTCTCGCATCTACCATAGTTGCTGATGCAACACTATTGGAAGGTGGAAGAACGGCACATTAAACATCATATGATAATACTCTTGGCGGGCGACTTCCGACAAACCCCCATGATTACGAAATCAACAGCGGCGGGTTAAATGAGCGCATGTCTCAAGTCTGCGTATTTGTGGCGATACGTCAAAACCATTCCATTGAGTATGAATATGCGAGTGTTCCTTGCAACAGGATAGAACCGCAGAAGTTTCTTCACAGAACAGCTGAGAATCGAAAATGGACAGATTCCGGTAGACACTTCCAGTGGCATAGGCAATATCCATTACCCCTTCAATTTACGAATTCACTTCGTCGAAAGATGAACTCATCACTAAAATCTGAACATTGGTCAAAATTTTCGTAACTATACGATTGGTTGAGCGCACGCGCTCCGGGAGAGTTGCGATCATACAAATCGATTGATCGCGTCGAAAACGAAGATGAAGTCGTTAATTATCCAGTGGAATTCCTAAACTCTTTGGATTTACCTGGCTACCGCCTCATCATTTGCGTCTTAATGTTGGATCTGTCATCATTATGCATCCTCATGACCCGAAACTGCGTGCAATGGAACCCGACTGATAGTGGCAATGATTAGAGGGCCGTTCAAGGAGAATGCCTAATTCCGCGAATTTCCGTGACTTCAACCGATTGGCCATTCCAGTTCAAACGCATTCAGTTCCCACAGCGTTGCCAGTTTGGGGGTTTTCCCCCCAGATTTAGGGGGAAATCTGGGGTTTTTCTTTCAGTTATATTTTATTTGTAATTGGTTATAATATTCGTTTTTGATAAAATTAAAATATGCATCCGCATTTTCCGAACGTAAAGAACGCTAAGTAATTTAAACTAAATAATGAGTTATCGTAGACATTCGTCGTTATTTTCTGTCCACTACCAAATGACTTAAGTTGGAAATAAAGGATGAAATAAATGTGTGTGTTATTTTAAAATGCTGTAAAATAATCAATCGATTCTCTTAGCCTATGTTTGAGTGTGAACATTCTGATATCTTTGGACGATTTTCGTTTCCAAAGCAAGTCTTTCCCAGTTTCACTAGGAAAAAGTTATAGTTTTTTGTAATAGTTCCTTAAATATTTTTCCGGATTCAACATGCTTATTTCTACAAAATGGTTTCAAAAAGCAGCTTGAGTTGACATTTTCGTAATCATAAGTGTTTGGGGCACACTTTTGCATTCGTAAGACGAAACATGTTCGCGCTTCAAATTCGAAATTCCTACTTTTGAGTCGTAAACATATTAAGAAAATATTGACAACAAATTGGGGTTTTTTTTTTTTAAAAAAAAGCCAATCTGGCATTATCTGGGGAAAATATTTTGACCGTCTGGCAACGCTGCCAGTGAAACCTCCATTTGCGATGGCCATAAACAAGACACAAGCAAAGTCGCTGGAAGTGTGCGGCATAATTCTGGATATGTCATGATTTTCACACGGCCAGCTATATTATATGTGGCGTGTTACGCTCCGGAGCATAAAATAAAAAAAAACTGTTTATCATGCGGCCTTAAGTTGCAATAAAACGAATAAATTCTTTGCGTAATTTTACGGCACATTTTATAAAGAATTTAGTTTGAGTTAGGTTGACGTTTGGGAAGACGCTGTTTTTATTTACATTGAAATTATGTTTCGTCTGGGACATAATTATTATTTTTTTTTTTTTAATAAAGCTGTGCGAATCCACACTGAATAACTATTTATTTATACCTATCCTTCAAGGACTGTTTTGCGTGAACAAAACACTGTTGTAAGAAAGCTTTCACTACTTTTGCCAAAGCGCATAGGTATGATTTTCATTTTTTTAACTGTGGTTATGTTTTTGTTGAATAAGTTTTTAATAAGTTTTGTCCAATCTTAGAAATAAACTTTGTTGGACTAGCTTAAATATGTTTCAGACTGTGCATTCAGATTTTGTTAAACTATAAACACTAAACTATTCATGTCCACATTGGGTGTTTAGTCTGACAATCTTTAGTAGGACTTATAAACTCATATTTTAAGTAAGTGCTTCGAAGTCTATGAATAACAAACTTTCAAACTCCGACCACTGGTACTCGTAGGCGCTTTCTGGTAGAACATGAACATTTATATGAGTAGTAATTTTGGTCTTGGCTAAAAATTTATTTCCAACACAAATTCGTAATTCCTGCACTTGCTTACCACAGAACAGTACCATGCATAAGCTCTTTTAGCTGTCGGATTAGAAACGAAATGAACAGAAAGATTTAAAAAACAACACAGTACATGTTAATGCTCTCATCATTTATGTAGGTACAATGGTTAAGGTCTTTCTTTCATTGAATTTTTATAGAATCACCAAAAGACATCAGTTGTTTCACATGTGAATAAGCTAATTTTGTGTGGATTTCCCCTTTGTAGTAATGGTTGTTTTTCAACCAAGAAAAACCACTCAAACAAGAGACAGCAAAAAGCAATTCCACGACCATCGTCAAAAATGACAATTACTTTGGCAGTTTTGTCAAACGCCATACCATTTGGAATGTTTACACAAAACCTAAATAAACTCAACAAAACCATGAATAAATTTTAATAATAAGATTGTCAGTTATAACAATAACCATGTGTACAGACGAAGCAGAAAAAAAAAAAAAAAAAAAAACTCAAAATATCACGGATATCCTTTTTCGGACATCCTTTGTTGATATACCAATACCACATGGGCACGTCAGCTGCGGCTAACTACCGTAATAAAAGGGTTCAGATTTCATCACCCAAAAAGGGATTATGAATAAGGGATATTATGATATCTTTCAATCCTCTTTCATTGATTTGTTGGTGCTTTTACAGCATGCTTTTGAGAAATGCTTATAGTGAGCAGAGTTTCTTGTTGAATTGTCAGCCAAGTGGAATGAATGCTGCGAGAGTATCAATCACTTGAGCGGATCTTTTGTTGTGAAAAGAAAAAGAAACCTTTAAACGATAATCGATTGACAGGACCTGATTATACATCGTCGTCGAATGAAAAAAGTTGCGCAGTTTGGAAGGATAAGTATCAGCTGCGTCTTAATTAACCCTTTTTGGGGGGGTTTCTATAGATGCATATCGCCATTTACTGAATTATTCATCACAATGTTTTGTTCCAAAGGGGTAAGAGACGCAAACGGATTTTAATTATAAATAAATAGGCATATTTTTATAATTATAATTAATATGTATGATTTGTATGTTGCTTGGCTTAGTTCGCAAATGCGATTAGAAGGGAGAGCTGTTGTTTTTAAAGATAAATCTCTTTTTAAGTATCGATTTTAATATGTCGAGCATGAGCAACATTCATTCCCGACGGCGATAAAAAATTGCAGTAAAAGTTAAAAATTCGAAGACCTTAGAAAAGTTGTAGTTCTAAGCAATGGAAGTCTGCAATTTGAATTCACCTTCGGATAAAAGCCTGTTTTCACTACTGCACCTGTGTGTCTTATTCGGGTTGCGTTTTTTATTTCAAGCCTGATCTTAAATATTTTTAACGATCAGAACAATACGAAAATATTTTTCATCAGTTGGAACTCTGACTTTAAATTCCCTTTCGCATTGCGCCAATTGCCATCAAGCAAACCTAAATGTTCAAAATGGGCGTCTGCCGGAGGGTTTCTTCACATTTCACCCAACCGACTTCAGTGTTCTAAAACGGTACGCAAATTAATTTTCTAGCTATCCAATTGTAACAAAAGTGCTATTCCTTTGCTATTATATGGGGGATATTTTCTACGCGGCAAACAGCAAGCTCTTGAGTCATTATTGCGAAACTGTGCTATTAAATTGAATTTCCGATAGCAGAAAACAAATATGTAGCCGAGCAATTAATTTGAATTTTCCTCTTTTCTAAATTTTCAATTTTCCAACATGCACTAGTAATTAAAATCGCTTTGCAGTTTACATAGCTAATTCCTTAATTATTGCGCGCGAGTTGTACATCAGCATCACACTTGCTCAACGTCATTTATCACCACCAATGGACAAGTTCATCAGGCGGATGCTATACAAAGGCAGAGCCGAAGAAAACCCCGAGATTCTAATTTTAGATTTTCAGATTTTCCCTCACTTTTTCTGATGATTTTTTTTTCAAACATCCACACCCTACACCCTATGTGTCCTACTCTTGGTACGTATACTACAGAGACATGGAACTGAAAGAAGTAATTGCCTGGAGCAATTACAAAAATCACAACGTCAGAACGCGCAAGGTGTCATATGATTGGAAGAGGGGCAAAAAATCGGGATCATAAAAAAAATAATTATTTTTTTTCAGCATCGACATCAACAGACAGGATATTGAAAGATGTTTTAATTGCAGGGTAAACACATTTCTGTTTGCCGTATGGATGAGTGTGCAGCACGTCAGCGCGCAGCATAGTGAAGTGGAAGAAGGGTGGATGGAAAAAAACAAAATATAAACGATTCTGAAGAACAAATTGGAATTGCTTTTTGTTGGTCTCGCGTTGTTGGTTGAAAATCCAACAATTAGCCTTTTATCTATCCACCTTCGATTTCGCTGTCAGGTGGGACTGCGAGGATTGAGTGAGGGTAAACAGTGTACAACACTTCTACATCTGACTGAGCGTTTTGTTTGTGATAACTTAAAACAATTTGAATTCAATAAAAGTGAAGATTTGTAAATATTTACCGGCAAACACACAATTTAATGCTTAAGTAGTATGCAGATAATATGGGAAACTATACTTATACACCGTCTGAGGATATTTGATAGTAAACTGTTCAATGACTTTGGGATTGCTGTTTGGAATGGGTAACTGAGCAACAGTTGGCTTTTTGTTGAATGGTTTTATTGTTTTATTTGATTGCGTTCTTATGGATGGACATATAAATCTGTAGTTGCTACAAAATCATAAACGTGGCACCGGAACCTAAATCTGTACACAAGGGTAATAGGTGTTTGAATAGATCTGAGCAAGTTGTAGTAAGTTGACTTATCTCAACGAGTAGGGCTGGTGGATGGAGGTGATCCGTTTCTCTGGACTTATATATTTGCACAATACTTTTCGTTCTCTTTGAATAATGTTGCAGAATACTAAAAAGGGATTAACGCCGTCAAAGCCTTTTACAGAACTTCTCAATTGCAAGGGAAATTCGACAAGCGAGAAATCAGTTTTTTTGTTTTTTTTTTTAAAGAATATGGGCCTTACCAACAACCATTTTTAGTTTCGACTCTAATTTTAAGTAGTTCACAGTGGCTATATTTTCCATACAAATTTCGCTACTGTGAGCTCTCGTAAACTTAAAGTCGAAACTAAAAATTGTTGTTGATAAGGCGCTATGTCAATAGACAAACTTGCCTGCGCCTGGAAATTTTCGATCTTACAAAAACCGCCTTATGACGATCATCAATGTATAGAATCATTTTGCAGTTTTTGCCAATTGCCACATAAATTTTGACTTAGAGACAACACAAGTCGAATTTTGTTGAACCGCACACAGCTTGAAGGGCTAGTTAGAGTCCGACGAAAATCATTTTCCTCGTCAATAGCTTTGTCAAAAAACAAATTAAGCTACGGTAATTAAGAGCTCGGAGCGGCATCATGGCTGAAAAGGCTATGGGTCCTCTTTCTTTGAACTGTGAACAAATGGAGATCAAGAAGTAGTTCCTACAGCTAGGAATACAGTTGAACGGTTCCAATTTTCTGAAGACTTTCTAAAATTGTATGAACGAAAAGGTTTCCGGATCCGAAGTTAGAAGCCACATTAAGCTACCCTATCCCGTTTCCTGTCGCTTTTTTTGTTTGAGAGGGTAGATCGAAATTACTGTTCAGCAAGCCATAAGAAGTTTTGCTTTAATTTTTGCAATACAATAAAATACAATACGTAGAACGGAGTAGTAATGTAATGTGAGGCGTTTTGCAAACAATACCCGTCGTTATGTTATCATTTCCCCAATTTTGTAGTAATTATTCGAGCTTAGTTAACAGCATTTTAGAAAGCTACAATCTGCGTAAGTCATTTCAGAAAAAAAAAAACTGCCGAAAGTGTTTTCCTCATAAAAACGAATGGACTTTGAATACATTTAAAAACAAATACCTATTAAAAAAATGTAGGGTGGTTCTTTCCTAAATTAAGATGGTACATTTAAAAAAATTAGGCGCAGTTAGCTACTTTTAGCTACTTCCATACCCACTGATCTCACAAAGTTCATCAATTAAGAACAACCAGCTATAGGTAGGTACCTATTGGTGAAAAGTACTTCCTACTTTAAACAGAGTAGAGTTGCAAACATTTCTTTTTTGTAATATTCCACACCACAAACAATGCTCCCAAGTCCAAATGCAATAGAAACATAGAACCGTTCTACGATCTGGTACCATCAAACATATTGCACACATCTAAAGTATAGGTGATGAAAGGGGGACCATTAAAACTGCAAATAAAAGGACAATAACCAGTTGGGTGGGTGCACACAAAAAGGAAACGAAAATACTATAAAGTACAGCTCACAGTTGTACACAGTCCCCTATTCAACCACATTTAATTATTTATACAAATACCTTCACCTGTTACTAAATCCAATATGGCATAATAAATTCACCGGATTCACAGTCCTTACGTTAGGATACCCAAATACTGTTGAAGATTACTTCCTTTTGATACAAAATAATTGAACCACTTAGTGCGACGGATGAATTTATTTCTTCTCCTTTCTTTCACGTTTCCCACAAAAACACGTTTTACCTTTTCACTATAGGTAGGTAGGTATCTTATTCCACTTCTTCTTTTATTTTTTAAGCACAACACAGAAAATATTTTTCCATCTGAGTTGATTCCAAAACCCTTTCTTTCGATACGTATTTTTTATTTATTTTTTTTATTTTTTACACACAAGTTGGCTTACACCGGAAGGATAGTAGCACAAATAACTTTTGCATTTATTTTGAAACATTTTTATGCGAGGCGCCCAATGCATCTTTGCGAAATCGACATTCTATTAGCATACACTATAAAAACGCACAAAGTGTATTGTTCGATGCGTTGTAGGACGATGACGACAACACGTCGAAAAGGATATTTAATTTGGAGTATAACAAAAAGCGTTAAACTTCTTTCATATGCACAAACACACACAGGCACACGAACACTATGCTAACTAACTGGCGAGGCGAATGTATCATGCAGAGCTCTTCTCCATTCTTCTATTATTATTATTTTTTTTTTTAACGTAATCCGAAAGGAAAAGGGGGAATGTGAATGAAAACTCGATCCTTTTTTCCAACTGCAAATAATATTGATGCACTTTTTACTGGACGCGTTAAAAGAAATTAACCCGACCGTATATACACACAGCTTGTAAACAACTGAAGAGGTTGTGCCAGATGTAAATAAACCCAAGTCCACGTCTGTAGGATGCTTAAAAAAAATACGAGAAGTTGCTGGGCAGCATGTTGCTGGTGGTGAAATATGTGCTGTTGATGTGGTGAGTTCGGCGTGGATACATGTTTGCTATTAGAGTCAAGGATTTTAACTTCTATTATGGTTTGACTGGAAACGGTTGTTTTGAAATAAATGTTATTATAAGGATTTATGGTTTTTGATGTGGTGAGTTAATTTTGTTGCATGGATCATTTTTTAATCGCCAAAAAGTGCAAGAATGGTAGGAATAGCCCTAGAAATAAAAGTAATTTTTACTATAAAATGAGATTTTTCAACGGAGTGGTTACTCAAACAATTACATAGACAGAATATCGTAGAAACAAATGGCTCCCAACGTGGGGACTCTTGTTCGAACGATTCGTGGTTGTTCAGTGATTTGTGTGCTGTAATGAGGTGCCTTAGGTTCAACCTCCGTGAAATTGACCCTTTACATTTTTGGCGCATTGACACTTTTTGAAATTTGAAGGTCCACTCTACTCCACTCCGCACCCAAAAAAAAAAACTTACACAAACCAATGGTTCTATGTAATCTTTACCCACGGCTGTAATATAAAAGGCCTTCTTTTGAGGTTCTCAATTACAACGTTAAACTCACGAATAAAATTAAAAATACTCACTATACCTTCCTTGTTGCAACGAAACGACGTAGTAACGCTCTGTCGTAGTTGCACATAAACTAAACATGCCAGCAACATCTTACAAATAGTAGAAAATCGCAACTGCTGTTCTACTACTCGTGACCTTTCTGTGATGCTGTCTAAAGGAAGCTTATATAAATGTGGCTTGTCTTTTCTTTGAACGCAGAAGTTTAAGTCAATAGATCTTACTAATAATAATCATTTTCAGCCTCCACCTTATATATTCTGTGGCTTAATAGATAAATTTACATCGAACATTTTGCGATTAGAACCGCACAATTGTATTTTTTGACCAAGAGAAATTTGTTGTTTCATACGACAAGTCCAATCACAGTCGTACTAAATCTATAGTATATTATATTCGATTTTCTTTACACACGGAGGTATACTTAATAATTCAAACAAAACAACGGTTGACCCTAACATATCCCATTACAATCACACTTAAGAACAGCACTTGGATAGTGCATCCTTAGAGTAACCTTACTCCGAGGAGAAAACCGGTCGGCATTAGACTTTGAACTGGATGCGTTCTCAATGCAGTGATGATGATGATGATGATGCTGTTTATAGTTTTACTTTACAAAATGATTGTCGGGGTCTATTGAAAGCATTTCGGTCGTCATCATCATTATTTTTACTTGCCTTTGGACGGTCGGCAAAGGTCCTTTGAAGAATGTTGACCATGGGGTAGTGGAAACAGAAAGAAAGGTGATTACTTGTTAGACAGTTTATAGATTTCAATCGTTTCTCACTTCACCCGAGAAGTAGGTGTACAAACACATAATACGAGTATGTCTGCGCACGGTAATTTGTTGATGCTATTATTGATAACCTTAAAAACATCTTATAGTAATTTGTTTCCCTTTAAATTATGTGTACATATTTTAGGGATCGTTTTATAACAACTAAAAATAAGTGCTCAAGAAGAGGAAATAGTTATAATAGGACAACATTTTCGAAAGAACTCTGATAGGAATCTACTTTTCTCTTCTATTTGCTCTATTTGGGCGCTGCAATTGTTTGCATTTAAATCCCAGGCCTCAATATTATATTTTCCTGTCGGGTTATATGCAATTACGTTTGAGGCTTTTATTGTGTTTATCATTCAGGGACACTTTTCGACTCGAAAACACTCTTTAGAACTCGAACAGTCAGTGCCACTGTAGTTCATATGTCAATCATTGTTAAATAAGCTATTATACATAGGTTCGTTATTGAGTAGCAACGCATCCTTGTAGTAGATGCCACTGTAATGTTTATCCAGACAAAAGTTGTTGACGCAGTGTTTAATTGGACCCAGTATTTAGTTATTACACACAACACTAAGTGTGTGAAAAGTCAACTTTTTAAGAATAAGACGTACCTACCTATTGACAAAATTAAGCCAACATTATACCAGTCCCAGTCCATAATGTACCTACCTAGCATCTGTCAGTTATTATTACAAGTTGATCTCTATAAGAAGATGCGAATAGAGAAACACATTTGATATCGTCCACCGAAGAGTTTTATTTCATCAAACAAAGGGAATATTTGGGATCTGAAAAGGTTCAACGGCTTTGCAGTTGTTTAATGGCTACATACTACAACGGTCGGTATAAACAGTTTTTTCTGTAAATCTTGCGTGGATTAGAAATAACTCTTTTAGTTCTTGGGTTTCCTGGCATTACCTAACAGTTTACTACATTCCGACTGCAAGCATTCACTCATCAGTTCCATAGAAATATCTTGACGATAATCACCCATTTCCCTCAATGATGGCGCATTTGTCACTTAATCGTCTTGAAAGAAATATTTTTTTTTATCTTCAGTGCAATTGGTATTTGATCTTGTATATAAGACATCTTTTCTTTGTCGTGTGGGAAACTGAATAAACTCTTGCTCCGTAGTCCAGGCCAAACATCTGCGCTAAAGTAGCTGTACCTACTACAGTACCCCTATTCCTAAAATAAATTAAGAAGCACGACGAAAATTCAACAAAAACACATATTAAAAATATTCAGCACACTAATGTGGCATATTTTGCTGCCCGGCGTCCGTCTTATTAATAACAGTGAAGCATAAACTATCTAAAATAATATCCACGTAAATTGCTTTAAAAACGATTACGGTTTTGTCCACTTGCCCATTATTAAAGCCAAAAGCCACAAATTGACGCCGCATTGTTATACTCAAAGGCTGTTCATTCACTTATCGAAACCACAACCAAATCTGCGAAACCTTTTAGGAAAATCCTTGATTTTATGCCCCGCGAAAGCCTTTAATAACATGTTGAGGCAGTCCGGTAGTGAGATCATCAACCAAATTGGCTTTCTGGTTATCCGAACGCCAACGAATAGTGGCATCAGCAATTAAATTGTGCGATTTGCGTCTTGAACACAAATGGCAGAGCCATCAAGAAAATAAATTTACAAGAATTACAAGACTGCCATATTAAAAAGGATATGCGATAAGCAAAGTGTTGTTTTTGCTACGTTGGTGGCGTCTTTCAGAGTAGTTGGTAAGCTCTGTCATTTGAAAACTCTTTTCATATCGCAATGTGAAGCCGTCGTGATGTCCTATTTCGTGTTTTGGATATCAGATGTCAGGCCTCTCGCAAATCATAACTTTTCCCCCAACAGATTTACTATTATAATGCAACACTTCAAGGCGTTTGCACTCACATAACGTGTCCAAGTCCACTTCACCTAATTTATTGGATATCAGATTTAAAATAAACTTGTTGTAAATGTCAGCAAATATGATCATTTTCTGCCAATTAGCTTTGGACTTAGCCACAAGAAAAAAATAACATTATTAATCAAAATATAATATCAACGAAATAAAATCGCCAACATTAAATATAATTTATTGTTGCCCAAATCACTCGCACAAGCCATAGCCAGCCAGCGCAGCAGCGCTTAAACTGCTTATACATGATGGCATACTACTTGTAAACAACCAATCGGATATGGGCTTAAAGTTGATTTTCTGCCTGTGGCGCATGTCCCGGGTAGATAGACAACCAGCTCGTAATGACATTTTCCTGCACCCAAGACTGCCGCGTCGGTCGTCCCAGCAAACTACTCCGTCTTGCTGGCCAATTTTTTGCCTTATTAATTTCATAATTACAACGATGAATGCCAATCATTACAAGATCTTGTAATTGCGAGTAGCGAACACATGTTTTTGAGAGGTCTAGTAGGAGTTTTTTTTTTTTTTTTTTTGTTTTTCGTTCGATCGTTCTTTTACTTCGGTTAGCACGATCATTGATGATGTTCGATGTTCCCCCTGGAGGCATGATCGTATAAATATGTGGGCTGCGATGACTGCAAAAGCCAAAAGTCAGTAGGCTTTCGAACACCTTTTGAATACAAGTTATACAAAGTGCAACAGCTATGCTGAGGTAGAAAGAGATAATTTCATATTGATATGATACTGGTTGTGGGATTGATTTGTGTGAGTTCTTGATGGGCTCGGCGTAAGTATTTTTATTAAATAACACTTATTGTTGGAAAAGCAACTGTAATGGATACTTTTAATTGACTTAAATTGAGTAGGTGTTCGCTCGTTGGGTTTTTATGCAAATTGGTTGTGATTGTGCAATCCTAATCATGTGACCGTGTTGGGCCAACCGTTTCGACGTTTGTACAAAGTTGGGAAGACTGGAGTATTCTCATTTCTATTTCTATTGATATTTATGCAGTTCTCAAAAAACTATAGTAAGTACCTTTTACTTTTATTGAAAAGTCTCTTCAGTTTATTTAATTACAAACCGATTTTTTGCACACTCATGTCATACACTGGTGCCAGACGTGTCGTGTTTTTTGCAGATTCCCGTCATCCAGCTTTGCCTGATACTAGCGAAACTAGTGATTGTCGAAAATCGACCCTACCTTTTATGGCGTTTTTTTAGAAACGAAAAGATACATGTTGATATCGAAAAAGTACGTTGAATACGACTATTGCAATGTGACGGCGACAAATTGTATAAGTAATTGTTAACTTAATTTTGTCAGCCCTAGTGGCGACATAACCACAATTCTTTGTTTGTTTATATCTACGGCACAGCACCTTTCGAGTGATATAAGTTTCATTCTACTCATTTCGTAATAAGTACTAATAAAAGGTAACGGAAACTTTAGATGTTCACGTATTAAAATAATGATATAAAGACAAATGTTATATTCTACATCTTTATCTATCAAACTACATATCTGCAACCAAAATCGAAAAATATTTTAAACCAACTGGGTAACTTAGAAAGCACATTTGCCCCGAAAATAATTTTTGTTTTATTCTAAACTTCAATTATTTTAGTAAGATCTATTAAACCTGTTAAGAACTGTACGGATATTGCAAATAAATAACTGACTTACAATGTTCCCTCCACTTTTCACTACAAATTCCAACTTTTCCAGTTTCTCACACTTTTCGCTTGAGACAACAGACGATCATACAAATATAGCCAACCCCTTTTCCTGACAAATCGTCAAAAACCGTCCCAAGCGACACCACATGCCTCTACTTATCAATCAGAAGGCGACGTCATGGTTTTGAAAGCATCCACTTGTGTTTGCTTTACCATATTTCATTCGAAGGTATTCAAGGTATTTTTTATGTCACATGTTAAATACCGCCTGACTGTCAGAAAAAAATTTAAAAGACCATTCATTTAAAAAGTGGGCATCTTCACCTGTAGGCTAGTCTTCTATTCCAATTTTTTATATTTTTTTCTCTAGAAACGAATGCAGTCGCATAAATTTCCTACATTTCAGTAACGCCACTTAAGAGGCAATTTTATGGATCGAGTCTTGCAAAACTTTGCCCGACATCACCGCTCCACCAGCACCGCCTACACAGCTCGACATTAAAATAAAAGAAACATCTAAAATGCATTTAGACCGGAAAATATTTATATGATCGAGTGATGCTGAATATGCTCACTCAGAAATCAACGGTCACGGTTAAGTGACTAAAATTTATTATGTTCGCACTTTGTTTGGTTCTGACTTATGGCATGGGTGTATGACATTTTAACAGCCAAGTGTTTTGTCAGCGATTGTAACGAACACTAATTTCAAATATCCGCGCGTAGAAAAGTAATCAGTGAACTTCCTTTTACACAGAGTGCTAGTAGGAAAAGCTGGAAAGGAGAGACGCTCAGCGAAAACTCGTTAATTATCCGATCATGGCAAAGTTTTGTAACGTGAGTCTTTCTGAATGTGGTATCGCAAATTGGTTCCATGGGGTCTCGTGCTGATTTGCATTTTATGTCGTAACTAGTTTCTGATGTTTGTGCAATCGTAATTCGCGGGATTACCAATTTAAGATTCATTAGTTAGGGCAGTTTGGAAATGGTGTGTGCGAGTAGGCATTTCCTTTGGATTAAGTGTCGATGGCGAATGATATTAATTATAAATTAGTCGAGCATTACCCACAAGCTAAGTGTTGGCCAATAACACATGAGAAACTGAATACCATAAAAAATAAATCATAATTCGATGTCAAAGATAAGAATTAATCGCTTTATACATAATTTTCAGCACGTCATGGGCACACAGTGACGCTAAGCAATGTGGAAACTGCTTTTATCTTGGGTGGATTCGTGTTTCTAATAATCTGTTAGAAGGGCGTTCACAAATTCGGTTGGTACTACGAAAATTGAATTACAATTCTTGAATGCATTTAATATCATGGGTTCTCAAGTATGAGCATGAATGCGCTTATATCCATCACCGAAATGCACTTTCCTTAGACGATTAACATCATTCATTCATCGTTCTCTTTCCACCTAAAATCCGGAGTGTATGCAGTCCCTATTATTATAATATGGCATATGGACCGATGGTTTATTTTAAAACCAAGTAATGATGGATGCGACATTTTACAGAAAAATAAAATGGAGACCAGCTGATTCCTTTCATTATCCCTCCATAATCTACCTAAGTCATTGATTTTCATGCGTTATGAACAACTAAACGAGATCATGCTATTATAATCTTTGTCACGATTAATGATTTAAAAATTTGTACTCACTACATAAAAAGAAATAGTTGGCGCAACAGGTCCATATGGGCACCCTAGGCTTCTCAATACCATTCGCCTTGCGTGAGATTTTCATTTTAGGGACGAATGGAAGGGATCTTCAATTTTATGCCGAGTCCAAACGGCTAATTGAAAAGCTCTTTCATGACAGTTATAATCTCGCATGTTTGTCAGACGGAAAAAAAAACCGTATATCTACTTACAGTGGGTAGGGACACTCTGAACGTGCATCAGTTTACAATTTGGAGTACAGCTTTGTCTCATATTCACCAGAAATAGGTATTAATAGAAGTACTCTGGTAAGGCCTCAGTTATAGCCATACGTAAAATGCAACCAAAAAAGTTGGAACAGTGTGAAAATGATTTTTTTTTTTTCGTTTCTGCGGTCATAGCAAAAATTCTGTCAGAAAAATGTTTCCCTACCAAAACAAATACAACAAATCAACCACCACTGATTGGATTCCATCAGAAAAAAAAATTCCTGACAGTTGAAACAGTAAATAAATGAAATATTTCAATGGAATGATTTGGATTTTTGTTGTGGTATTGACTGAGAGGTAGATCGGAAAAAGTTCTTCGTACGTAAGAATTGATAAATTATTTTTCTAGAAAATATAATGATTATTTCTTAATATATATTTTTTTTTTTTGATAAACCAACTCTTTTGGAATTCCCAAGGACGACCAACGATGAGAGTTAGAGCAATTCGAAAAAAATGGCGAAGAAAAATCGAGATCGAACAAATTTTAATAAACGATTTTATTACCCAGATGGTTTTCCTTGCGGGTCTGCGATCCAAGTGACCGAGAAACGTAATTGAATTGACTTACACATTTTTAAAGAACAGTAAATTGCTGAATGCATGGCCAGAGAACCACAAAGAGAATTTGCGTTATGTACAGCTTGATGATATGTACAAGAAACAAATATTAACTGTTAGCAACTATTAGAAAAATGTAATTCAAAGTAAGCTATGTTTGGCAAATTTAAACAACAAAAAGGAAACAGTGAAACTAATAATTTTGAATGCAATATAACAAACAATCTTAAACACTAACTTTATAGATCATGAGCAACATTTAAAGACCAAGACTGAGTTCAACCGTTAGGTTTAAGTCGTCAAAAAAGCAAAAGAAATTGGAAAAGTAGAAAAACGATTTCGGATTGTGGCACAGGGTGTGACGTAAAAAAAAAATCAATTTGTAATTGTGTATTTGTATTTAATTTATATCTTCAGGTGTGTGCTACACTTAAATATTTTTGTTCGTTGTTCCTTTTTTTGTTATCTTTATTGAACTTATTTAAAATATGATAAATTCGTACTCGGGCATAGAATTCAACAAGAAATTCCTTGTTCTGAATTTTACAACAATTGTAAGGAAATTAATTTTTCAAAATGTTAAAAACCTTCGCCTCAAAATTATTTATTAAATTCATATTTTGAAAAGAAGAAATAAATTGTTGATCAAGATTTAAGAGACAATTTACAATTTACATAATTTAAATACAGAGATATGACAAATTTATGTCTTTCTGCTGGAAAAAGTTTAGAAGTGACAAAAAATAAAAAAATTAGAAAAATTTTTGTTTTTGAGGAAAAACAACCACTAGCTTCAATTTAAGGGGGAAAAAAATAATAATAAATAAGATGTACATGAATGCAAAGATAAATTAATAAAATATACATGAATGTATAAATAAATAAATAATAAATTAATTAATTAATTAATAGGTAAATAAATAAATAAATGTAAACAAATAAATAAATAAGTAAATAAACAAGTAAACATACATGAATTAACAATGGAGAAAAAGATTTTAGAAACGTCTGCGTCCATAATCTCATTCGCTGCAATACCTTCACTCATCTCCACTGGAATGTTGGCAGATTCATTATTTTGAATATCACCGGTTTCCGCTTCTTCTGTCACAAAGCTTAAATTCTTCTTCTACTGTTACATTGGTAACATTTTTCAAAAAGTCCAAATTAGGTGTTGCCGACTATTTCAATCGCATCTTTGGAAATATGTTTCACAGATCCTATACTCGGTCGAATTTGTGTTTTGTTAAGGCAATGCAACCACTTCGCTTTTCTAAAAAAAAAATCAAGAAATACAAAACAACTTAATATTTTTTCTTGCCCGATGTATTCCTTACATTGCTTACCTCTCACCATTTTCCGGTATTTTAAAATATTTTACTCCCAAATTGTCTTTCTCCTCTCGCCCACACACCAAACATATTTTAAGTGTTTCCCCATAATTTTATTTAGTTTTCAAATTATAAAAACTTGCACTTCAATCTTCTTTTCTATTAATTTGCTTACAAAAACGCACTGCCACTGAACACCCTTTGTTTTCTCAATTGATATTGAACAACTGATGACAAAAAGACGTGCGACGTAAATGTAAATATTCCCCTCTTCTGCGTACCTATGTAGTTAGTGTGATCATCTGCTATGAAATGTATTACCTAGGGATGGCAATAAAACTTAAAATATGGTATTTAACAAAGTCGCAGCAAAGCAAGAAGGTTTTTAAAGATCCTTAATTTAATAATTAATGGCAAAACTCAAATATAATACAATTTACGAATTGCATACGATTTGCATATGTAGTAAGAATGTCCCTACTCACTGCAAGTACTCTGATCCTGGAAGCATTCGCTTAGTATAGTAGCCCAACACACTAACCACTAGGCCACTGCGACTACTTGGCAAATTTTAAAAATGTTAAAGTTATGCTGCGTGTTACCAAAATTTGGAAGGTAGTTATGACATTTACCTATACAAAGATCATGAGGTGATCTAAATATACGACTGTTATAGAGCCCTTAGCGATAAAATTTCAGAGAAATATGGGGCAGCAAGTACTGAAGAATTTTGTATGTAGAAGTTGTTCATAGGAGACTTTTGCCCACCTATATTTGATCCTAGCGAGCTCATATATAGTTTCTTGTAGAACGTACATTTGAAATTAAGTTAGTAGTAGTTTCAAGGTCCCCCAAGCCTCCTCTGAATCTAATCTTGCAAGTTCATCCGCAAATTCCTTCCTTTGGATTTCAATATGAACTTAAACAACAGTTAGTTTCAAAGTATACGCACCTCCGAGCATATTATTTAGGTCGTTCTAAAGATCACACACCAGACTTTGATACTACTTTTCACAAGTTGGATCAAGGAACGTACAGGATCGGAACTTCGTCACTTTCAAAATAACATTTTTCACCTGTGTTCTGTGTACTAATATTTATTTACAAGCGATTAGACAAGTGCTCATGCCAACGCATACCAAAGTTCGCCCACCAATAATCACCAATCTGGTGGAAATCTGAGCACCATGTGGTGAGTCTTTAACATTTTCAATAGGTGTGTCCTAAAACTATAAACAAACCATGATTGCCGATTTATATTTATTTGTTTTACATCTCTCTTTACCTGACAACAGAATAAACTATACGACAGTTTTTTGTCGACACCGTCGTGAAAGCACCACCCACACATGAGCAAGAAATCAATATAGCGAAAATCTTAATTTGGAACATTACTCCGAATCCAAGGCATACTGTCCCATGGTTTGACTTGTTCGTGTATCACTCGTAACTCAGTTCATGGTCATTGCAAAATCGTGTACAAGACAGCACTGCAAATTGATCAGAATCATATCTCCAATTAATTTTTGCGAATTCCCCTGCTGGTGTCTGTTTTCGTACACAACTTCCTCAGCCGTTTCAGTTCCAAATTGTCATCATCTCATTCTCAAGTCTCGTATTATCCAGTGAAATTATTCAATCTGCACCCCACATACGCAAAGCTACATTGCACAGCCAAGTAGCATCGGTGGGAGCATAGCTATACGCTGCAGTGAGCTACATACCTACATATTTCGATTCCCAATCCCAGTGCAATAAATGAGCTTTCACCGAAGTCGAATCATCATCGCCTCCACTCATCAGAGTCGAACATCAACACGGATATCTCTAAACAGCATAGATAGGTACTCTGAGTAATTGAAAACAGATTTTAGTGATTATGTGGACTTGTTTATATGCGAGCACCATGATACTAGTTAAGTTAATCGAATTATGGTAATTGGTTATTGAGCTTGATTTCAATGATACCCCGAGTGCGCATTGAAATTACCAACAAACCCATAGACAGAGGATTGCCAGCTTGAAGGCTTGTTCAAATACACTACGCATCACGTAAATACGTGCCACTCGGAATACCTATAATAGTGTCCGTTTGAGTTTTGCCAATAAAAGTACGAGTACACCGTCATCAAGGACATACGCTGAGTTGCAGTTGAGCTGGCAATAATTATTGGGCTACTTTGTTACCCTTTTCACGACCCGAAATACGACGCTTGCATGTGAGCAAGAAGAGAAGTAGCTACCACTTCGTGTGGATTAGTTATGTCAACACCCTAATCGCTTGTCAATGCCAGGACAATTTATATTTTTACACGTTTTTAAGTGGCGTATCGAAGTATTATCTGACCATACGCTGCCCACGAGTATGTGAGTTGAGCATATCTATACGTACTATGTCTGCCGGACGCACAGTGCAGATAGTAATTAGCCAATGGAACACACACGTATTACCAGAATGGGCATACCAATTAGCAAGTCTATCAGGCCATAAACAAGAATTTTATTTCGGACACCCAAAGCGGCAGGCAATGGCAAAGGCGCAATAAGGAGAGAAAACATCACAAGAGCCAATTTGCTCCGACATTGGCCTAACAACAGTTTGAGCTGCCTGTTTAATCTAACGAACAAAGCCGACAAGTTTTGTCTGTTGCACATTATACCAGCTACAGCAGGGCGACTGCAGAAGGCACCACAATCAGCTACAATTTTCTGACCGCAAAAATCAATTAGGACTTCTTAAGGCTAGCTCTAGCACACCGATACGACATCCAAATCCCTGTGCATGCCAGGCCATTGGAATTCTTTCCCAGTCTCTTTGATTCTGACCCGAAGGGCAACCACCACCCGTCAGCATTGAATTGCTTATAGCAGAATAAAGCATTTCCATTCGAGTTCGCATTGTCGACGACAACGACGAAGTGGACGTCGTAGGTGGGAAGAAAAGCAACCAAACCGGGAACGCTTCTGGAATTGTTCTTCCTTTTATGGAACTTAATTATCCGTAACGTGAAACTGCATTCGCCCAGGTAAACTACGAACAGTGTTTCCACTCGGCTCGGCTGTATCGTCGCATAAAAAGGGCGTTGAGTGTTCTCACAGCTTGTAGAGCAATCTTGGATGGAGAACTCTAACAATGAGCTACAATAGTTGGAAGAAGGACATCACCTGTTCTTGGATTGTAATTTATTGCCAACGAGAGCCGGTCACATCAATACTTACATCCCACAGGTAGAAAAGATCGGTTGCTCTATTGGGTGAATGTGGAGTGAACTGATGTCTTGTAGAATGTGTCTGACAATCTGAACTAGGCTAGGGACAGGGGCATTCATGTAAGGCTGACATGCTAAAGGCAGTGGGGATGTGAGTTGAATGATCCGCACGGCTGAAAGAAACGAGTTTCAATTTTAATTGTCGAAGATCATCGTGATAACTAAAGCGAAGTGGATAGCTATGTTGGATGGGAGTCGACTACAGTGTGACAGTGGAATGTTAATCATGTTTAGATAGCTTGATGTTCCACGGAGATATGGTCCGGATATTAATGCCGGCCAACAAACAATGGATAAGCAGTTCGATTTTAGAAATACCCCATTGGAACTTAGAATGGAATTCTATGGTAAGTCATCATAGAAGCCAGGGACAGTATGGCGGCTGTATTAATCAACATTGTCTGTCATTAGGTACCTAATTGGCATATTCTTGTGGGGACTCAGCAATAAATTGTGGTCGCTGTGATTGGTGTTTCGGATAACACTGTGAGTTTGATCAATGAAAAATCTAACTTTCTAAAACTCTTGCGAACTTCTGGCGAAATCTGCAAGCACGACTTTCATCGCAAAATTCGTTAAGCCCTTCAAAAAGTGAGTCATCAGGTCCCTTTAATTTATGGTCAAAATGAGATCGAAAATGCATGACGGTTTTTCGGGGATCATTAAAGAAATAATTGGATTAAAACCATTTTGAGTTGACGGGCTCTAGAGAATAAGACAACGACTTCCGCTGTGCGCATACTCGCAAATGGTTCAGCGATCTTAACCACGGAAGGATAATTCATTAGCGAAAATTCTCTACTTTTTTGGGGTGGACAATCACAGACGATTAGCTTCAACCCGAACTATAGATCTTCATCAGTATAACTAAGAAAGAGACCGTCAATTCTTTAAAACTACTACCATTGTGCTGGTGAATGGCTTTTGTTCTCCGATCGTAAAGGAACTTTTAACACGCTCAAAAATGGGCTCCAACAGATTGCGATTTTTGCTGGTTAGAAAAAAGGGTTAAAATTAACCAAGTCTCTGTTGAAAAACACCGAGTATTCGTTGTTAAATACTACCGATATAAATAGGTAAAATGCATACTGTTAAAAATAACACACTTTATCATTTGTTGAGAATCAAGTTTCTAGATATATATCTACCAGCTGGTTAAAATAACAACCGAGAAAAATTGGAATAAAATGGTAAAGGTTATTTTTAACCGAGTTTCATTAAACAAGTTGACTCGGCTATTTTTAATCCACTAACTCTGTAGAAGCTATATTAACATTATCACTTGGTAGTTTTAAGCCGAAAGTTGGTTGATTTTAAATAAGGGATTTTTCAGCGTGAATATTTTTTGTAAAATGATTGGACACAGAACGAATGAGCGCTGGTTCATAAAATTCCCCACCGCCAATTTGTTAACCACCGCATACAAGCAATTTAGAATCTTTGCCAATTAAAACCAGCTATATCGCTTTAAAATGGCACGTTCTGCAATACCACACATATTTCATACATATTTCTTTCCTTGATTTATATAGGACACACATACTCAGCCCCAATAAGTGTCTGCCTTTTCACTCTTCATTAGCAGGGTATCAATGAACTCGAGAAGGCAGCGCATTGGAATTACAAATTGCCCACTTCCACTTAAGGGTCAAGTATCTACTTGAATCATCTAGGAACAAGAATTATCCCACATCATAACCTGTTCAGTCGACACAATAATGTGCACCCTTCGCCCACACCTTCCAATGGGAACAGCCAAACAAAAGCGCATGCCATACATTCCAGACCATAGTCATTGTCACCCATACGAAGGAGAAGAAGAAGAAGAGGAAGAGTAATTCTAAAACGTTCCCCTGACCTCAAGTGGTGGCTAAAAATAGACAGCGCAAGTAGCTCACGGCAATAAAAATATCAACCGCCTAAGGCCTAACCCAACTCTGTGCGAGTGTTCAGCGTTCCCTTTCCGTCAGAGAAGAAGTGAAATAAATTATCACTCTTCCCTTGCAGCTTCTCCATCAGAAGACGCGAGGCCACAATGCGCGGAGGCTCTTGCACAATAGCAAGCAGCCATCAGAAGCAATGATCCAAAGACGGTGTGGGTGGATGCTTCCCCACATATACAAGTAGGCTTTCCTTTATTTACATTTTTCATGCATTTCATCGCTCGTTCCAACTATTTGACAGTTGTTGTGACAATCTGGAAGATGGAACTGGAGTGGAGTTCGAGTGAATGGATCGCATGCGAATACAGTATGCGGAGGAAGATATATTGCATTTTAATGGCCAATAAATTTCAACCAAGTTCAGTTTGCCTTTTAATGAGGGCTAATTAGTTTTCAGCATGTAGTACAAGATGTTTTCGGCCAACTTGATTTGTAAACAAGAAACAAGTCCCCTCTTGGGTGGTTTGGCCGATACCATCCCTGATGTGCGTTGTTTGTTGACACCTCAAAATACACATGTAAAAGAAAGTGTTGATTTTCAAGAGCGTTAAAAGAGACTTTACTATGTCACTTCACTTCCGGCTGAACTGCTCTTACATCGAATTTGTTACGGTTACTAGTGTTAGGTGTTTGTATGTTGTATTAATTTGTGCAAATGATTCAGCTGTCAAGAGACATCGAATTAAACAAAACATGAATACAAAATGCTGCGACCTCAGGGTGAAAAACATTGCATGGAAATTATTAATGAATTATCCACCGCAGAACTTGCTCCATATAGGGTATTTGCGAGCTGTCCGTAAAGATCAAAACTAAGCCGTTGTGGATAGATATCTATCTAGATAGATAGATTTTTTATTTGATTTTAATTGTTAGAATAGTGCTTACAGAGTTTACGACCAAATTAAAAAGCATGGCTTTTATGCCGTCTGCCTAGTTGACAAAACAAAATTATGTTATCATTAAATAAGAACTTTTCAAAAACTTTCACTAATAATCCGCTCTCTAGCCTAGCGCCAAATTACAGTATTGGAATCGATTCTTAACTTCCATGTCGTTAAGCAGTGATGTAACTTGGTTTTCCGTCAAAACATCGCTTCCAAATGTGTTCCTCGTATAAACTCTTTTAAAATAGGACATTTTCCCATAAAGTGAAAAGTATCTTCTCTTTCGAAAGAGGTACACAATGTGCACAGGATGCGTAAGTCCTCATTATGTGGAATAAAGTTTAACAGCATGAGTTCTCCACGTAATGTGACCATCATCGATATTTCGTCGACGCCATTTTCATCTCGAAAATAGTTTTTCTCTTCCAGATTATGATTCAATCGAGAGTACAGGTTTTTATGGAGTGATCCTGTGGCGTTGTTCTCTCTCTGCATTTTAAGTCCAGCGTAGAAACAAGCTGGTACAGCAATGCTTTTCCAATCATCGTAGTTGGTTAAATTATCTAGATTGAGATCCATCTCGCAGTCGCTAGCAAGGTTTATCCATTCAGCAAACCAACTTGTTTTTGAGCGTATGACTTGAAGAGCCGCTATCTTCGGGAGCCGATGATTTTCCATCTTCATGATTTTCATAACGAAGTCAATTTGAATTTTTAGCGTTCCAACATAATCACATAGTTACGCACATTGGGTGGCATTCGAAAAATTCGCTTAATAAAGTATTGCAGCAGCTTCTCAGCTTGTGCTGCATAAAGTAAAATGGATCCCGATACAGCTTCAAATATTCTGAACTTGCTGCTATGCGCAATACTTTTGTTGTACAAACATCTGTTCCACACTGCGCTGATAGCACTCTTCGCCTTAGTCAGCTTCTCCTTCAGATGCCTCTCCAAACTTATGTTCCTTGTGAATTGAACTCCTAGGTATTTGAATTCATTAACAATTTCAATCCGTTCATTGTTGTAGTACCATTTGGCACTGACACTGTGCAGTCTTCCTCCTCCGTTCTTGAAAACCATAATTTTGGATTTTTCTAGATTAACTATCAAGTTCCAAAGGCTACAGTGTTGATACAGGCGGTTAATCATGAGCTGCAGTAATTCAGGTGTTGATGCGAAAAGACCAATGTCATCAGGGAAAGGCAATGCCTTTAATGTATGACCAGCGTATTCAATGCCGCTAGGTAGGAAGTCTACCAGGTCATCAATAAATAAAGCAAACAGACTTGGGCTCATTGTACAAACTTGTCTGACTCCTGATTCCTTTCTAAACCAACTAGACATCTCTTAACCATTCTAAACTGACGCCACTGTGTCCCCATAAAGGTTTTGTATAACCCTTCCAAGCCTCCTTAGATAAGAACTTGTCTATCCACTGTATCAAATGCTGCCTTAAAGTCGATAGAGAAAAGATTCCGCCATACTTTTTAAGACAAATATGTGGTCAATCGTTGAATAGCCTGGTCTAAAACCTGCCTGGTACTCCTTTACTAGCTTATTATCATCAATCCATTTATTTAGTCATCTTTGCAAGATTAAGGTGAACATTTTGTGTGAAGCATTTAAAAACGAAATGCCTCTGTAATTGGACAGTTCGGACAAACTTCCTTTTTCATGGATTGGAAAAATTACAGATTCTCTGAAATATAAAACCAGTTTCCAATATATTTCCGTATATTAATGTTAACCTGCCAATCACCTCCGTTGCGCCATACTTATAAAACTCAGCTGATATCCCATTCGAGACTGCTGCCTTGCCGTCCTTTAACCTTGCCACCGCTGAAATCACCTCTTGTTGAGTGATGTCAGCATCCAGAACTTCATTGGTGCAGAGTGGAAATTAACTAATTCCTGAACAGGGTTCAATAAATTTGTAAAGTGCGTAGCTAGAAGATTTTCGCTTAACTTACAATGTATAGTAAAGTTTTTACAGTTCAAATATTTTACCAGCCTCCAGAATTATTTCGAGCTTTTACAACCGGCTACCCGCTTAGACCCGGCTTCATAAAATTCTGTTTTTTTTTCGGTTACACAGTGTTCTATTATCCATATTCGCCTGCACACATAGGTTCTTGATACAACCGTCACATGAATTCCTATATATCCCCTCAACCAACCAAATATACCTCTCTGGCTCTTTTCCCCGTCAAACCAAGGGGCAACATAGTTTTCTCGCCGTTACTGTTGATACAAGTGACCGGGTAGGATGCTTGGATGATTTCATCTAACTGTATGAGGTTGAGGTGATGTACCGTTTGTAGGGGCCGTTGTATAATAGAAGGTACATACAGGCTCCGAGCTTCTGTGACACACTTAAGGTGGCTTGCACTCTATTTAAATTTGTTTTCGCTTACTTTGACTTATGTGCCAAATATATATGTTCTAAGTGACTTCTGGTAGATCCATTTCGACGTAGTTTTTCTGGTTGATGGTGATGGTTTTTAATGCCTTTAAAAAACCTTTTCACATGAATTCCTAACCAAACCCAGGCTTTCCAATTTCTTGTTTATTCCCCACTTAGCATGTCCAACAAAAGTAAGTGTATATGCGCAACACACTGATTGACTGACGGAAGGACAAAAGCGCTCAGAGGCTATGCCTCATTCCAGAATTTATTACAATGATTCACCCATTCCCCGTAACGACCATATTGATAACCACCTATAAATCCCAGTCTTTCTGGCCACTAATCCAATTTTCCAAACAGGCAGCCGTAAAATTCAGCATTATAAAAAGGCACCACAAGCCTGACGGCTTGTCGACTGGCCTGGCCAGACATCCCTCTAAAAAGTTCAGAATAAATTACTTGAGAGAAAAAGAAAATAAACTTCAAAATCAGCTCCCGGTCACATTGTCTCCGCGTCTACCTGTTCCTGCACCACACAATATCCATCCGTGGTGGTCTTGTAAATCAATAAGTATGATATGAACGGGCGCGCGCTTACTGAGTGCTACTAACTGAACGTCACATTGAGGACAAGAAGCGGAACAAAAGGATTCCCCGTGGCCAAGCCGCGCAGCTATGCCTATGGTTTTTTTTCTCCGCTCTGATCGTGGTTCCTCCGTCCTCGTGTCTTTGCGGTAACAAAGTAAGACCGGCTCCTTCTGGCTTCTGGGTACGAAGCGGATAAGTTGTTTGTATTCTTCACCGGCTCCCTCTCCGGCTCAAGCACTGATCGCGTAGCGCACTAAAAAAATCTCCACCAACGGAATGCTGTTCTTTGTGTTGGTTGTACATCGGACGTTCGAATGTCGACTCCAAAGGGTCAGCATTAATTATTGTGAAGCAAATATTTACGGAATTTCGATTTCTATACACACCGCGCTTTTTGTTATCACCGTGCATTGACAATTACAACAGCGGCAGTCAATACGTTAAAACGTGATTGCTACCTCACTACCGCATTTGGATGTAAAAAGGAACAAGTGTTAATTGGATGTATCCATAGATTTGTACTTATTGCAGATGCCCACGTTCGATATGATGTCCAATATTAGAGGATGTGCGCTCAAGGTTAGCATGAGTAGGTAAGTGAGTTTCAAAGAAGCAGGATAGCCTCTTCGATTCATAAGGAAATTGGTAACCTTTAATATACAACTGAAAGTATGCAATCGAAAGCAAAAGACCAAACAGCGTGAACGCCCGCCCAAGAGTATGCATTGTAAATGCCCTAAATGTCTATTGGGTAATTTTCCTTGCATACTCACTCTTTCGGTTATTTATGTGCATTTTGTTTGGTAGGAACGCCTTTGATAGAAAGCCGAAACTCGCTATAATTTTACAGGGGTGTTTTTTCGATTTGCTTGATTCGACTCTATTGTTTATTTAAACTATGGAAACGAAACTATAATGAAATCACTTCTTTCTTTGTCCATATTAAAGTTGACCAACCGAAAGTTTCAAATTGAAGCGTTATGTGACTCTTTATTGCCACTCGCCCCATCTGTGTGTTCATTGGACTAACAGGAACTTCTGCGGTACGGTTCTTCCCAAGAGTATGCATTGTAAATGCCCTAAATGTCTATTGGGTAATTTTCCTTGCATACTCACTCTTTCGGTTATTTATGTGCATTTTGTTTGGTAGGAACGCCTTTGATAGAAAGCAGAAACTCGCTATAATTTTACAGGCGTGTTTTTTCGATTTGCTTGATTCGACTCTATTGTTTATTTAAACTATGGAAACGAAACTATAATGAAATCACTTCTTTCTTTGTCCATATTAAAGTTGACCAACCGAAAGTTTCAAATTGAAGCGTTATGTGACTCTTTATTGCCACTCGCCCCATCTGTGTGTTCTTTGGACTAACAGGAACTTCTGCGGTACGGTTCTTCTACATGATAAAGTGACTTCGAAATTCGGTATTAATTTAACGAATGTATGTCCACAAACCATGCACGTAAACGTTAAAAATTCAAATGGAAAGACGCTCGCATAGGTCCGGTGAGAAAGATTCATTGCATTAACAAATACAATTGCGAAGCCGACACATGCGGTTACTTCGGTTTAGATTTCAGGGCAAAATATACTCAACAAGCAGGAGTTCTGTTGGTGATAAGGCCGGGTTCGACTGATCCAGATTTCGACTAACAAGCATTATCGAACATGTATCGTAATGAACAATAATTATTAGAAGTGGAATCGATGGCATCAAGGTAGGTGCTCTTTGGCAAGCAAAATCAAACAATACAAGCCTTTTTAGAAAAAAATTATCAAATTTAGAATTTTTATTGCTTTAAAAAAAATTGCACTGCAACAACACAGCAAAATTCCTTCGTAATAAGTAACATATAAAATAATTCAATACGATAAGTGTTTCGATACAAAAGCGCTAGGTACCAAATACATTTTTCAATATTTTCATGCAATACTAACGTTAGATTTTTAAAACATATTTTCCTGAAACGGGAGAGTAGCTCCAATGGTGTAACTGAAACACACATGGGGGATAAAAACATAGACACCATAGCGAAACCATTTTGGGGTCTCCTCGACCTTTTACACGACTAAACGATGCACATGACTGGGATCGACTTGCAGGGTGCTGGTGCCGTTCGTACTATTGCTACTATTCGAGTTGTTACTGCTCACATCCAGTAGGCTTCCACCGATTTTTATGCGACGTGTCAACGCTCGTTTTCCCTAAAATGTTAAGTAAATAATAAGAGACGGTCGGTCGAGTAGATGTGGTTCGCAACAAACCTGTCTCGCCTTTGTACACTTTGACTGTGCGATTAGAGTTTTTGGCACCTGGAAGAGTGATTCACCACGGGTGATGAGGACGCTTGTAAGTCGGCAGCATTGCGCAGCCATTTTGACTTGCTCCTCTATGCTGTTCTTATTGGTCGGGTGGATGTAACGAGGAGGAAAGAACGAAGGCGCTATGATTGTCGCAACATTGTGAATCGTCATCTTGTTCGACTCTTGCTGTTTAATGGTATAGTTCAGAAAATTGATAAGCGTTCGCAGCGTATTTCGGTTTTCGTGTGGTAGCATTTGACAGACGACTGCCAAGGCTTTGTATTGATCTGGAGGCGGAAGAGCGTGAGTCTGATAGAACAGCTGAATCAGCTCATTTGTTAGCAGTGGCTGTGGGAGCTCACGCAGCCAACGTTTAAGCAGTGCACTCAAATCGTGGACGCTAGCTGTGCTCAAGAGTTGAGTGACCTTTTTTGGTTTTTGGTAGAAAACTGCTTCCAGTTCGGTATAAAGTAGTTCAGTCTGTAAAGAAGGAGTTGTAAGATTACACATACAAGGTGGTGTGAATATGTGCATACCTTTTGTTTGTGCCCTGCGACGCGTAGAATTCCCTCCTCGCGAACGCCACGAGTAGTCAACTCTTGCAGCAGATATTCCAGGAATAGTGGCACCAGTGTGGAATCCTTTCCCGTGACTTGTTGGTCCCGACGAATTAATGCGTTCAAGGATACGCCAAATAGATTTCCCTCTTCCTTGCGACGTCGCTTGAATGGTTTTCTTTTGTCAAGCGTAACATGGTATTTATCGAAGAGTGTGGCTAACTCCAGCCAAAATATCGGCTGCAACCGTTTCAAGTCATTTTCGTTGATTATATCGATATCGCTGTAGTACTCGTTACACAAGATGTGACTGTCAACTGTGTCCTAGGGTCGAAAAGGAGTTATAAATGGTTAAATTGACGGCTTTAATATTCAAACTCACAACACCACCATCATTTTGACTAGACTCCCGGTACATGCTTTCAAAACTGATACCGTCTCTGGATGACGGTGAATTGTGCACACTTTGTGGAGGTGTGTCCAACGTAATTTTATGCTGAATCTTCTGGGGAGTACTATCAGTGCTCGATGACTTTGACGAGAATCGTGTGGTATACTCATCGCTAGAATCGCTGGAGATGTTGTGATCGCTTTGTGAATTCTGTATCAGTTGGCCACGTGCGCGGCTATTACAAAAACAAACATTCATATTGCCGATTTAACTTTGACGTAACTACTTTAACTTACCCAACAGAACATGAGGGATCGGATCCAGAGCGCACCCGCGGTATGTGAATAGTTCCAATTCTCGAGAAACCCAGCAACTCGATTCCTTCGGCTGAATAGAAGGGGATATCACAACGAACATGGGAACCCCTGAAAATATCAGCCGATCCCTTCAAAGGTGCGCTTGGGGTGCGCCTTAATTTCTGTTTGAGCTTACCAGCATTCTGTAGAGCAGGATTGCTACCGCTGTTGTCGAAAACATGCACGAAATTTGGTCTGCGAAAAGGTTACCAATGAAATCTTTTCCAGATGATGTGCTAATAAGATTCTTACATTGTTGTTGTGTTCCATTCGTCTCCATGGATAGAGTCCAACGAATCTGGTGTGGCACTGCGCGATCGGGTGCCAGTACTGGACTCCTGTTGATTGAAGGAATCTTTAGAAAAAATTTTACACAAATGAGCAAGAGTGAACTTACATCGAAATCTCGAAATACATCTCGGATATCTGGTTTTCGCTTTTGTCGCGATTTTGTCCGCCCGCGAACTGTGAGGTTTAAGGCACGTACTCTCTGCTTTATCGCCTCTGCATGGGGTTTGGATAGAGTTGCTAAGATTGGTTCCAAATCCGATGTGCGAACTTCGAGGCCCTGGGATTTGCAAAAATAAACAAACATTTGCATTTACATACGCATTCGTTTATAAATTGTTAATGGCGTGATTACGAAGGCAAGTCTAAAGTATTCGACGAATTACAGTAAAAGTATCTCTTGTTTTAAAATGCTAAATCGATTTGGGCACGACTTCAATTAATCGATTTATTAAACTAATTCTATGATTTTGACAGCGGAATAAAAAAGATGACCCTCAAAAAAATTTGCTTAAAGAATCGATAGCCACGGACGCTATCCAATGTTTTCTTTTTACCATTGCTCAATGCGGCTGGGAATGTAATCACTTAAAAGCGATGAGTAAAGTTAGTATACAATCTCCAACACCTAGAATAAAGTAGTTCGAAAAAAAAGTTTGTGTAGATTAGGACTACTACGATGTGGCAGTAAATGAGATCAAGAAGTTGGCATCAATCGCCGTTTATTTTCTGGCTATTGTGCAGACCAACTACAAGCCCGCTGAATGCGTACAATTCTTGAAAAATTGCCAATAAATTCTGCCAATAACTGATACCACATTACAGCAAACATAATTGCTGTTTGCATTTTTTCACCCATACCTATAAAATGCCCCAATATGTTGTTTTATTTGTATGCATGACAAATAAAAAATACAGGCAACCTGGTTACTTAATTTCTGTTGTGGAAATCGATAACCGTGGGTCTAAAATCTTAGCTTAGGTGCCATTAACCTAAACATAATTCTCTAGTACCTTTTTTCGTACTTGAGTTCACCTCCTACGACTGGTACGTGTTTAAGTGGCCAGTTTTGCTAACAGAAAATGTTTTTATTATTTGTTGATATAAAATAATGACGCAGTCACTTGGTTGGGGCTTGTAGGTGGCCATTTAAGGCACGTTGTCTGTTTATGCCAATGTAATATGAGACAAAGATTTTAAATCTCCCTTGCTTGCAGTAAGCACAAATTTGTTCCCATGTGCCACGCTAAATGGCATATTTACTGTAGTATAGAAATTCAAATAGCTGACGATCGTGGTTGCGGTTTAGACGGAGTATAAGTACCGCTGGCGAAAACAGGTCACTTTGAGTTTGTATATATAATTTTCTTGGTAGAAGAAAAAGGTTCACGTTCTTTTAAGCTGGTTTCGTCTATAGCTTGGCTACAGTAAGAATGGTTTTCGTTCTATTCTTTCTCTATTAATAGTTGTCTTGGATTTCAGATTGTCTTACTCAGGAATTCCTTGTCCATTTGATTTGAATATATCTCACACCATATTTTAAGACATTTAATAGAAATTACCTGTTCAAATGGTTTTGTTAATTGTGAGAATCCGGCTGCATTCAGCCACTCGGCCTCGAACTCACCATCTGGAAAGAAAAGTACAGGGAATTGTTAAATAATCACTCAAATGCTTATCTAAAATTACACTATGGCTAACTCTGGTGTGAAAGCGTCTAAATGTGGTTTATCTGGAGAAGATTTAATAAAACCGCATGTGGCCGAAGTGAAACGCATGAATCCACAAATAGTGGATTACTTTGGATGGTGGCACCATAGGAAATAGGATATTACTTCTGCAATTGAACGAATCGAACTTGGATTGACCTAAGTTCCAGTAGGAAGGTGTAATGTGTTAAACCAAACATTCGATCATTTGAAAATTGGTTATATTCTTCTAAAGGCGACCATACGTTTGTATATATGGGCTGGTAACATTTTTGTTATTGACAGCGACATCGACTTAGTTAAAATTGGCATGGTCTTCTGATAACGTCGAAGAGGCTGTACAATTCGGTACAAACGGAATCGCGCAGTTTTATAACAACCACATGATGTGTGTAGTGTAGTGCAGATGCAGACTGTTTATCTATTTGTATGTCTAGAAGAAATATAATAATAATATGACACTTACCTTCATAGTGTAATATTGGCTCGTTTGAGGCATCCGTTTGTATGAGGTATTCATGCAAATATTCACTGAAATCCGGGTCCGCGGAATTTTCCAAAGATGCAGTACTACTCATTTTGTATGGCATCATAAGAAGAACTATTTACAAATTTTAAAGGTTTCCTTAGCGTCCAGGAATGTTGCGCCTTGTCCAGTAACTATATAAGATTGATTTAGTCAGTCACAAGCCACAGCACCATTTCAACTTCATCATCTGAAACGAATATGGGGAGAATTGTTTAACATTAGCCCACGTCAGCCATACTATTGAGTCATTTATATTATATTACATAATGGCAGAGATAAAAATCACAAGGTCACGATACGTGCACTTAATGCTTAAAATTAAATTTCCTCCGTTTATCTGCGTCAGAATTGATTTTCTAGATCCGTCCGCGCAGCATATATACAAAGCCATCAACGGCGACTGTATACATAAAGGTCTGCTTCTTATCTTAAGTGATAATCGTTGGGATAAGTGTACGATAATTCTTCCTTCGTCTAGTAACCGCCGCTGCCGCATCGTCTATCAAACAGTTTTAAGATTGAGCAGCAAATTACGCGCATTTATGGTCATGATGATGGTTTCTTTTAATTGGATACGCTCCTTATAAAAGGCATTTCCCCTGAGTTATTTACTTAATTATGGCAAGAAGCTAGTAACTAGCACGATTTATTGCCTCAATGAAGACGTCAATTCGACATGAACGTGCTCATAAAATAAATTCAAAAGAACTGATGCGTTCGTCACTTTTCAGAGTCACCATCCGTCATCCTCTCAGCGAGGATAAGAATAAATTTAAGTAATTTGAAAGACATGACACGCAGTTCAGTTAACAAATGGAAGGCAATTTCAATGGATGACAATTAAAGTGTTAGGGTAACTATTAAAATGTAAACATATTTACTACCGCGCGATGAAATGCGTTTAGCTATAGCTGGCCCTGATAGCAAATGTTTCGCTTGTACAAATGATGATATGTCTTAACGTGTCCTCCTACCCCGTGTCTTATTTTAAGTGAAAACAAACAACTACTGACAGTGTGTCAAATCGAAAAGCCTGTTAGCTAAGAGCACGGGTAAAATGAGATCAGTCACGAATTTCTAATTCAATGCCCGGCGACGAATTCTTAAGAAAAACAAATTATAGCCATCTACGCAAGAGATCAAACTCTCACTCTCTTTTTGGGACCTACCCCAAGAAAAAAACGAATGGTATTCAATTGAAAAGGCTTACCATTTCACCAGTTACGGACAATACAACTGCGGTGCGACCATAAATCCCATATAACGGTAATTAAAACACAATTAATGTGCGCTCACAAAATAGCTAGTGCATGACATTCTTTTAATATACATAGCTCTACTTTCTATTTTTGTTTTTCTGTATCAGTTAAGCCATTTCGCCAGTGGTAAACAAAGTTGACATATGTCACATCATCATTAATTGATAGAAAGTCTCTGCGCTATTTCAAATCGACTATAAAAACCAAACCGAACAAAAGTAATTTTCCCTATAGAGAAACAAGATGCACTTTCGTTTAAGATGGATTATGTATTTGTCAAAGAACAACATACCAACAGAGGCAATTAGACAACAAGCATGCACTGTCATAGCTATATAAATAAAGAGTGGCTTGCCAACCTCCCTAATCGGACATCTGTTTACAATCGTGTGAGGCATCCACGTTATGTCATCGCATTCAATGGGATACAGATACCCCCCAAAAGTACAAGGTTGAGTGCGCGGGTAACTTTCATCGCTTACCAATGGGCTGTCAGTTTTCATGGCTTCCGCTCATCTTGTTACTTTATTTGCTGCAACTGATTGAAGTTGCGCTTGAGCGGCACGCGGCAATTTTTCAGTATACACGGTGTTTTTCTGTAGACTGGAGAAACATGTGTTGACATTCGCGTTTTTGGGATGCTTTCACTTTTGCTTCGGAAAGAGGAATTCATTATGTCTATATGTGACAGTAATTATGGCGAAGAGAAGCGGAAATTTTAAATGAAATCATTTAGTTATGGCTTAGGGCTTGCCTTGGTGCGTGTATCTCTCATCGGAGACCGGTTGTTACCTATTAGTGAGACTCAAATTATGCTTAAGCGGTTGTGAGAAATATTTTGAAATTTGCGGTAGATGTTAAAATATGTCAAACTTGGCACAAAACGTAATTGAACGATTTATCAGTATCTATTATGTAACTTGTTGAAAACTAATCACTGAACTTACAAAAGTGGATTTGGATTTTGAGAAAGACATAAGCTCACATGGCACGCTTATTATTATATAGTGGCCCACTAACTGGCATTTAATTACTTTTTAGAGAGAGCGAGAGAGAAAAGTTTTTGAAGAATTATTTCAGCTCAGTTGAGAGGGGACCTGGGTTCAACAAAATTATGTTTTTTCACTGCCAGAGAGAGCTGCCCTGAGAAAGCCAACAAATTTATGTTTTGGATTTGTCTTGCGTTTGTTCATCAAAGACAAATGAACTTCATGACTACTGAAATTGGTACACTAAATTAGTCACTTACTCTGTTATAAATGTACATTACTAGAAAAAGTGCGGTGCTGGAAAAGTCTTAAAAAAATTCATAAGAATTCGCAAACATTTTCGCATGCAGATAGGATTAGAGTTTCTTTAGAAATTGTGGCGACCAAAGCACAATTTTATCTCGGGAATTTAAAATATGCACAATTGCACAGTACATAAATCCTTTGGTGGTGCACTTTCGATGGATTACGACATCATTTTCCACCGCAATATTACCTTGAAACAAAACAATTAAATAATACAAAGTTTCCAAGCCATCATTAGCATCATGCTTAATGATGTTTTACTTACTGACTCACTGAGTAGATAAGAGTCTCACTTGAATGAAGATTTTTGCAAAGAATAGATCAAAAGCTTCACCCTTTCCGGTCGTGTTAAATACAATTGACTTTAGACTTGACTCCCATGCACCTGTGTATTATAATTGCTTTAGTGGGAAAGTGAAGAGAATTTAAATTAAAACTAGACTACTTGCATAAGCTGTATTAAGTGAGATTGTGTCGCCGATTTGATCAACTATAGCAGTGCTTTGTACACCAACGGAAAACGTAATTGCCTAAAATTAGTAGACAAGAAATGCAGGCATTATTAAAGTTAGATTACAACAGTAATTTGATGTGAGAAATATATTATGCAACCGAGGTTATTAGAAGGATTCATATCTATTCAGATCGACACATCGAAGACAGTGAAATAATTAATTCCGAATAACAGTAGACTTAGAAGTTCAGACTATATAAAACCAAACTAAAAACGTTCCACATACGCCTACGTAAATTCCAAATTAACCCCAAAAAGAAATAGTTGTTAATCAAAAGATAATGGGAAATGCCGACAGAATGTTTTTCCATATAAGGCTATATGGAGTTCAACACGAAGCAATCAATTTTATGTTCATATACCAATACATACACATATATTGTGAAAACCGTGGCATGGGGATTATGTTCAGTAGAATTTGGAATTTGATTACCGATGGGACATTTTAAGTCCGTTCTACGTTGCCCAACTGCCAGCGCTTAAGGGAAAACAGTTTCGTATTTTATGACTTGCATCTAAACAGGGATAACCGCTGTGCAAGATGGAGGAAATTAAGTTGTTATGCCTCTGCTTTCTGTTTACATTAATAACACAAGTTATAACGGATAATTGTTGTTTAAGGTGAGTTGGATTACAGCTTCATTGTTTGGATACGATACGAACTGATTGATGACACAAATATGATGCCAGCGTCTTAAACAAAGACGCTTCTCAGGATTTATAACTCCTTTGAGAACTCATTCAAAGCAGAGTAGAGATAAAATAGAATTAAGTAGAACTATCTATCATAGCCTTGACCAAGTTTTTTTTTTTAAAATGGTTTCCTTTCGGCCTTTTATTGTGTTGTCTGGTTAAACTTTGATACGTAAACTATTATATCGCTTTAATGATGATGAGCCGATAGCGCCAATGGACTGTGTTGTATTTCTATCGAATGAATTGTGTAAACGCTGAGCAACACCTTTTTTTCTGAACAAAGATAAATGATTGATAATAATGTTTGGCCTTATTTCGCTGTTTGGATTAAGACGGTTTTGAAGTTGAATATTTATTTCAATGTAGATACCGAACAATGACTAATGACAGACGTTTTTTATTGAACTAAAATATAACGCTGCCGGGCGTTATTAGTAATTAAGTCGATTCTACATACGAAAAAAGAAACAATTCCTTTGACTTTGACAATTGACTTTGAACGTTAAAAAAGTGGTGCTTGAGCTTGCGCATCACAGAAGTCGTCATAATCCCAAAAGCGTAGTAAAAATATCAAACAATATCTCGATATGCAACCCCCCATGTGTAAATATCTATTTGTTTTATAAACATATTGCAAACACAATTCCTTTACCCCGTGCATGTCTTGTGGAATTTATGTATTTAAATAATATTGTTATTCTCCTATTGCACGATGAATAGTTAATTGTTAAGTAAGCAGATCGTACTGTACAAAGCAAATCCAAAACAGTGTACCATTTTATTTTCATATCATCAGATAAACATGTTATTAAGTATTTGTTAAATATATGCGCATATTTTTATCTGTTTTTATGGCCGAGCTGAATTCGCAAAGCTTTTTATTTGTTTACACATTTAAGACACACAATGTACTACGTTTAATGATTTAGCCAGCTTATCATTAAAAAGTGTCGTTTCAATGCCGTCTAGGGGTTACGGCAACACATATGTATATTTTAAACAACGTATTGTTCTATAAAATTGTCCCTATATGTAACTGAAGAGCATTCAAAATGCTTCCTGTAGATGTGTTCTGAATATTTTATAGCCATCTGACCGTAAACACTAATTAAATTATAGTCGAAATTCCAAATGCACAGCGAAAAATGTATGCACCGATTTAAAATTTCATTTTGGGCCGTAATTTAATATGTCAATTGCGAAAGTCAGTGGGGCATATACGCAACATGTTCATTTATTTTATTAATTCAAAAAATTTCGATCAAAATTTAATTTTAATCAGACATACAATCACTGACCAATTTCAAATGAAATAATGACTTATAGTACCCTATAGTGAAAGTGATAATCAATTTGAAAAACGCAACTTGACTTTGAAAAAAAAATACATACCTTCACTTTTTATGAATCAATATTGCAGTATGTACCTTGTTCTGCTTGTTCTACACCGTTTATTGGTAAATCTTAGCTTATTGCCGGTGATGAAAATAAAACAAAATAAGGTGTTCAACCTTAACGTCATTAGTCATTGGCTAGTTTTTGGAATGTGAAACTCGTTTGCTATAGTACAACTGTTTTTGTTTGACAAAACCGATTAGTTCCAAAGTTTCGTATGACACATCGAGCATCAAGTAGAAGCCCAGCTTGATGATGTGATTTTTGGAAGCTATTCATGCAGGTATACCTGTATTTTCCGGATGCTCAATGGAATCGTTGATCAGAAGATTAATATGCAAACAAATAATATTTCTGTTTTAAATATTAAGTGCCTAGTTTTAGGGTACCTGATAATGTAATTTTATTTCAAAACATGACGAGATTGGGATTGCTAATCTAGATCACGCGCAATAGGCGTAGAACTGACTATTTGATATTACACAAATTTTGTTTTTAACCATAGTTAGCACGAATCATATTATCGGTACTCCAATTTCCAAAACACACAATTCGTGTGCAATATAAAAGATAATTTGATACTTTCGGGCGTAGAATGCGATTTCCTATTGAAAAGTACAAAAAGCCAAAAATACATTCATCGAATAGAGGCAAACAACAAACGAGATTGTAGGGAACTAAAAAGTTGAAAGCATCAAATCGTTTGCTATGCTGTTTGACATGAACGTGTACATATTATTGGCAGTCGACAGACGTTTTCATGTACCATTTAATTTATTCTGTCGACAGGAACATTTCGGGATAAGCAATAAAGCATTTTTCAATAAATATCAATATCAATTAATATCAAATATCAACACAACCATACGTTTGTGCTATATAAATTCATATTTGATTTGTTTGTTTCCTAGAGGCTTAATAGAACATGGTCATCGATGCTTACAATTACATTTAATGTCCACTTTAATTCTTAAAAATTCCTGATTGCAATACCTAGTTCAAAAGGCCGATCGTCATTTAGATTATTATTGCTGATGTTTTGTCTCAAAACTGTGTGGAAAAGTGAACAAGTCGAACGGTGCACAATAGATGTAAAAACTTCCCGTTGTTAATAACTTTATTTCAAGGAAAAACGGATAAAATAAAAAACGGCAGAAAATTGTACTATGTATAGAAAAATGTTTGACATTCATACCTTTGTTTATGTACAAAAGTGTGGAGACTTGTTAATGACAAACGTCAATTGAAGCTCAAGGCTTTATATGCAATACAATTATTTTTACTTAACAATTTTACTTTATGTTTTAATTTACAATGATAATAATATACATCCTCAACAGCTGACAACATGATTTTTTAAATTAATTGAAAGACCATACAATTTCCTATTCTTAGTACCCACTTTTTCATCCGGAGATGAGTAGCGCAGACACTGCGAATAGAATTAAAAGAATTGTGCACTATTGGCCTGGCTCTGGCTCTATTGTTAGAAAGGAAGGACTTCACGAAGATTGAAAGAATCTGTGTTAAACCATGCTGCCAAAGATCACATGTTAGCTGCAAGCGCATCTGGCACCAGCCAACTCAATTTTATTTTAAAAACTACCATCTTCCCTTCTTAAAACTAATTTATATCCGAAAAACACAATAAAAACAAGTCAATAACCACCAACTCGATTGATTTCATCTCAAGAACACTTTGGGCTGAAGAAGAATGAAATGAAGCCACTGATTTCAGCAAGGCTTTTGACAGAATCCTCCTTTATTTTTACATTCGTAATGCTCGACTTTTAGCTCTAGATTTACGATACGAGACAAACTTTGTTGACAGTTGGGGCTAGTCAAGTCCAACATTAATTTGTAATGAACTGCACCTACTGGCTTCTACATAGCCTAGAACCACAATACTGCCCTTATTTTCGTGAAGGACATTTCTACATAGTTTTCGATATCCGTTTAATACATATTTGGAGTTACTGCTTTGTCTCCGATTTTATTGCATTTTTTTCAATCGCTATTCCTTCAAATTCGATAGAAAATCACAATTTCTAGAACTACAAAAGCTATAGATACATATATATTTAAAAAATTGTCATTTTCCTTGAAAGTGTCTTAATGGTAGTTAGAACGAAAATAGGGACAGAATATACTTGCAACCAAGTGTTGATTCCGCTACTCCCTTTGCATAAGTACCTTTATCAATCTACAGAAAAGCAGAAGCCCCACTATATTATTTTAGAGCAGAATTATAACCGCTACTACTCTTAAAAACGAAATGACATTACCAAAGACCATAATCTTCCTACTAGATTGAAAAATATTTATACTTGCACCATTATCTGACACCTATTTGATAACAACTTACAACACCAAGTCTTACATCATAATTATAAACCGTTGATTGCATCTTAAACACACGCATTCCACTTCTACACCACACTGCAGGCGCAGCAATGCATCATCTATAGTGTAGGTATATTAGATAAATTATTATTCTTTTTTTCATTAATGTATGCTCTATCCTCTTCACGTAACGGTCTTGCCGAACGTAATATCTATCCAAAGTGATAAATAACTACCAGATCCAATACAACGCATTTTCGCCACTACGATCGACACGATGGGTACACAATTAATGGAGACGTAGCCTTACAGTAAATAATTGTCCCCATCCAGAGCTTAACTAAAATATATGGGTAGGTACGCGGATTAAAATGTCATAATGACATGACATTCGGTAATTTTTGCCCCACTTATTTTACTCTGTTCGTCTGTCGGTATCGCCATGGATCCAATCCAATCAAATTGAAATGCATGTGTGTGTGTTTCGACAACCGCACACAAACAAAAAAAAAAAAAAAACTATCCGCCATCAAAGGCCAATAATAATTTATTGTAATGAGAGGCCTATGAAAAAGAAATACCTGTCTTGAGGAAAGACTGAGGTCGCACGTGTTGTAAAATTCCAAACACCATCCGCTAATATTCGACAACTATGCAAATTTGTCGTTTTATTGATTGCCAAGAGTGGAACACCTTAGATGGGACCAATTCGCGCATTGTGTTATCTTTGCTGAGAGATCAAGTTTATATAAGTTGGTTTGAATCCACATCCACGTCGGGTGTTTTAATTTCATAGTGCTTGCTAAAGACGCTAGCATCAGTGACTTTGTTCCAGGAAGTGCCTCGTTATTTCATGTCTCTACTAGCGGAGTATCGATTTCCCATTTAGCATTCAGGAACGCACTGGAAAAGGCATTATTTACTGTTTGGCATTTATTGCCTTTAGTTAGAGCTAGGCGGAAATTCCTATTTAACGAATGACTCCTGGTCCGCATAACCACCTTGTGTGCAGCGCAAGCGAAGGTCAATACTTAAGAGGGGAAGTCAAAAATCAATTGTGAACGTTTTGGTGTCAATGAGAGTGCTTACCCGGGGAACCATCTTGTTTTCGAGTAAAATCTTCTGAAGTCGCCGCAGTGAGTTACGACCTGTTGGATATTTCAATGTATACTGGAAAATTCTCGTGAATGCCCCTTGGAAAGGAACCAATGGCTGTGAAAGTGGCCTCTTTAGGTCGCAATTAGACAAGTGTGTCTGTGTACATATTCCTAAAGGTTTTCAATTGAATTCTTATTCTTGCTCAAAATCTCCTTTCACACTTTTCATCAGCAATCTTGCCATGTACTGTTATTCTATTTTTAAGAACGTCTACACAGGAAAGACACTCAAACTGCCAATAAATAAGGTCATCAATTGCCATCAAAGTACAAGAAGAAACGGCGAGGCGCGCAAACAAAAGAACTGTTATTGCAAAAGAAACAAGCAATGAAGCGAATCAACGGAAACAAAACAAAACAAAAAAAAAAAACAATTGAAAACATCTAACTGGGTGTGAGACGTTGTTGGGCGTTCAGTGTGACCAGGGTAGAATATTTTGCATATACCGTTGTTGTTGTGAAACGTGGAAATCAGTGATTTATATAAATCATGTGGGCAAAATAAAACACGCCTAATTCCAACTTCGTTAAATGGTTTCTTAACACAAATAAATTTAAAAAGTCACAGAAAAACTATTTTATTTTCGTTCTTCATTTCTGCCGAACAATTATCTGATTACAAAACGGGATCATCAAGAGTCAGTGCAAAAGAGTCCTGGTCAAAAAGTGAATAAGCAAAAAATTTTAAGAATTAGCGATCAGAATAGAGGTAGAGATGGCAACGCGAATTAAAAAAGAGAATTCTGTTTATCGCTTTTTGTTACGATATCAATACCTACTTTAACTATCGTTTTTGTAATGGAAAAGGTTTTTTTTATTCATTTCAATAAAGATATCTACAAATCAAAAACAGCTAAGAAGCTGCAAATGATTTCCAAGAAATCAAATCCAGATGGCTAATAAATTTGAATGAAAATAGAAACACACCGCGTGTAAGAATTTGGCATTTTAAATACGTTTCCTATCATCATCATCAGCATTTTTAAATGTGTCATCTGTCAGGGGTTAAGAATACTCAAGTAGATTGTCCACAACATTCGATCATCAGGGGTAATGCGCGTTGAAGAGAGGTGTCGGTATTGATCCAGCCTTGCCGCAGCGTAAATTAAACTTGAAACAGGTGTTCCATAAAAAGCGATTTAGATGAGTCCACCACAGCCAAACAACTCATATAACGATTATCTAAAACAGTTTGACACCTTCTGCAAATGAAAAGACGACATATCTTTGGGGAAGGATATTAAAGCGCATTAAGGTTGCAATGTAGTCTGTTAAATAGAAATGAAAATAAGTCACTGGTCGACAAAGTGTTACCAGAGTTAGAGTTCAAATAAGAGATTAACCTGGGAGACACAATGCCACTATTCGCCCACAGTCTGGTTTCCATTTCATTGCGTGCAAAAGCATAATAAAAGAGCATTCACATGTTTTATAAGAAAACTTTATGAGATTCTGTCTTCAAAATTTGCGGGTGAAATCTGGTAAGACCGTTGGTCCTTTGTCTGATTGGAAGTTCAACCACATTGGGCATCATCGGTTAATCGCTACATTAGACTTCGATTTGCCTTCGAAACTGGAACTTTTTTTCTATCCTTCTTTCTTTCGGCAAACATTTCATTTCGAGAAATTGTTAGTTTATTTGGTTTCCATACTCGCACCAATTTTGAAATCTTTGCAATTTCTTGATCCAATCCCGAAGCCCACCCACCGCATTTATTGTTCCCCGGATTGTGGACACGAACTGAACCGTATTTCTTCACTTGTTTTCTTTTAATGCAAGGTGAAATTTGTGTCAATGCACATGCGATATGCACTATGGAACCTCCTCAAACAATGTTTCTTCATCGCATTGCGAACGACGAATGCAGTGCATTTTCGTTTCAGAGTTCCGCTCCACCATTGTTGGGCAGTTCGCATTTCTGTGTGCCCATGTTCATGTTCTAGCTATGCCCATTATTTCTTACTTGTGTGCCCTTTTCCCCGAGCAACTAATTGGAACCGTAATATTTACGATTCAATTAAACACTAAAAGAAACTACCAAACCTACCGCCTTGTGGTGTATACCGTGCTGGCAATGCATACTTCCAGATTCGTTATGGGCCATGTTTATTGCAATCCGTCTATGCAAGGTGGAACATGAGATATGAACGAGTGCTCGCGTACGTACAGCAATAAAACAGTTTGATGTTTGAATGTAAACATGACTTCAGGCAATTGCTTTCTCGGTCTTGCCCGCTTGAATGCCTATATAGTAAAACGTTAGATAATAAGCATATAGCTACTAAGGAAGAGGAGTAGCTAATTCAACAATTATAATGAGGGCAAATGAAACTTGCTAGTTTAGAGATTTAGCTCATTGCCACAAGGAATCGCAATGGGAGTAGAATTGAACATGCAACTGAATCAGCATTTCAGCTCCACAATAAATCATCAGTTCCACATGCGGATGTCAAAAGAATCAATTTGAGAAATAGTCTCAGTCACCGTGTAAGTCAGATCGTAAATCTTAGATTGCATAACGATTGCTCTGCACAAAAGAGATCACAGACGTAGCCTATGAAGGTGTATCAACAGCTTATATAAGACCGACTCAGGTATAAAACATGTTTGCATGCAGCCGTGTGCGAATAGGAGGGACGACGACTTTTCTTCCTCACTCACTTACTGCTGTTCTTCATATGTAGTGTTCGCGAATGTATACATAAAATTCCCGGGAACTGACGTTAAGCGGAAAATCGTACGAAGAAATTTATCCGCAAAAGTAACAAAAGCGAAAGATGTCACCACCTTTGACTGAGCAATTTGTAATCTACGACTGAGGAGTGGAAAAAAAAAATGATTTCAATCGAAATGTTCAGTGAAACTAGGTTTGAAGAGGAGATAGGTTTTTTGATTTTCTTGTGTTATTGTTCTGCCTTACTTAACATTTTCTTTTCCATGCACCAGCAATGGAATACCAGAGTAGCAATGGTAGAAATCGGGAAAGTGATTTCTAATTCGAGCACGTAATAGACGCGTCTCGAGAACTGTGCGGATTGCTGGAAATTTATCAAAAAAAAAAAAAAAAACAGTGCAACTATCTAATCTTATGTGTGTTTTTTTTTATATGTTTTGTTTCTTTTTTAATTGAATGAATAAGTTTGCACGCGCTTCAGGGAAAAACCGACTTAGGGCGTTTGACCTAATATTTTTTTGTTCTTCTTCTTGTATGCTGATAATAGAAATTTATAAGGCGACTAAGTTTAGCCGATTTGGAAGTAAGAACTGGATGGTATAATAACTTGTCCATTTAAGAAATGTTGATTATGGGTACGAGGAAAATAGCATTAAGCGCAGATGATTAACAAAAAAAAATCACGAGACTCCTTAACGAAAAATAGTTCTAACCTCACATGGAAACAAACCATCATCCTTGCAAATTTTAAACTAAAACAACATATTTCTAAAAGTTGTTGAATGACTTCTGTTCATTATTCATATATACCCATCTTGCTTTGATTTGAAAACTCTGTAATCCGGAATGGCGCATAATTATCAAAGTTTAATATAAGACATTCGTATTGGACATTACCTTATACAAATTACTTTTAAGATTGAACTTTTTAATTCTGTATGTAATGAACAGATTAACAAATACTAGAGGCAGAGAATTATATGAAACTATTAAAGAAGTCGGCGGCAAATATCACTCAACGGGGAAACCTACCTACTGGCCTACAGATAGGAATAAAACCCCAGATCTTGTAGACTTCTTTATATCCAAAAATATATCCTCAAATAAAATAAATATAGAAGAAGGCCCTGATCTTCAATCAGATCATTCCTCAATACTTCTTACACTTGGTGATAGAATAATAATAAAAGAACATAGCCCTAAACTAGTTAATAGACTGACTGATTGGAACGACTTCAGGCAGAAGTTGGAAGAATGTATCCAATTATCATCAGCTATTCAAACAGAAGATCAACTAGAAGAAGCAGTGCAAATACTTACACTGGATATACAAAAAGCTGCATGGGCTGCAACTCCCCAAAGAACAAACAAGATTAAACAAAACTCTTATCCGCGTGAAATATGTCAAATTATTACAGAAAAGAGGAAAGCTAGAAAACGCTGGCAACAGACAAGGGCGCCAAGCGACAAAACCACACTGAACAACTTAAATAATAAGCTCAGAAAATCTATAAGAGAATTTAATAACGAGTCTTTAAAAACGTATCTTACGAGTTTAACAAATGATGCTAGTACCGACTACTCGCTCTGGAAGGCAGCAAAGAAAATGAACAGGCCAATAGCTCACATTCCGCCAGTAAAAACCAGAGAAGGTAACTGGGCAAAAAGCAGTCAAGAAAAAGCAAATTCTTTTGCAGAGTACCTTGAGAAGGTCTTCAAACCTTATGAAGATAAAGATTATCAAGGAAACGAAGAAACGTGCGAAGAAGACAGACCTATTCGGCCGGTAACAGCTAAAGAACTTGCCAAAGAAATCAAAGAAGGCATAAACATAAAAAAAGCCCCAGGGTTCGATTTAATCACAGGGGAAATTTTAAAACAATTTCCTCGAAAAGGTTTAAAAAAACTAGCGCAGATTATAAATGCTGCATTTAAATTAAGATATGTGCCAAGCATGTGGAAGGTCGCGGAGGTAATAATGATACCAAAACCAGGTAAACCACCTAGCGAAGTAGCCTCATATCGCCCAATATCGATACTACCAATGTTGTCTAAGCTATTCGAAAAAATGCTGGCAAAACGTCTGCAAAAAATTATTGATGAAAAATCGCTACTTCCAAATCATCAATTTGGGTTTAGAAACAAGCACTCTACAATTGATCAGGTGCATAGAATCACAGATAAAATCGAAAAAGCATTTGAAGAGAAAAATGTGTGCTCTACAGTATTTCTTGATATAGCACAAGCTTTCGATAAAGTCTGGCACAAAGGACTGATACACAAACTACAAAAGCAACTGCCGAAGCAGTATTCGACTATTCTGGAGTCTTATATATCAGATCGATTCTTCAGAATTAAGCAAGATACAGAGTGTTCAACATTAAGAGAGATTAAAGCTGGTGTACCGCAAGGCAGTGTGCTAGGTCCAGTTTTATACCTACTCTTCACTAGCGATTTGCCTGAAAGTGTAGAAACCACCATAGCTACTTTCGCAGATGACACAGCCGTCCTTGCTGTGGGAGCAACTGTCGAAATAGCAACAAAAAAGCTTCAGACGGCAATAAACAATATTTCAGAATGGACAAAGAAATGGCAGATTAGATTAAATGACCTTAAGTCAGTCCATATTAATTTTACGTATAAAAACGTACCACACATTCCAGTCTACATTAACAACAATGTAGTAGAATTTTCTAACACAGCTAAATATCTAGGCATGACTCTAGACGCTAAACTGCGTTGGAAAGCGCACGTTAAGAAAAAACAAGATGAATTGAACATGCGATACAGTAAATTGTATTGGCTTATAGGGAGATACTCATCCCTGTCCAACTACAATAAGTTATTGCTATACAAGCAAGTTCTAAAACCAGTATGGACCTACGGGCTCCAATTGTGGGCATGCACATGCCAAACAAACTTACAAAAAATTCAGGTTTTCCAAAATAAAGTACTAAGGAACATAGTTAATGCACCTTGGTACATACGAAACGCCGATCTGCATAGAGATCTAAATGTTGAAATGGTTGAAGATGAGGTTAAGAAGGTTGCTCAGAGGCATAGAAATCGGCTCCTCAGCCACGTAAACGCAGAAATAACAGAACTTTTAAATGACAATGTAATCAGGAGATTGAGACGCATAAAACCTCTTGATCTGTAAGATTAGGCTAGGGCTAAGAAATTAGATACTGATTTCAAACAAAACAAATTTAAAAATCCGACAAACGGCGGATTTATCTCTTTAAATTCATTGAATAATTCAAAAATTAATTGCTGATTAGTCGTATGACTAGGTGCAATCTAATTCGGGATGGCGAATGTCAGTCCCCCGGGAGTTTTTTTAGATGAGTTAAAGTCCATCACTATTGCAGGAGCATCCCTCGCGTACTAGCTCTGCAATGTCTTTCGATGATTTTTTACTTCCAGCGAATTCCCAACAAAAAAAAAAAAAAAAAAAAAAATGTAATGAACTGGATCTCTCAGTAAACAGATTGGAATTTAAAATAAAATTACAAAATATTGTACATTAGCTTTAATTTTTCCTTTATATTATCTAATTACGTAATTATAATGAATTGTTAGTAATCTGTAAGATTTTATATCCGTAGATGAATAAATAAATAAATAAATAAATAAATAAATAAATAAATAAAATAAATTTTTAGTTCATAATAGATAATATTATATGGACAATTTCGCAACTCGTAAAATCAAAGCGGGACACAAACAATAATATTATTCAAATAATTATAGACAATTTATATTATCCGCAGTATGAACCTGTTCCGATATTAATTCTAACGGTAGACGCATTTAACACTAATAACTTTAGAAATCAAAATCGTTCCATATTCACTAGGTCAGCCAAACTGCAATGGTTCTCTTAAGAATACAATATGTTAGTACTATGTATACCTATATTCAATGCCGACGTGACTGTTGGATTTCGAGGCCATCGGAATCGGATGTGTCTGGCATGTAAATTCAAAAGAGTCGCGCCGAAATGAAGAGTAAAAAAAAAGAAGTAGGTACACCACATTTTTTTCTGCAGGTGTGCTTGAATTCGGTTTTGACTAATGCCGGAAGAATGTGGATAGGTACGTTTCTGTAGGTTCATTTAAAATACGTTTATCACTTACCAGTTTGTTTTGTCAACTCGAGATGGGTGTTGGATTATTCCCATATAAAATCTGTAAGCAAAAAACAAATTCTTCTTTTAATATCTATTGCATATAATGAGTGGGAACTTTAAAGTTCTAGAAATGGTGCTAAATGTATACTCAATGTATTTTCAAGTCAAGTCAAGTAATTTAGAACGAAATTATGTTTTTTTGCAACGACACGGAATATGAGATGTAAACAACGAGAACGGGAAAAATTTCAACATTATGTTATGTACATATATCTGCAGTTGCAGGTCTATCAAAACCGTCAAACATTTTCTCAACAATTTCAACTGGATGTTTAAGCGATTTCGCATTTTGTAGAGGTTAGAGATATTTCTACACCTCCCAAAATAAAATGTTTAAAATAGCCATGACTTACATTCGTAGTTTTCCAATCAATACTCTTATCCACGGCCTTGTAACACTAATAATAATGATGTACAAAATAATAGCCATACTTCAATTTCAGTTTATCTACTATGTTGAGCTTGAACTTCAAATTGTAGTTTTACCTCGCCAGGCGTCTGTCCAATCAATTAGCTTGGTGGTCAATTTATAGCAATACCCAGACAAACAAATCCACCCGCCAGCGATATTTCCTAGCGAACAGAACCTGCTGACTTATCGCGATCAGACAATGAGGTCACGTATAAAACGAAACAAATATAGATCACGCCAAGTACTTCGATTTCGTGAGTTGAACTCAAATTGACTGCGACAATCGACCCAAATTCGATATCCAATGGCTTTGGGGAAACTTGACACCAAAGACAAGACTCATACCTGATTTACTACAAGAACACATTCTACTCGACCAAAGACGCCCAACCTGAATACCAATGAACCAAATCGAACCAAACCGTCGACCGACGAAGGAAACGATTTTCACTTTTATCGATCAATTTATTCGCGCTGCCATATTTCGTCAAAAAGTTTTTTGTTTTTTTCTTTGCGCAGGTGCGGATGGTGTAATAATGAAACAGACCCTGCCAAATGGACAGCAAGACACCTTCAAATGGCACAAATAAGAGAGAAAAAAAAACAATTTTAAACGAGATCAAGATTTGTAAACTCACACCTTGATTCAGTATCACAAGGAATGACTTGTAAAAAGTGTGACCCTGCTTGTAAAACTTTGTTCGCGAGACTTGAGACAGATGGGCGTATAACCGGTGAATCAAGCTGAGATGAAGAGAAGCTGTCACTCCAAATCAGCAACTACTTTGGTATCAGTGGGTAGCAGTCAAGTGAGTAATTAGACGGTACAATAATACTTCCATTAAATCTCCTACGCGATGTAGTGCATTCATTAGAGGTCGCGAATTTTGTAACGCTTGGGGTGTGGTTTTCAACTGAGCTGGTACAGTCTCATGTAGTACCGGCCGATTTTAAATCTGTTACGAGACCTATTGGAAATGACTACATAATCATTGGAAGTGGAAAAAAAAATAATTTGACAAAAAACCTGGCTTAGGATATAGTTACTGATATATTTTATTTTAAAGAGCATTACAACAAGACGACTTTCGACCAGAAAATAAAAACTCATACAACCGAGTGGTTCGTGAGAAGCTGGACCTAGAGACCTGTATGAATCTGTGGCCCCAGATGTTTTCTTTTTAAGTAAAATAAGTTCAATTGTAAACTGAGTTTTCAATAACATAATCGTCTGTTGAGAACCAACCCCCTCTCCAATTCTATGAGCGTCCAATCCAAGCGCATTTATTGTATAAATCTGAGTTATTGAATTACGACCTAATCGGATCAGTATGGTTAAGGTAACTTCCTGGACTTTATACATGGCATGAGATGAGCTATTAAAAATTATATTCCACAATTTCCCCTCTTGGCTGATGGTCCCAAGATCGAATTACCTACACAACCCATTGCATGAAAAATATTTTTGGTTTTTTGTTCAAACAAAGAATTTGATTTGAAATGCGGATTATAAGACTCAATTAATTCCATCGTCATTTGAATGTTACGCATTAGGTTAACAGGCCATTCGGCTTTAATTTTGTGTATAGGTACTTAAACCTGGGACGGTACACAAAAAGAATCAGATTCAAATGTGTTTGTGTTTGTGGAGTAAGTAAATGAATTTCTTAAAAAATTTGGAAAGGTCTGAGGAAAACACAAAATGTCTTAAAATAGATGTAAAGGCTGTGAGAACAGTATTTCATGTTGCTACGTAAACTAAGGGTGTGCTAAATCTAGTTAGCGAGTGCGTTCTATGGCAATTTTAAGTTGCGAAGAACGTGGTTATAAACTTGGAAAAGCAGAGATCCAAAATTAAGTACTCATATGGTACAGTTAAAGCAAGTTATTTTAAACATTTAATTAACAATAACAAAAGTTTTACGCATGCGTGCTAACATCCTCCATACGCGATTGTGCAACTACGATTTACAATGCAAATAAGCATTTCTCAAATTGCTCATCGGAAACTTTAAAATTGTAAATTTTCGATAAAATATATTCCGTTAAAAACTGTTTTATTTTGAGAGAATTCAGTGAGGTGTAAGGACTGTGATCGAATGCACAAGACCATCGTTACAAATATGTCATCAATAGAAATAAGACATCATGATGGATTTTCCAGCTTTAAAATATTGGCTCACTTTATCTGATCGAATTGTGTTGATTCTTTAAGACATTGGAAGGATTTTAAAGACAAAGCAAATGACTTGCCAATCTGATGAAGAATTAAGTGATTTCACTCTTTTTAAGTAGCACACTGTTTATACAGTAGTAAAATTAATTGTCAATAAATGGGTTGCATGAATAAAACGTGGCAATTGCTTTTACTCAAGAGGAATGCCAAAATCGAGGCATTTTCTATGTTTCGTATGAATAGCAGCAAATTGATTTAAAAAAGAACACCAATTTGAGTTAGTTTCAACTTTTGACATGTTCGAAAAGCGGCGGCACTGACCTTTTACCCAGACCGGTATGAATAAAACTTATCACACAAAGCAAATGCTATGCAAGTTCTGAGTCTGCAACTAAGTTGACTCGGACCTTTTTGCTAAATATTTTGTACGCATGTTTTTAATACAAATCAATCCAAGAATTGTGAATTGTCATTTTTTTTATAGATAGTTAAGATTAATTTTGTTTGTACAGGAAAAGCAGCAATATGGACTATTTGGCTAATATTTCTTTCAGATGGAAATATTAAGACAGAAAGGTAGGTATATAGCGGAGATCCGGGTTCATAGTTCTTCTTTAATCTAGTATGACAACAATATCGGATGCAATTCCCGGCACCTGAAGAATAAATGAAGCATGAACAAGCTTTTTGGCAACAAAAATCATATTTCCAGGTGCAATTGAAGCTACTGAATTTATGTTTCTGAATTTTATTTTTTTAATTTCAATTTCCACAAAAGTCGTTTGAATCTTCAGAAAAGTTCAAAAATTTAAATTTAATGGTCAGGTTTGACAGCAACTGCAAGTACAGCGCAATAAATGCTATGTTAGAATTTTCGAACTTACTAAAGCAAAGTCGATTTTTATTCATACCGATTCAAAGCAATTGCTAAGGGCTTTTACTTTGTTACAACCTTTTGCTCAAAGCAAATGCTGGTTTTTATTCATACGACCCAATATTTTCCAAACTTTAACAGATCTGCTTTCAAGGGAATTATTAACACAGTTGTAGTGACAATTTCATGTACGAATCTCGACAGCTTTCTTTAGCAACGGAAAATGAAAATCTTGACACCAACGACCTCTTCCAGGGAGCACCATAAATTCTGGCTCTCAAGCTTTCGTGCGAGTCTGTTTATCTTGCAAGCCCCTGCCGTACCGGAATGGTGAAATCAATAACCCACTCAGTATTTGAACAGTGAACACTGAACTTCGAACCAACACTTATCCAGCTATTAAGCAAATGCTACTTAATGTCCTGTGAAAGTAGGTATACCTGCACCGAATTGCTCACCAGCTCCACGGAACAAGCAGTAATTTGATCATACAAACGGTAAATTGTTATGTGCTGTTCTCAAACGGCATAATACTATAGTAGGTACATATTTGTAGCTTCCAGTTAAGTGTATTTTAATTCCTATATCGCATTTCATTGCACAGGTTGAAGCAAACAAGAACCAGTAGTGGCATGCACATAAATGCGTGGTAGGTATGTAAACGCTATTGGAATTCGAAAAGCAAGGAACCCTGAATCGATATATCTACACTTCTACAGTGTTGACCTGTTAACTTGCCTAATTAAATCTACAAGTTGACGCGCCCCATGTGAAAGAATTCGAAAGCAGAATAGAGAGACAGACTTTTTTCGCTATATCGAAATTAGAAAAGTGAAAGCCTATCTTAAGCGAATAAGCGTACCGTACCAGTTATTTCACAAGTTCTATATTCCAACAGGAAGTAGAACTTGCGTCCGTTTGCACTCTCATTTGTCAACTAATCACCTTGAAGTGTAGATCCGATAGAGCAATAAGGAACAATGAAACTAAAAAAAAATGCAGTCGCAGTAGCATGGCAACTAAGCCAGCCAAGTTGGTATTATGTCGGACCAGTCGTGGAGTTTCTATTTTCGATATGACCACATATTCAAGCAAACATGAGTGCTCACCGTTTTCTATGGTCGGAAAAATGAGTCACTCTCGATGGAAGTTGGTATTTTTCCACCTCTTTTTCGTTTGCTTCTATTTTGCCATACTTTTTGTGTTGCGCTGAGGTCGTTGGTTGGTGTTTCGCCAGATTAAAACAACGCTGTAAGAAACATTGGCAAGGTTTCCTTTAATTTTTATTTTTTGGTAAAGTCATTCTGCATTATCCCCAAAGTAAAAATGCCGGTTGGTTTCTTCTAAGAAGCATGACAAGGAAAAGGTACCAATTTAAAAGAGCCGCGGGTTTGTTTTTTTCTAGGTATATAAACTTGAAATTGTTGACTGGTATTTGTTTTAAACAAACTCACAAACAATATTTTGCTTCAATATGGAGTATATTTAAATGATAAGTGCTTTGTTTATCTGTTAAAATCATCTCTAATTCAAAGATAAGAATCTTTGTTAATAATCCTGATTTATTAACGAAAACCCGATGCAAACAATTATAATACTGGAATCGTTTTATTCTCTAATATATTTCAAAACGCATACCAGTTCCAGTTGTGCTTAGACCATATTTCACACAACTGTTGCGAAAAAAAAAACAACAACAACAACAAAAAATAAACCAAAGTAATCACTAAAATCGCAAGTGTTTGCAATAATTGCAGTGAAGTGAGTATGAAAATAGATCCAGTCAAAATTTAATTGTTTGTTTTCGTGTTCACTTTTTCAAGCTATGAAGCATTTTCTTTGCAAAGAAAAAGAGAACAATTGCATACAGCTGCAATGTAAGCTGATGGCGTTTGTTTGTTGTAGGTACGAAGAGAACGGCATTGAATTAAGGTCATACAGTTTGGTAATAAAAATTGTTTAGTGAATTAGTGCATGGTTGTGCAAAAGAGAATTAAAAGACCGGCATCATCTTGAGATTAACCGTACCATTGCATGGAAAGAATACCAACATGTTTTAGCCTAAGACATTGAAAATTAGAAGATTGAAAGAGTTTCACCAGTTATGCCAGTCGAACTGCATGAATGACTCTAAAATATTTGACTGAATATTTTGCATACCAGACAGCATTTTGAAACACAATCAGCAGGTGAATAATAGAATACCTACAAATAATCATTTTGTTTTACTGAGCTTGACATCTTCGGTCTCGCCCTTACTTTAGTAGACGACACAAAAAAGAATTAACAGCTAAACCCATTTTAAATATTATCTAAGACATTGCATGTGAGCTCGCTTTGACCAACCTGATTTTACGTTTTCATAACAATATTCAAATTAGTAAAAGCAGCATGCGTCGGTATTTACATAGATATTGTGTCTCAGAAACCATTTAAAATACATTTGACATTCTCGGTCATGTAAATCCTTTGCGGTTGCAATTCTTATTCAGTAGAATTCAAAAGGCTCTCAAATGCATGTATGATTATTTATCACTCCCATAGGTAGACATAATCATCTGAAAAAAACCCACACATTTTTATTTGTATTTTCTTTCAGTCTTGATGAGTGTATTCAAATACGAACCGGATTTTCTACACCTTAATGGATAGTCGATAAACCAATTTAAATAGATAGACACGTTTTTCTTTCTATTATGTTAAATAACTCGCAGTTCGGTATTCTTTAGATAATTCAAATTGGATTTATAAAATAGGTGGTTTTAAATAAATAAAACATACAAAAACATCAACAAGAAAAAAATAAATAGCTCCACTAGATTATTTTTTTAATAATAAATAACACAGATATTTTAATCCTTGACTTTGGGAATTTTAATTAATTTTTAACCGACAAGGTATAGCTGTGATAAACAAAAAGTAATGGTTTGGTGCTATTTTGTACCACGCTCAAAGAATTATTATATTCTTTATTAATTAAATCAAAGATACTGAGCTTTAAAATTAATAACCATTTTTGGGTTAAACTTAACACTTAAGGAGGTATATTTTCTATAAAAAATTTGCGTTCGTAAATTTGTAAGTGAAAGGAGAGCCAAATAGAAGAAAATATCGAAAATGGAGGTAAATTAAAGCAATTTATGTACTCTATTGATGAGGTGCGTTAAGCATCCATATGGAACCCATTGTATGACGGACAGTGACAGTAATACAGCAAAATTAGAGGCAAAGTATTTCTAGAGAAGGATTAGCTTCGTTCAGAACCGCTTTACCTATAGCGCAAACAACATATTTAGGGGCAAGATCCCACTTCAAAATATTGTACGCAATTCATAAGCCAACACACGAGGGACGATCTCTGTAATGTTGGCATATGCCGATGACATTGACAAATTTCATAGAAATGTGTGATCATCGACGACTTGGGAAGAAGACTTTTATAGTTTATTCTTTTATTACAATGTTTCCGTTTTTTTTTAGGAAAGATTAAGCAATATCAGCGCATTCGCGTGTGCGATAACGTAGCACAATTTGCTCTATTTAATTGTTTAATTGTTGGTTCTTGTCGCGATAAAAAAAAATATATTTTCGCCACAGAAATGTAAGAAACCCTAATTCAGTAATTTTCGCATAAAAAGGTGTTTACTTTGAGATTGTTTGAGAAGCAGTCTCGGAATTTGCACTAAGCTCCAAGGGAAATGCCATACCGGTATATAATAAATAAAAACATGACAACTATTATATCACACAACTACACATGCAGAGAAAAGAAGGTAAATACTTTGCCTACTTCAACACGTCGTTGTTAATTGTGTGCTAAAAATCACACAAAATGGTGAAGTCGTTCTTGAGAAGGCCGTTTGTTATCTTGAATTGGCACAGAAATAGCTTTTCATATTGATTCAGTTGATTAGAACTGAGCATATCGGTATGCGCGTAAATAAAGAGGGTTAAACATTGACACATCGCATGCAATTCCGAATTAGGTAAGAATAACTGAAACAAATATAATTGGGTATGAATCCCATTCGTTGTTCATAAGCGAGGATACGAGTATACTTCCAATTTCAATTAGATCAAATAACTGGAAGTGATCTAGACATTTGTTTTCGAGTGCACCTTCCCAGCCAATCCTCGAACAATTTAGCAAACAAAGCGGCGGCCCAATTTTAAACTGAATTCTTTCTTAGTCTACAAAGAAAACCCATGCTTATGAATTATTTATCAAAGTGGGCGTACACAAAAATTAATTAAGTTTACCCGTATACAACAGTTTCTTAGGAGCCATTGTTTACACACGATCGCATTAAGACATTATCAGAGTGTTAATTAGCGAGAATGCCTATAGCAGTGGAAACAAATTGTGCACGCATGTATTATGCTCTTCAAAGAAACTTGCACTCCAAACAAGTCGTAAAATAAAGCCTTGCTCTTAACAACGCCATCAGTGATACAGAACCAAAACACTAATTAACCTCAGTTTCACTCGTATTTATGACCTAAGGTTGATTAGCTAGGGTGAGTCGAAAAGAACGGAAAACATAAAGCCAGGGTCTTCCACTATTAGAGTAACTATCGCCGCCAAAAAGCTAACTCGTTAACATATTTCTCTAGCCATACAAGGATTTTAGCCCAACTTAACTATCGGCATAAATATTTTATAGGCGACCCTTCAAGGCCCTCTGACACCATTAAAGAATGTCATTGTTTTGAATTGAATTAACACTTGATTGTGATTTTATTATGTTCGTTGTATCGTTTGTCTTGGCACAATTCAAAGACAACACCGGCAATGTGGTGGCGAAGGGAGTATGTAGAATCGAAAGGCATTTTATCTGTTAATTCAATTACTAGACGTGTGTCAATCCAAACGGAATGTCGAACAGAGTCATTGTGGTTCAAAGACCGCGACTACGTAATGGTTACCGCACGCCGCCGGGTCAACTTGGCTAACGATGTACATAAGCTGTGTACTTTAATCATCTTCAGCTCATGAGAAAAAAAGATGTTTAGGAACCGAATGCAACCGACGTAAGATGTTCAACTACTTTATTAAATTTTACGCAACCACCTCTAAGAGATGGAAAATCTCTGCCAAGTCGTTTGGTTAAGATTTCTTTTAATGAGGTTTGAATTTCGGTTTAACGGACTTCTAATTGAAACTGAGAATTTGAAAGGCTTACCCCATTAAGAGGCGACATTTAAACAAAGCAAGAAATTAGTGAAAATGAAAGCTACGCAAATTTATCAATGTAACATCTTTGTCACTTTCGTAATTAATCTCCCACTGACTTTGATTTAGGTCAGAGTCATACATCATTTTGTTGTCTGGGTTCTAAAGATAATCCGTAACACATTCATTTTTAGCGGATTTACCACAGTCTTTCGGCCGGTCCCAAAAAATTCCATGCCAAGAATGCTTGTTAAGAGAAAAAACACAAAAAATACCACACTCGGCAATGCCAACTTAAATAAAAGTTAAAATTAATCTTAACGACATCTTTTACTTCTACAAGGGAACTCTCAAAATGCTCATCCAGTTTTTGTGTCTTCTTTTTTTTCGCACATTTCTCTGGTTAGCACTTCTACATAATTGAAAATCAAATTATTTATGATGTCATCTCCGCTTTTGAGGCGTGGTCGACACAAACAAAGAGGTGTCCTTTCTGGTCGCATCGAAAAATGCCCGAATAAATGAAACCTTGAACGAAGCAGACTGTTCAAATTATGTTCTTTGTCGATAGATATTATTAGCAGAACGGCTGTTGAATTAATATAGAGAAACTGCCTTCGGTAGTTCATAACTCATTCAAAGATTGATGTTAGTGATGAGTTCCCATAGGAGAATAAAATATACCGAAAATGCTTTGTAATCAGCTATCAGCTCTTTTAATTAATCTTATCAGTTGTATTCCCATTCGATACCACTCCGAAATGACTAATTGTTTGAGTTAATCAAAGAGCAGTATGATTTTAGATCAAAAACCAATCTAATTGCGTTAATTGAAAACAAAACAATACCTATACGTATACGAATAATAATAAGTCTTTTTTTAACAACACCAGTCATGCATCGCAATGATAAGAGCCTTTTTCCTAGAAACAACTTTAACGATCGTTTACAAGAAGGGTAGGTCCGTCATTCACAGTGACGTAAAAAACTGCAGCGCATAACAAAAGAGTGGTTTGTCTTGCTTTGTAGTCTGGCAGTCTCCACTTTTGATGGACACCACTATAAAATAAGATAAAATGCATTTTGAAATTCAGGTAGGTACTTGTACCGGTTGGCGGCACGAAAATGTCGTTCGCCTTCGGCAGTATACTGGCATAGGTTGCAGTTGTGAATGTGTGATTGTCATCTAAAAAGCATCCGAAGTAGTTGCTTGAAACTGGTTCCAATTAACTCGAGTATAAGAAAGTGAAACCAAAAATGGTTCACCATTTTAGTACATAATTCTTTGGGAAACTTAAATGCAAGCTAAACCAGATACTGAGAGGAAGAAGATCTTGACCGATAAGAAAAGGAGCACATACTTATTGTTGCATCTACGAAATTATAAAAAAAAAAAAAAAAAATGGGTGGCCATTACCTTATCTACGCAGGAAATGCATCGTATGCGGCTTCTGTAATCAGGCATCAAAGTGCGCACCAGATGCAAAGAATGAATTACTTGGGGCGCAGTTCTGTACAGATAAGAGGGAGAGAATAGAAACATGCGTATACAGACCATGTTTATTGTGGGGGGGGGGAAATATTTATTATATGAAAATAAGTACAAGATTTCTTCCTCATATAACAAAAGAAGCAATAAAGACTGCATGAGTCGATGAACTTTAGCTAAGAAAAGTGTAGGGGCGGCGATTGCGTATGAACAACTGCTTTGCAAAATTGTAATGCGAAAAAGCGTACATATTTTTCTACAGCTAAGGGTTTAAGAGCTCAGCTCTACAGGCTCCGTATAGTTTGTGTATATCAAACATAAAGTAGCAAATACGAATAAAAAAGGCGAACCTAACTTTTAACGCGTAGGAGTTTGTCTTGCATTCGCAGTCAATTCGAAAATAACAAGATTGGACCACATATCTGATACATTCCTGAATTGACCGAAATCAGCGTCCCCTAAAAAGAGACCCTATACCCTGCAATTGGCTGACTTTTAGAGCATTTTTTTTTTTTGTTACTGTCTTTTTGTATCAGTCTTTGAAATATTTCCATTTTGTTTGCAAGCAAGATGGACTGGGCCCATTGTACCTTCTTTCGTATTCAGTCACGTGGGAATGCTTACAGTTTTGTCGCACAATTTTGTAATCCATGCTATTGGTTGAAGTTTGAGAACAAATGGACTCGAGTTTAGTTACAACGCCTCAATCCAAGAATGACCTTGCTAAGAAAATTAACAGCACCCACTCTTTTACTCTGCAGGAGTGCAGTTCGGTATAAAATGGAGCATTAAAAGCGAATCACTTAAGCTTGGCCATGTACTTAGGTAGGCAGGTAAATGGGTGCTCTTCAGATTCACTGAGACCATCAGTTGGGTCAATTGTGTCCTCATTGTGGATCTCATTGGTTCTTAAAACTCCGTTGAAACCTGATCCTCTAGTACATCCTGCGAGTAGCCAATGATACGAAAGCTGTTTATCTACTAGAACCACCCAGATTTGAGTATGAATCTCAGGAGTACTTTGAGATCGACATTCTTCAAATCATCTAGGTCTTCGAAAAAGTAACTGTTGAGAATGTACTAAGAACACAACTACATTCCATTATAAGTTCACTTAATATCACTTGTGGTGCAGTGGATTAGTAGTTAGTGTGTTGGACTACTAAGCGAGGGGTCCCAGTTTCGAATACCGCAAAAACCCAAATTCTAACTTAGGGTTTTTTTTCACTGCGCCACCTCTCGCGAACGTCTGACAAACATCCGAGAGTATAACTGTCTTTAGAGCTTCTCAAATAGCCGTTTGGAATCGGCATAAAATTGTAGATCCCTTCCATTCGTTCCAAAAATTAAAAACTCACACAAAACGAATGGTTGCGAGAAGCTAGGCCTTGGGTCCCTACGGACCTGTTGCGCCAACTGTTATTAATATCACTTGTGCACTCTTGCTATTAGCTGATGACCTCTCGCAACCGCACGGCCTTTTTGCATGTTGCTTAAAAACGTTGGGCTTTAAAACTTCTATACCTGAACTTAACCCTACGAATTTGGCCTATTTGATCGCCAAGTTGAGGTGACCCCACTTGCCTGACTAGCAGGTCTTAGTTTTAGATGCTTTAATCGTCTAACTGTGACATAATTTCTGCAAAACTTTTCCATAGTTAACCCAAAGACAATTGTTGTTTCTCTTGCTTAAAATATAAGAAAGAATATCGTTGTTCGCGCGCAAAAAAAAAACGACTACCAGTCGCGACAAATTGACAGCAGCAACACACTTTACTATGGACATGGCCCGCATCACCATAAAAATACTAACCGCGACCTAAACAAGTTGTAGTCGTTTCATGCGTCTGTTCCCACTTCGTCATTATCTTCACCATAATTATGTTATACCTTAAAGCTGGTTGTAACTACTTCCATAAAACCACACCAATTTCAGGTTGAAGTGCTCTCACCTGTGCCTCAACGGCACAGCAGAGAGAAAGCATGTTGGTTGATATGATGGCTCTGCCATCACCTTGGATGGTTTATTTTTTTAATGAATGAAAAAGGCCACACCAATCGTTCATTTGCAATGAGCTAGGATAGATTGCATGCCTGCATGCACGGAACAGAGACAGACACCATACAACAGCCACCCTTCCTTCCTGTCTTGACTGGGTTTGCCATAACAAGTGGAAGACCATAGATGAAACGTGACCACGGAGACTGCGACCACGACGACGACGACGCATTGAAAGATACATTTAAGAATTGCATTGCGCAGCTTAAATCGATATCTACGGTGATGTAGTGGATGAAAAGGAAGACGCAAAAAAAATATAAAAACAAGATTAACCGATGGGCATCACCCCATCTGAATCAAAGGCTACCAGAAGCTGCGCGGCGGTCTTCTCGACTTCTCCACCGTTGTTCCGTCCCGTCCAGCAGAGTGATGGTGATTTGATGGAAGGTTAAACGATTTATCCAAGAAACTGCAGTTGCCACTGCCCGCTGCACTGCAATAGTGTTAAGTGGTTAAACGAGGAACGGCGGCGTGCTGCGAAGAGATCAAATGGAATTATCCAGCGTAGTACTAAACTTGGCTTGTCAACTAATACGAGTCAAAAGATTGAATGAAAATTACATGTTTTGTACTTGCTATCTGGAAATAGCTTTCCGATTAAAATTGAAGTCGGCAAGTTGGTATATAAGAGGGCTGGCAAAATGGCTCTGCAAGATAATTGCACAATTTATAATTGTAGGCTTTTGAGGGTTTCGTAGATGCATCTGAGATCGCTTAAGGGCGTACACCTTATCCATCGGAAGTGGCTGAATAGGGTGATTTTTCAAAGGGGCAATGGATCATATACACTCAGATTAGATACTCGAGGCAAATAGTAGGAATTTGACGAGATAAGATGAGATGAGAGGTATACACTTTGTACCTCGTTTAAGCCTATGTAAACTTATAATTTCAGAGCGAAAAATAAAAAATGTATATTCACGGATTGCTCGGAGGTTTGCTACTCCGCATCCTGTTGAGATAAGATCATTTTTTATCCACAGTAGGTACGTGCTTCGATAGGCATACTTAATAATACATGCCATTAAATGAAAAAACGTCTGCATAAATCGCAAATACTGATCCAACTCATCTTTTGCTTAATTTTTTAAATTAACTTTTTTATTTCTAGCTTTTTAGTTTAATATGTAGTCGGAGAGTAAGAAGGTACGTTAGTATTGTTGTGAGTTCGTTAATAGCGCTTAGACTCTTTAAGCGTTAAGGTTTTCTTTTAATTTTTTGAAAGGAAAAAAGCGATTAAACTTAGTTCATACATTTCGAACGATAAGGGTAGTGAGAAGGTAAGTGTCCAGTTGAAGAGTTGAGATGTAGATGCTGCTAGGTGCTGGGGATGAGTTGTCCGCGGATGAGATGCGATGACTCCCCGAAAGAGTATTACATTCACAGTGAAAAAATGTCATAATTTAAAGCCACGTTTTCACCCAGTCTCATTGCACGATTGAGGTAATTTTGAGATTTTTGACTACCACTCGGTTGCATATCATTTGTGACTGTTAATAATAATAACTTAATTTATTATATACAGTTTACAGTAAGTCAATTATAAACTTTTAAATTAAATGTTCAAAAATATGATGTGCCGACTAGAGCCGTCTGATGTTAGAATGTGTGCAAACTTTTATTTGTGGTGAGAAATTTAAATGATTATTTTTTTTTTTTATTTAATATTTTTTATTTTAAAATCTACTAGTTAAGTTCTTAATATTTCTTATAAGGACTTATAAATTTCGGAGGTCAGGCTGACATCATATAAGCGATGGCACTCGGGGTAGAATGCGAATATGACACCTCACCCATCAAAATCAAGCCTTAAGGTCTGTTTAAAAGTATTAAAGGTATTAAAAATATGTACAAAGTTAAATTTCCATGAAACACTTCATAATTGTTTGGAATGTGTAAAATGTGTGTAGATTTACAAAAAAGTAAAAAAAAAAAAACCTTTCTTTCGTGAATGGTGTGCATTATATTTCTTTGTCTGCGTTTTTGGAGTGAAGCTAGAGCACTTTATTAAAATCTTCGCAAAAAGAGTGTTCGATATGCTTATAAAAATAATAATATTTCAATAACGCCGTTTGGGCTACAGGGCGTCACGTAGGAACGTACATAGGGAACGCGCGAAACACACACCCCTCCCTGTGTCCAGTCGGGTAAAAAAGGTGTTCCTTTCTTTTCTTTGGTTGTTTAGTTCAGAGCTCTCCGAACTATGAGTTCGAACTCGTAGGAACGAAAAACACCTACTGCTGTTGCATTTGTTATAACTTGCTGATAAAAATACGCTCTTACAATTGACATTATAAATGCAAACGACGGAACAACATCAAAGGGAATACGAAAGAACGGAGCCAAACAAAGGCATCCACGAAAAATGCTAGTGCATTTCTCGTTCCTGCATTACACACCACATTAATTGAATGTGCGATCGCGATGTGCCACAGGCTCACAGAAAATGCAAGTGGAGCGGCAACAGCTTGACAACTCAATTGAAAATAAAATTTCCCCCAAGAATTTCCTGTATTCAAACAAACAAAATAGAACGACATCGAAAGTTATTTACTTATTTATTTCTGTTTATCTTTTTTCAAACAAAATTTCTAAATTTAAAAGTAAAATTACAGAGATTTTCTTTTTCTTTCTGCTATGGGCATGTTTTTTCCACATTTTCTTCGGTGGTGTTTTTTTTTTTGTTTGTATCTGTCTTGTGCGATTGAATAGTTTTGTGTATCTTCTCACTATTGCATCTGACTAGATATTCAAGTTTAATTACAAACAGTGTGTCCTATAAAAAGACGGCGAAACTAGTCGGAGCAACAAATGTTGCTGAAGTAGGCATGGGAACACAAAAAAAAAAATAACTTGTCCACTTTTAGTTTTATCGGAAGAAATGCTAAAAATACCAGATTCGAATCACTCTCACTGGTTCACGGAATGGGATGAATGCATTCCACAAACTACACCACTTGAATGGAAAAGAGTTTTTTGTCGTCCGTTTAAATTGGATATGAACTAGAGCTAGACTCTGTAGAATACGCTTCCTAGATGAGTATTTTAAAATGTTTTCACTAAGCCTTTTTAATAATAGTTGTGATAAGTTTTTTTATATTAAGACCTTAGAATCTGATGTTGGTTAGAGTTCAATCCTTGTTATTAATGGTAGTACGAGTCTAAGGGAAGATGTGTTCAGATGAAAGTCCCCAATGAATTTTTTATTAAGTTGAGCAGTGTATCATGAAAATGTTTGTTCAAAGTAGGGATGGGGACACGAAAGACACACAATAAAAATGAAAAGACGATATTAACATAAAAGAGACACATAAAGCGGGGCAGGAGCGACAACAATGTTAGACGTAATCGGGTTACATACTTGTTTGAGGTATACAAAGACAGGTTTCGGAGCGTTATTTGTGACGTAGCTTACCTTATTCTGGATAAAGATTTTTTTTTTTTTTTTTTTCAAGATGCTTAAAAGCGCGTTCTTGTCTCGACCGTACACTTAAATATATGCAAGAGCAACATGACCGTTGCTCTGTGAAGCGAATGTCAGGACCATCTGAATTTATAGCCATTTTTAATATATTCGACTTTCCCACATATAAGAACCACTCTTCTATCTTAGTGCCATGCATTCGTGTCTCACACTCTTCTATGTTGCATATAAATAGATGAGCCGGTCAATGGGAATGACAGCAATTTTTGTACATTTTTTGCGAATGTGCACCCACTAAACTTCTGGCATGTTGTTTTTTCAGACAGCATTTTTGAGGCATTCCTATGAGAGTGTAGCTACCACGAAAAACGTTTCAGTATCGCAAACAAATGCGATTTATCTATACATCGCTTAACACACTCTTTATCCCGTGGCTAAATTTAACAGCAAATCGTCTACAAAATTAATGATTCGCCCTACTTTCTTTACCACAGACTGCTTGAAAATATAAGGCAATTTAGAAACACCTAAAAGAGTGTATCAATAATTCAAATTATAAATTCTAATATCGAATTTACCTTCTAATTTTGTTTCGTTGGGCGCCACCAAAAGAGAAGGCAACGAAAAGAAAATATATAGGTATACCGTCCAACTCCAACTCCAACTCCCCGCCAGCAGCGGTTTCACTTTATCGAAGAAGATTCGAATTTATTCACAAAACCACCAACAAAGCCTTAAACTTTAACAAGACGTTTTCTTTCCTTGCACTATACCGCGATGCCACACGCACACCGCCGCAAAAAAAAAGGAATTCTCTCTAAATCGAAATTAATTAGTATTCCATTGATATGTGCTTATTATATATATATTTTTTTTTTTTTGTTAAATATTTCTTCTTGTTATTTATTCACTAGCGATGACGACGACAAAGACGAGGAGGCGAAATCAACAATACAATTATGACGGACGGAATTATTCTTTTATTCTTCGAACTGCAAATGGCTGTGCTATATTGGCAAATAAACGAATATCAATATAGGAATAACATTAAACGAGCATGTCGCGTTTAGACTCTATCTAAAAGTCAGCTGCTCGACGTTTTCTGAATGCTAATCACTGGAATTTTTCTCCTCCTTACAGACTTTGAATATGGTAATGACAATCGGATTGGGAATAAAGAATTTTTATTGCAAAACAAATGAACTTTGCACACACATTTCGACGGAATTGATTTTCACAAATTTTGACTTTGAAAGTTATGAATCAATTTTTTTGTTTTGTTCTCAGATTCGCCAATTTTTGATTGCGAATTAATTTTTTTGTTCTTTCTCGCTTGTTAAATAATAAGACTTCAATTTAAAAATGACGCCATTCACAACATTAATAATCATATGAATGAATATTCTCTTTGAACACTTTCCCGAATAGAGTTGTTGTAGTTAGAGGTTCAGAAGTGACAACTGAAAGTTAAATCAATTTGCAACAACTCGTTTGCACTGAATGAAGCGCCAAGAAACACAAAAGTATCTGAACAAGAATGACATCGACGGGAAACAAACAAATTAAACAAGAATATCAAAATCAAAATAGAATTTGGATAACAAAATGAAATTGAAGAGTTTACAATTTCTGGAGTATCTGTGATCGCGCGACGAGTTTTAAATTTTCTAAATATGCCGGCGCTGACGACGCACAACCAAAATGTTTGCCTCGTACAAGAAAACTAACTGCGTGTGCGCGCACAACTTTGTCCGAGAGCGCGATCGAGCAATCTTGCTATTGCTTTGCTGTAGGGTGCTATCTTGTTATCCGAAATCCAACTCAACTCGCTCTTCGAATCAGGTGGAGTGGAGCTGGAGATACAAGTTATTCCACAGGTGTGTGCAGTTATTTCACTTGTTGTGACCAAATCCGATCGTTGTCGTTGTCAGCTCTCATATATACTCTCTCAGTAGGAACAGGCGGTTTGGATTTGGACGGAGCTCAGTCAGGGTCTGCGTGCTGCGTCTGGTATCTGGTTTCTGGAATTATGGTAGTGTACTGGACTGGTACTAGTCTCTATCGGCTGCCTCTACAGATTCACATGATATGGCATACGAACGATACAACACAGTTTTCTTGTTGTTGTTTTTCTCTTTGTTTTTGTGACGCGGTTCTTTCATTATCGTTGCTTTCAAATATCACTGGGTTTGGTTTGTATCTTTATTATGCAGTCTTACTTTGATAAATTGAATTGAAAAAAAAAAAAAAAAATTTGGTAGAGTTGCTAAAAATATTCCTGTTGAGTTGAACTGTTAAAGCTATAGCTCTGAGAAGACTTAGGTTTCATTACGGGATTGCCGGCGTGGCTGTAAATTAAAGATGGAGCATGCGCTGGAGAACCATAAAATGACCGAAAACAGTTAGCCTTGTTTCACAAAAGATCGAAAATCACAATTCGAAGTAGGTCCGAAATCAATTGATGGTAAACAAATATTTTTAAGTAATCCGACTCCCAATTTATTTATAAGAAATAATCCCGATCGGGGAAATTAATAATATTAGAAGCAAAAGCCGTTGAAGCATTGAAGGCTCGCCTTCACTTAGGTAGCATTTTGCGTATAAATAACGATTTGGTAGATCTCCACCAATCCCAACTTGATCAGTATGTGAAAAGCGTTAGAAACAGTTGTACTAATAAGTTCACAGAAACTGCAAGTGATTTGCTTTCAAAATTAAGAGTAAACAAAAGTTGGCATTCCAATATAGTAATTAGGTAAGGGCATAAATTTTGAAGGGCCTTCAATTTGTCCCATAAAAAAATTAAACCTTTAGAGCAAATGATTGTAGAAAGCAAGGCCTAGTGCCATAACATAAATCTGTTGCATCAACTAATTTAGTTATCTTAAAAAAACAACAAGTCCAACATAGCATGGCATCTTACATTCATTCATTATAGTAAAGTTCAACTGTGTCGTATTTTTTCTATCTATAACCAATGAATGGCACCTCCATCGATCAAATGCAAAGAAAAACAATGAAAGAGGAGACAATACTCACCACCACTACTGCACAGTTGAGTTTTAAAGGCAAGTGAATATAATAGCGCCGCATAATCAGCTCTCGAATTGGATTTCAAATAACGTGCAACGCTAGCGATTACTCGGTTGACACAGGGTTGCCATAGCTTTTCGTTACTTTTGCCATCATAGGCAATTTGAATCTACATGTTTTTTTCCTGTAATGTAAAGAAGTTATAATAAATAGGCCTTGTCTTCTGGATTACTTATACATGTATTTTTTAACTCCCTTCAAGTGAGTAAAATCACAGTGTTTATGTGGTTTCCATTTTTCAGCAGTCGTTTTATCCCTTTCGATATATTATCTAGATCAATTAGAGTCGAACAGAGGTACATGAAGATGGAAGATTTGAAATGTGATAACTGCAGCAAGGAGGGAGTAAGATCCAAATGACTGTGTATACGGTGAACAACCCTGTTTGCCGTAACCGCGACCTCGAAGAGAGGGCCTTTCTTAACCACTGTTATCTGCGGACCGAATTGCAAGATTGGCGATCCGAGAACAACGGTTTCACCGGGTTCAATGACGACAACCGTGCAAACGGCACAGTCGCCGATGAAAATACTCATCTGTTCGTGAGTAGAGATGAACTTCGGTGCATCTTTGAATCACTTAAAAACAAAAAGTCGGCGGGAGTGGACGGTATCCCAAACGTCGTATTAAGACACCTGCCGCTAGAGGCGATAGATATCTTCGCCACGCTATTTAACAATGCGCTGAATAATGCATATTATCCGGAGCAGTGGAAAATAGCGGTGGTACACCCTATCCCGAAAAAGGATAAAGATAGGACGAACCCTGCTAATCTCCGGTCAATTAGTTTGCTTCCGAATGTTAGCAAGGTATTCGAGAAAGTCGTCAATAGATCTCTTTTAAAATGGGTTGAGGAAAATAAGATTATTCCGGACAACCAGTTTGGCTTCAGAGCGGGGCATGACACTATTCATGCCGCGTCGAAACTGGTTTCCGACATTCAGTGGAATAAGAGTAAGAAACAATGCACGGGTGCCTGCCTGGTCGACTTTGAGAAGGCCTTCGATACCGTATGGTTGGAGGGGCTCTTCTACAAGCTGACCAGATTGGGCATTCAAAAACCTTTGCTATATATGATTTACGACATGCTTATGGGAAAGAAGTTCGTTGTCAAAGCTGGCAACGTGACTTCGAGCAGGGTTTTCGAAATTAAAAACGGCTTACAACAGGGAGCAGTGAATTCTCCGGTCCTGTTTAATATTTACACAAGTGATCTGGTGGGTTCCCTCAGACATGCTATAGCGTACGCGGACGATTTAGTGGCGTACAGGTCAGGACCAAAAATCGAGGTCATTAACATCCTTCTGCAGCGTGACTTCGACCAAATTAAGAGGTATTGCGATGATTGGAAGTTGAAAATCAATTTCCAAAAATCGGAAACAATCCTGTTCAGAACTACATTGGCTGGGGCCTCTGGGGATACCAGAAAAAACTGGAGAAAATTAACAATTATTGGACAGCAGGGGCAGCCGTTGGCGGTGAAAAACGTGGTCCGGTATCTTGGCATCTGGCTCGACCAGTATCTGTATTTTGACAAACATATAGCTGCTTGTCTGGCTGGGGCTAAGAGGGCCTACGCTCTGACAAGGAGACTGTTTCGCAGCAGTCAACTTGATTCCAGGGTGAAGGTCATTTGCTACGTGGCCCTTATAAGGCCTATCATCGCTTATGGCTGTCCCATGTGGTTCAATATAGCGCCGTCCTATATGGAAAAGATTCGGGTGTTTGAGAGACAATGTCTCAGGGCCTGTCTAGGGTTGTTTAGAACTCCTGAATCTCAGTACATAAAATACTATCCCAACAGGACCCTATACAATGGGGCTCGACTGAATAGGATTGATAATTTCCTTATTAAGGTGATTCGGAGGCACGTCGCAAGGGCGATGGCCAGCGATAATAACCTGATCTCAGGGGCTTACTACCCCAACTTAATGTACCACGAGAGTACGCTTCGGTCTGGCTTTATGCCGCCTGAGGCATTTCTTCATGTAGACATGAAAGGGTTAATCCAGACAAAAGATGGTGTGCCGGTATTGTACCACAGCCACCGCGGCGCGAGGGATAAGCGGCTCATCCACGACGGGTCCGCCGCCAATGCTCAAGAGCTCCTCCGTTTTAGCACCGCAATTGCGGAACGGGACAGGGTCGATACGGTCAAGCAGTACACCGAATTTTGGTGGCTTGAAGAACAGGTGAGGGTGGATACGCTCTCCCGGGCCGGTGCGCTACTTACGTAGCATCCTCCTTAGTTTTAAGCTAGATATTAAGTTTGTAGGTTTAGGCTTAGAGTAGGGGGTCTTTGGGAGGTGCCGGGCTAGCCAACATGATAGTGCTACCGAAACTCGAACGACGCTTATAGCCTCGCTCGAGTCTCGGTGACACTGATGAACCCTTGTGAGCGGCTGTCAGGCGCCCATGGACGCGATCAGGATGGTGACCAATCGATTTGATTGCTCACCACCCTGATTATAGGTAATTTAGGTTAAGTAGCTTAGGTAGTCTTAAGTAGTTTTAAGTAAAGCAAATAATAAAGAGTTCAAGTTTTCTAAAGTTTCTTGAAAATTAAAAAACAAAACAAATCATAGAAATAGATAAATTTAAGGCCGAAAGGCAATAATTTTAAGGATATTGATAAGTTTAGAGCGCTCGCTTGGAGCCAGTAAGCTAGAATAAGATAAATGTTAGTTTTAAATTAGATTTAATCGTTTTTGTCTAGAATGTAAGCTTAAAAAAAGAAATGAATAAAAATGAATTTAAAATGAAAAAAGATCCAAATGGCTTCTTTTTCTCGGAACTTGAAATAAGGACGCCCGTTTTTTTTTGTCGTAAGTGGGAAAATCAAACAGTTTTATTGTATGCTGACTTCTTGATGTGTGTACAAAAGGATGAGAGGAGGTACCGAAAGGTGAGTAGATGCAACACAATAATATTTGGGTAATTATGTTTTGGAACATCGCAGTATTTTCTCACAAACCGTTTTTCTACCTGATGTGCACAGGATACTGTAATGAAGGTTACATTTGTGGGAAATGTATTATGTTTCATTCAGAAATACTTTATAGGGGATATTTCAAATGTCTTTAGTTTACGTTGAACCTTCTCAGTGGTTTCGAACGGATATTGCCCAATTTATTTGTGTTGACTACTGGTAGGTATCGCCTGTAGGGAAATCTGTGAGCGTTGACGGAATGTTATATTATCGTCACAAAATGCATACTGTGCGTAGTTTACATCGACTACCGATTATGCGAAATTGTCCATTCTAAGCGGTATCTACTATATGGGTACCTGTCTCGCACTACCGAAACTAAAGTGAATTGAGAGCCACCACTATGCGGCCAACTTAGTTTTCTTGGAAGTTCTAAAATTTCACACCATTAATCCGTTGTCCTACGGTGATCTTCAAAAACCATCCGCGGCTCAAAGAGGCCAAGAGGATTGCAATTCAAACTACCTACCATTCGAATGCAAGATTAATACGTTTCATGCACATAGCATTTCTTTAAGAAGGAGTACTCCATATATTATGTACGTGTTGATTAATGATCATGATTTTAAGTGCATACTCCATAGAATATATGCCGACAGTAGGTCGCTTTGTTTAAATTTATAGCTTTTGCACAGTCCTTAATAAACCCAACCGATCGTGACGTCATTAGTCATCAGATCACCAACGGACAATGCATTTTTCATCGCCTTTTTCTGTGTTCGACAACTACATTGCGGATAAAATACTTTAGCTGGCCACAAGCGGTCAGCTATCGATGGTCAATCGAAAAGTCTACCCACGCACGTTTCCCACGGCAACGCATCATTAGAACAAATTATGTTTTAACTGTTCCATTTTAACAGACACTCAGAAACTTATTTAAAAAGTAATTATCGTTGTGGAAGAGTAGGAGAATATAACGCTCCCTCCAAGATAACATCGAAATACGAATGACCTTGATCATAATTACAGACAAATTCACAACGCTCGTCGGCACAAACAATGAACTCAAGGTTAACAACATGACAACTACACTGGTGCTGCCGGCGCACCTATACTTCTTACAAATACATTGACCACACATTATGTATTATCTTGCCTAACAAATTGGAAAATTTACATGTGGTCACGGTTTCCGCTCAAGTGCATGAATCTACTACACACTAAGAGCCCATGTGAGAAGAAGTAGACCATGAAAGAAGTGCATTTGGGCACTTCTTATGGTATGATCGAAAATTAGATGTCTTCTAACAAAGCGTTTCCACTTCGACAAGCAGTCCCAGAATTGGTTAAAGGATCCCTTTTTTTGTTAAGAATCATAATTAGTTTCCTCGGACACACATGCGGTTAACTTGTAAAGGGTCATTATAGAAGGTTTACGAGTAAGAGGGGCAGCGGCGACTTGATAAATTGGGTGAGGAGAAGGAGATCCAAATGTGCGGAAGAAATATCTGGGAAATGCGGTTACGGAGCATAAATTCAAATTTTAGTTGTAGGAGCATTGTATTTAATTAAGCTTACTTTGACGCGACTTAAACGAGCTCATCGATCTGTATAATTGATATTCAACTGCTAATGATCGAGCTTTATGAGGAAATAACCTCGGAAATTAATTTAATTAGTAACATTTTCACAATTGGGTAGAGTCGGCAATAAGGAAACGAGTTCGTTTCGTTTTATGTGCAAGTTGCCACAACAATTTGGAAGCTTTGAAGTGGGTATAGGTAGGTCCCCGTATATTAGGTGCGTTACCACTTTAATTGAAAAAGTGTAAAGGGGGAACATTATCCGTCTTAAAAATATGGACTTGCTTAAATTGGTTCATATATATAAGACACTGTCTCTGTCATATAGGTCATGTTTCTGTCTGTGCCTCTTTCCAGCTAAATTTGGAATGTTAACAGCTCATGACCTTTAGATTGCCATCTATTTTATAGAGTTATGTCTATATACAATTTTTCAGCAAAGACGTCTCTCCAGTGTAGACGCACTGCTTTGCAAAACACATCGCAGGTCCAAACCCATCATTTTCCAAAAAGTTACAATGCAATGAAAAATCCATTATGGAAATATTGAATGTCGAAAAAGTTGAAGACAAGTAAGGTCCTAGTAAATAACTCCTTTAACCTTATTCTTAAGCCATTGGACATGGCACAACTTCAAAAAGTCGATGAAGGGAGTGGCTTTGATGAAATCTGTCATCGAAAAACGAATAAAGTAAAACATATATTTAGCATGTGCAGGTCCAGGTACAGAAAAAAAAACAGACTTTAGGTCCTAAGGCATGTAAAGCCTTCTCCAATTGAATTAAGGTGATAATGTTCAAGACCCTAATCATCCCGATTCTATTGTTCCAATCAATATTTTTCAGTTTGATTGCCAGCAAAGCAGGATATCTTAATGTTTCATTTGAAAGCATATATACGTGTAAATGCAGAAACGTCAAACATTTGCGCACTGATGCGGCATCACTGTTTATTGATTGAATATGACGTTTGAGTTTTAGAACGCATTGTTTATCTCAAACATTTTAAAGTCAAGATGGGAGTTTTGCTAATAAAAGTTTTATTCGATACCTATGATCGTAAAGACGATAAACTTATTTCTTATACGTGTGAAGCAAGAAGAAGGCGATCGAATCCCTTACGGACTTTAATAAGCAGATTTAGAAGGAAAATTCCTAAAATTCACGTTGAATTTTGCAAAGCATCGTGAGCATCAGATGCCGGTGATGCGTTACTGAATTTTCACTACATTCACGTCAACCCATCGATCGTTTACCTTCCTACACATGTATAATCCAAAAACATATGACACAATGCAATACAGCACGAACCAATCAATTCCGAGTTTCAATGCGATAAGTTTCTTTTTAAATTCGATAAACGTGACATAATTAGCTTCGAACGTTTTCAATTCCGACTCCACAATAACAATAATTTGCTTGACGCACCTTTCCTCGATTCCATAATTACGTTTTACAACAACTGCCAGTGAGATGGCATGCAAATGCATAGTTAGCGTTAGATTTTAACAACATGCCACAAACACATGTGCCAAAACATACAAACATTTATCAACACTCTATTCAAAGGAAATGTCAAATTCAAACTCGGATAGCCAAAAACAATTAATTCTTAATAGGCAGCAATCTTTGTTTTTTCAGGAGAAGGTTCTTAACCTTTTGTTGGTTCTACCTTGACGCAACATGCGTGTGTCGTTAAAATTGTTAAATAATGTTAGCAACTTGTGCTCATTTACTTATCATTGTTAAACTTGAACTCACCCGAAAAGCTAACAGCTTCTGACGATGAACTTTAGTGCGAGACAATGGGAGTTCAACAGTTAAAGACACTCTGGACTAGGTATTTCCCCTGTTATCACGGAGGACACTTATTTCTGTCAGACAAATAAACGATAATTACATGGATGCCGCCTTCGGAAATTACACCATTTACGCGAAACGGAAATTCTCCGTAAAAAAGTTATAAACCGTTGTGTTTATTCACCGAATTTATGATTCACCGAGTCGATGATGTAACTTGAGGAGACTGGTACAAAGGATGAACAGGGAATAGGGATTGCTGGGGTGCGAGATTATTCTTTATGACAGTAGCGGGAGGTAAATACGTCTTTACTCCAGCGTTTATCGAAAATAGCTACACACATGTACCTATACACTAAAGTGTGTGTTTACTTTGTCTTCAGGGAGGTGTGTCACTGCACAACCACAAACGAAAAGTCCCTTCACTGCATTGCATGCATGATGTGACGCCAGAGAAGATTGAATTTCTGAGCAATACGCTTCCAATACGCGTCGTCTTAATTTGATCTAAAAATAAAAACGTTGCCTGTGGAATGGAGCGGTTTTCGATTGTGTGTCTTTGATGCATTTATGTATTTTAAAATGAGTCTTCGAATTTCTGATTCAGTGATTTGCGGCCAGGAATGTTTTTAATTTTGTTAAGGTTATTTCTTTACTTTTTTTTTTTTTTAATTTATTTGACTTGGTTTCGAACGGTGAATATTATGGAGGCTCAGATGCCATTCAACCGTGTATAACCTCAAGGCGGTTTATGGTATCATTCCGTGAAAAGACATTGGACAAATATTTGTTAATTATATTGTATAGGTATGGCGTTTCCGCTTTGTTTATTGTTTGTAACCTAGATTCTTGAAGATATGACAACAATAATTCTTATCGGATATCTTCTATTAAATAAATATTTCGCAATTTGATTTACCCTGGGGAAATATAGGCAGAATCGTGTAGAGTTTGTGCGAACAAAGCGTAACGTGTATATGGCAGTGCAAACAAAAACAATAACTTTTGTGTATGTACCACTTCCTTAGTGCCTAAGTAATGAATGAATCACTAGTAATCATTACCATGAGGGTCAAAGCGGCGATCAGTCAATTTGCAAAATATGAGTTTTTCCCAAGGAGCAAGTACCCATGAGTATGCTCTAGTTGGGGTACCCTTTATTTACCTACTCCCTTTGTGACGACGCGACGGCGACTTTATGATGAAAATGGTAGACAAGAAAATAATAGTAGAAACCGACAACGATCTTAGGGCTTCGTAGATTTCGAAAAAAAAAACCTAGCCTTAGCTTGGTCATTTCCAGAGTGTTTGCATCGGTTTCGCTATGATAGCGGGAATTGATTCTTAGGCTCCGCGCCATTGTCGATGTCATTTTCGTTTCACATAATGAATCAAACTACCCTATAGTTAAAACTGAAGTTCAAAACCTTGATCAGAAACTAGCATTCTCTACTATACTCTCCCAATCTAGTGAGTACTTAATATTCAGAAATGTCGCAATCATAAAATCTAGCGGTCAATGAAACGCGGCCAATTTAATGCCAATTATGTTGTTTTAAGCTGAAGCGAAGCTAAAGTTTTCTGTGTACGAGGTTGGTTAATGTTTGCTTAATTTTCTATGTGGAATGAGAGTGTAAACTGTTATTTGGGCGAATGTTTAAATGAAAGACTATCATCGTTGGTATATTCACATAGGTATCTTTTACTGATCTGTCAAAATGGCTGAATTTCTGTACAGCCTGAGAAGAATGTTATTTTTAAAGAGGCAAATTTTCCAAAAAAAAAACCTACTTAGCTCTGATTTTCGAAACATTCTCAATTCGCTTACATTTGGTGGAGTGAAAACGTACAAACCATTTGAAAACATCCCCACACAAAGTTATATCAATCTTAAAGTAATCTGCTTCGACAAGGTCATATGTGTTTGTAATAAGAATGGGCCTGAAGTAATTTGCATTGTTCAACAGACTCAAATTTAAAATAAATTTACATTGAATTTGAAATTCCATTCCGTAGGCATGCGCAGCGCATGCACCCACATGTACATCTAGTACGTAAGTACCTTCCCAAGCGCTAGTAAGATATTCACCGGCATTCCAAGTTCGCATTCAAATGCGAACTTGTTGTTGTCGCTTATTTATTAAGGGGTGATAAATCTCGACTAGCTTAAGCTGTCGTCCGCGCCTTGCTTCCACACACAGATTCAATTGTTAAACTCCCGACATCAGATAGTTGATTGATTGACTACGCCTATTGATTTATTCCATGACGCAGTACAGCTTCCGCGAAAATCTATTAGCTGGTGCGTAATAATACTTGAGAAATGTTTAGGTACCTGGCTTCAGATCGTACAGTAGATACTCATTCTTTGTGTGAATAATAGGTTAATTGATGTTATTTTGTATGCACGAATCTTTTTCGGGACAGTACAGCAATTGAAGCAAGAATTTCTTTTTTCTAAAAAATTTTTCAGGTTAGCGAATTGACTAAAACTAATTTTGTATACGTTGAGACGCAATAAATGGTTTCACTTGATTGATTAGTGGGGGTGGCGGTAGGCGAAATCGTATTTAACGTGCACTGGTGAATTACGATTTCAATGTCAGAAAAATGTAACTGGTATGTACAATATGGGAGATATGTTAATTGACTTGTAGAGGTGCCTTTTCAATGTGTACTTTGTGAAATAATGAATAGAGAAGCATACAGAAATGTTGTTTACAATCCAAAAGAATTGGTACGTTACCCTATGGCTCTCAGCGAATGGGTCGGACCGAGTAGTAGCGTAATCAGCTTAATATTATTTACCTTATTAGAACGTGCATTTTTAGTCCAACGAGATTATGCCTACAGAAAATAGGAAGTAGCTAACAGTAAACAAATTGTTGAGTGGATAACACTGGCATACCTACCTAAAGATCATCGCATTTTGGATAAACAGATTATTTAAATCATTTTCGTTGCACGTCTCAAGTCTTGTAAAATATAGAAACGTATTCAGATTAAATTTATTTTAAAGGGTTTAGCCAAATGTGCACTTTATTTACACTATTCTTAAATAAATCAATTAATTGTTTATTTTTAATGTAAGCTTACCGTTTTACTTCTCCAGATTTATTGTTGTGTTGTTAAAATTAGTTGGGTGCTTTTTCTTCCATTTGACAAATATCACACATCACTTCAGATTTGTTTTCATATTCTGTATTTGTCGCGATTATCCTTGCAATGCGTTACAACCACCAAACAAACGGTGGCTATAAAAAAGGCAAATGATCATGTTTAAATTGTCAATGGTGACCACAACTTTATGTTTTAAATTTATATTCTTGAAGTGCGCTATCTGCAATTTTTGTTGTTACTGGACCCGAGTCATTGTTGTTTGAAAAATATTTTTGAAAAAGTTTTGGTGAACAATTATGAGGTGATGGTCACATAATTGTATCAATGAATTCAGATTGTTCCTTATAAATTAAGGGCAGTGACGAGATAACGCAAGCTGTAAAGAGAATCTCCTAATTGAAAGTCAACGTTTTAAATTTAAAGCACTTTTGCGTCTTTCTCCTTCGAATAAAGGTGTGGTTGAATGTAGTTAAAATATTTCACTCGCCCGCGTACAAGGCTCGTTCCGATGTGCCATAAACTGTCTAAAAATTTATTTGGAACTTAAATCGCTGAGTGTGAGTAGTATTAAGAATTGGTCCCTTAACATGGAATATACGAAAAGTTGTATTTGTCTATTTATTTTATTTTGTCTCATTGATTGCACGAACAATAAAAAGTGCATCGCTACAATGTGGTAAAAAATATGTAACAATACTTTCGAACTGTTCATCCATCATAGCGACCATCAAAATTGTACTACATACTAAAATTATATTAATTCTAGGACGTTTGCTTAAACAAAGGGCTCTTGCTGGCAAAATTACCAACTATTCACACGCATCACGTCTCAAGATAATATTAGCACTTAATCATAATATAAGTAGAAAATATTGCAAGTTCTTAGGTGGTACTTGATTTACATAGGGATATAGATTTACGGCAGAATGGCTCCACTTTGTCGATGTAGGATGAAACTATCGTTCTCCCTCATCCTGCGTCGCATGGATGCCATATTGTCAGCGTTTGCTGCCTGATGCTTGTCAACGTCTCGTTGGATTTTCTTCTCCGTCATTCTTTGAGCTACATAGGGAGTCAGAAAGTAACTCCGATTAAATTGGTTTGGTTTTTCTTTACCTTCGATAGTGTTGTCAACGGCATTACGTGCTGGTCGCTGTACGGGACCACCTCCAGTTTTATTTAATATATCGCTCGGTGTATTCATGTTAAATTTTGAACGCAAGTTGAGTGGAATCATATGCGGTTTGATTTGAACTTCCGTGGTGTTAACAACTTCACAATCGATTTGCATTAGTGTGATGTCTCCATTAATAGACGAATCTCCGGCGGGCAGCATTAGTGACATTCGCGGACGGGCGCTTTTGTTGTATGCAGCGGCCGGCAAGAGAATGTGATCAGAATTAAATGACAGCACATAGAACGTATCGTCACGCCTCTTAATTCCCTCGAATAGTCTCAGATACTCCTCATTTACGTGTGGACTAAATATTTGCAAAGAATTCTTTTGATGTTCATTCGCCTTTTTGTTGCGCAATGAATGTCGATTGAAGTCTTTCCGATAGCGCTTCATAACATGTTTTGTACTACTGGCATGGAGTTGCGATCGCGGCGGCGATGGCGATACACTCTTCAATTCAAAGAAGTCCGGTGTGAGTTTGAATCTTACAGGTTTCTCCTTTACTGTACTTAAATTCAAATAGTCATTCACGTTTATCCACTTTCTCAGCTCACTTGCTAGCCGCAAGTTCTCAGTTTGGTTGATACTGACCGGGCATTTATCGTCAAGGTCTGCGGGAATAGTTTGGTTATCGTGAACGTTTACAGAATAAGTTGTACTGCTCAGGTTGCCGATATCATCGAACCACAGGAGACCACGGCGTCCAGCGAACTTGTTGAAACCACCATCGAAATCGGAAGCTGAAGACTGCATGACATCATCGTGAGAGAAATAGGTTTGAAAACTACCAAAATTGATTGATACCATGAATACCATGGCTAGCAATACGGCAGTGTTCTTCTTCATATTCGAAGCAAGAAGGCGATTTTTAAAGTTTGATCCCTTAGGGCAGTTGTTTCCAATTATACTGCTGTTGAACTTGTTTGTGATAAATTCACTCAGTTTATTGTGGTTGCATTGGCAGGTTTGTGCAAATGCAATCAGTTGAGATCGAAGATTTGTGTTTTCCTGGGCAAATAAAAGACAAATAAAATATATTGTATATACACGATGTTTACAATAAAAAAGCCAGATAAACATAAAAGTTGTGGTTGTCTAGTTTGTCATGAAAATAAGACTGGTTTAGAGAATTGCATGTCTGAGAACTCATAACAAGCTCAAAAAAATCGGCTTAATTAGGTATGAAAATACAACCCTTGCGGATCGGCCTGGCATGGAAAATAGTTTTTACTATGCATAACAAGACAAGATGGATGTAAAAATATTGTCCACAAATTCACAGTAGAAGAGGAGGGAAGCAAATCATTATACATCAGTGACAGTGCCATTAATAGTCTACGAAATGCTATTTTCCTAAAGTTATTAAACGTAGTTGCGTATACGAACAATCTACTCTGATGATAAGATAAAATGTTGTTTTTTTTTCAGGGAATCGTGCCAGATAGATAGCGAGACAAAGTTTACATACTTACACCTTTCAACGTTAAATTTTCATTTTCCAAATCATTGATACGAGTCTCCAGTGAGACCACATACTCTTTCTTCTTTTTTCGAGACAAGGAAGCAGATTCCCTATTCTTGATCATTCTCTGTTGCTTTTTCAAATGCCTTTCATCAACTATGCCCTTGAATAGTCCCAACCGAGCGGTCTTCTGTTCAGGTTTGATCAAATTGCTGGGTAAAACTTTTGGTAGCACCAATAGTTTTTTTTGTGGAGCAGGCGTCGCTGCAGATTTCATTATGATTTTAGGCAATGTTGCACCATTCTTTTTACCATTTTGGATCTTTTGCATCATTGCTTGGAAATCCTTACTGGAAAGTACAATTGTTTTGGGTTTGGAAGTGCCATCTGCTGTGCCATCTGCTGGTTTAGGACTGATTTTAAACGGAGTTTTGAAGTTCTGAATTTGCAATGAAGTTAGCGGCACAGTTTTCACCGGAATGAGAGTACCTTGTAGCAGATTTATTGATGTCTTGTTGGAGGCGAGCGGCAAAATGTTTGCCGGTAGTTGAATTACATTGCTGGGCGGTGACACGGGAGGAGTATCGACCATCATAGGACTCACAGAATCTCCTGATACTGTGGACGTAGAACTATTCGTCGGCGATGGGGTGCTACGAGTTTCCGATTTAATAGATTTTCCGTCTCCATCTTCGTCGGAGAAGAAGTTAATAAAGTCATCAGGATTGAAATCGGTGGGCGAGTCACATTCACTTTTTATATTTTCAGATTTTTCACTGTTCGAGTTGGAGGAGGCAGGAGGAGATGGAAAGTTTTGGAAATTTGTCACAGGTTGAAAGCTGTACTCTAGACCAGATGATAGATTAGCGTCAGTACTACGCAGTATTTCGTCCAGTTCATCGATGTTGTACTCGGGCGAGACTAATGACTGAAATCCTTCTGTTTTGGGTTGGGTTGTTCTTGTTAGTAAAAATAGATCAACAAAATATTTTATATTTACCATAAAACTCGGTGCAAGATTCGAAGTCCATTGTGTTCTTTAGTCACTTTGTTGACATGTTCAGTTTTAAAATCAATAAGATGAAAATAAATTAATTACATATGTGTGCAAATAAAACAACTGTGTTACACACCTGCAGAACATGAATCTTTGTACTTTAGAAATCTATCCACGCCGGTGTGAATAAATAAAAAAGAAATAATAAAATGTTGACGACGGCAGACAGGTATGTTATACTTATAGGCCTGTTCGTTCGAATTTTATGTGGTATTCTATTGAGCACTTATTGGTGGGTAAAAAAAATCAATCATTTTCAGATTTACCAATAGGTACAAGCAGAGACAATACAATATTGTCTCTGGGTACAAGTGCTTGAGTGTGACAACAATTACTATACTGGTGGAGTTTGTTTAGCTTTCGAGATTTTTTTCTACAGCAAGGAAAGGCATTGCATACGGTGAATCTAATTTTTTTAAATTATTTATGCCTAAAAAATACCAAATTTCTAATGTTTTAATATAGAATTTAATAAGTGAATGGAAAACTCTTTGAAAAGTGTCGAAGGCTACACATATTAAAAGCACGAGTATCAACACAAAAAAAAAAATAAAGTGACTTTTTTATGTTCGATTAGACACACGAAATCTGAAGAAGCCCAATCGAATACCAAATTAGATCCGCATTTCTACGAATGCTACGTTTTTAATAGAAAAGGTAATGTGCGAGTTCAGCAAAAATGCTCTAAGGTACTGGTTACTTAAATATAAGGAGGCACATAATTCCTACTAGGTACCTTTCTATTAATATAGGATATTTCCCATTTTTTAGTGAATAAATTTAATAATTATAAGCACGTTTGCCAGTACCTAGTTATTATTCTTGATAACAGTGCTGTCAATTTTAATAAAACAACAATTAGACTTCAGTAAAGTGTTTTCGTGCCATTGGACTTACATTATGAACAAATTCTTTATTTATTTTATTCACTTCTTTAAATTGTAGTCAATTTATAAGGAAATTCGTTTTTTATTCTGTTGTGACATTTTGTTTCTTATGATAAATTGTTTGTTTTTCTGTGTGTGCTGTGAAAATTATTTGTATGTTGGTGATATTAGTTTTGTGTTATTGCCGATTTGTTCTTATTTTATATCAAAAAAATATTTCGTTAGGTATGTCCCCGATAAAATATTCAAATGTGCTTCAAATGGTTACTCAGAATATTTGTAAAATCTATTATTCTGAATTTGATCCTCGTGCCATTCCTGCTCTGCGCAGCCAAGATGACATATCAAATATCCCTCACAAAAATTTCCCCTATTTACAAACACCCAAGTGTCAAAGTTCTTATGTCACTGAGAAAAAAAAACTTCTCAGTTAAATAATTTTTCTTTCACCATAGCTTATTAAAGTATTGCTAAAATTGTTCATTTTCGAAATGGCCACTTATAACAATCCACACTGGCTTCTTTCCCACATACGAAATTCCTTTATTTCTACCGATGACACTGGCATGTGCGAAACTGTGATGCTCAGCGATGACCTCCCAAAGCATTACTTAAAAAAGTTCCAAACGCCTCAGCAGCAGCGAACCACAATTAGAAAAGTCGGGGTAAAAAACAATCCGCGGCCTCCGGAGAGTGGACTCAGTGAAGTTGATTTCGTCTGCTACCCAGGACTCGATCAAAGTGACGACGAAGACATGGATTTGGCTTCGCAGTCATTTGACATACAGATGTTTCCCGAAATTGGAGCACACAGGTTTAGGTCAAACACCGCTCAAAAATTGGAGAAGATGGACATCGCGAGACGGAAGGCTGCCCGAACAAAGTGTGTAAACTTCGAAGATCAATCGAATGTTGGTGGGGAGAGGTCAGACTTATTTGTAAGGAAACCAATTACCCCCAATACTATAGAAATAAGGAACAGCCGGCTGTCGCTTCAATTGATCAATAGTCCAAAACAAACGGCGAATAAATTCATTGAGTTTGCGAGGTTTGATGGAGCTGCACACACGGGATTGCAGACAAAAAGGATTAATGTATTCATCAATATGCTGCCTGAGAAGGAGCGCAACTATCCCATGAAGATTTGCGTGCTTGCCAATGCCAAGATCCAGGAGGTCATCGGTTTCATCTGCTACAGATGCGTTATTCAATACCCTGATATCCCATTGAAATCCATCAGGCATTACGGCCTCTACATGACGGAGGACAATGACGACATGGAAGATTTTCCACCGCTAGATGTTCGAGAACCTTGTTCCAAATTTGGTTTCAGCCACCTGACTTTGGCCGAGCGGCGTCCTCTTGCACATGTTACTCGTGTTGACTATCGGTCGCTTTCCATGACTTCGGAAGACGAGAAAGCAGGCGATGCAGCTGTTCGCGATGTGCATGGAAGTGGTGGAAACCTGGCTTCCTATGAAGAGCGCATGATGGATCACAACGACATGATCGAAGCTCCGATGTATCGCACCTACAAACTGAACATCATCGACAAACGCTTCTTTAAGTCCGAAGTGCAGCTAGGAATCTCCGGTGAGCGCATCGAAATCGACCAACAAAAGAACTCTTCGAAGTTCTGGACGAAACAAAAAGCAATGACCTACCCGATCGACTCCATCGCATTCTGTGAGATTATAGAACGGCGACAAAATAAAGCAATCATTCGAATTTGGATTAAGCCACAGCAATCGGACGGCTACTCGTCTTCTTCAAAACATGCTTCTTCGACGGCTGTCAGCGGCTCTCCCGCCAGTCCACAGCAGCACTTTAGCACTACTGCCGGCTCCTCGACATCGTCCTCGTCAACAAGTGCAACGGCAGGGCGATTCAAACACTACGACTTCGAAACAGAGCCCACTGTGGCCACACACATCTTCAATAAAATGAATTTCATTCTAGACGTGCGATCCAGCGACACTCGAAGGGAATTCATTGCCGCTCGCGAGAGGAAGCAGGAAAAGCACGGAAAGAAAAAGAATTGATCTTCCTTCGACAATTCTGTGATTTGTATTTTACCATTTAATAGAGGGGGTCTTTGTCTTCTATTTCCATGTAGCATTCATTTTGTAATTAAACGATTTCCTATGCGTTGTCATCATTTTCTTTCATTGGAATTTGTTTTGTCCATATTTGCATTTGCATTTAACTTTTTTGGTCGTTTGAGCGAGAAGCACACGGTTAATTAAATTTGAAACAAATAAAAAAAGTTTGTTACTTGTACAAGTTGTGGGTGTTTTCTTTGTTAGGGCGAATTTTTTCAGTTTTTAAATGCAATCTATTCAGGGATTCGGAATCGAAAATTGAAGTTGATGGAAACTCAGCGACAGTTAACAAACATTCTTTTCTTATAAACGATTTTTGAGTTTCACGAGCCTTCTTTCGTATTCGAAGTACACACTTATGCGTTGGAAAACATGGATAATGTATAGTATAGTCAAAAACAAATTTCAAATTTCCGTAAGAGATATGGCAGACTAAAAATAAATCTCTTGAGATTTTTGAACATCACTCAAAGAGAACTTTGTGAGATATACACCTTTTCAGCTGTAAATGCTAAATATAGCATTTGGTGAGGAGAATTCATTTAGTTTATCACCGGATTCTTTGACGAAAAGTGCAATTCAGTTCAATTCTGAATATTTTTCTACTACCTATAATAGTTTTTTTCTATAATAAATTGTGCAAAATGTCTTTAATGGAAATATCTGGGTTCTTTCCGGAATACTATATGAACTTGCGGAACACCTGCAATGAAACCGATATCGAAAAGATTTCCCAATGCACGAGTGACCTGGATCGTATGGCTTATATTGATAGTTTGGAATTTGTCCGTAAAAATGATCTGAAAATTGGGCGCACTTTCGAGGGAAAGAGCATTTCGGTTGCTACTACATTCAAGGAAAAGGGCAACTTAGCGTTCAAGGCGATGAGATGGCTGGAGGCAATGGTGTTGTATACGAAAAGTTATATCGCTTTACCGGAAGATAAACGTATGTCGATGGTGTTTAACTGCTAAGGCAATGTGTAATCTAATTGAGGTTATGATTTTCTTCTTTTAGTCGTTGATAAGGCCATTATATTGGCAAACAGATCCGCAGCTCTCTATCACTTACTAAAGTATGATGAAACATTGTTGGATGTGCAAAGAGCTATGGATTATGGATACCCAAAAGACTTGGTATACAAACTGTACGAACGTCAGGCGAGATGTTACTTGGCAAAGAAAAACTATCCCAACGCTTTGTTATCCTTTCAGTAAGTATGGCAGACATATTTTTTCTTTTAATTTGTTGCATTGGTTTACCACCGATTCTATTTCTACTGCTATGACCATGAAGGGCGCTAATATGGGAACGGAAATCGTACTAGCCATTACAAGTACCTACGACATGCAAAAAGTCTAGATTTTCAAACACAAAACTGTTAGAAATAGATATAACCAACCATTTGTCACAACGCGGACCCTATTTACTTTGGAGCTCTTTAAGAATCCATTCCACATATTGCCCCCACCTGCAAAAACTATTCGTAACACAAGTTTGATATTTTCTAACTAAAGCTTAATGCTTAGGCCTTATTCTAGGTAGATTTTCTATTTTTAAATTTATTATCTGATTAAATTCTTTAGAAAAACGATTTCCACACTTGACGATGCGAAGCTGGCTCAAGATAAAAAAGCTAAATTGAGTTTTGATGCAGTAGCGATGATCACAATGCTCCAAAAAGATCCCAGAACAAAGAAAATGTCCGAACAACAGAAGGATGTTACTGCTAGGCCTTGCGCTGCAGATGAGAAGACATTCACAAGTTCCGGTATTAGAATCGATCAAAATAAAGACGAAGGCCGGTTTGCAAGAGCTGGTAGGAACATCAAGGTTGGCGAGGAAATATTGGTTGAGCGTCCTTTTGCTGCGGTGCTGATCGAGAAATTCTCAAAGACTCATTGTGAAAACTGTTTTATTAGGTGAATACAAAAGTATGGAATATTTTCTGGTATAAAACTCAATTCGTTTCAGGACTGTAATCCCAGTTGCTTGTCCAAATTGTTGCGATATCGTTTATTGTTCGGAAAAATGTCTGAAGCATGCAGCGGAGACATATCATCAATATGAATGTGGACTGCTGACAACAATCTGGCGTTCCGGAGCCTCGGTAAATTGCCATCTAGCTTTGCGAATAATGGCTAGTCGATCTTTGGAGTATTTCAAAACTGTAACCGATGTCATCGACAAAACATTATCCATTGACGAAATCAATAAGTAATCGATTAGATTTTTGTACCTCTTTAAGTTGGGAGCTAAAAAACATTTTCAGATTACCAAAAGATGACTACCAATGTGTTTCCCATTTAGTCCGCCATGAGAAAGAGCGCAATGCTTCAAATTTCTTCCAACATGGCTTAATGGCTCGTTTTCTGACGAAATGCCTTGAAGTTGCCGGATACTTTGGAAATTCGCCTTCAACCCATGATATCGTTCTTATTAGCTCGTTAATTCTGCGCAATCTTCAGTTTATTCAGTTCAACACTCACGAAATCTCCGAGCTTCACGACTCAGCTAAAGAGGGGGAGAAAACGGTTTTCATTGGGGGTGGGCTTTATCCCACCTTAGCGCTTTTCAACCACTCATGCGATCCAGGTGTTGTAAGGTTAATTAAATGCATCTCATATTTGATCAACAAACTGACTCTTTTTCTTTCGCAGGTACTTCCGCGGAAACACAATCCATGTCAACACCATCAAATCGATTGAAGCGGGCCTGCAAATATCTGAAAACTACGGTCCAATGTATACTCAAGAAAAACGTGAAGATCGGCAAGCAAAGCTGAAAGACTTGTATTGGTTCGACTGCTCATGTGATGCCTGCTTGGAAAATTGGCCTCGTCTGGAAGACATGAAGTTGGATGTGATTCGATTCAGGTGTGATGCTGCCCAGTCGTGTGAGAGCATAATCGATGTGCCTGCTAATTGCAACGATTTCATGGTTAAATGTGTACACTGCGGCCAGAGTACGAATATACTGAAGGGGCTTAAAGTTATGCAGGTAACATAGTTGCGAACAAGCAACTGAAATTTTTCCTAATAAAAGTTTATGTTTAGGATACCGAACTGATGAATCGCACAGCTAAGCGCTTGTACGATGTCGGGGAGTACTCGACAGCACTGAAGAAATACATTGATCTGTTGATGATAATGAATGAAGTGCTAGCTCCACCGTTTCCGGATTACTGTCAATGCCAACAGAATATACGGGACTGCTTCCTGCATTTTGGAAACTCTTACAATTTGGAATAAAATGTAAATGCTATAAGAAAGGAAAACTGATAACTTACCACTTTGTAAACACTGAAAAAATTTATTCATTTTTAAACCATAAGTTCGGAACGAAAGGCAGCAAATAAATCGAAAACGAATGGTGGTTGTGTATCTGGCTGTCCACTTTCATACTATTTTTTATACTATTTTCGGGAACTATTTATCTAATCTTACACACACATCAACAAAAAGCATTTTTGGGAGCTGCCAAGTACGAGTAGTTTTCATTCATTCAACTCAAGACCATAAACTATGTATTCTTTCATACTTAGTTTATGCTCAAGACATTGTTTTCAACGATACGCATTTGAATTCACCTTTATTTTTTGATGACTTAGACAGTCCGATGGCAAATAAAATCATCGTGCGAAATTGATACCCAACGCACGTGCTTGCATTCAATGAGTTTCAGTTAGGTACTTCCAATTAAAATCGATGGTATGGTTACATCGATCACACGTTTCAATTTGCATGCGATTTTTGAAATCTGATGGTAAATCTTATGGTCAACAGAACGCTATGTGTATGTTGTATATTTTACAATATTTAGTCTGACCCAAACTTGCATTTTATACAAGCTACATAGCTGCTAGCAGCCACTGTTTAATTTTTTAAGTTACACCAATAGATGAGTGGAGTCGACCAGAAGCAGTTTACTTGTTCCACTGAATTTCAGAATAACAAAAATTACTGAGAAAACCCTGCAGCCGGGTTATCATTAGCAAAAGATAATGATTTTTTTTTATTTAAATTGATTTATTGAAACGTTTGCTAACTGCGTGAATCATTTTATTGCTATACCTACACGAATGAATTATGTTTTGAATCATCTCATGAGGGCAAGACAACGCTGGAATTGAGGTGACCTTGTGGAAACAAATAGAAAAGATTCTCAATTCTTAAATCTGTACAAGAAATAGAACGCACAACAAAGCACAGACTTCATGGGGTTCCCTTTTCCAGCAAGACTCCAACTAAAATTGCTTTCAAAGGGTTTCGATCCTCTCGTCAGCTGCAAACTAATCTACAAGGGCTACAAGTCAGTCCCCTTTATTTTGATCTTATATTTCGCGATCACTGTGAATTATTCGCATGATGCGACAATTCTTTGATTTAATTTTACCAAAGCATCATAAGGAAAACCGATCTCGGTCTTATCTGTTTTCCAAGAACCTCGAGCATGACGCTATCACCAAGTACTTCGATTAGCTTGAACATGCTTGCAAAAGTATTGAATTGCATTTCCACAGAACTGTATCGGAACGTATCGATTTCCCTTACCACATCTCCACACATTACTCAATACGTAATGGGCTAATGGGTTCCGTATTAAATATGGGGATCGTTCAAAGTTAACAATGCAGCCAGCAGCAGGGGTAGGTTGGTGGGGCTGCATCGCTCCATCGTAGACGCGCCAACCGTTTATCATTAAATAAGCTCGCAAATCGAGAAAATCAAGTGAGACATGTAGAAGATTATTCACTGATGGATGACTGTATTGAGAACTCTATAAACTATGCAATTTTGTAAATTTCCCAATCAAGACGGACGCTTTGTTCAGTTAACAGTTGACTTTGGTGTGAGTTTGATCGCTTCGCAGACAGTGCTTGAGGAAATCAAAACAGAATAAAATGGTATATATTTTAAAATCAAATTGAGTTAAATCTGTTCTGATGAAATGTGTTTTTGTATTGTGCAGATGATTAAAATTCTCATTGCTTTCGCTGTAATGGGTAGTATAAGCGCACAGGACACAGAACCACAGTTCATTGATAGACCATCAACCACCGAAGGTCCTGGGAAGGAGATTGCTGCAACAGTAACTGAAAACAGTAACTCTATTCCAACAATGAAGGATTTTGAGACGCATACACAAACTGATTTAACTTCAATGGTGACAACAGTCACAGAAGCTGACGATACAACCACAGAGGTAATTGGATTGACAACAGAAGAAGTGATCCCGAAGGACACCACAACATATATCGCACCAACAGAAGCTGAAGATGCGTCTACAGAGGCGACTCGAACGACTACTGAAGTTATTCCAACATCAACTATCAGCCCGGAAAGGACACCTTCACCCAGACCGGAACAAATACCTAGTTCAGGAGGGGCGGTTTTGAATTGTCGAATAACGTTAGTGTCTGAGACACCTTACTACAATTGGATTCTTGGAGGTGAGTGCAGTTTTATATAAATATAGCAAACATTTTCTTTTGATCAACGACATGTAGGCAAAGAAAATTGATTGAGTCCCATAAACAGCCTTTTAAACCTATTTCTTTTAGCCTTGGTTTTTTATAAATGTTTTAACTTTAAGACTGATAACATGATAACATATAATATGACTGTTTAAGAATTGAAAGCTGCTTTGCAGATAGCTCTAGACAAAAGTACGAAAGTTTGCGCACGAAACCAAAAGGCATTTCCGGATTAGGTATGGTGTGGACCACTAACTGAAAATTTTTTTTAATAGAATAGAAACTATCCACGTGCCACATGCTAGATTCTCGGCAACGCCTGGCGAATAATACTTAATTTTGAAATATATCCGTTTAAGGTTATCGAAATCAAAATTGAAAAAGGTTTAAGTTACCATTATTTGTTGTGATATGAATATCGGAGACAACAGTGCTAATTAATCGCATTAGTCACACTCGATTTAGGGTGCAACACATTTCTGCATGTTTATCTATTCAAATACAACTTTATGCATCTTTGAAAAATAAAAATTAATTTCCTTAAGGGTCTGCAATAGCTACTTGTAACCATTTGTATCAAGGCGCTGTATTTCTTATATGATACTTACCCACATCTTGCCGTATCCAAGTCTGGAATTCCGAAACTAAGAAGCTTTTGTAAAAACAATAAATATACTGTCGAGTTCATCACGATTTTCTGAAAATATTATTTTGTATTTGCATCTTAGCACACAGTCGAAAAAGGAAAATATATCGGATAGACGGCTTCGATAACCAAGACTGAACCACAAAAACTGGCAAAAGTTTGCCGGATAATGGTCCCCTGGTTTTTCTCGTACAGTTTTCTCTGTTTGAGAATATAAAGGTGCCTAATAGACGCACCGTATTATTTTTCACCTGAGAGACGAATGCATTCGTGGACCGAAGGGAATTAGATTTCACATTTAATAAAAAAATAAAAACATCCTCGGAATTGGATTTGGGAAATAATTTGCTTTTGGTGATGGACGCCATGTATTTTTTTAATTTATATAACCTGTAACCTGTGTATTTAATTAGTGATATCCGCATCAAACCACATAGTAAAGATCTTTCCGCGTATCTTATATATTTCTCTTAGTTGAAGATAGCCTAAATTGGTGATACATTTATTCAGTACTGAACTTAAGTGTTTGAACAATTTAGTATAATAATTTCTGATGCCAACTCGGCACCATAACCACCATTTTCTAAATGAAAACCTGCAATGAATTATAAGTCTAAATATTCCTTTGCATAGATCCACACAAAAATGTTGTAAAGTGATTCCCAAATCATAGATTTGATTGAAAAGAACTGTTTATATTTCGTACCTTTATAATGTTCATACCCATTCTTTTTTTGTAGTGATTCATATTCTTTGTTAATACTTGTTTAGATAACGCAATACGATTTTTTTTTCAGTTCTCATTGTTCCAAAAACGTGCTCCTACTGCTGTTCAGTTGCTTGTATTCAGAAGTGCATTGAAATCGAACCTTTCTATTGCATTGGCTAATATATCTATATGTTATATGTTTTTAATAAATTGCGGTTATCTAATGACGTTCATTATACATACGGTACAACGTTCATAAAATGCTAAATTTTTTGTTTTATATTTATTTGGATTTTTACAAATGAATGAGAAATCCCGTATGCTGGAATCACATGATTGTGTATTCATTCGTAAGAAGTAAGTACCTACCTAATACATTATCATTAAGAGCAGACTTTTAATAGAGTAGGAAATATTGTACCTACCCTACTGGTGAATGGGGGGCAAGGCGAATAGATTTACAGTGACTATGACATAGTCCAAAAACTTACTTACATGATATGACTTGCAAAATATATCGACATACACGCTTCAGTTAGGTAGCATTCTTCGATTTTAAACTTTGGAATTATATGTATTAAAACTTACCTGACACCTAAAACAAGTACTCACAAAAAGATTTCAGATTTATCTCCCAAATACATTTATTGGCTTGGCAATGTTTGGAATTATAGTAATCAACTAGAGTTAATCATTAAAGAAAGACTTGATTTCAGTCAAATAGAACAATGCTGAACGAACTTAATTTTAGACTGAATTTCCTAATGAATCTTACGAAATTTGTAACTTTATTTGTTTTTTGCTCGTTTTCTAACCGTTGGACGTGGATTATAAGAATTTAAATAAAAGTTTAGTACTATTTTGGGCGTGATAAAACAATATTTATATTCATGAAAACAATGGCATAGTTTCAGGGTTACGAACGAAGTCTTCTACATACATCTTTCGGGGGCTTTTCCGACCAGAACATAATTCAAAATATCTTAAGGGCCGACTTCACCATTGAACTTACAATTTGGTGTTGGCCAAAATTGAAAAAAGCAAAAACGGATTAAAACACCCAAAAATATTGAAATTTCAGACTGACTCGGAGGAAGGGAGATTTATTTGTTGTTTGTACCTTCCTTTGGCGGAGGTGGACGTCTGGTTTAAGAGATAACAACAAAAATGGACCAATCTTTAAAATTAGTTGTTTAAACATCGACTAATAATAATAATAATAGTTGGCGCAACAGATCCGTAGGCCTCCAAGGCCTAGCTTCTCACAACCATTCGTATTGTGTGAGTTTCATTTTTGGAACGAATGGAAGGGATCTACAATTTTATGCCGATTCCAAACGGCTAATTGAGAAGCTCTATAGACGGATTATACTCTCGGATGTTTGTCAGACGCGCAGTGGAAAAAACCTAAAGCTGGAATTTGGGTTTTTGCGCGATGCGAACCTAGGACCCCTCGCTTAGTAGTCCAACACACTAACCACTAAGCCACATGGAAAAAAAAACGGAGCGTCGAACATAAATATAAAACGTAAAATTTCAGACACCAGTAATTTTTCGGGACTCATGCTTTTCCGATGAAACGGCGTGACACCTCTTCACTCGATTTTGCGCAAAATTTTTTTTTGGGTTTTTGGGGGGCTATAGTTTTGTCCCAGTACAAAAACGGGCGCGCCCAAAAAAAGCGGAGAAAGTCTTTGCTATGACAATTGCACTTTGTAGCGCAGATTGAGCCAGGCTTCTACTTTCTAACTAGGAATCAAGTTATACCATTCATTACGTGCACGGAAGTTTTAATTTCAGTCTTACCGTTTGTTTCAAAAATGTATAGCTATATGTTTTGTAAATATTTTTTGTTGACTTTCGCTCTCAAGCGGATTGATTTCCTTATAGCCTGGATACTTTGATAATGTATATTGCACTGGAGGAATAGCAGTATTTTAGATTTCACATAAATAGTGAATAGAAACAAGGAAGGTTATAAATCCATATAAATAGGGGAGAATTTGAAATGAATTACTAGCCTAGCATGTTTGGTATTAGATGATAATCGGCGTTATTGTCAAATGTCCTCTTTATCCATACTGCCACAGTAAGTTCCTTTGGGCCTTAGATGGGCCTTCCATAACTTTCAAGTCTTAACCACCCATTACAGACATTACATCACCGGCAGAGCCCATGCGGATAGACAGGAGATGTCAAACTTCATCCATATTATGCTTATTACATCGAAATGAAAAGCAGCCTGTATTTTTGTCAAGAAATCAAACATTTAATCTTTCTTGCCTAAAACTAATAATACAACATTCATTGTAATACATACATCAATTGCCTACTACTACATTTTCGTTCTGAAAACAAACGCATGTGTGGGCTTTTTTTTCGAACATACAAAATAATAATAACTTCTTATGTAAATTTTAATAACAACAATACCCTCCTGTTTATGTAATTACAAACTATCATATTGATAAGAATAAAATACTAATATTCTCTTTTTCGAGCTTACAAATTGTTCGAAATCGATATTTCCCCTTCAACGAAATATTTGGTATTTTTTTTGTGTGAGCTATCAAGTAAATTGTTGAAAAAATTAAAATAAATCTCTTCGAGTGCGTACATTTCTTTTTTAGTTTCTCAGATAAATACTTAGATTGAATGGTGCTTGTGTTAGCTTGGATAAGGCAAATGTGTGTGTGTTATTTTTTAAGTATATACATGGAAAAAAAACAGATCTATTGAATATTTAAAAATCGTATGAGTTGGCTTCGTCGTCACCCTTTCTCGCCTTGAAGAGTAGCCTATAAACGATACCAGCCAGAATGCCTCCAGCAATCGGACCCACCCAGTAGACCTTGGGAGACATTAAAAACAAATTGTGTGAACATTTTTTGTGAGGAGAGAGACATATTTTTCAATTACCCATTGGAACTCCCAGTCGCTCATGATGACCGCTGGTCCAAAAGATCTGGCTGGATTCATGCTAGCACCTGTCAGTTTAACCTGGTGGTAGAAAACAAAAATGTTAGGTTAGTCCGTCTAAGTGGAAGAGTGTTCTTTTAACTCACAGCCATTAAATGTCCAGACGTGATGGAGAGACCAATGGCAAGCGGCACTGAACCCTTAATGTCGTTGCGTCTGGTATCGGAAACACCCTTTACTACGAAGACGAGAATGAACGTAATGAGGACTTCTATGAGAACTGCCTGTCCGCTGGTAAGGTCAGTGTTGAAGGCAGTTACACCAAGTGTCGTTCCACCCAAATTGGTTGGGATAGCGACCTGTGGCATAAGTCGCAACGTCGTTAAAGAAATTGAAATTGTATATTGATTTAGTTAAAATAACCTTGATTAGAGCCGCTCCAGCAATAGCACCGATACACTGCATGATTATGTAGAAAACACCCTTCAAAATGCTCATTTCGCCAACAACCATAAATCCAAAGGTGATGGCGGGATTAATGTGACATCCGCTGATGTGACCAAAAGCCTGAAAAGGGAAATTTTAAGATCTTTATGAGAAAATTGGAAAGCATGCACAAACGGAAATCACGGGCTACAAAAACATCTGAAGATTACAAATAAATGCTTGAGCATTGTTATGAAAACGCATTGCTACCCAGGTTTTGCGTTTAGAAAAGTGGAATCGCTAATTCCTTTCTAAAATTATCCAGTTAGGTATACCTCCTAAAAGTTGCATTAAGTTGGAGCTAAAGAATTTGAATGTATCGGAATGGGGCGGGGACACAAGCGACCTTCATAACTTCTACACAATGGCTACAGATATTCGAGTAGAACTACATGAATGCAAACCGCATCAGGAAAAAAAAAAAAAAATAGCAACTAACAAGCTACTAGCTGGCATTCCAGTTCGTTATCCAACTCTTTTGTTTTAAGGTTGCAAAATATGATGCGACCTCCGGCTTGCCTGTCACAATCTTTAAGGATTCCTAGAGATATTGCTACACATACCAGCATCAAAGTTCCTTCAAATCATTTGTCTCGGGGCACACAAATGCCAAGAACACGCAAAATGAAATCTCAACTCATGTTTGCAAATACCTGCTGGACGACGAAAGACCTCAGGCGTTGCATCTGTACAATCGCATCCATCACAATCGATTATTATTAAAATTCTAAAGTTATTCAAATGAAATCATAATCGATAGCCTAATGCGCAGGCAGAACATCTGGTTTGCGGGCATCACGAACAACACATTACCCTGTAAAACCATCGATTAAATCCACCAACCCCAGGCAACGTAAACATAAATAAAAAGTCAACCCAAACACTTGTTGAGTTCTAATTCGAATAATGCGTGTGCCATTCACGATCGATCGATCGATCGCCTTTGCATCGTCAACGTTCAATGAACTTTCGCTAGTAAAAAATAAATAAATAGAAAACGACTTTGGCCATAAAACATTTAAACTATTCCAACGCTCATTCACACCATAGCGGCAGAGAGGCCGACATTCACACAGGTTCCCGTATATTATGAGCCCCCACCAGAAAGTGATTTTTATTAATGAATCGGCGAACTGGACGCAGTAAGTGCACGACTTTGAGTACGGAGCACATACAGTGTAAGCCAACCAAACAACATTCGATCGACAGAAATCACACGAAATGTGGTCTTGTACCTTGGGTGGACCGCCACTCTCTAGAGCACAACACCTGCTAAATCTTGTACGCACTTCCATCGGCATTAATCAATGTTTAGCTGCGTGTGCATTCGTCATTTGTGCACAAATACACACGCAGAAGAGTTGAGACTAAATCCACTTTTTTTTTCTTCTTTTGAGATTGCCAATCATCTACAGTGCACTGCGCAACCTAAATTTTCCTGAACATAACCTTGATTTTCGTTTAACGCAAATTATGGATTTGTTGTAGTAGCTGGGCAATTTGTTTGCATTGGACATGGTCACTGATTATGGAGCTTGCGGTCTGACTATTTGGACTGAAGATTCTTTTCGATTGGAAGATTTGAAATTGTTCGATCATCTAATGAGACAGACCTTGTTTGTAGCCCAATTCTATGGATGCCGATTGAAATCACTAGGCATAGTTAGTTTGTATACATTTTTGATGCCCTATGACTAGCTCTAGCTTATTTCGCAAGTGGTTTGCTGTCAAGATATTTCCAGAAAAATCTCAAGAGATCCACGATTTGTTTGAGTTGTAAAAGAGCTACACTGACAGTTTTTTGTTACGATCCCTTTTGCTTGGTGGTTTCCAAAGCCACCCTTGATAACAAATATTCATTCCTTAATATTCCCTTAGCTTGTTCCTAAACCAACCAGTGGTTATGTATGAGACAAGTGCGTCAACAATATATATAAACAAAACAAATCATAGATATAGATAGATTTAAGGCCGAAAGGCAATAATTTTAAGGATATTGATAAGTTTAGAGCGCTCGCTTACAGCCAGTAAGCTAGAATAAGAAAAATGTTAGTTTTAAATTAGATTTAATCGTTTTTGTCTAGGATGTAAGTTTAATGAAATAGCTCAATAAAAAATGAATTTAAAATGAAAGAAATGCGTCAACAATATTTTGATATACTGGACTATTAAACGCCAAGTTTCCCTTGGTCCTAAGGCCTCGATTTGGTTCACCCCTTTTTTTGTACTGAAAGTCACCAATAAATTCCAAAAAATTATATGAAAAGACGAGGTTACAAGGAATTGCATTTAACCTTGCGGCAAGCCAATTTAAGTTTTCTAAATTACTATTATATTACTCGTGATCCGCCACTACACTTACTCTGGCTAAATCTGATCAGCTTATACTTAAAAAAAAGATGTGCTTAGCTTCTCGAAACTATACGACGGTGGGAGTATTATATTTGAAGCAGCTGAATGTTTCTCGTACGCTTGATTTGGTTGCACCTAAAGCAACACACTGCATCATTGCGACAACAAGAAGCGTTCTTCAAGTCTACATAATTCAATGAAAACGTAACAGCATTACAAATTTTATCCGAGCATTCTTTCATGTTGATTCGCACTTATAAAACATTTCACAATAATCACCAATTCATTCGAATAGCACTGAGCCAAGAATACATTTATTTAGCAATCAGTAACAGTTCAACAATTACTTAACTTCAGACCTCAGTAACTTACCATCACTTACACATACCTTTTCAGTGCAATTGAGATCTTTCGAAGCCCACTACAATTCGGCATTCAACTGATTTGGAGAATTATCGCAAAATTTACACATTTCGCACTCACGCCATCGACATGATAGGCATTTGAACTTAAAATTTTAAATGCGTTGCGATGGTGCCGGTACAGGCGCAAGTCTCCTTTATAAATTGGGTCAACTCGAGAAGTGCACACAATGAGCCATTACAAGCAAAGCCTCTCAATATCTCGCTTCGAACCCATTCACGTTGAAGCGTTTACCATCAACATTTCCCACACTTTTACTTTTTAATTTTGTTCCACAAGAAAACCTACCATGACAACCCTCTGCCATTGTGTATGCAGTTTTAACGCTCATATCACCATTCACATCGACCTTAGCGTCGATCAATTTATCCATAAACATTCTAACCATTCCGATCGGTTCCAAATAAAATGCTACGACTACGATACTCGTATTCTCTCTCGCTTAAAGGAAAAATAAATAATTAATAAATTATAATGAGATTATCTAGAAGTGGTACCACCTCCGCACGCAGCAGGCACCAGAGAACACATTTTTTGATGGATCTGCCAAAGTCAATAGCGCAATCTGTATTGTGTATGAGTGTATGAGCAATGAGCCTGAAGCAAGCCGTTGCCTTGCCTTATCAAGCAATCATTATCCCAAAAAAAAGGTAGTCGTCGTATAAATAATAAACAAAGTGAAGAGCCTCTCGTGCAACTCAAGTGTTGACATTTAAAAGTATTTATTCATTTTGACATAATCTGCACAACAATAAATTTACATTTATTTCAGCCAACAACAAGGAGGCCATTATTGTAACTTTATTTTCTTGTTGCCACTCGTAGCTATCTTTCACACGAACATCATCTCCCATCGCCAGCATCTGAATTAAAAATAACCTGCATGATTGAATCATGTTTAGCTGCGTGTTATCTTTTGAGGCGTTGATAAGCTTAGCTTAATGGTATGAACCAAGGTATGCAATACTCATGTGAGCTGACAATTGATCCTTTCGTTGGCCTTCAATGTGCGAGTGGTGATCTATGATGGCAACTGTAACAGTAGCCGTAACCAATCTTAAGCAAATACAATGGGCTAAATAAAAGATACAGACGAGATTTTGTCTTAGAGAAGGTAATATGTCGGCACTCAATTTTCGGGTGTCACACTGACATACAAATGTTATTATTCTCATGATATCTTGGTCGACAAATGAAAATGGCAATTAACAAAAATTGTTTTTAAATTAACGTGTACACACGTTTCACTACTACGGTACAAAGGCCAATTGTTTGGTAATACATTTAATTGATTTATGTTTTTCTAAAAATATATTTTAAGCCAGGTGAAGTATGGAAACATGATTGATTGACGAACTTGAATTTCTTTGGTTAACACAGTTGATGAATTTTAGATTAAATTCCGAGTTGTTAATCACCGCTTTCAAAAACATAAATATCGATATAATTGATTGATTCAGTAGGAAATGTACTTCGTGCAGTAAACATGTTCGCTGAGTTCTGTAGTATAAAACCCATGGGAAAGAAAAAAATACATCTAAGGAAGATGGTGCTTTCTATCGTCACAGCAAATATTGTTAAATTTGTTGAATATTTTCCATCATCATCAAGTATCTAGTTTAATAAGTCTGACAGCTGTCTGACTAGATGTATCTCGGCTTTGATTGGCTGAAATCGGTCATATGAGCAGCTGTTTCAGTTGACGTTTATGGAGGGGTAGCCGACGAATAAAGTCAAGAAATTCGTGACTGAGCATTAAGTTGAGAGTTCGGATAAGTGGATGACGAAGGAAAAGTGACGTTCCCGACCAATCTAGTTTTTGCATTCAGATTACATCTTATCCAGACCAATCTAGTCGACATAAGATAACTGGATTCTTCATTTTTGTCCATCCCATTGTCTCTGTTGACACATCTCGTGATCTACAAATCGACTCTGCTTTGTTGCGTCCCACCTACAAGTGTTAACGCATCCGCAACATTTAATCGATATATCAAATACTCTTCCATTTTGTTTCGTTTTGACAGATCGCCATATTGGACAATAGTTTTCTGCAAGCAATTTTGAAAGTCATAAAAAATGGTAAAAATTAAACATTGAAGTTTATTTTGAAGCGCAATTCCTATTAAACGAAAATCATATTCGGGATAAATGCAACGAAACTCATTGTAGCTTAATGCATGTTCAAAAACAACTTCTGTGAGCTCGTAAAATTTACAGTCAGCAAAATATTTATTTTATAGCGTCAATAATTGTTAACACTTTTTCGCATCTCATTTTTCAATCATCGAAATCTGTCTAATTCAGCCTAATGGCGATAGTTTATTAATATAGCCACATAATTTATTTAAGAGTGGCATAGTTTTTCACATTTATACGATAGAAAAACAACAAAGGAATATAAATGTGTTGAATTGTTCAATTGTGACCGGAAATAGCCCTCGCAAAAGTGCAAAAGTGAGGCTAACACGATTGCATAGTGGAAGCTTGTTACATAACAATTGCAGTCCGGAACATGCAACAGATTAAACAAAACAATTTAAATCATACGAAATTTTTTTTTGTAATTTTACCACTTGAGTGCACAGTCTGGAATAAAGAGGTTAAACTCTTCACATAATTAACTGCAATTAAGTGAGTGCGCTCTTGCCAACTAAGATGGCTTGATTTTTTAATACCGCGACATAGACAGATTGGCATAGTGTGTACGTAAATTGCTCAAAATTATTCACTTCAATGGGTTTGATTAATTGACGGAAGAGAAAGTAAGGCTCTAATGACTTTGACTTTTGGTTGAACCTACATTAACATTTGGTCGGAAAATTAAAACTCCTTGCGAAGACGAAATGAGGTGTTCGCTGTTTTATTTGCCAAAAGATTTTGGAACATAATTTGTTATGTAAATGGAATCTTTAAATTAGTCAAAAATTTACCGCAAAGCAAGCATGCATAAGATGCTCGTTTTAAAGAGTAGGTACCCATAGTTTTTTAACTTTTTCGATGTAACGATTTCAACCAAAATTGGTATTTGAGCTTAAGTAGATGGAGTTACCATAACGGTACTTTTGAAATTTGGACATAACTCATAACATTTCTATGGTAATTTGGTCATTTCCTACTTAATAGCAAACTCAGTTTTTGTCTATATTATCGTACAATAGATTTTTGAAAAAGTAATTTCTTTCTAAAGATTTGGTTTTCTTTAGTTTACCTGTAAACGGCGATAACGATTTTGACTAAAATACATACTTTTTAATTGATGTTTTCATAATTATTGTGTCCTTAATTATCAATTCGAATCACCGAAAACGCTGATTTAAGAAAAAACTGCTCATATCTCGAAAACAATGGTATTTTTTAAACTAACATTATCAGTTATAACATACTGTTATAACATACTGTTATAACTGATAATGGAGATTCAAAAACAAATCTCTAAAATCTTACATATAAATATATGTAAAGATATCAGTCCAATACAAACCCTACTTCACTAATCTGTTCCAATAAAAAATAAAATCATGCCCTTACAGATCAAAACACAGAAACTCCTACTACGCTTGTCCTCGTACTAGAAAATCGTGTTAAGTGTATTAAGAGCTTATTAAATAGGCGCTTATAACTCACTAACCAGAACTTACGAAAATCCCATGTTACGAGAGCTTCAACTTTTAAAAACGCACATTGTTATATGTACTGCCAACTGCCATATCAGATGAATAACCTTAAAGTGAATTTTATTTAACACTATTCCTTTTTCTATATGAACCGATTCTTTGATTTAGCATTGCTTCTCGGATTTTTACCGACATAGGTTCCGAATAAAATAAGAAAACAACCAACCAAACTTTTGATTAACGCGAAAGTTTCGTTCGACCCAGTCGTGCACTTTCCATCAAAGACTTTGGAATTTACTAGATTTTCTTAACCAAAGTGCAAGACTGAGATAACAGAAGATTTGTATACCAAACTGCAGACTTGAACTTGCTATCGAAACCCAACTGAATAAGTACAAGCGCACATCTCATATCTGTTATGCTGCAATTTATTACAATTAATCTGAAATTTACACTTTATTGTGCTAAAAACGTTCGAACTTCTAACCTTTGGAACAGGTAGCTGCAATTTAAATCTATTAAATCTGATTCACCCCCAGCAAGCTTTGGTTAAACAACAAACTTTTCCATTATCAATATACGACAATGCAATCCGTTTACTAATTAACAATTAGGCGGCAATACATCCACGTCTTGTTTCATGATTCTCTAATTTATCTTACGTAAGTATAAAATTAAAATCTACTCAGTATTGTCTTAAAGTTACGAGAAGTACCTACAGTTCGCAAGTGTTAATGTACAAAGCTTTCCCAAGTGGATTCCTGGAAAGCGCATCTACAAAATTGTGTGTTGTTTACGATTTTTACAAATTTGATTTGCAGATAACTTCAAATTGATGAACTTAATTGAGTTATAAATTAGTAAAAGTCAACATTTGTGAAGCCTCTGAAATTGATAGAAGGGTTGAAGGCGCCGAAGATTACCCATGTCGAAAGTGAATGCGGGTGACAGCGTTGGTTTTTAATTGTCGCTTGCCTTTGAAATAAGATAGGAGTATTTGTAAGTGGGTACAGATAACGGATAGGAATGTCACGGGAGCAGAATTAAAAAAAAAATGCTATCTTGTACGTAATTTCTAGTTTTTGATATGTTTTTTACAAAACTAATTATTGTTGATATCACCGGCTCATTCTTCTTTTGTGCAAAATGTTTATTAAGAATTGGGCTGAATAAACTTATCTTTAACTATAAATTGTTGAGGAGTATTCTGTGCCTCAAAAATAAGGATTTGACGTTGCAACTGAGGGGATCTTGCATTTAGCATCCATTATCACCGACCTTCTCAATCGAAATGTAGCTCACAGATGGATCCAAATGGACAACAAATGCGATATTATTCCTCCTCGTAAATGGACACATTTTGCAGACGTTTCTGAAATGAAAACCCCTTCAATATGAAATAGCATCGCCAGTCAAAAAAAAAAACAAAAACACGTGGAACATTTTTATGTTTGCAGAAAATCTCATGCCATGATGTGCTAGCTCGTGAGTCATGCTACATACAACTCTGTCTGAAAAGTGTTCTAAAAGTGAACGTCAACCATAACTGTGAATAGAACGCATCGTGAAATGATGAAAACTATCAGCCCGACCACAAACTTCTAATACTAGAAGTCTTTGCCCCTTTGAAAGCGAGCTTGTCTCCGAGATGAAATCGCTTTGGCTGGCCATTATGGAGAATGTCACGCACAAGTGTGATTAACGAATAGTAGCGTGACTTCTGTCTGTACTGTCAATGAAATATAAATCTGTGGGGAAGGTGCGTCGTAAGCAGGTGCAAGTCAGAAGCCATCATCAGCATCACTGTAATCGCTGACATCATGAAGCTGAATCTGGCATAATGTATAATTCACTTTGACATGGCTTTCGGTCGATTATGGCATAAAATGAACGTCAAAACTTTTCAATTTGTATTCACACTTAGTAATTGGCTGTGAAAATCGAATGCGTTTTAACACTATTTTAATAGCTTTTATTTTTCGTGGCATTATCAAAAGATCAATGGTGATGGTGAGGTCTTAATCTCCGCAGTCCTACACACAAATATATGGAAATATAGAGCGTTTAAAAAAAAAAAAAAAAATATACATTTATGATAAATAGATAAATTATAAATAATTTGTTTAGCCTTGACATTTTGTCATTTCGATGAAGAATAGACTTTACCATTCATGGCACACATTTTTCACCTTAATATGATTAATAGCCTGCTCATATCAAATGATGTGTTGATCATTAGGTATTATTACAAATATATTAAAAAGATACACTTCTATGGGTTCACTAACCTGAGCTAAAGCGGCCACTGTCAATCCAAAGGCGAATGCAATCTGTACAACTGTCGGCGTGTACCCATTGCCACCTACGGTGCTTCCAACTCCAATAAATATCAAAAAGAATGTTCCGATGAATTCAGCCAGAAGCGTTCGCCAGATATTTTTATTATCTGTGATATCGGAAACTCCGATGAGTTGAGACATTCCTGAAAGCAAAAGAATTTAAAGGCAAAAATTAATTGATTGGTTAACTCTGAAATGTGAATATAAAGATGACTTTTAGATTGATTAACTTAGACACAAGAAAACAATTAATTTGACTTTGAATATTAATCCGGTGATCAAAGCTTGATAGTAGTATTATCTCACGTACTTAATGGCCGAGACAATCATGCACATTCAATTATCCTGTGCATTAATTAATCAGTCAGGCAGAAGGGAAAATTACTCAGTATTTAGGTTCATCAATTTTAATGTGACGGCTCCCGTATTGTCATCCCAAAACATTTTCCGAGCTACAGTGTTTACATTAGACAAATCAGATTGTTCAAAAACGTTTCTGCGTTTAGTCGTTAAGATGTTAAATAACATTAAATTAAAAATCCCTTAATAGTTAATAGCTTATAAGGGACTATCCAAAAAGTCGTAACATAATTTATTAAGTTTGTCGACATTTTTTATAAGCCTCACATTTTAGTTTGAAAAGTTCTTCTCTGAATGGATCACAATAAATGTATTAGTGTAGTTATCTCATACAAGCAAAATAGCACCGCAAAAGTGCACGACTTTGTCGACCGAAGCTTTATTTTCCTTGTGCAAATAAAGAGGCTTAGCGAAGAAGAAGTCCTTCAAAATATCCGATCGTATAATGTGATATTCGATAGTTCTTCAGATTCGCACTCAGATTTCAGATTTCGTGTGTATAATCGAACATAAGAACATCAATTGCTTTGTTTTATGTTGATATTCGTGCGATCCGAATATGTGTATGTGTAGCCTTCGACAGTTTTAAAAGCGCTTTCCATTCACTGGTTAAATTTTATATTAAAACATTCGAAATTATGCGTTCAATTGATTTCCAAATATTTATACATAAATAAGTTACAAAAATACATTCACCGTATGCAATGCCTTTCTATGCTGCAGAAAAAATTCACGATAACCTAAACAAACTCCACCAATTGTGAAACTCAAACGCAATTGATTTGGTAAATCTGAAGCAGATCCAAGAAAAAAAAACCCAGATTCCCAAAACTGCTCTGAGAGCACCCAACCGAATACCACATAGGTTTCCTAAAAAGCTGCCGCGAACGTCTGACAAACTCCGAGATTATGACTGTCATGAAAGAGCTTCTCCATTAGCCGTTTGGACACGGTATAAAATTGTAGATGCCTTCCATTCGTCCCAAAAATCTCACACAAAAAAAAGGTTGTGAGAAGCTAGGCCTAGGGTCCCTACGAACCTGCTGCTCGAACTATATATTTATTTTTTATTTGTAAGTGGCCTATCACATTCAGCCGTTCGTATACGACACAAAGTTCGAGTCATACAAAATATCAAATTCTTATCAGATATCAAATAGCAAATAGTACCATAACCATTCGCATTGCATGCTGTGAGCAGATCACGTTTTAAGTTGTCAATTTATTTGGTGTGCGCTCTGATCTTGTAGAGCCTGCTTAAAAATAGCAAAAACCTTTTTTGTCAACTTTAAAACAAAATATTCGACATTATAAAAATATTTTGAGAAATGGCTTTGATAGTATTGCGTTTCTTATTAATATGTTACAATTAAAGCAATACTTAAGAAATTATCAACATAAAGTTTGAGTGGCATCGTATCGTTTCCTAATTGATCAGCTTTTTCCTATAATTGCCTTTAAATTGAATCCATTGGCACCACAATAGTGACGAGCTCAACGGAGGTTTTTGACTGCACGAAGACAATTTTTAATCAATATATTTGAAGCGTTTTGTAAAGACATGCGGTATTTGACACAAATTTGACGCCTTACCATTTCACAAAAGTAGCAGACATCAATATCACTTTTGCACATGACAAGGCGTCAACTGTTGTTTCCTTTTCCGACGCTGTCATACAGTCTATGGTCAAGTATTTGATCAATTGTATTGTTCTCGCTCCATATAGACCAATATCACGTCGACAATCAGAAACTGCTGCAATGGTCATCAAACGGACTTTAGTACCTACTGGAGTTATTTGACCCAAAGGTTTTTTGATTTGAAATCAAATTAACTAATTAACTTCATAATATGGCTCAAAGATAGAAAATGAGTAGGTGTGACATTGCTACTTGAGTCGAAGTACGTACTGCTTACCATCACACGTAGATGGTACTTAAGATCTTAAATATAAGTAGCAATAATCCCCCTGACAGCCCAATACACTTAATTTCTCAAATCATGAAAGCGCAATTTGAAGGTTTAAATATACTCGTATTAATTGTGCTTATGATTTGGCGAATCACAAGTTTTCGAGGAAATTTCGAGCACTCCTATACCCTTTCCTTACCAAACACAAACGCGAAAGTGTTTTATGTTACTACAAGTAAACAATTCACCTTCAAAATATTCCCGTAATCTGTCCAAAAGAAGCATGACGATTTTATTTGTTGACTCTACTAATGTATTGAGAAAAAACTTCTTTTGCTAGAGCGCCGTACTAATAACAAATTTTAGTTTCGACGATTTACGGGAGCTCACAATTGCGAAATTTGTATCGAAAATATAGCCACTGTGAACTTCTTAAATTTAGAGTCCAAAATAACAATGTTTATTTGTAAGGAACCAGAGTGTTCTGTTTACGTATACCGGCGCGAACCCAACCGCAATACGAGACGTTTTTTGTACAAAGCACGTTCTACACCTAACTTCAAAACATTACTGCGAAAACGGTGTGAATTTGACTTCGCTGGAAAAGGTTATCAAACATTTTCGATGGTCGTTGCTAATTAATCGCATCAATTAGAATCGATTTAAAAAGAGGTAAACAAAATGCAGAAGGCAGAAGATAAACGAAAATAGACATTCAAGCACCTACTACTCTCCAGAATATCAGAACATCAAAAATGACTTAGATATGCGAGTTTCATACTGTCCGACGACGCGTGAATTGATTGATGGTCGTTGAAGTGACGTTTTACTTGTTGCTTGCTGTGGAATCGCCACTTTTGCTTGTGAAGTTCTCACGTTTCGTTGAGCTGCCGGGTGCTGTGGCAGTTTGGCCTCTCGCTGTCGCTGGTGTGGGGGAGGCACACTGATAATGAAAATAGCCGCCAATACTACACTGTTAGTTACTCTTGAGGCTGTTACGGGCTCAAGTGCATTAGGGCGTTCGGTGAAGGTGAGTTTCTATAATCCTGCACTTGAAAATAATTGATTACGATTATGGGGGCTGTTAAAATGGGACTGAAACATGTGTTATGGCTGTACTGATAATATTATAAACGTGCAATTAGTACACGCAATTTTCGAGTGAATGATAAGATACAACAATTAATTTGAGCAATCAATTGGTGGTGGAGGATTTGCTTTTTGAATACGTAATAAACGTAATACGTGATAAATCGTGTATGAGTATCCTGTATGGCTTGCATAATTGAATGGAGGATAATCATTAAATAATAATTAACGCTTGTTGATTGCAGAAGAACAAAATTATGGTTTGTTCGCGAATGTCTCCATATAAACGGGAAAAGGCCTATTAGATTAATAAAGGTAATGGGATTTCAATTCAAACTGTGACACGTTTAGTTAAATGATATGCTTATTTGTTGCTTTGAGTCAAATAAACCGGTCAACGAGGGAAAAACCAAGAATAACGCGAAAATATCCAACGATGAATTAATTCTACGCCGTTAAGGTGCCTGTCCATTTGAGAGTACTTTCGCTAGTAAACTCTCGAGAGTTACGGTCGGGTGGCTGTCCATTTGAGACATAAGAGTAATTAACGCCACAGCGTTAATAATTATTAGCATTGGTCTTAAAAAAAAAATGAAGCAAAAAAGAAATGCCGGATTAAACCATGGGTAGATCATCGTCGTCAACTCTGTGCAGAGTCTACTCTTACAAGAGAGCTTCAAATTGAAGATGCTCAACAGTTCAGGGATTTTTGCCGTTTGACAACAAGTGAAATAGAATATATATTTCAAGATTACTAATAAAGTATTTAACATCATTAATAAAAATTGCTATCCTGGTTTCTCAAATTATGAAGCTTTCTTTTTATTTCGGCTTCAGAACACGAAAACTGTTCTGCAAATTCCATTAATATTACTTTTTTTTTGTTTCTGTCGCGAAATGCGGTTGTGGTTTTCCATAAAATGTCAATCATATTTCTCTCAATTTTTTACTCTCAAATGGACAGACAGAAAAAGATTGTTTATACCTTGAGACAGAATGCTGAGAGTGTTCGTGCTTTTAGGGAAAGTTAAAAGGTTCTTGGTGAATTTATTATTTATAATTATTAGAACTTTCTGTCGGCGCATACTATTTTTTTATACACTAATAGAAGGATTTGTTAGTTTTTAAGAAGATTGTTAGTAAAAGTTTTACTTGCTTCGTGGTTTCATAAAACCTCACAATGTTTTTTCTTATATACCTACATACACATATTTTTTTTTATGCGCATTGCATAGCGAAACTGGGTTTTGATGGTGATGGTTGAATCCAAGCAATGAGCAAAGTTTTAGTATGTTTTGTAAACATGCAGAAATTTCGTATGGACCGAATTTTCGTAAAAGATTCTGTAACTTGTGTAGCAGGTAAACTAACAACAAAGTTTGCATAGCTTCTTAAGCTGTGAAAGTCAGAAATCGGATTTTCCAGATACCCGCCTCTCATGGAAAAGACCTTAAGAGCTATGAAATAAAATAAATGTAGCAAAGGAAGAATTTTCAACGACCTAAACAGGTCCATAGTGTGAGCTAAACGATGAGAGCTACAAACATTTCGTATAGCAGATTTTGCAGCTTACTATTTATATTAAAATGGAACAAAAGTCCAGTAGAACATCCTCAGTGGAATAACCGGTCGGAAAACCAAACTGTACTAAAAAAATTGAAATTATTAAATTCTCGTTTTAACTACTTTGTCAAGAACTTGATGACAACAAAGAAATTGGTCCATAATTGGATGTGTCAGTAGTAATTGGTTTGAATAGAACTCTGACTTGTACTCTTTACGGAAATAGATTCACATTAGATGACAAATTTAATACATATATCCTATTAGATTTGACAATATCTTTTTGTATAAGCTCGCGAGAATTTTTTATGTAGGTAGTTTATGTAGCGCACACATGGGTACGTGTATCAGCGGCATTTGTTATAGAAAGCAATTGTTGTAACTGAACTTGTATTGGCAGTACAGAAATCCGTGCGAGAAAAAGCAGATTCATGTGCTAATTTCACTGCGAAACATACAATGAACTCTATGACACTAAAGCTGCAAATCAGGCCTTGGCATAAAGTACTCACTCAGCCATACCCACGCCTTATTGAAATGATGCTCAGCATTAGCGATTCAAATAGGCATTTCCAGACTCAGTGTCCCGCAAACCCTCGTCAATAATTATCTAGTTGTAAAAAAATGAAAGCAAACCCAATTCTCGTTGTAGGTGTGAGGAATTTTCATTTTAACCTGCAAAGCTTCGAATGGAAAAACACAACCTAACACAAACGTTCAAATACCACAGCATGACTAGCCAGATTACATTATTGTCTTTCCTTTGCTTTGATCTTTTTTTTTTCTAATTTCACTTTGACTTTCAATCAGCCGCCTTTTGTTTACATCCACTTGATGGCGTTGGTTTTAGCTGTTTCCGTCGCAATTCAATTGATTTGTGATTTCTTTTACTGGTCTTCACGTGTTTTCTATCTCTATCTCGGTCCCATACCGCACTATAGCGCAGATGTGATCAATTTTGTACACAAAATTAAATCCATTCGACATTGTATTCTGCACGTGATATGTTGGGAATGTTGTGTCGATGCTTTCGTACAAATGAATATGTAAATATATTTCGACTGAACTAATGATTGGTAGAAAATGTCAACGGTTCGCAAAGTCGTTAGTTTCATTCGCAGCGGAATGATGCATCATAGTAATTTAATTCAGTCAGCTTATTGTTTTCTCTTGGGGTATATAAAGAAGAAAAAAACTAATAATGGGCTTCGATGTAAACATAAGTCACCAACATGCACAGCAAACTGGAGATGATGATCAACTTTATGACCGGTAAGCCGTGTGTCAAGGAGATCAGTGATAGACTTTAAAGTGCGCTATGCGTTGTTCTATCAAAGCCACGTCTGACGGAGTTTAGTGGTACTGACTGATATCAGTTTTTTGTTTGTTTAGAAGCTGGGGCTTGGCGTAAGGACGTTCTGTACTATAAATGCGAAATGGAGACTTTATTGTTATTGATGTGATGCTGTTCTCAAATATTTACATGGATGACAAAATAACCACACTTTTGACAGATAAAAATTACCAAACTGCCAGCAGGAATAGCAGAATATTGAAACGTAAAGTTAAAATTTGGTGATGGCATTTCTGGCATTTTGTTAATCCAATTATTGTCGTCTCTATTCGATTTTCGTGCAGTTGCGTTACATTTTTATTACTTGTCTTCTTTTCAAGGATAATTCGATCTTATGCTTTTGCATAAATTGCTTAATTGTTGTAAAGAAGTTTTGTCAGTTTTGCAGTTAATTGTCTGTTCTCGATTTGCTATGCGTAATTGCTTTTTGTTGATCTCGTTAAATTTGATTGTATCTATGCTTTTGTTTGTGTTTGTTTTGATTTTGTTTTTGGTTTTGGCATGAACGCATAGTGTTTCTATAATCCACATTTTTTTTATAGTAAAATTCTTTAGATAACCAGTAAGTCGAATTTGACCATGATCGTTCGATCATTTGTTAGATAATCTGGTTTTTTGCCTTGTGTCGTTCAAACGCATAATTAGCACACAGTGTAATCATAGCTTAAGAGTTTCTTATCTTTTTCCCGCAACATTTCCTTAATTTGGTGGACCTCTAATTTTATCGGGAATCGTACATTTGACTGGACAAATGTGGCGCAGTTTTAAAGTAATATTTAAACACGCAATTTCTTAAAGCAAAAGTGAAAACAGGCTCTCTCTCGTGCATTTTAAATATGTGCTTTATTAACAGCACTTGTAATTTGTTAAATATAAAAACATTAAGTCCACGGATATTAAATGTTGTAATAGTACGAGAAATAGATAAATATATCAATGATATTTGCATCATTTACAGCAGAAGTAAGAGAGGTTGAAAAAGAAAAAAAGATCGTACGTTATTGGAAGAAGCAAAATTGTTGCAAACAGTGCCATTGCCTAACGTGAAACCAACATCGCAAGGAATTCGAACAAATCAAATTTTAGCCTTATCTAATTATAGTGGAATAACACCAACCGTTTTCCCTTGATTTAATATCCGCAAAACCACTATTTGGCAAGGCACTAATTAATTTTAGTCCATGTGTTACTTTTTTGAATGAGTTGCATTTTTCCATTTCAATAAATAATTATTGGACAACTTCTCAATGTCAAATATTGCCATCGATTAGATAAATTTACAAAATTGGTTAACAACACAGTCGCGGTGTTGTCTGTATCAATATTGACTTCACGCATTAGTACCTAATGGTCAAAATTGATCGACCAATTAGGAAAGCAAATATGCAGTATTTGTCCATTTATTCCGTAAATATTTTGTGTCGGGTTTTATTACCTGTTAATAGTTCATTGGTGCTGTCAATTTACTAACTATGCAGATGGAATTATCAGCTCGCATAATATAAACTAGCAATGAATACAGTATCAAAACATCACACCCAAACCATCGGCGATGCCTGTGGGACTGACCTTGCGAACCGCAAAGGTAACCAAGTGTCTGGGATCGGAAGTGTAAGAAATGATGGAGTAGCATAAGAGCAAGTAAAAATATCATCATCTTAATAAGTCAAGGCTAGTTATTGAAGCCACACTTTGGTGAAACATTCATTAGTCACAGTGACGAAAGGTTTTAGAATTTCTTTGTTTAACAGAAGACAATATGTACATGTCGAAAATATGGCAGGTGGATAAAGTGCAAGCGGTCTTTGAAAGAAACAAGGACAGAGTTATTGCTTTAACTTTTACTTTTAAACCTTGGGTGAAATGAAAATTCGTGAAATGCCAGAAAACTAAGGCACTCCGCATTGCGGGTACACGTTCCATCTTCACTGTCTAATTACTCATGCTGCTGCTGACATTGAATCCAATTGCAGAAATGTCAAACCACTATGGCGGCACCGAAAGCACTTTGTACCAACTATTTCACAGCACTGGTGATGAGCCTACCACGTGAAATGACGGCATCAGTATAACAATATTCTTGGGGCAAAAAAAAGTTCAGTTTCCATTGCGGCACCTGTTTCAACACACGAGTACATACTTGCAGGCGAGTTGACGCCCGTTTAAATTTTCTACTAAATGCCATATTAATAAAAAGCTTCGATGCGGTTTGTGCGACAAGTAAAAAAACGGGCAGAAAATTTATATCCACTTCACTACTACTTTTTGTGCATGCAAAATGCCCTCGACATTGACCGATGGATGAGGATGTGTGACAACAAAGTGATATCAGTTTCCGCAGCGCTATAAAAACCACGAACATAATTACTGGATCGTGAGTTGTGCTGTCAAAGTGGCTCAATCGCTAGATTATGTGTGCTACCAGATACAGTTGTATTACTTGTGTCGTATATATTTCTTCAATGAAACTGATTTTGCATATGATTTTGCAAACATGATATATTTCAAGTTCGCTCAGTTTAACGCTGTCGGCAGATAGGAAGCAAAATAAACAAACTGATAAAAAGATAAGTCAGAGGTGACAGTTTCTTCAGAAGTCACTTTTTGTGGACATTGCGACGTAGTGACATGTGTGGCCTGAAAAGATATCGATGCAGATCGCCGAAAATGCTCATGCTTTGTAAATGCAAAACATTGATAGATATTTCGAAAGATAAGCGGAGAAGTATATTTTTGGCTAAGAGTAGATAAAATAGCTTGTGAATTTTTCAGATTTCATTGAATAATATTTTGGTAGCTCCTTCTCTAGAGGAACCTTATTTATGAACTTGTAGGAAGGCACATTGATGGGTGTTGAAGGTACCTACGATATAAACAAATTTGTGTACGCCGCATTCACAAATTAACACAAATAAATAGTTGTTTAAACTTTTATTTTATACAAGAGATTAATCAGCAATTCCATTGAACAGTATACTAGGCTCCAGAGCAGCTTAAAACTTCTTGGAACTTGTTGAAAACCTGCACTAAAGTCCAGACACTTTTTTTTTTGGTTACTTACTATACAAAACTGAATCCAGTCAACACAAAATACAATCTTATGTGACAACTAAAAAAACAGGCAATTTATGAAAAAAAAACTTCTTAATAAATACCTATATAAAATAGATCTTTAATATAATACATGAATTTGCTTTCTAACTTTCTAATGCAAGGACAAAAAAAAAAACAAAACATTCCTTATTTATTTTTAGCTTATGTTAGTATCAATATTTCTTACGGTTACTCCGTGCCATCCGACTTGCTGTATCTGTTTACAATAAATAGAGAAAAATATGTATTATTCAGCAGCCTAGCTTTTAGTTATTTTGATTACAGCAATTGAAGCAAGAATTGGAAATTAAAAGAATGTGTATATTTCTAAATTGTAAGCAGCTACTTAAAAACATAGGTTGATAAGAAATGCAAACAACCGTAACCGTTTAAGCAATAGGCATATTATTAAAAATGTGGTTGAAATAAGTAAATAGTAAATGTCATAGTCCAATGAATGCTATAAAGTAAGGCACTCTGAAAACAGCGTTACATATTTCAAGTGCAATTTTCTTCTTAAGCAATGATTCTGCAAAACAAAATGGAAGCTCAATTAATAAGTTTGAATATATTTCTTATTTTAAGTAATAAGAAGTTTGTCAATAAAGAATAATTACATAATGCTCTTTGAGTACAGTTCAGCAATCATAATTGAACGAACTAGTAACAAATGAAATCGCTACATTTTATTTTGCTATGTTTATCATTCGAAAATCAAAAGATATAGAAAATATTTTAATCGACGTTTTTAAAGTACCTACTGACACGCCTGACACTTTGTACGTAGACAAACATGACGTTGGCATGTTTGTTTGATAAAATTAGAATAGCGGTCGGCGTAATTCCGTTGTAGATAAAAATTTGTTCAAAGTCTATAAAATTTAATTGGGTGAATACTTGAATGATATAGATGTACATGTACAGGCGTAAGGCCACGTTGGAAACTTGAACACATTCATATCATAATATCTGAAAGGAATATCAATTAATTGTATTCCTTATAAGAAATTACAGCCTGATTCCTCATTCAATTTAATACAATTGTATTATGTGTGCCGCATAGAGCGCGTAGCTCTGCTATATTTTTAGGATTGCGATTGAGATTCTATTTAAATCCCCCACGAGCTTGTCAATGAGGCTGTAAACATTTAAAAATCAAATAAATCAACACCGATAACCACATACAAGTGATTATTAGAAATATTTATTTTTAAAATATCCAATCTGCAATATTGAACTAAGCACGTTCGTATGGAGTTCAACCACGTTTTTAGAAATATTTTTAAGCATTTCAGCAATAGTTTGTGTGCAAAAGTCAGCTATTTGCATAGAAATGCAACTTAATTAGTTTACAATTAGAATTAAAGCACGTACTGCGGTGAATTTATTAGCTTTTGCGCAATAATTAGCTCATTGTTTATTTTTCTTATCAGGTAGAATTTTCGTGTACAGAGAACGAATGAAAAAAATAAAAATCCGACTGATCATTTTTTTTTTTTTTTTTCAGTTAATGTATATGGTAACAGTAGTCGCGTCAGAAAGAACATAATCCTAGACATTTGCGGCAGAAACTGAACTGGAATCTGGTATCTGAGTTGTTTGCTTTGAAAAATGTTTACCGGATTCGGTAAATTATTCTTCTTAAAGAAGCGAGAGACATCTGAAGCGGAAAATGTTGACTCTTTCAAAATAAATTGCTCCGAAGTTAACTTTTGTCAAATATAACGAACGGGATATTTTACTATATACTCGTATTGCATTGATGAAGATAACTATGAGACTGGTTCTTTCAATTCTATCGGCCGATTATTTTTGAAGCAATAAAAGCAACTTTTCAGGAATCATAAATATGCCACCCTCCTCCATGACTCAGATCCCCCTTTCACATAAAAGAAGAAGAATTAATGTCAAATGACAGCCATTTTTTTTTTGTCGATAATTCAAATTAATATTTTCCATAAATAAGGGAATCTTGACGGCTGCTTATTCATATTTCCAGATCATGTAGCCTAATTTCGAACACTAAACAAGTCCATCATTTCGATCTAACTGAAAGTGGAAAAGTGTTAGGTACACCCATTAGTCACATAGCAAAATAATTCTAACTAAAATTCCAGCAGACAGTAATAATGATTCGCGATTCCTATTTTTTTAATCATAATAATCATAAACATAAATCAATGTAGTCCCTCCATTGTTGTGATTCGAACAACGCAACTGTGTCAACAAATTTTATTTACAACATCATAAAAATTCAAGTTCAATGACAGTTTTAACTAAGTAACTAAGTCAGCTAGCGGGCTGTCGTGCTCACCGTAAAGAAGAAAAAAAAAAAAAAAAAAAAAACAAACACGATGAAGCTACTTGTTAATTTGATTGCAAGTTGTAAATGAATACTTGAGCTTGAGAGCCCAAGCTTGTCACGGATATGTAATTGAGATGTCATTTAAATTACTACTGGTTTAATAGATGTGACAGGCTTATGATGCATTTTTTTTTTAAGACAACTATTTCTCTTAATTAAATTCTGTTAAGTAGCCTACGAGGTTCTAAAAAGGTTCTTTATTAGTCACAGTGAAAGGCTAGTGATATATGACCACCAAGAAATAAATCTACCAACCATCAGGTAGGTATAGTCGTACATCAGTTCGAATGCATACCAAACGACACAAATGAGGAATGTCCATCACTACCAACTAACAGCTTTTCAATTATTTCTCTGTTCGGCGCAAGAAAACCGTATTTTCTCTAACACTTTCGCTGGAACATCGCCATTGGTTTCTTTTTTCATTCCTATTTTCGGTTTTATACAAAAAAGTGAAAAGCCAGTCAACGCCGCTACATATACTCGTCTTGGGCCACTTATTCATGTTCATGGTGAGCCGTTAAAAAAATTGTGTCGAGGAGAGTGTACAGTGTACTTGCTTGCATCTGTATCCAAAACATTGGGGTAGTGTGCTCAAATGGGGATAATTTCGTAAACAAATTGGACAGTAGCACAAAAATAAGAAGCCCCCTGGCAAATTAAGCCTCGTGTGCATTTTTTGCCATATTTTGGAATAAAATCAATGAGATTTCAGGTCAAGTTTACGTCTAAGTGGTCGGTTAGTAACAAAGCCCACTTGCTATGTCTCAAATTAGCTTTGGATCCAATCGGATGAAATTTGCTATGGGAACAATATACGATTACTTGGAGCGGTTTACGGTTATAGGTGTAGCAATAGAGAAATGTAATCAACGGATAAGATTTATGATTCGCATCATTGCGAATATTTCTGTTCGTAGAGTGTTTGATGAATGAAAAAATGAGAAATGGATAAAATAAGCCAGCTTATAGGTAACAATTAGCGGGGGACTTTGGTTTAATAAATAGCATTACCAATTAAACAGATGTGTTTGGTAAATCACATCCGATTTATGTATTGACTTGAGGCGAGTTTAAAATGCTATTTAATTAGGAACTGCGATTAATTGGCCAATAGGTGAGGGGCAGGTTAATACATGCTGGGGTATAAGCAAAAAAACAGTAGTGTATTGGTTTCAATATCAATTCTTGATGGATCCATCGGTCGGTCGAAGTTGCTTAGAAATTATAAGGTTATTCAATTCATTATTTTCTTTTTTTGTTTAAAAATCTGGGGCATTTTCCCGCCATCCAGTTTCGCGTAGAGAAGATAATTTGTGTTTACAGTAGTAAGACGGATATCAGCCAAATGATGAAGGTAGTTTTTCGCCTGCGTGCCTTATAAGTCTTCCTAAGATCTTGAAATTTTATATAGTTATTCATACTTTCACAAAATAAGGTTCAAAGAGTTATTCTCAGCCTGAAATAAAAGTGATTTTCCTACGACACTCATTGCATGAGGTAACAATTGTAACTATTGCTCAGTTATAGCTACAATGTTTTTGTTTTACATATTTTGAGCACTGCCAAATGACCTTCGCCGAATGTGATAGTTTAGTGAAATCAATTTACGTCTTACTAAATATCTTACACAATGGGATCCGACACATAAGACTGTCTATTTGTCGAACCCTTAAGGCAGTAACTGTGGAATAATTCTCTCAAGTTTTATTAAAAAATATCAAACTAACTGCTACTGCACGACTTTCAATGTCACTGAAACCACGTGAATTATAATTTTGCAGATACTCGTATCTCATCGAATACGATGTGTGCGTTAAAGGCGAAACTCAATTAATCACGCTCCCCCGTAGTTTCAATCAGGTCCAAAGTTATTAAATCTCTACTTTTTTCTTTCATTTTAAATTGGGCTGAAAAATAATAATAGAAACGACAGCTGCCACTTTTTTTTAATTAAAAAGATAAAAAATCAACCAACATCAATGCACACCGCACCGTACACTTACTTCTTCTCCTTTAAAATGCAAATTAGTTGATTTTTTGGCACGCTTTTTGATTCCACCCCAAGCTGACCCAGAATTGAAACAAGTTAAACTACTTCATGTTAGGCATTAACATTGGAATAGAGTCTGAGAATGTAGCCGATTACTTATTCATAATCATTAAATCCTTCACTGCGAGTATATTCGATAACTCATTTAAATTTGACAAATACAAGTGGATTATCGTAAAACTGTCTGGTTAGACATTCTTTCATTCGAATTATAGGTTCTTGTTACTTACCGCACTCCAGAGTAATCTTCTTCTTTGTAGTTATTTTCATTCATTAACTGTAATCGTCGGGTAGAGTCTATAAAGACAGTGACTACTGACTACTGTGGGAATAACAAAGTTTGTTATATACTCGTATATTTATTTTGCGGAAGACAATTATTACTATAGAAACGTTATTGTAGCCTTTGGACTATTACTTTTATCGTTTTATTTGTTGATCCGCTTGTTAGGCCACAATTACAATGTGATAGAAATTTATGTGTTTTATATATAGGGTTTATAAAAGGAATTGCGTGTCACAAACGTACACACGGAATAAGAGAGCATTTATGTAAATAATTTCAGGTATTAGAATAGGTTGACGTTCAAAGTTGCTGTTCGGAAGAACTTGCTACCTGTTAGAGATCGTAGAATGTTTGGAAAAACTGTCAAATCGTCAGTGGTGGGGATAAATTCTTATTCGAAAAAAAGATTCCTTCGAACAAACTGCAGAGAACGATGAATGATGACTTGTAAAAGCCTTCAAACTATCTGGCAGACGCGATAAATTTCGGGTTCGTTTTAATTTAATTTGAAGACATTCAGAAAAGTTACAAATTTCCCCTCAGACTTTTGATGAAACTATTTTTACGAATTTTATCGGTTAATAGAGAAGCAATACAAAAAATAAACTAGTCTCTTACCTACCATTCGTAAATTGATTTCTGTATTCATATTCAGTTTTATAGAAAGTGTTCAATGATTTTTGTTACATCAGTCGAATATACATATAAGTACAAAAATGATGTCATTATTTCTGTGGCAATAAGTTAAAGTAGCTTATGTCAATTTTGGTAATTTTAATGTGAGCAATACAAATTTATCTTGTGCTTTATAAATCAATTGTATTACATAGTCTCAATAAACTTAAGCTGTTCAGTTCTCTTCAGATTTAACGATTTTTAATGGAGAGTAAGTGGGACCTGGACTAAAATAAAAGGAGATCTTTGTAATGTAAAAAAACTCGAATTTGGCTTATGTCGACATAAGCTCTTTCAACTTATTGCCACAGATTTATTGTCATAAAATGTACGTATTATCCTAATATCCTAATAATATCTTAACAAATATCGAATCGTTTATTTGAATTTAAGTTCACTTTTTAATCTGTCTGTGTCGAATTTTGAACAGTTAAATTCATTTATATTTTTAGTAACCTTAATTTTGAAACGAGATATCTATAAAAAATTCATATAAAGGTTAATTGTTGCAAATTATCCTCGTAGATAAAATGAATGAACATTCCGGTTCACAAAACAGGATCATTTTTGATGTCTGTATTTGTCAGGTTTTTAGCGAGGCAGTGATAATATTATGCTGACGACATAAAATGTCCAGTATATTAACACAATTAGACACTTTTATTCCGATTCCTTAGAAAGAAAGATCATAAACCAGCTTCAGTATTGCGGTAAAGAAGTGAAACCCGTTTGGGGTGTATTCAATAAGTATAGACTTTCCAATAACAGTAATACTAAACTATACTTTCCCCACAGTCTCGATTTCGCTGTTTCACCGGTCATCTCCTTGACCTAACACTTCATGCAAATATATCAATTTCGCAAGTAAAACCTTGTATTTGGTGAAGGTTTCACTACCTTTTCTCCAAAACACGAAATAGGAACTGAAATAAGTAGGAAAATGCAAATCAGGACTCCTATACACAAACTAGATTATTCAATTACCATAGCACATTTGTACACACGAAAAAATGAACACGAATCATTCGTGTACTCAATGTCCTTACCTCGAGGTAAGGTAACTTGGAATCCGAAATTGTACTGCAAACATTTGTAAATTAGTAATCGAACAATGTTCTAATTTAATGCCAACTGCAAAACCTTTCTATGGCTTTATTCACGTTTATAGCGTAAAACTTTGCAGACAGAAATTGATATCCAGGGAGAAGTTGCTGTTTGTATTTGCGGGTCATAAGGGCACAGTGTCTCTATGTCACTGCAATAAGCTTCCGCTTAGGAGTGATTAACACAAATAAAGAAAAGCACACAAGGAAATGTCGTACGGTAGGCAGACTATATAGATAAATGATGACGCGGCGCATATTATTTTGTCTTCGGTGGGTGGTTTTAAGTGGAATGTAGAATCAATGCAAAAAGTTTGTTTAACTCATGGCAAAGACTGCCATATTTCGGAAATTGAAGTTCAGGTTTGAGGATAAAAATCACGCAATGCGTATAATTTTTTTCCGGAAAGAGATTGATGAATATAATAGGCATGTTCGGAAAAGGTCTTTAAATTAGGTAAAAGGTTTACCAAAAATCGAGAATGTTGAGGTCAAAGACGCTTCCGCCGTGAAACGAAATTGATATGCAATTGATTAAACACTTAATGTGTTTCCACTTTCAGGCATCAGGAGTCTTTTATAGGCACGATCATGTATACCATTGGTAACAGAAGCACCAAAACTATTTCAGTCCCAGAATAGTAAATCATACAAAGAAATCTAATCTAATGGCACTGGCTCCACGTTTCAAAGAGCCTTTTTTCTAAGTGGGTAGATAATTCTATACATGTTTTAACACATGATTGTGAGTAAAATAAATGCTAATGGGAGCAGTTTTAGTAAGCTAATTGAAAAATGACTTTGTCATCATTGGATATCGTCGCAATTAAAGTATACGCCTTGTGTATAAGAGACCTCATCAAACTTGTGCCCGATTTGTAAGCAGCTATAGGAAAACCTACATAGCAACTAATTAATTTTGTGAACAAATATTCGTAAGCTTCAATAAAATTTCACCTTTTTCAGAAGTTGCTTAAAAGTAAACAAAAACTACGCGTACCTACAGCTCAAAGATATTAGAAATTCATTGCATGTACCATTGTTATTATTAAAGAACGTTCACTTAAAATTCATACAAACTTTTGCATAGCGTATAATCACGGTATACCTATTCAATATTGCGGCCTATTTCTCAAATTACTCTGTCCCAAATTTAAGATTGCTGGATCGTCAGACGGCCGAAATTGTTAAACACGACTAAGGGAAAAAGAGTCCGAAATGAGTTTTTTTTTTTCGTATTACTTACAGAGTAAGTAAGGTAATCAATGTCGAACGGCTACTTCTCCGACCTAGCAAGTGGAAACCTATCAACGCTAGCTTAAGCACCGCACTCTTCCTGCTTAAGTACCTTCTGATGTACTGCTTTAATGCCTTCCGCTGTAAACTTAAATAAAACACATACTCAAGGTTAAATAAAAATAAAAAGAAAATAATCTAAACCTAATCCAAATACTAGTACGTAATGCATACGTGCCTACTCAACCTATAACGAAGAAAGTTTGATCGAACGTAACGATATGGACTTGTACGAGTACAGTGCGATGTGCGATATATGTCTGCTCTTCGAGTCTGGAGTATCTTCACGAGTTGCCTCCGCAAGATTTATTGCCCGGAAGGTAGCTGAATTTGCATGTGTCTTATGGCATAATACTTCCCACAAAAGCAACTGAATGTTCTACTGTGACCACCTCTGCACGCGGTGTGTTACACGGTGAGTCTATGCAAATTGGCTATTTTGCTGCAGAATAATTTATGCAGTGAGTTTGCCTGCATGAAACGTGAGTCGACGGACTACGCAGTGTTTTATATCAGTTCAATATATCACCTCAAGGAATACTTTCCTCCTGAATGTAGTCAAACGTGAGTCATCGTTTCATTGGTATCTGAAATGCCTGACGCGTTGTTACTCCCGTATCTGATGACCGGTATCAGTTTTTCACGAAAGCCAATTATCTAATTACTAGCTTCGTTAAGCGGCGCTTCTTACGCGCGACGATTAAAAACGAATTTTGAGTATTATATTTCATTTTAATTATCATTTGTTTGTACTTGGCGACGTTAAACGTAGAATATAGTGAATTCCACACAGCTAATCTTAAACGAAAGGCTTATCAATTCGTAGGAATTTTATTGATTAGATTTTAGCAACACATTAGTGTGCAATATAAAACTGGGTGCTGGACTAAGGAACTGTATTCAAAAATGTTTATGGAAATTTGCCGATCTGCACACTGACATTAGATCAACAATCGAAATTTCGCCTATCAATCACTTGAATTGGTTTATCGCTCAACAGCAATTTTATAGAGCATAGGTATAATCGTTATCGTGCATAGTATGCTTAGCCCAATTTTATTTTTGTTTGTCACAGTAGCAGGTCACAGTAGCACAGCTTTTGTAAGATATTCAATATCTACATAATATCGAAAGAATAAAAAACACGCAAAGATATACATACAAGGCGAGGCTGGGATTTCGAGGGCCACTTCGATGGCTGTTAAAGCTTCCTATTTTAATTTTTTACTGTAGGCATCTTCTGTATGAGCACACATATTGGTCCCAAATAAATCACAACCCAACCCATTGACGACAGCTTTGCGAATGACTTGTCTGTCAGCTTAAATTATTAAATTATTATGGTGCCACACAATACTGATGAATGAGTTTGCTTTCTGTGTTATGGTCAAACGGCTATAAACACATTCATAAAAAAATACTTTAATCTCTGTTAAGGACGTAATTTGCAATTTGTACTTTTTTAGCTTCCTACAGTAGACACACCACACGCTAGCTTTATACCAACTTCTATCCATCCATCAAATCAAATTAATTAAAAAAACAAACGAAAAGTGAATAGAGTTACACCTTCTTGGTCACACACCCTTTATATTGTGCTGTATATTTCCATGTCAGTTGAAAAGTAATATCATCTTCGAAGGTGTACAGCTCCACCCTGGAATATTATATCATCGAAAGTGACCACCACTCCCGCAGCTATTTATGCGGAAGTTTATCTTCCTTTATTCGCGGCTTATTTTAAAATTATATCCCAAACGTATTATTCAGGTATCTATAAAAAGCTATGAAATACGTAAGGTGTGAGTTCAATGCGATATGTAATTGGTCACGTACAAGTGATCACTGAAGATAACGATATAGAACGTAATATTTTGTTGCAACTGTGAGGGATTTTGGCCTTTTTTGTATACGAAAGTCTGGTTGTCTAGTCTCCAAACTTTTAAAATCTATTGATAAAAGCAACGACCCTAATCTACCTGTATTGGTTAATTTATGTGTTGGGGCTAACATATTTCTTTGATTATGCGAGAGATATGACTTTATAAAAATCAAAAGCACGTAACAAAATTTATAATCGTCTTGTTTTGATTTTATCATGACGCCATTGGTTCCTACAACTGCATATATATATTTTCTGTTATGAGCTGGTTACAATGCTCTAGAATGCTGTCGTCTATAGAGTAGTTAATCTCAGCTGATAAAGCATTAATATAAAAATAACCTAATTTAAGTTTATTCAAGTGTTTCAAATTTATATGGCGGCCAGCGGAGTGCGCACGAACTTTTGCAATGCCGAAGGTATAGACTTTTAGCAGTTTACGTTCGAAGTTGTTCAAACTGGTGATAGATAGTACGACATGTTTTAACTAGAGTAGGCGCAGTCATTATTCACGTGAAGGAAGCTGTTATTTAAACAATACCCAATCGAAGCGAAATAGATCCTGCGTCTTTTTTTGAAATGTTGCTATCAAAAATAAAGGGTGGTCAATAATTGACGTGTTAATTAACAAATTGTCAATTTCTGAAGCATGTCAGGTCTTATCAAAAAAGGAGCTTACATATATATATTAATTTTAGAAATTTCAGCAAACGCTTAACCGAAAAAGCCAATAGCTCTCCAAGCTTGCTTAACTTTTCTTAGAAAAATGTGTTCTTAAACGAAAGAATAATTTTATCTGCAAAATATAAAGTTTTAATTCAGTTGTTAAACCAACTCTCTGCTTTGCTTCTCAAGTTTGGGGATCTGAGTACGAGGTAATCGAAAAATTCCATAGGAACTTTATAAAAATACTCCTTTTTCTTCCTCGAAATACGCCTTTAGTTATGCCGTATACTTGGAAACCGGGATTCCAAAATTACTGTCGAACACACTCAAGTCACAGGCTGACTTCATAATTAAGCTATGCAGTAACTACGAAGAATATGGACTTTCAAAAAACTGCTTTTGAATGAGATGAGGAATAATACCTGGTAGTATAAAAGATTGCAAACTACTGGCAGCAATTGTGGTGAAACTGTACATATTGATATGACCCATCTACGTAATTTAAAGCACCAACTCAACCGCATTATTCAAAAAAATTAAAACTGTACCCGAGATGCGTTGATCATAAAGGCTAGGGGGTTCGAAAGTAGGGGATTATCCAGTCAGCTTAACTTTAATATAAACCGTAAGACTTACTTCCATGACTCAATAAGCTATGATGAAATATCCTTGATATTCAATGCAAGGTGTGAGCTCCTTTCTCTAAATGGTAACCCTTACAATGGAAACTTCAATCAATTCTGTTCGCTCTGCAACCTAAAATCGAAAGAAGATTGCTTTCATACCATAAGTATATGCACTATATACAGACCGCAGATGCTAATTTTCTTTGGAAAACAATCATTAACTTTGCAGGAAACTATCCAACTTCTAAATGAGTGTGACTGGAAAACCTCAAACGTACATTTTTAAAAGCAGTTTACAAGTAGTATAGATTGTTATCAATAACAGAATACGTTTAAATCCGTATCCCTATCTTTACATGAACTCAGACAATAACACCAGCGCTGAGATTAAACGAAGAATTACTTTTGCTAATCGCTGTTTCTTTGGGCTAAGAAAGCAATTGAGTAGCAAAGCCCTCTCTCGAACAACCAAAGTGACCCTTTATAAGACCTTAATCATCCCAGTCCTACTTTATGGTGCAGAGGCATGGACTCTATCAAAAGCGGATGAGGTCACTCTTGGTTGCTTCGAGCGGAAAATTCTTCGAGTAATTTTCGGTCCCGTCTGCATAGACGGTGAATGGAGGAGGAGATACAACGACGAACCGGAAGATCTTCGAATCCACACCCGAGGGACGGCGCAGTAGAGGAAGACCGCGACTCAGGTGGCGCACGCAAGTGGAAGGGGACCTTAACCAACTAAGCGTGTGAAACTGGAGACAGCTGGCCAAAGACCGTGCTGGCTGGAGACGCTTGTTGGTTGAGGACCAGGTCCACCCCGGACTGTAGCGCCACCTTAAGTAAGTAAGTAACTATCTTTACATTTCGTTATTTATCGAATATTGGATCTGTTAATAAAATATACATTTATAAATATGTCAACCAGGCTGACGGCATAGCCATAGCTCTAAAATTCATATTTATAGGTACCTACTCTATGTAAATGTAAATAAATGAATAAATTACTTACTTACACATCAATAACTGTTAAAAATATTTATGTTAGCTCGCAGATAATTTTTAGTAAAATTGTACTAACCACTCAATTTGTAGTTATTGCAGTATTGTGCCACTTTAAATATTTGGTATTAAACCTTCATGAAGTAAGAACTTGGCGTTCTTTTAGGTCCGAGCACTTTTAACGCCTGACTTGTTACAAAGAGGTTCTTATATTGAAGAACTTGGCTCTTTTTTTAACATTTATGTTTCTGGTCTGATGTTAAGTTACATGAACTCGAACATGAAATGGCCCAAAGTTCAATAGTTTGTAGAAAAGTTCAAAGAGCACTAGAGCTCACCCTGCCTATGTACAAATCATGTAGTGGTTTCTTTCGTCTCATTATCAAAGTGCATATCACTTTCAACAGCGCGTGCGTTAGTATATCCCCTGTAATCTAAACGCCATATCTCTATCCAATCTCTATAAATTCAAAAGGATTATGGATATCAAGCCATGAGTTATTACCAGTAAACAAGCATTTAGTATAAAGCGCAACTATGTGTATGATACCACCAACAAGGGTGTGTCCATTCGCGTGAATTAATGCAATTTCTAACCTCTCGCTTGAACTTATCCACTGAGGAGAAAAAAGAAACAGATAAATCTTATGCTGTCATACGTGTAGCACTATCCGCAATGGACCTCAACTACCCGAGCAATTAACCCCTTATCTAGACAAGCTTGTCGGCCAAAATATTGAGCGTTATATTATTATTGTTGCACCAATATCGATATGCATTGCACTGCACTATACCGTGCGAGACTTAACTGCAATTAACCACCTTTTTGTGCAGCAGTATCCAGTGTACGGTACACATAGATATTCTGTGCGACTATCATACAATTTGTTACGAATCCAGAATAAATTCAGCTCGTAGATTATTTTGAGAAACTCTTGAGATGTCAACTTTTGCCAGCTACATAGTGGTCATGATTTGGTTAACTGAGTATAAGCAAGTCGAAGTCGAAGTCGTGATTCATGTGTGGTATTTGTGGGTATAGTCGTTTTTTTTAGGAACTCAAGCATTAAGGTTTTTTATCTGTTTGTTCTATACAGCCTCTTAATTTGCTGGCAATTGTTGTTAATTAGGGTACGAAAGTGTGTATTTAAGAAATTGTTTATATAGGTATGCTATTATCATTTCGTTGCGTGGCATCTTTTTTCGTGGTTAATGTCGAGAAAACAATGGAATTGTCAGTTTAAGTATTCTGTTATAGGTTTTCTTTTTTTTTGGAAAATTCAATTAAATAGAGGACCTTCTTTTGACTGTTAATGAGCACACATGTCTCAAAAGTTAAAATCAGCAAAATTCAAGTGCTATTTGTGGGATAATTGTAGACATATTTAAATCTGACAATTACTTCTTTCCAAGTAATAAAGGTTATTCTTTTGACTTGGTCTAGAAACAACTCCAAGATTTATGGGATTAGTTGAACATGGTAATGTGTCCTAGTTTATCTTCAGAGCGAGTGCAAATCTCTGGCAAACTAATTTGTGTTTCCTAAGTTAAAGCACGTTTAGGATCAATTCAGCAAAAGCTTCTCAATGCAGTTTGGATCCTAAAACTACAAACTCCTTTGGCTCGACTACTGCAATAAAAGAACACACCCAGCTATCTTATGAGCAACAGATATTTTTGTCCTTTACGAAACATTAACAATCCGGTGTTGTATTTTATTAGCAAACAAGCGAAGCGATGTCCTACCAAATTAATGTGATCGTTGCCAATAAATTCTTGCAAACCAGGAAGTGGTTCCGTTTTCCAAACATGATTCTGGTTAAAATTGGCTTTCAAAAAAAAAAATTCCAGGTTGTTTACCTTATGAGTTACGTTCTTAATTGTAATTTAAATTGAAAGAGAAGATGAAAACAAAACAGTTGCTTGCAGCCCCAAACTCGCAAGTAACTGCGCATCTATATGATACAGAAGTTTTGGAAATTAATGTAGTTCTTTTTTTTTTTGTTGAATGATGTTAAAAAAGGAAATCTGGAAGATAATCTTTCTGAAGCGCCATCCAAATTTTTCAGTGAACATGTTTATTACTAACCAATAAAATATTATGTAATCATTAGTATCTATTGAAAAGAAAAATGACTAATAGCAGACATTGTGGTTAGTTAAATAAAACTGTAGAGATGGGAAAATGAAGTTTGAAGAAACAAAATATTTGCTCATTAAAGTAGTGTAAGAATAATAATAGCTTAGAGCTAATTATATGACTTCAATGCTATGAGTTATTGATTGTTAATTTTGTTCAAAGAGAAATCTTACTGATTTCATTTATGCAGAATGAATGATTTAAGCTGCGTGACCCAATTTCAGACGTCTTACTTGTTTTGCTGTGAGTCTAATTTAGTTTTATTTTATAAGGTACCCTTTACACGTCTATAGCTCATTAACTTCATTGAAGTTGTGGTAAATGTATGAAATTCGACCTGAAGTACTTGAGTTTAAGGACTCATTAATTAGCTTGGCATCGCATCATAAAGTGAAATGAATTGTACATCAAATGGTTTAACAATTTTCGTGGGTGAGCACAAAACGTAACAGTTGCGTAACTTTGCGATTGTTTGTTAGTTTAAGTAGGTAGCTGTTTCTTTCATTGCGAACCATATATTTAAGACACTTTTCAGATTATAATTATGCAGATGCGCAAAGGTATCTGCCCGCCGATTTATTTACACTGAACTAAATTGTTAAGAAACAGGCTTTGGAAATATTGCCTTCTTTATGACTTAGTTGTCCGATTGCTGATCGAATATTCAGGGAAAATGTCGAGCCTCTTTGTGGTTGTCATTTACCTTCTTTTCACTGGGCAAATTATATTTTTAATGAAAAATGTTTGATGTTTTTTTTAACAGTTTGGGAATCGTGCAGTTGGGCGAATGGATGTACAGCTTTTATATGTATTGCCCTATAAAATGATATCTTACCCTTAAACTAATTTTTTAGAACTTTCTTAGATTTTTGACATCTGTCGTCTGTCACAAAAATTACTTCAACAAGTTGTACCGCTTTTCGTAACCGCATTCTCTTCTGAATTATTCTTTTTTAATAAACGTATCTTAAAATAACATTGAAATCTTTAATCGTTTTAATTAGCTTAGAAAAGTACGTTAATGTTCATTGCACCGCCACCACAAAACGATGACAAAGCGGTGCCATTAAAATTCGGGTGACCGACTATGTTGGGGTTTCTACTTCTTCGTTTCACTGTTGTTGGTCGCAAAAGGGTTTTTCTTTTAAAAACTTTTGTGCTTTTGCAATAACTTCACTTTAAAAACCTGCCACTTAAAACATGTACCTGGTTAGATATATTTTGCACAACACATGTAAGGCAGCATATAACTTATACACCCATTAAGTACAATCCTAAAGTATACTAAAGAAATCCATATTTTAACTAAAAAGAACCAAGCACATTAGCAAGCCTTTCAATTTCAGCTGTAAATACACTCCCTCAGACCTATCCGTGACATTACAAAATAAAATAGCACTATATGTCCTTACGTGTTCCAACCACAAAAACTAAACCTCACCTGCTTTTCTACGTTTTTATGAATCAAACAGCACGCGTTGTCGTCTGATTTGCCGTTGTTACTTCTCGAATGAATATGCCAAATTAAAAAGCCCATCCATTTCTCATACTCATACCTAGCTCTGATGGCTGTATGACACTCCCTCAAAACACGCAAGATAGTATTTTATCTTACGGGTATAAGGTACCATTACGGGACATCAACAGAAGTCTAAGATTACCAATTTTCACCTGGGATATCCGGAGTCTTATCTTTCTTTTACAGTGTAGCAAACAAACGATAGCTCTTCACCCTCAGTAAAATTTTGCCAAAATATTGTGCGTCTGTTTTTGAGTTCGAAATAGGTATAGGTAACCAACTACCATTGTGACGAAAATTACAAGAAAATAATTCAATGACCTTGTTGGTATATTTCATTGCTTTACGTAATGCAGAAGTTCAGTATTAAGTAAAAAAAAGTACGATAAGTACTCGTATGTACTATCCTTATCTAATTGTTCACTAATCCTTTTGTTAGAAGCTATATCACGCGCCATTGTACGTATGAAAAATTGTTTGTATTTGGTACAAACAGTATGCGTTTACAACAACACAAACGCTCAGAACAAATAGATGCCGAGCAAGTTGAGTACACACAAATGATTGCATGACAGATGACATTATAACCCAGCTAGATATTATGTGTTTCATATCAATGACGACGCCAACTACTGTCAACAATTTTTGAATCCAGTTTTAATAAAAAAAAAATTTGGCTTTCTTTACTGGATGTGCATGATAATGAGAATAACAAACGATTGAGACCAATACAAATATTAATTCAAGTTGTGCAGCAATAATAAGGCCCGTTGAACATTTGGATACTTCTGAACGGGTTTGACAAGTCTCGGGTAGGTGTAGATTTTGTTTGCTTACTCCGAAATTGCAGCAAAATATACAATTACGTTTGGTCTTAGAAATCAGCAATAAATTGTGGGGGGCGTATTAATCACCAACTGGAGTTGTCAACATTTACCGGTGGTGTTAACTAAGGAAAAAGTCGGTTGTATTACCAAATTCCGTTCGGGTGCCTAAATCAATGAAAAAAAATATTTTTATTTCTATATTCATACCTAAAAAACAGAGTGTTTACTAAAGCGCATTTTAAACTACCTACGTAAATGGCGCATTAGGTGCAAATATATGCGAGTTCTTTCAAGGTTAAGAAATATATCCGACACTGTCGTTCTGTCTTTAAATTTAAATTGGTATCTAAGTACGTATATAAAACTATATTGTATTGAAATTTGTGATTGAAACTACGCATTCGATTTCAGTTTTTTTTTTTTTTTTTAATTTAAATACAATCAAATTAGTTTATACGTTATAGATAAACTTGCCTTATACCTCCGATGAAGAAATATGCGTATAGATTTAAAATAGAGCAAAACAACTGGGAGTACATAACTTTTCTTAATAAGCCTTAGCATTATTAATTGTAGCGATATCCCTCATAAAACACAAAAAAACCTTGCCGAACTCCAACAGTTATGATATGTAATTCAAGAAAAAAGGCTTTATTTCACAGACCATCAGGATTATTTAAATTTCTGGTATATGTTGATATGCAATTGATAACAAAATGTTAGCCTGAGCGAGTTAAATCCAGCATTTAACATTCGATCGATCAGTGAACGTAGATACTCGCCAGCTGTAAATACGCATTCGTTTTAAATAAGTCAGGTTTTAAATATTTGATCAATCACCTTATCGCGAGCCGTGAATATAAAATGATTTAAGGTTGTGTTTTGCGGTTCCATTGTGAATCAAACTGGAGCCACTCAAACTTTGAGGAATTATTTATTAAACGGATTAATTTTAATTAAAAAAATACAAATACTTAATCTGCCGAAGCGAATATTTGGTGGGAAAGGAATTTCGTATCTGTGCTCTGTGCATTCTAGTAGGTTTTTTTTTGTGTACCATAAGATGTTAATAAATAGAAAAAAGAATCAATGGTAGCAAAATCATAAAAATGTATAGTTTGTAGCGTATACAGTATATGGTAGGTCAGAGGTTTAAGCACAAACTCCAAAGTGTCTTTTTCTCAACAGCCCCATCTGTCTCAAAAGTCGAGAGCTATTCTGAAAAACGTTTTAATACGGTAAGCAAATTAAGGGTCCGCTTTATGAATGTGAAAAGCAAAGGTTATACAAAGTAAAACGATGGGAAACAAAGCGTACGGCTCTATATGGACCTGCTGTAGGATCCATTGAATTGTAGGTCTTTGCACCTACGCCGAACTAAAATATGCACTTTTTTCATATTACAAAAATTCCTTCCTATAGGTAGTGTAATAACATCACCGAGACTATTTTGCATAAAGTTCAACGTAAGACTTTGTGTCAGAAAAAAGACTTGCGCCTTTGTTTGAGTAAATAATACATCTAAAGCGTAGTTTAGGCGATTAATCCATTTTTGTATTCACAGCACGAACAATATGATCGATCACATTTTTTAGATCAATTGTTATAAGATAATCTAGAGTTACTGAAAACGTATGCGCCAAAAGAACGTCCTGTTCGCAAGACACAACAACCTTAATTTGCACACCAAAAGATGATGCCTTGATTCTTGATAAATAAAAAAATAATGCTATGTGAAGAAACGAATTTTTAAAGATCTGTGATCTGTGATCAATATTTAAATCAAAGACAAACATCTTTTGTCGGCTCTTCCATACAATACATTTTAAATAATAAAGAACGAATACATTTTGCAAGAGTCTTTCTTTCAGTAAAATGGCTGAAGTCATTCCTTTTTAATGAGATGGTGTATTTTTAATAGATACCTTACCTAGTTCAAATTTGTTGGGCTAAGGAAACTTTAATCTTACAAGTTTAACTTTAATTTTAAGTTTAAACTTATCTGCTTTTTTAAGAACAATATTTATCAATCTCATGTCTCATCGATCTCTCATCGATCGTGTGAACCACAAGTTTTGATCCATGCATGGCATGCTCTAGTTCTTTTCGGCAAAAGTTGTTTTAACTTTTCGAAATCCGTCGACAGAAGACTTTTACTTTTTCAGCTGCTTTAAGATTACAGAATTTATAAACTCGTTTGTTGATCTAGGAACGTTAACGACAAATCACATTTTAAAATGTACCTGCACACATATTTAAGTAGCTCTATACAACAAACAACGGCAAACAAGAATTTACTAGTGAATTATGACCAAATGTGCAAATTGGGACTGATTGTATTCACATCAAAATTGCAAAACTATGTATGTATTTCGAATGTGTAAATCAACAAGCTAAAATAACGATCACCACAAGCTCAATTTCACTACTCTCTCAATATCAACATCAACACCCAACAGATCAATGACCGTAGAAAGAATTTCAACAATTTCACAGATTCAAACAGAACTGTCTGCAGAGAGAAAACTTCAAAACGTGATGCATCGAAAACTACGTGCTAACTCTATAACAAGATATTATGACCTACATAAAAAAAAACAAATTAAAATCATAAAATTTTATCACATCTTCTTATCTTACAATGTTTAAGATTTATTTTTCCACTAAAGGAAAAATTTTACACTTCCTCGAAAAGATCACACATAAAGTAAGAAAAATATAAAAATTAGGTAGGTAGGCGAATAATAAAATCACAATGCATCTATACGTGTATGGATATGAAAGTTGTAAGCGTTGGATTTTGTGCAGCCTTTCTCATTGAATGAACCTTTGAACAATAACCCGATGACAGCGCGACTACTGACACATAAAATTTGCAGTAAAAATGGTCACTTTAGATCAATCTCACAAGAGACACATTTAATTTGAAAGGCACGTAATGCACTAAAGAAAAGTTCACTAACCTGTTTTCTCGACCATCGTTCTAGATTTGCAAATTTACACCTTGACCAATGTGTACCAACTGACGTTGCTTTAAGAATTATGGTAAAAAAAAGAAGGCAAAAAAAACCGCGCTGCACCCGGAATACTCGTGTGGCAAAAGGAACAACTTAAAACAATCCTCACACGTGCACAAAATGCGACACTAGTTAGAGCACTTCTAATTCGAATATGACACGATTTAAAACTTTCCTTCAACACCGGTCGCAAGTAGGTACTAGTGCAAACGAACAGTATAAACCGAATTTAAATAAAATGTAGGCAAAAAGAAAGTGTGTGCACACAAACGGTGGTGTATTGGCTCTTCGACGGTTAGTTGTTAACTGAAATGTTAAAAATGTTTATCGGGCTGATGGTAGGTTTTCAGTTTTCACAGCGGTTATCGTTGTCAAAAGAATTTAAAAGTTGTCCGTACGAATGAACTGCAAAGGCGCGTGTTAGTACTCTCGATGGCAGCCTACGCTGTCGCTTTCGATGTTCGAGTGAAAATAAATTGAAACTCTAAGCTGGCAAAACTGATATAGTCGGCCGACTTCAGAAATAAAGTTGTACGGCTGATGTGCGCTAGCGCTAGACAAGGCGCAGAGTTACACATAACAGTGACTCTTCTGTTAGGTAGGTGTTCGTTTGGTTCGAATCGAACTGAGTATCCCAATGGGTTGTTGTCTTTCTTCTAGCATGGAGATAAAAATAGTAGAGAGTATAGGAGAAACAACGCAATAGTTGTCACAATAAATGAACGAATGTTGGAGAAGTGTTTGATAATTCAGGGGTGCTACTGTAGCAGACGTTTGCTTTAGTTCGGCTGATTGGTTGTGGTTGGAGACGGAGTGGCAAAGGCCTTAACTGGTGTGGGGAATTTGCTTTTGTTTACATTTTGGTTTTGTCAATTGAACTTCTGAATTAATAGTCCGGCTTTTTGCGGAGTGTAGCATGTGAAGTGGGATATGCTGTGTGAACAGACAATGTCAATATAGTGCTCATGTTCACTGTCGTACGAGTGCAGTTTAGATTTTGTCAAGTGTGAATACAGTTTATTTTTATCTCAAATGAATGTATTGAGGTTGATTGCGTAGACTAACGTTCAGCTTTGTACCTAAAGCTCGTTAAGAGTGGCATTAGAAATAGTAGCTATGCAAAACGTGGGAATCATCCATTTGACCGGAAAACAATATTTCGTAGAAGAGCCAAAACGCCCGGAGAATAACAAGATTGATACGAGAGGGTCTCACTCTCGGGATCAACAAAACGAATTGAGCTTTAATTTTATACCACTGCACCACTGCTCGCGAATGTCTGTTCAATATCTGAAAGAATATATGTTCTGAGAAAGCTTGAGCCATTCGAATTCGGAATGAAATTGTAGATTGCTCCCAGTCGTCCAAAGACTTACAAAAACGAAAAGTTGTGCCAATCTAGGTCTCGGGTCTTATACTGACAAGGGTGCCAACATTTCATTTATATATTTTTTAACGAGATCGATCGTCCTTATATTCTGAGAACTCCTAAGAAGGATATTGGTACGTATTCTTGAATGGTTTTTTTGATAAAAGAAAAACGAATACTGATTTGAATAAAAAAAATCACCACTACAAATCCATGCTTCTCACAGTCATTTGTTTAAGCGAGTTTTATATTTTCGACCGAATTTCAGAAGCTTTCTTATGACGTCTATGCTCTCGGATGTTTACCAGACGTTTGACTTTTGCTTCGCAAACAAAACATGGCTTAAGTAACCCAATGTTTGCGGTTCTTCAACCGACTTATAAAAGCGCATCTTTATGACCTTGTTCGTCTTTCAATTGGATCTTGTAATACCTACCTACATTATTTAACCTTACTTTCATATTATCGGTAAGGTAGGCTATCCTAAAAAGTTGCATATGTACTGCAGCTCATTTTTAACACCTAGGTGATATCTAGTAATAGTAAGGTTGGATGTACGTTCTATTTCGCGCATCACTACAAAATCAATTACAAAAGGTACTTATGCTCCCTAGACCGCATTTACTCTTGAGGAACCGCAATTTCTTCTAATCAACTTGAATTAATGACCGCCGGAGTCTTCTTTTAGCACCATTTCAAATATCAAGTGCAGGAATCTCCGCTCTTAAATTCTATTTAAAATAAAAACCCCCCTTCATACCCGTTAAGGCTGTTATGGTTTTAGTTTTTTTTGTTTTTTTTTTTTTTTTGTTTTAAGTTATCTTTAATTACAATTTACAACGTTGCGGATTCAATGAAACCATCACTGTGATTACTATATGCCGATTATTACTATATGCCGAACATTGTTTGTCAAATGCCGAAAATGAACAAACAAACAAAAATCAACAATCTCATCAATCATGTATGAAGTATAACCTACTTCAAAAAGTGGTTCTCCCCGCTGATGTTTTCAATTTAACCTCAAGACAGACGAATGGACATCTGAGTGTTCCAAATTTGCAAACACTCAAATTGTCTTCATAGTTTTATTTTGCTTTTCTGTCATACTAGATTCTGTTGTTCAATGACGTATGGAAGCGAAATCAGCCTAGGTACTCAGTTTGGTTAAGTTAGAGCAAAAAAAAATATTCGAAGAGCAAGAGTCAAAGAAATCAATTTCTTTCCGTAAGTTGTGCCGATTTCCATCTTTGAAGGTCAAGTATAAGCTTGTGATGGTGCGTAGCCAAGACCCATCATTTCAGTTCACTAGTTTTGAGAAAAAATAATTGCTTTAGGTTTAGCATCTATCTAAATTTTGACATCTGACAGCTTTTGGGGCAATGATTTGTGAAATTTTAGATTTCCTTGTGTCAAGTAATCTTCATAAGTGAGGCTATGGTTTTTGGGCATTATAGATAATTCCATTGCAAAAAGCGCTTTGCAAATATTATTCGCTTCAAAGTTGTCGTGGGCTACAAGTGAATTCGGTAAAAAATGTCTTATGGCTAATAAGCGAATACTATTCGCACCTTTTGGTATAGGTGCCTGACCCTGACATCTTTCTGTTTTCGTTTTGTGAACTTGAGATCATCAAATACGAAAAATGGATTAATGGCTTGCGGTCAGGTAATGTCTGTTTAGCCGCAAGGATGACAAGGAAAGAGCGAATTAATTATTTACACACCTTATCCGGCGTTAACCAATTTGTCACTCTTTGGAGGAGAGGCGTTTTGGCTCTGCATGCTATAGTAGAAATGTTGTTTAGTGATTAGCCTCACCATAAGTTACGCTGGGCGTGGATGTGATAATTGGCGTTAATTAATTGCTCACCTGCCTCAGTTGCGTGCGCGAAATTTTCGTGTAGAGTGAAATTGTCGGATGTAGATAGATTATGGTGATACATTGGACAAGTAATACAGTTGGTTTTTATTACAACTGTACAATGTACTCATGAGCATGGCTCCAAGATGTGTGTGGTTAAATTGGCTTATACAGTAGGTATTATTGCCATTTCCGGTTTCCACTATGAACCGCCGGGAAATAATTTAATCCCTGACATCTTTCCAGTTTCATATAACCAATCCGTTAGATTCTGGAACGCTCGTAGAGAATAGAATCGTTGCTGTTTTGCATCTACTATACCCCGCAAAAACAAATACAGCATTATTAGTTAATGCGGCAATTTATATTCTATAAACCATCAGTGAATTTATTCGCTCACTTAACACGCTTAGCTTTTTTTCAGACCCTCAAACGACCGACAATGCAAGTTTAATGGGAATAAGAGAGCTAATTGTATTTCGCGTTCTGATCATCGCACTGATATCTGAAAATCAACCACGCAAATTACCTTGCTATTAAGTCAGTTAACCTAACCACACAAAAGTCTTGCGAGCAACGTTTCCGTGTACTTCTAGCTACTATTAAATGATTATTCAATTGGATTTTATTGCAATTTTGCGTTGGTAAATTTAATAATATTCATGGAGAACACTATTTCCGTTTCGAAATACCTACCCAAAGTATATAACATCTTCTTGGATATTAGAAAACTATCAAGTGACATAAGGGCACATATTGACTCAATAACAATTTTTAATATTTGTTTGTTTACGTAATTGAGTCATTAAATACCTAGACGATTATTTATAAAAGGCTGTCAATGGTATTCCAATTAGAATATGATGTTAGGCTTGGTGTCAGATATAACTGTAGCCGCTCAATTGAGCCGAAAGATTTCGTGAAACATCATAAAAATATACGCAGGTTTGCACTTAAAAGGTTTGTTCCTTTACTTTTGTAGTAAAAATGGAAAAGATTGTCAAAATGGGAGTGGTGGGCTCAAATTCTCTTACAGAGTGAGACACTTACGAACTTTCTTTTGTCGCTTTTTGATACAATTTGTATACGCAAAAAATCAAAACAAATGCACACATCTGCCAATTGGGATAGCAAATTTCAATTATAAGGTGACTGACAGCTTTTCCACTTCTTACACCAAGAAATTTGTTGAGTAAAAATTCGTAAGATTCTCAGTGGAGGGGTAGTAATATCTTGTTCTCTCGATGACACTCTCTTTTACGAATTTTTACAGTTAGGGAACGGCATTGAGTAAAAATTCGTAAGAATTAGTAAAAATTCTTAAGACTTACAAGTGAAGGAATAGATCTAAAGTGTGTGTAACTTGCATTATTTAAGTATGACTTTGGAAGAACGAAATTTGGTCGCTGAACTCTGTAATAATATTTGGTTTACAAGGCATAAGTACAGTTGTTGGACAACGCGAGAGCCATTTCCTTTCTACCACAAATGACAAACGTCAGTTTGGGTAGTAAGACTTTAAGATTTTCAGTTATACGGGTTTTTTTATGTTATTGAACACGGCTTGACTTGTTATCCAGAACTGAAACGAAAGACCGAAATGTGAACCAAATTCGATGTCACACAGAAAAAAAATAAAAAAAACACTTGGTTATGATTTGATTTATTTATGCCAAAAGCAGTTGAGTTTTATTTATTTACTCCCTTTGACCCGGACAAGGGCTTCATAGCCAGTCTCAACCGTGCGCAGCTTTCCCAGGTAACTAATGTACAAGACCTTTTCGGTGGACAAAATCGTGCCGGGAATAAGGAGTCTTTTATAAATGACCCGACCAAAATGCATGGTTTCACCGTCACTGGTACGGCCTGCAATCACAACATTCTCTGGTAAAGCACCCTTCTTTACTGACACCCATTTGTAATTGGATCCGGTCAGCACTTGAAATTCGTCTGATTTTTCAATGCCACCCGCATATGAAGCTGTGGCCGTCTTTTTGGCTGGGTTAACCTGCGCCGGAATAACGTGATTTCCAACTCGAATCAAACCAACGTATATGTTATTTCTGCTGCTATCGTATCCGCCAACCACGGCATTTGCAGGGAAGTCGTCAAACGTTGCCCGAGTCCATACATCGATGTTATTGTAAACCAATACTTTGTACATTCCGAACCATTTCACCTCGCTTCCGTTATAAGCCGCGAACAGGGCGCTGCGTGTCGGTCCAACTCCACCCAAGATCATCGATCCATTATACTCGGCACGTCCGACATACAGAATGTCACCGGTTTCTGTCTTTCCGCATGGGATTGCGTTCGTAGGAAAGCTGCTGAGTGAGGCCGGTTCCCAGGCATAGTTCAACCCGCAAAGAATCGGAGTGGGGATAGCAGTGAGTGGGCTCCTATAGACGTCGCCATTGTTCACGGCATAACTGGTGGCTTTGCTGGGAATCAGTTGCGATGGGATCTTCTCGCGGCCAACTCGCATTTGACTTATAAAAATGGTAGATCCATCGATATCATAGCCTGCTGGGATGGCTCTTTCCGGGATTCGCTCAGCAGCCGGATTATACGAAAGCCATTCATAGTCAAGAACGGTGGCTTGGACTCTCAGGACGTGGCCAGTTGCGATAATAAGGAGCACTCTGCATGCAATCGCTGAAATGGAAATGTAATTAGATTTGAAATAACAACAGGTTTTGGGTGTTTACTCATTTTGGAAGAAATTTTCACCAACTGATGCTCCTTTTAACGTCGGTGTCATTATATACCCCAATAGAGTTTGTCTAGATGGCCTGATAATGTGCTTGGTTGTGCAGAAATATACAGCAATCTCTAAATGAAATCAAACAACATTGACGATAATTGACGCTACTTAGTAGATAGGTGGCGGGCACCTGTTTTTCACTTAGAACTTATAATTAATTAAAGTAGTACCTTCAAATCATCATATGAATTGCGCTTATCATGCCATCTGTTGATCGTGTCAGTTGGCAAGTGGAGTTGATTCGTAGGAGGTGAGGAACGTACTACTGCAACTAAGTTCTTGACTTCCAACAGCAGTTGATCCTGAGGGAAAGTTGGACTAGAACAGCATTTCCAATTGTTTCTCAATAAAATTCGTGTCCTGGTTAATGTCACCGAAAACTCGTCTATGCATTCACACCGAAGACCGACTAGTTTTCGTTTGACGTTTCAAGCAGGTGTGGGACACTAGTCGTTGAATTTCGGTGGAAACTATTAATGCAACAAATTTCGATCGCATTTATAAACAAATGAAATGAATTTATTGCATTTAAAAATAATATTAACCCATCAACTGTGGCAAATGATTTTAAATTGTGAGCTGTGACATTTGTTCGGTCAGCCATTCTGCTGAATATTGCAAAAGGTGTTTTTCAACAACCCAACTATTGGACGTCGTTCACGTGGTGTTTTCGTAGAAAGCGACTATAAACGACTCGTTTTGAAAACTGAAATATGTATGGAAAATCTTTTGTTTTCGATTAAGGTTTCGTGTGTTTTCGCGAAAAGCCGGTTTTCGGCTCGGTGTGAAAAGGCTAGTAAAGACTGTTTGTAGAAAAGTTGTTGTCATGCATTCAAAAAATGTCCATTTGCAGAAGCTGCCTTCAATCTAACAAATTTCACAGCGAGTTTTGTTCTACTTTCTGTAAAGTCTTTCTAAATATTTTATTTTCCGGGTGAACTCACCTATTAATCTGTCGGCTTACGCAATATTTCTCTAGCAATTCTTAGTGGGCAATACCAAACACTAACCTAAGTCATAGTGCTGCACCTATATACTGCGTCTGCCCGACCTAGCTCCACCTAGGCAGTCGTCATACGCCAAAAGTCGGAATTTCCACCTCTAATGCACAGTATAAAATATATTTTTTCGATTGCATGATATATTTATGAACACTCGACATGTCTCAATGTGAATCTTCGACGTTTACGGGATACCTGGCGGCAATAATTTATATTCCTAAACAACCTCTAAGCTCATCAACGTCAATGTTCGTCTTTTTGTCTTGTACTCATTCTCAATCACTGACTTACATCGAAGATTTAACATACAAATATCCGCAAACTGCAGCAATTGTTTGACTAGCATTTTAAGTATTTATTAAAATTGGCACGTGTTCGAGTTGATAAGTCCTTTGGTTAAGTGTTTCGTAATAAACAATGTACACCTGATTTGCATGTGAATTGGTTAGCGTAGCGACAGAGCTTTTCCTTTTAAGTTAATGTTCTTTTTATTATTAAGTTCTATAACACCTTCAGTTTTCACGAACATTTCCTGAATAAGTGTTCAGCGAAAACAGATCTTATCAGTTTTTAGGTACGTGAACTCAAACACAATTGAATTGAATTTTTATGGTATAATCACGGTATAATCACCATATCCGGCGTGATTTACTTGTTTTTTTTAACATTGTTGTTATCCTTTTTAATAGTCTTCGGATTTTTTCAATGGAATTCCAGAACGAATTATATTGAGTTAGATGGAATCTTTATTGCGATTGGTTTGCATTAGCAAATGGAAATTTTTTTATTCAGCTGACCTCATTCTATTCATCACACTTCATCATACAATAGTAGGTGCGTCCTTCTTTTATGAATTGTTCGCTTTCAATTATGATAAGCAAATTGTTGGTTTATATAAGTTTATAATACTGCGCGAAATACTGTATAGAAAGACTCTGAAAGGCGGAAAAGAGTAATTCAAAATTTTAAACATTGTAAATTCCTGATTGAATAATTAGATTTAAGTGTTGCGGAGGATTGTATAACTTAAGAGATGAATATACTAATTTACTTAACGAATATAGCCATAACAAATATTGCTAACCTTAAAAATTGAACATTAATGAACGTTTTTTAATAATAGATATCTCAAGTACATTGTCCTGGAAATTTCCAAAAACATCAAAATTAAACCAATCATTTTCAACAAATCAAATTATTTACTGCCTCACAGCTAAGGGCACACATACGGACATTGGTTCAATTGTAATTAAACCTGAGACCCATCACTCAGTAGTACAATCACTAAGTCACTAAGCCCCATTTAGTGACTAAAAGATTTTATAGCTACCTACTCACCAGAGAGTAGAAATAAGTGTTGGCCACCTATCTCGGCCTGTTCTGTATATTTTATGTGCCTAAAAGTATGCTGTAGCTCAAAATTTCAGTTGTATAGTAAAGTCGCCAGACATTTCCTGAAAGTAATTTTGTTGCCTGCTTTTCACAAGGAAACGCAATTTGGCCAAAGAAAGCGGGCCCTCAGGACGGAGTTTTCCGAAATTTTGCCAAAATTGAGGAAGTAAAAACCTTATTAAGACACACAAGAAGATTGAAATTTCAAACTGATTTGATTTGTTGTACCTCACTTTAGCTGAGATGGACGTCTGGTTTAAGAGCTTACAACAAACTCCAAAAAAAATGGACCAATCTTTAAAATTGTTCATCCCTGACTTTCTCTCGGTTTAGGAGTTGGAACCTTTATTAAACATGGACCAAAGTGTAAAAAAACGGAACGTCCAACAAAAATATAAAAGCCAAAAAAACCTCCGGATTAACATAAAATCTCAGAAATTAACCAGGAATTTTTCGTTCATTTTGGCAAATTGTTTGCCAGTTCCTAGAAGGGGTTAAAATTTGTATAGTGGAAAACTGGACGCGACCAAGAGAATAAGCATTGGCGGCCGAAATTATCGCACACTTACTATAAATTTAAGCGCCCTCATCAACAGAAACATATAAACTTCTATAGGGGAATATTTTCTCACTATTTCCGGGCCCGTATAGCTTCATGGAAACTTTTATAATGACATCAATGAGGTATGAGTTTTCATTCGCGCAGACTGTCATTGCATTATTGCTAATTGTATTATTTTCGAATGAATCACTTGCATATGCGATTAATGGAAACGATTAGCTTACACTTGCATCGAATTTCGATTTGTTTTACAAAAATACAAATTAATAGTTGTCACTATAGCTACGATAATGGCACAGGGCGGGATTCAATACAAGTTGTGGATACGGGTACTAAAGACATTATGTTGTGTCAATATAATTATTCACGGTCTTACTAAAAGCCGTGCCGCCTGAGACCTTTTTTTTTCTGCTTATTTTTAATGAAATTGTAGTACTTGCATGAATAGTCAATTATTACCAATTGCATGGGTAGGTGTAGGTACTTGTCGGCTTTTTTTGTGAAAATCCTCTAATCACCGTCTCATTGTTATCAGTATCGCAGTAATTACTCGTTACGCTTTTATTTAATTAATATTGGTGCCTGTTTAAATTAGCTGAATGTTTCAGAATTCCTTTAAAATGGTTTAAACATATTTGCCCAACACGTGGGAATGAACTGTTTGTTGTACAAAAATTAAAGCTGATTGCGATGTTTGCATTCTATAGTCAAATTGGTGCAGATTAATATCCCAGCAATGAGGATATGTATAAATATATTGCAAACAATTATATTTTGTGTACCTTTAAGATTATTGATGCAATTTTAGAGCACCAAATATTTATAACATGTCATACAAAACTGATAAATCTTGTTTCATCCTGGTATAACCCAAGAAGATATAGACAAAAATATTGAAAGATACGGCTCACGCTTTCATTATCGAGTATAGTTTTCGCTTGTCAAAGTCAACTTGTCGAAACCAAGTTCAGAAAACAAAACATTTTTAAGACAACAGATAACAAAGAACAACTTTTTACATCAACTGAAGTGGATCCTTGAAGTTCATAGGTTTGAATATTAGTTCTTTAAGATTTCTTCTAACATTTCCTATTATAATTAATCGTTTCTATTAAACAACATTAGTATAGGCAAAGCCAGTTAAGGCGCTTCTCTTATGTATTTCTTGTAGTGCGACTTCCATATACATTTCCGCCAGATGTGTATATGGAAACCAAAAATATTTCAATTTACTTAATTATGTACTGATCAATATCGTTTGAACATCGTACAAGATTTTTTGCACCACAAATCAAAAAACAAAAAAGTTTTGTTCGATCGTGGTATATAAATCCTGATGTACATGCGTAACTTTATTGAAAACTTGATCGCATCGCAAGTGGCCTAATTGTGTTTCTCGTATTTTCATGTCCCTCCCCTTTAGGTCGTTGACTAGCCCGGTGCATGAGGTCATACCCAAATGAAGTGCACAACCACTCATGGTGACCTTGATAAATGTTCTAACTTGTTGCTTTTTAATGTGAGTTTATTTTTGGTTCCACTCTGTCGCAGATAAACATCAATAAATGAATAAAAAGGCGACGTAGTATTTTTTTTATTTAAAAACAAGTTAAAGAAGTAATATTAATTTTGAATTTTGTTAAATCCAAAATATTATGTGTGCAACGGGATCAAAAGAATGCGAACCATTCTCTCCATCTTTTAGTACAGATGCGATTGCGATCATCTAATTTTGGATGCCTACTGTTGTATTGGGTATTGTTTTAAGAAACCGTTACATGGCTGCTTATTAGGTACATACATATCTCTATAAGAATCCTTATGAATGAATCCTTTTCTTAAATATTGTTGCTAAAGATACACCTTGGCCATCTACAATATTGCACATGGTACGGAGGTTATGCAGGCCAATATTCCTTCTCAGTCATACTTCGGATATATAAATATAGCGCATTGTGGGGAGAACTTTAATTTTCACGTCAAGGTTATTGCACATTCGAAAGAGCCAAAATAAAATCGGAAGCCTGTTCTATTTCACTTCAATTTTTACTGCAATCTGTTCGAGGTATACTTGGAAACCTATAATGAAAGTAAGTCTTCCACGGTCTACCATATGGTGGACGACGCAGGTACCTAAGCATGTAAAATTGGGTTATGTCTTATTTCCCCTCAAACCCAAACCCAAACCTAAAAAGGTAACTATTTAAATTAATTCCATTACGACATGATGTAAAACACAATTTCTTCAAACTCTACTCACCCCCACCCACTCTACTACGATGAGATATTGTTTTTTTTCTTGGATATGTCATCATCAAATGATCCAATACAATAAAAACAATCCATATATAGCCTAGCGAATAAATAATTGTAATCAAAATTTGGGCACGACAAATTGAAGGTGGTTGACGTTTTTATGTGTCGGTCGAGTTATTCAAGTGGACGAAGAGGCTCCATCTGCATTTGGTACACAACAACAATATTCAACGTGCATAGCATAATTCCAAATTTGAACGTAAACACACTTGTAGAATTACTCCAACCAGTTCGTTTTGCCGCTCGGCTTCCAAGTCAACACCATGACTGTAATGCATCAATGAAGCCTAAGGTTTGATGCACGATCGACGTTGTATTGCTCGTTTAGTCTAGCACTTCGCACTCTGCAGCTAACATATCGGCTAGAAAACCAGAAAAAAATTAACCAGAAGGGGGAGCAACAGAGCACAGCAGTCTGTCAGCGGACGATAAACCAACCAAAAATCTCAAACAGTCTACCCTGCGTGCCGTGTACTGCGGCTGTTTAGTTCACAGTTGAGTGTCTAATCGAAGCGATCGCATACCAAAGGACGTGCTTCGTACTGTATTGGCGTTGTGCTTTAATATTTGTTGTTTTTTTTTTTTAACTTTATTTTACTTTTACGAATAAACTGTTTCTTAAACGGTACGAAGTGTATTTGTGATCGAAGGTACTTATTTCGGGCTCAAAACACGAATTTACACACAGGTATGATCAAGAAGTGTCCTTAATTTTGTGCAAAATTTAATGTGTCGGTGGTAATTAAAATAAATACTATACATAGTCAACATTTTATTATTCGTGCGAAGAGCATTTAGTGAGGGTAAATTATTTACAACTTGTTAAGTAAATGTGATTAGCGCGGTTTGGCAAAATTGCAGCTTTTGAGGTGGCTTCGCGTGCTAAATAGCCGCAGTTACATTTTGTTTTGTTTTTCCAAACTGGAATAAATTACAAGTTTAGAATGCGAAGCAGTCGTTTTCATTGAAACTTTGATTGGTATCCTAAAGGCTTTGGAATTAAAGTGAGGTCACTATTTTTGGAATTACCTTACTCGTATAATGTTCACTGCTGTTTCCTTTCTAGGCAGTCGGTAAATAAAGTGTAAACTGGTTTTGGTATGACTCGCGATACCTGCGGCTGATACAATAATTGATGAAACCAATTTGAAGCAGATAGAAGTATAATAATTTTAATTTTTTAACATCATCTTTCTAAATGCATAATAAAAATTCGTTAGGCGATATGTGGCTTAAGCCATACTGAAAAAAATGCATATTTTGTTGTGTTTTATTCCTTTCTTTGTCGTAGCTAGGACCAATTAGTGTCATGCATAGCCCTGATTACAATTTGTTGTTTACTAATTGACCAGCAAGCACGATCTCGCAACCTCGCTTAAACGGCACCTCTTCCCGTTAGTTATACCTAAATGCGTACATTGTGATCAATCAAAAAGTCGCTGGTTTTATATTCAAATGTGTGTTTGTAAGGTATTTATACTTAATTCGCTTAATGGTCCCATTCAGTCATTCGCCCTTTTGGCACTCACAAGACACCCAGTCATGCGCCTTAACTCAGCTTTATGAGTTGGAGAATGTGAGACAACATATTGTGTCTGTGCGATTAAGAACTCGTCAAAATGAATTGCAAATTTTCGGCCGAGGAATTGTTGCAATATGTACAATCTCGCAGTATTCAAAAATCGAAATTCGGAATTCGAACTAATGATCAGTGATATAGAATTTATGATGCATTGAAATAAATGCGCATTTACTCTGTGCGTAGTTATTGGTCGACATCACAATATTGCCCTCGTCTTTTTTCTAACTTTGTCTGGAGAATTGTAACGTTCTCTTGTAAAAATAAGCATATAGAATCACGTTCATCTTGAAGTAAATCATACACTTAGTACTAGCAAGTTAAAGTAAAAGGTGATCATCTGCCTAGAGACATAAAAACTCCGTAACACTATTAATCATTTTTAGTGTCCATGCTTCATTTTTCGAACTCGCAATGGCGAAATCTTTCATACAAAATTGCATATTGTAACCTATAAAATATTTAGTGTGAAGGTGATTATTAGTAAGGCCCACTGTCATTCCAAATTTGCTCAGTTCTGTATTTTGATAAACAAACCGACATCATTATTGAAAAATAAGTGCAAAACAAGCCCGAACGGTGTTTCATGTCCCAGATATAGGAGGACTCATTCTTTTCAAGTTCTGATTGAATTGGAATTGCCCACCGCCAACAATAAACTAATAAATCCCAAAAACTACTAGCGGGAAGGTTTTATGGCGGTGGCAAGTTGGCTAACAAATTTCGTTAACTTTCTGCCCAAACCTTTCTCCTGCCTGGAAACATCTCCACGAAATCGCAAATCGTACGTTTTACTAAATTTACTCCTTTCCTGAGAAAATTACGGAAACAGATTCATCGCCAACTGTCACCGCTAATTCATCATTTACCGGCCTTGATTTTCATGTTAATTAAACAAAATCCATTTTCATCGCACCATTGCATATGTTTATTATAAGTATAAGGACGACTTAATATTGCGCACAGACATGTATCTATTTCAGCAAAAGTTGTGCGTCGATTTTCAGTTCTATAATATTACGAACACAATTTCCTGGAATGGCCGAAATCCGGTCTAATAGAGCCACACAGCTACCGTTTTTCGATTACGCTCTTCTATGAATTAACAAGCGCCAACAGACAATAAACAATTTAAAAGTATCTGCACAAATACATTAAAAATTCTTTTACGTAAAACCGAACATAAAAACTGATTTGGAACGTGCTTGGCATTACAATTTTGTGGTGCCGTTCAATCATTAGCAACTACAAGTGTTCTTTGAGTGTGCCAAATGAAGTCGTAAAACTACAGTGTGCTGCTTACAATGTAAGCAAACACTAATAAAAAAAATATTCTAGTGGGGGACAGTTCGTCCTCTTCTTCAGCAACTTTGCATTTTAAAAAAGTATCACCAAGCCAGTCTTTAATGTCACCACATCACCAAGCCAGTCTTTTATGGCTCTTTAGTCGTTCTTCCACTTTACTGCATAAAAACAAATCTGACATCATAAAAACTACTTAACTGTCAATCCATCAACACGAACTTCAAACTAACCTTGATTTGGGATATTTTTCTCTTTAATTTTTGTTGTTGTCGTTGGTATACAGATCGCTTTCAAGATCACTATCATTTCTGTAATAGGTAAATGAGCACGGACCCACCATAACCGCATGTTAGTGCGAGTGCTTTGAGAGGTGCCTAGTTAGCTCATGTGCCCAGCATGTCATGGCGTTAATTCTATGCGAATTGATCACAGTGTGAACAAATTTGTTGCATGAGCTCAGATGTGGATGGATAAGAACATAGCTCACATAAGGCCAAGTGGTGATCTCGTTTCGCCTTTAGGCAAATGCTGATGGGGGATGATCGAATCCGTGTTTTTAAGACTTGCGTTGCGCAAGAGTGTGGGCGGCTATACAAGTTTTAATTGAAAATTACGTTTGCCCTGAAAGAGGAATACGTAATAGAAACTTAAACTGCTGTGACTGATAAGAGTTATATTTTTGTTTTGCGGTTAAATTTGCGTTCTTCCGGTTTCCTCGAGAAGTAGCGACCGCAATGTTGGAGGAATGCGTAAGAATAACTCACATAGAAGATTAAATTGAAACAAAAGTTTGTAAGAACGTATGAGCTATTTTTATTCATCGCCGTCTGCTTAAGTACTCAGAATATGCTGCTGTAATAATGAGATACATGTACATGGTCATTATTTGTTTCAAGTGCGGGTACTAAGTGGCAGATTCGTTGCAATTGCAAAACCTGTCATGTATATAGAACGATACGTGTGTACTGTTCATATGCAATGGTGCTTAATAGAAGTTGCGACCATAGGTACCCAGCCAGATCAGTTGCCACAGTGGTCAATTAATTTCTTGTAATGCATCGCTTGTACCTACAGTCAGTATACCTGCTTTCGGAACGAATTCTAATTTATTATTGGTTAGTATGAACTGCTGTGGACTAACTTAATAGGTATGATGTCATTTAGCATTTACAGTTATTGGTTTACTGGCTATTACAACAGTAACCAGTTCAGGATCCCACATAACTGACTCGTGGTTAAAATTAATTCAATGTTTCGAAATTTTCGTGTAGCTTTGTTTTATTTTTTCCGAATTCGTGAACACATTTTTACACAAGCTCACGCACACATTTCCGGATAAATATCCACAAGCCCCTTGGCCCGAGGAAATTGTATCAGTTGTAATTCGTATTTTTAACAAGTGTAAACAACTTTAGCTCGCTAACGCACAAATTTGCTCTTGACGAATGAAGTGCTTTTGAAGATAAAATAAACAAAAAACAAAAATGTTCAACAGCATAATACTGAAATCTCACATTTCTAACTATAAATATGCAATCTTTTCAAGTCTTTCCCTTTTTGTTTACTTCAATCTTGATTTGGAACTTAAATCGAATATTGTCCTCCATACAATCCAAAGATGTGTCGTCTGAAAATCAATCAGAACAATCAAGGTACATATGAAATGTGACTTCACTTTACGAATGTTGTGCTTTGAATTTATCATAAGCAAGTACATGCGGTACATGCTTGAAAGCCATGGAACATGGCGGTTTACTACAAGGTTATTAAAATAAAATTATTTAATTCATTTTCTATGGATTGTGTCATCCGTGCAGCAGAAGTTGTGGGATGAAAAGATTACCGCATTTTATCTAAGTAATATTTCCAATTAAGAAAAGTGATACGACTTCAATGTTGTTTCGGAAATTAAAACCATTTAGACAATTATATAAATGACATTGTTTTGAGTTTTGTTTGACATTGACATTGGGACTAAACAAGTGTTTTCAGTATAACAGCATTTAGCTTAATGTGCGGTCATCCGTATTATTGAAATAAGTTAAGTTGTAGGTGTATGTGCAGTTCAAACTCACTTTGCAAAGTGTATTTGTTTATAATATATTAAATCTTTTCAATTTCCACACCGCTATGGCTTTTGGTTAATGGCTTTTTAAATGCATTGATGTGCGAGACCAACGAAGAAGGTAGGTATGTGTTTTCCACTTTGCAACAGACAGTTCCTATTTTAAAAATGGCGAAGATATGTTTTTCCTTTGAGAATTAATTATGTCTTCAAATTGTCGATCTCGTGACTTTTAACAGGTTTAGCAATCGAAAATTTCTGATTTTTTTTTTTTGTCCAAATCTACCCAACTAGACGAACTAGCATAGAAAAATTAAGAATTTGAAATCTCAAAAGTCGAAAGAAAGTAATCTCTCAATTTCAAGAGAAGTTTATGTTCGATTTTCTTACAAAAAGTTTAAGAAATGTCATTTTGACATTTGGCAAGGTTCTTTTTAAATGCAGCACCTACAAAATGTTGGATTAACATTTTTTATAAGCTACATTAAACTAACCATTTTGAATGCGCTGATATGTTGTAGGAGAACATTAATTTACAACATCTTCCTCCGACATCGGTAAAGATGAAAATAAATAGAGTTTTACTTGTCAAACTTTGAACTGTCACTTAGTTGTCGGTTTTCATTTTTCATTCAGTAGATAAGTAAGCTAAATTCGGCGAGTATAAAATTACGAAAAAATTAAAAGACAGGAAATGAATTTCTCTCTCATTTTTAAGGTTAAGTTCCCAGAGAGGAAAATGGAACCTTATTAGTTTCGCTTTTGTCCGTCTGTCCGACCACTAGACCAATTTTGTCTATCTCAGGAATTAATTGACGTAGAAGGCTGAAATTTGCACACAACATCCGATATAACCTCTAGTTAAAATACCAATGGTAGCGATACATCGACTGGTTTTAGAGCAATAAGTGATTTGGTGAAAAAAATATTTTGATACGCTGTTTATTTCTTGATACATACATTTTTTGTAGATCATGCTCGTAGCTATACAAATGCGCCGATGACTGTTCTCTTAATCGATTCCAATTGGAATTTTCAATGAATAGCTACTCAACTCTATACTCATTCTCATTGGAACTTTTCCAATGGATATTCATTCGCATCCACACATTATGTAGTTTATTCGCAATTTCCAACTCTAAAGAAGTGCGGAGCCTTCGGTGCGCGAGTGACACTCGCACTTGGCCGGTTTTTATTTTTAATTTTCTCAGTGCGTGGTAGCGCTCGCACAGTTTCTTAGCAAATTTTTAATAATTTTATGTTCAAAAAAAAGTACCTACCCGAACGAACTTACAACTGTGGGTTGCCAAACTAATAGGGACAGTCATGGATTTTAAGAAAGTTATATGTTTCCGTAACAAATTAATGAAAATCTTATGTGTACATTGATAAATATATATTTTATTATTAATATTGGTTATTATTACATAAAATAAGTAGTTTAATAAAGTTTTTACTACCGATTTTTTTTTTCTTGGAGTGATATCCACATTCCTCGACCCATTTTGTTCCGAAAAAAATGCCGAAAATCCTTAAAAAATGATTTTTGTTTTTCTAGAAAAACTTTGTCTTAAACAGAATAAAGTACATTACATACGTGTCAATTAAAAGAATTTCAACAAATGTCCGCAAACAATTTTCCGAAAAAGGACATTTTTTGACTTCTCACTTTGATTGCACTTCAAGAAGATTGCACGTCAAAAATAACCATTAAGCTGTGAAACAAAAATCACCAAGTACACTAAAATCCAAAACAAAAGCTCAAAAGAACACTGAAACATGCAAATTGATAAAAATGTACAATGTCCCTATTAATTTGGCAACCAACAGTATGTACGTAAGTATGTGCCGCAATTTCTTTCTATTATTTCAAATAATACTATAATTACTATATTGGCTGTGGCGTAGTTGTTGGACTACTAAACGAGTGTTTCAGGTTCGAATCCCGAAAAAAGCAAATTCCAACTTAGGGCTTGTTTCCACTGCGCCACCTTTCGCGAACGTCTGACAAACATAACAGAGTATAACTGCCTTGAAAGAGCTTTTAAATTAGCCGTTTGGACTCGGCATAAAATTGTAGATCCCTTACATTCGTTTCAAAAATGAAAAACTCACCCAAAACGAATGGTCGCGAAAAGCTAGGCCTAGTGTCCCCACAGACCTGTTGCGCCAACTATTTATTTATTTTTTAACTATGTTGACACATCTTAAACAAGAGATAAACTCCTTTCCAAAAAGGCAATAACTAATTTCTTCATTAATTTGGCTTTTTAAAAGTTGGTCAAGGCGAAACTTGCTTTTAAGTGGAATGAATCTCATTAACATATTTACCTTTCCAATTCGTCGCTTATTTATCTTTATCGTAAAACAGATCGTAGGCAATATTGTCATGTTCACTAATCTACTAGTAAACCAAAAGCCATCACTCAAATGTATAGCTAGGTATATTTCAATTAAATCACAATAACGTCAATTCTAACAAATACCTACACAAATCTGGTTGGTGTTTAAGAAAGCCTATCTCTGAAACGAATACTGCTAAACACAACCAGATATCAGAAATCAGATATCAGTCACTTGAAGCTGACTTATATACATATATGTATGTATATATATATATATAGATCCCCTAACTATATTGTGTAAGTAGGAACCAATATATCAATCAGTTTTATAACGTTAAGGAAATAGCTGGTGCGTGAAAAACACCTTTATGAAAAAAATACTTGCCCGTTTTATAAAATTCAAATAATTGAACGCCAATTCAACTGAACAATATATAGTGCACCACAATCAACAACAGTATTGTACATAATCACCATCTTAGTAAAAATAAGAAATAAAACATTTTCAGTTATAAACACACGTATCGTTAACTATACGCACTCATCTACCGCATAAATAAAAGTCGATTTTAGCTTATACCTTCTTTTCAAATTACAGGTAGTTATTATTGTGTCCGATTAAGCTGCAAATATGGCTGGAAAGTTCGAATATAAACTTGGCATCAACGAACTGAAATCGAAGGAGCAACGATTGTGGCAGGCATTGATCGGAGAATTCATAGGTACGAAAGTTTCTACATTACAACATATAACCTACTAATCCTTTCCCCCCGATAGGAAACTTCATATTGAACTTTTTCGCATGTGGCGCCTGCACACAGCCAGAGGATGGCTTATTTAAGGCGATGGCATTCGGTCTTGGAGTGTTCATGGCAATCACGGTAAGCTTGATCATTTTTTTAATCTAATCAATGACACTGAATGTCAGCGCAATGCTATGTCGTCTATGTCGATAGGCAGCATATGATGACGACAACTCTACGCACTATGTTGCACTGGCCGTATTTGGTAATTCTCGTTTGATCAGTTTTGTGTCATGGTATCAAACTCCTTTTAGGATGGCCATTCATTTTGTTTGGCATCAGTGTAATACGTAATTCCATTCGAGTGTTATTTTTGTCGCCAAATTAACACCAAGGACTGGGTAAGCGATTTCGAGCTGCAAGTCCGAGCAGCAACATTTTAAGAAGATGCCTTAATTTGATATGGTTTTCACAATTAATACTTGCCATCCGAAGTTCGGTTCGCAACTGTGAACTTTTTGTATAGTAGTAAGCATGTCTAGTAGACTGGCAGGTTCAAAACTCTAAATGTATATATGTAGTACCATTCATCAATTTGAAAATGATTTCAATCCATCAAGAAAATGACTCAATCACTAAGTCGCGACTAAAATCATGCAAAATTCGGAGATCAATACAACTACTGACTGAATGTGTTTGTAATTTCCGTTTTTCGTACTTGTGGTCTGTGATATACCATATATGCCATTTTCAATTGAGAATGCATTTGAAATTCAAATTAATTTATTCTCGCCCCACTTGGATACAGATTGTCGGTCATGTTAGCGGAGGTCATGTTAATCCAGCAGTGACATTGGGAATGCTCGCCGCCGGTCGTGTGAGTGTTCTTCGCAGCGTATTGTACATTATATTCCAGTGCATTGGAGCCATAGCCGGTACAGCTGCGGTTAAGGTAAGTGCTTATTCAGACCACTGGTCAGTCGTGACGTTCAACGCAATTTCCCACACCGCAGACACTTCTCGATGAGCAATACTATTACGGTTTGGGACATACTAGCCTGGCGCCAAATATCACTCCACTGCAAGGCTTGGGAATTGAGTTCTTCCTTGGACTAGTTCTGGTGCTGACCGTTTTTGGAGCATGCGATGCTAACAAGCCTGGTTAGTTTCAAGTTTCAAAGCCACTAAAAAGATCGGCTTAATAAATTCACTTTATTTAGATTCCCGTTTTACTGCACCCCTGGCGATTGGTCTCTCCGTTACCCTTGGACATTTGGGAACTATTCGTTATACTGGTGCCAGCATGAATCCCGCTCGCACCCTGGGCACTGCTATTATCACAGACAACTGGAGCAATCATTGGGTCTATTGGGCTGGACCAATCCTCGGTGGTGTTGCAGCTGCACTCATATACACCCAGGTCTTGGAGCAACCCGCCTCGGATCGTACCGATTCATCGGACAAGTACAGAACCCATGCTGATGAGCGAGAGGTTAGTGGCGAAAGATGGAGGTCTCTGAGGAAATGAATATTTCAAGTTTAAAACGTTTCTTATAGATGAGAAAACTGGACAGCGGTCGTGACTACGCATAAGGAGAAGGAGGCTTTAAACTTTTGTCTGGATATGTGACAAATGCCAGTTAAATGCTCTCATTCACTCTTTTACTCGTAGAACTTCATATCGCCTGTGGCGAACATCATTCGAAACAATAAAAATCAGCACTTAAAAAATATTTATAATTTATTCTTAAATTGTAATTATTTGTATTTAAAAATGTTCCATTCTCGTAAAATTCTATTCGTAACGTACGTTTTTAGTTATTAAGCAAACTATTTCACAGTCGAACATTTTATTTACCCTATTTTTATACACCGTACTTTAAATTGTTTATAATTACAATGTATGTTAATATATGTATAAACAAAGCGATTGGATTGCGTGTTTTAATTTCGTGTTCATTTTGAGATTCAATTAGGTTAAAGCAGCAAAGCGATCCATTTCGAAAACTTCGATAACAAGCTTCAAGGCCTTAGCTCACTGGAAACTGTTTTTACTAGTGTGGGGCATATTATGGGCGGCATTTATGTCGAAAATAGGCAAATGAAAGCATTATTTGAACAAATGTCACTGTAAGCTCTTAAATTCTCAAGTGAATCTCTTAAATCCCCTATGCATACCTATTGTTAAGTTTGTATTAAACCATTCAACATTAGTCGCTAAAATATAGCGTACTTATACGTTAATACCTAAATCTTCAGCCACGTATCTAATATTCCTGTCGCATTTGCAGTTTGAATTCCAGTAATCAATAATAAAAGTTTTTCCTCTAGAAATCGTTGGTTGATAATTTTAAATACCTCAGCCATCCATGTACCTAAGATAAACAAAACCCATTCCTAATTCAAAACAATTTTAAGATTTGTAACCGTTTGTATATCCGCCATTTTTGAGGAAGTAAAAGTTAAAATTCCTACCACGTACACAAACCAGCTCAACCTTTCCTTCAATTCACAATTAAAATTCTACTGTGAATTGCCTGCTGTCATTTGTTTTGACGTCTTCAATGAACAGCTGATGAGCTGCCTGCCTGTCAAAACCACTGGGACCTGGGACTGCATTAAAAACAAAACATAAATTTGTATTTCGGACTAAATTGATACATAAAGTGATACATAACATCAAAACACAAATTTGGGATTGGATAAAAATGTTACAAACTCTTCTGTGTAGTCCCAATAACTCATTTCATCAAATGTAAGTACATACCAACAATTTAGCTGAACTGAATGCCAAGTTTAACATTATCTGTTTTGCAGATACCGATTATATTCTAGCTGCTCGTCCCAAACACATTACGATGTCTTGAATCTAAATAGGAATTGCAGCGCAGAGGAAATTCGCGAAGCCTTTATAGTACTCTCAAAGAAGGTAGGTGATTCTGATTAGGTACATATACATATTCAATATTTTCTTGAACTTTTGAAAGAAGACTGTCTTCACTTCAGTATCATCTAGGGAATTTTACAGTTCGGCGGTTGTTTTATCTTTTGATTTCAGTGTAGTGATAAAGTTGAAATTGCACTGTTTTTTAAATACTAGTTCTTATATTTAGATGTTATTGCAACTATTTCATTCGTATCCTTCATTTATGCTAGGTGGACTAGTTCAATAGGACGTCAAAGTGGTTTTGCTCTGAAAAACAAAAACCAATTCGCAAATCGCAACTATGTATTGCTTCTGTGGTATGTTGCTTCGACGATTAAGTGACAGTTGCGATAGCTGCAAGAGATTTCAGATTATTCTGAAAAACAAAACTTACCAATGAATGGTTGTGGGTACCTGAAATATCGATCTCTTCTGGAGTTATTTGAACTAAGGATTAGTTAACCATCACTGTATATCAGCGAGTCTGTTAAGCAACCCAAACAAAAGCAATCTTATTTATGTTATTATTATTATTATTATTATTATTATTATATATCATTATTATTATTATTATTATGTATTTATATATATAATTATTTCGGGGTGAAACTCGATAGCCCCTGAGACGATTTTCATGATTCTCTTTTGGTTTTGTTCATATGCTGTACATCAGTTTTAGGCGGAAAGAAAGTTTAGGAAAATCGTCGTGAGGTCCTGATTTGGTATCCAATGATTCTTCCTATTGAATATTTATTTTGACTTTTCTATGTCAAAATTAATCAGAAAACTACTTATGTGCGTTATTATTTTGTTTTCAAAAAGTAAATTGAGGAAATCGAGAATTTCAGATGTAATTTAAGTTCAAGTCGATAGAGTATAGGCGGCAAACAGAAGTGACAAAAAATGTCACTCGACAATAATTTAAGGTAACAACACTTTGATTACGATGTTTAAAACGGTAATGGAGAAATTGAACTCCGACGATCGCAGATTTGTCTTCAAACCTGATAATAGAACGGCATAGAAAACTACATAGAAAAACCGTACTGTCACTTCCAATAGAATTAAAATTTTTAATTTTTAATTCTTTGGATGTTCCGGGCAGTTTGAAATTGAATGTCGGTACAGTTATAATTTTGTTGCGCAACCTAAAGGCTCCGAAAGTTTGCAACCGTATGCGTTTGATTTGTTTGTAAGGAATCTCAAATCAAATGCCATGCAAGCGACGATTTTGAGTGGTTTCCGCTTATTCAGAACGATTTGCCATTCGTATTTAAGCGTCTTCAATTTCCCGTGTGTCTCGCTTTCACTACGACAAGTAATAAGTCGCAAGGACAATCGCTGCATATTTGTGGCATCAATTCTTGAATACCCATGTTTCTCACATGGTCAATCGTATGTGGCGTGCTCACGTATGAGCAATCCTTCCACTTTGTAGGTCGTGTACCATAAAGCACCTTAGTGAAAAAGTGGAAGGTGGGCTGACAATTCAATCATTGCGGTTTGATTGCAACACATCGACAATGCTATACTTCAATTATTTCTATTGTATGAGTATAAGTTTTGAATAAAGAATTTGAATTCACCGGATTACATAAAACAGCATGTGCATTGTGCGTTGTTCATGCTCGGAATTATTATTCTCATTACATTAACGATTTTGGGCGGAACGAAGTTCGCCGGGTCAGCTAGTATTAAATAAATATCCTTTTCTCTTCTGCACAGTTTCACCCGGACGTCAAAGGTGCCAAACCAAACCCCAGCGACACCGCAAAGTTTGTTAAAATCTCCGAGGCATATAAAGTGCTTAGCAAATCAGTATCCCGCGATGCATATGATCAGGATCTCTTAGCGCGAGGCATAGGCCGAACTGCCAGTGGCAATGGGGGATTTAAAAAACCCGAAGTTCACAGGTAATATGTCATGACAAGTGTATTCACCTCATGTTTAATTGTTTCGCATGTAATTACCAAATGAATTTTTATTTATTTGGTATATAAATTAAATTACGTCAGTCAAAAAAAATCATATTAAGCAATTGGGCACGGTCATGCAATTACCAAGTCGTATAAAGCACTTTGAAAATAAAAATCAATCATATTGCATATAACTTATTACATAATGCATGTACAAGTCACCTAGACTGTAGTCTGACAATTAAGTATAATCATCTCTGTTAGCAAGTCTTTAATCTTGATGACAGTGTACACGATTTTCATAAGCTATTTAATTATGTATGATATTTTCAATATTTTACAGACCCTGGGAAATTAAACCAGACTATAATTCAAATCCAGGACCGTACTATGGTATAAAGGGTCTGGAGCGAGTTTCAAACTTGAAAATTCTCGTGATACTAGTCGCATTCGCAATGGTGGGTGCCGGATTCGGCTTTGCATCAGTGAGGTAATATATCGGTTAACCACATGCAACAAATTTTAAATCAATATTCCAATCAAGGTACTCCTTTACGTTTAATCGAAGTCAGCTGGATGAAAGATCCAAAGTGGCTGGAGAACATCATGCTGCTGTAAGAGCAAATGCTTTAAAGTTCGGAAACGATGAACAATTGAAAAGAATGGTGGATAAGCTGCTCTCTAAACCCACATGAGACTGGAACCAAACTGGTGTGACGCTATATGATGTGCGATTTCGTAGAACCAATTTTTGTGTGCTGTTTAACGATTTATGATCTTGGTAGTTAAATATTTGTGATGAAACTCTTGTTTTTCTTTTGCATAAATAAAATTAATATTTCTATTTGATTTGAATATCTGTAAGTACAACTTGAGCTAATATTTCCTTTCGAAAGACATTATTCGGCGGTCTTCCCTTCTACTGACAGTATACTTGATATTAGTATGCAAATGTCACCTCCACGACCACTAAAATGATTCAGTCGATCGCACAGCAACACTGGGTCAGCTGCCTGGATTGTATGTAATTATAGAAGCTGATAGTTATAAAGCTTCGAATATTTCAAAGGCTAAACGAACAACATTGAAACGTACATAGTTGCTCACGGGTAGGTAACTCCATAATTGGAACTAAAAATATAGTCAAGTGATTAAGTATGCACTATTCCAATCGATCGGGCAACAATGTAATGCAGAATTAGCACCAGGCGACCATTGTTCTATTGATACATGTTGCTATGAAAATCCAACATACGGGAAGTAGCAAACTTGCAAGCCTGCATTGGTCCCGCGTCACGACGTTATGCAAGTGACTTTATTAAAAATATCAAAATGAAAGTCTATCTGGCATTATGTTGATGGTTAACAAACGAATGCATTTTGTAAAGTCATAAGAAAGTCTTAGGTTAAAGAAGTTGGAACATTATAATGTCCCTTGTAACCTCTTTACTAAGAAGGTTATAAAGATCGAAGAAGCACCCATTTTCCATGCGGCCGTAATTAGAAGTCGGTTTAAATATTGGTAAGCCAAGATTTTCGTTTTTGCATATTTCAAATTCACCAAATAGAAAAGTTATTGCTGTATAGTTCGTTGTTGAATAGAAGGGCAGGCCTTACCACAAAGCTAAGTGTTTCTGCCAAAAAAAGCTTTTCATCTTCCTTCGGGTTGGGTGCTTCTTCCTTTTGACAGCATTTATATGGAGCTACGTTAACTGCCAAACCAGCTGTGTTCTTAGAGCCTGCAAAACGTTTGCTTACTCAGTCGCTATCTTGTAAATGTTTAAGAGAAAATAAAGGCTTTCGCTTTATGTTTATATTTATCGGTTTTATTTCATCCAATACCTAATGCATCATATTTTGTGCAAAATATTTCACACACAGTTTAATTAATTTTTATGGACATTTTACGCTTCACTGAACTACATTAATTATTTTTTTAATAAATTCAAAAATTTGTACGTTCGCTCGTCAAACTTTTATAATAATTAAAATACACGTCAATACGTTTTTGTTTTCTCCTAAGTATGAATAAATATAATTAGCTACACATAATTGACCCTTAATTAATTAAAATATTGTTTTCTCTCTCACATATTTGTCAAAAATTCACAAGAAAATAAGCGTTCTAATGTTGCAACACTTTCAAAGTGTTGCTCTGTACAAATAAAATATAAAATAACAAATTCCTAGGCCCAAAACAAATGTACAAAATTTAGCTTAAATACATACATATAACATTAATATACATTCTAATCATGCCCTGCAAAACGGTCAACAACGAAATTTATTATAAATCACTGGATATTGTTAAAATCATTTTTTTTTTTAGATTTTTGACAATCTATTGACTTCCTTGGCCAAAATTCTAGCTGCTACGTGCGGTTTAGCTGGTCGGCACACTACTTCGCCGTCAACTTTAAAATCCTCGTACTTCAGTTGATAGACCTCATGGAATCCCAGTTTTTCCATTACACGAGCTGAATAGTGACTTGAGCACAGGACGTGCATCACGGGAATGGATTGTTCGCGCATATAGTCGAGGACTTTTTCAGTTAGTCGACCAGCAATACCCAATCCTCGGTAGTTGGTGTTGACGGAGAGGATTTTCCCGTCCAAAATGATGTCCGTGTTGGGAAAAACATCGAAAATGTTAAAGTCCTCCCCAATGTAGTCCATCATGGATAGGATTTTTTTGAATTTAGGGTGCTCGCAGGATTCCGCTGCACTTTCATATTTATCGGTGGGTTTCTAAACCGAGGATATTTCAATAAGACGCTTTTGTAAAATTAGCTTTTGATAACTTACCGGTCGCCGCAATATGCCATTTAGAAAAACTCCAATAATTTCGCCTTCTTTGTTGACGGCCTTAAAGGAACACGCTTCAGGTATACACTTCAGTGAGTACTTCTCGAGCTCCCGGCATTCGCCAAGGTCAAGGCAAGAATTGAGTGGTTCATCCTATTAATGAAATAAATAAACAAACATAAAGTTAGCATATGTACACGCGTCAGGTCTTAGCGTAGCATCCGTTCAAAAATATAGTTTATGCCCGGCGCGAGATGGGGTAATAAAACGATTTTCTTGACTCCGTGGAATGCCGACACATGTTGAGCCAGATGTCATGGAAATAAACAAAGTGAGGCGTCTCGTCTATTTCGTTTACTTTGCTTTTTTTATAGTTTCAATATCATTTCCGAAATGCAGAGATATCATCAGTGCGTCGACCGACGGAGATCAATGACTGGACAAGATTCCATTGCAGTTAACAATTTTTTAATATTGACTTTAACTGTGTCATTTGTGTTGCAAATTAGATAATTTAGAGACTGAGGAAAGGTAACGTACGCCTAGTAAAATTGATATAACAGGTTACGTAGTGAAACCAAGAATTGCTTGCGGGAGGATTTTTATTTATACACGAAACAATAAAAATCCGAAAATCGCCCGATACTTTTTTTATTTACAATGATTGTATTTAATGAGGCGGAACTCTTTTAAGGCTAAATTCCTGTACGAACGTGTTTTTAATCAAAACTGAGCAGTTACCTCAACCTTTATTTTAAGGACAGCTCACGTACGTGACAAATTCGTTAAGTGGTTAAAATATTCTACTGCCTATTGAAATATGTATTATGAGAAATATGTATGGTTGAGCCTACCAACCTAAGTAGCTATCTTGTCAATAAAAGTCGGAAAAAATATGTTTTAACTGCACGACAAACGACAGCTGGTGATTTAATCATCCAGAAGATTTATGATGTTTGCTAGTATCTGGTCTACAACTGCTCACCGCGTAGCATGAACCTTTCCTATCCAAGACAAGTCCAACGACCTATCTTTATCGTCATACTGGCAAGTCCATATATAAATCCACAATCAAATAAATTCATCAGATCCAACACCACTTACCAACCAATTTGCATAGAATTATTTACAGCAAATTATTGTTTCATTGTTATCCCATAATTGCGGCATTTCATTCAAAAGCAACATGAAAAGTAAATTATCTCGTTCATCGCCATATCTGATTTATGTTCACCGATCCATTGCGAACTCGGACCTTAAACAACTTAACAAGCTATTTATACGCTTATAATTGCGCATGCATCGATAAGAATCGATTAAAATAATTCATAATTAAAATATTAAAATTGATCACAGAATGGAACCTTTTACACAGCACCCAGTTATCCGGCTCATAAATAATAAAAAAAATACACACTGTCATCTGATACGGCTACATTGTTTTGCGGTCGACCACTTGGGAGACTTGGCCAGATGTAAAACATCATCACCACGGCGCGCGGTGGCGGCGGCGGCGTTTTGCCTAGCTTACCCGGCATGGGAGACACACCTTCTATTTCCTAGGTGGCACGTATACAAACGTGCCCGATGGCACACCGATAATCATAATTACATGTTTACTGTATGGGAAACGCCCGGCTTGAGCTGCAGCAGGGCAGTGGTGCGTTGCGTGCATATGAAATGTTCACTAGGTTCGAGAATAATTAAGAAACGAATGGCGTCGATTACACGATTAGTGTTTATATAATGTGCCTTTAAGCCGTTTAAAGAAAGATCTCTATCACCTCATTCATGGTGGTGGTCCTTAGGTGGCGTTTGCATAAATACAGATAATGCATGTAGGTAAGCTAAGCGGACGTCGGATAGACGTTAGCCGCTTACAGGTGGCTAGTGTTGACTTATCAGTGTAACATCTATTCGATGGGTTAAACAGGGTTCATTTGAGAACCAGCTGGATGCTTGTCTTGGTCAGGAACTCATTGTCATGCAAATGCAAATTAAATGAAAGGTGAACCAAATCGTGAGATTGTTGAATGTCGTTTACGGCAAAAGCAATCGCGTCAGTGAATAATTACTTTAAGTCAATAGTGTCGCAACCCAAAGAGTGCTGCACGTAACGTTGATTGCTTATTAGCAGATACTTCCGATTCGATTCGGCACGACACAATGGTATCTATATGTCAGATTGTGACTTCCTATTGGCAAGATTGTTGCGCAATGCATTGTTTTCTTATTGTTTCTTGTTTTGTGTTGAGGGTAACCACACTAGTTGTTGCAGTAGGTTAGTTAGTGGGTTAGGCTGCTTGATTGGAAGGTGGTGAAAATCCTTTTATCAATTTGTCCGGTTAGAGAGGTCAAAGCTAAGAAAATTTGTTCTGCGTTGCGTTCGGTATGGCATGATCAGCTACTAGCATATGGGCTGCCATGGGTTTACTAAAAACTTGTTTTCCTTATGCATACGGAGGTACTCACTTTGAAAAAGAACATCTTGAGCATGGATAGTACACTGTCGGAGTCTTTTTCCGTAATCAACTCGACCGTATAGGGAACGTCATCGGTGGGCGCTGGCACTGGCTCTGATACTTTCAAAGTGCTGTCCATCTTTTTTGTTAGCCTGGCGATGGGATACAAATCGGAGAGCTGAAATGAAAATGACATCATTATACTATTGCAATGAGTTTAGTGGGTATTTGTTTTATGTTATAAAGCAAAACTTCAAATTAAAGGAAGTAAAATAGTTTTTAGCAGTGATGGGCTCAAAATGTTCGGGTGAGGGCGTTTTCAGTATAACCGCGCCTCAGAAGTAAAATGCACACATCGATTAGCTGTGTATTGGTCTTTCGTTCTATTTGAGCTTTTTGTGTCCAATATTTGAATAAATGCGCAGATGGATATCCCAAGTCTTTAGCCCAGTTCTAAGCACTACCATTTTTGTTAAGGTAAGAAGGGGATTACGTCCGCTCCATTGTACCTAGTTACCTTCCAAAAAGAAACCCGGATTTTTGGGTATATAAGAAGTGGTGAAGAAACTCTGATACAAATCTTTGCTCTTTTGTAGTTGCTGGTAGATCGATGTCTGCGTTACAAATAATATACCGGCTTGTTTGCTAGAGCTTTTGAAGTTTCTGTCAACGGCTTTCTCTGAATTTATGGTTATGAAAATAATACGAAGTCAGACTTAAATATGCTGGTGATTCCCCAAAATTTAGCTGAACAAAAACTATTCCCATATTACCTGTCTTCATGCGTTATTTACATTTTTTCGGGTGAATATCATTAATTTGGAAGCAAACTCTGTTGGTTGGTTGGTTGCTTGCTTGGCTTAGGTGGCCATTATTCAAAATACTTCTTGAAAGTATCAGGAGGCTTAATCTCCGAACCCGGAGACTTAACTAAAAATAGGAAAGTTGTGAGAGATCTACTTCATTTTCAAATTTAGCGTTTTTGTATTTTTTAATTTACAATATTGCATTACAACCCATTGTTCGTCCAAATCGTTTCTATGGCACACAAATTAACTAGCTAACCTGACGTAAATAGATGCAGCTAAGAGTATTGATACTACAATTGGAGTAGTTGCTCTTATAGGGATGCCAGACGTCCCGCTATAAGGCTTTTGTCCCGCGAGTGTCCCGCAAAATGTCCCCCATTGAAAATTTGTCCCGTAAAATGTCCCGCCTTTCAACTTGTCGCCCTTTTATTACTTCAATATTAAATAAAATAAATTTCAATTAATAATACATAGAAATTATAGCGCTAGCCCTAGTAACATACAAAGTGTGATGGTTCAGTAGTCTGGGTGAAAAATTGCGTTAATTTTTTTCAGAAAGGTTGAGGCACCAAATTTCGAAATTCTTTGCAATTTTGTATTTTCGTTGCGTATTTCTAATGCAAGCTCTGAAAATATATTCAGATTCATGAAGAACTCATGGAGAGATGAGCAAAATCAGCTTTCTACGGAAGTATTAGAAGCAGAGCTTCTTGTAAAGCAACATTTCCGATGAGTTACAGGGAATTTATGGATTTTTGCGAAACTGAATTTGGAAAAAAAGGAAATAGTTTCGAAAATAGCTTCAACCGATAAGTACATACTGAAATTTAGAGTTTGGCTTTCGTAGAATTACCTTTTTTATATATAAAAAACTTTGATGGTTATAACTTAAATTACCTTTAAATTGCAATTAAAACGAAGACTGTCAATATAAATTAGAAGTAATGTAATACTTAGTGAGATAGTTCCTCGTTCATTTTATCTTTTCAGTTTAACTGTTTAGTTCCTTCTGTTACTTTTGTAGAATTAATTTAATAACGTTCAATAAACCATCTGCGTATCATTCGAAAACAATAGAAAGATGTGCATGGGTTTTTTTTTTTTTTGCTTTTTAGAGTGAGTTTAAAGCTTCAAAACATCTCCCAATGCTTGTCCCAATATTCACACTTATCTTGCCAGTATTACCAGTGCTTGTGATTTTCAGCCACTTCCATTTATCGTAAACATTTAATGTTTCATAAATCTCGAACACATGCAGCTTAAGAAATCGTTAAAAAAATACACCCAAAAATGTAGGAACTTAATTCAAAATAAAATAAAACGTTAATGACTTTGAACAACCAAAACGAGATTCAACTCGATTAGCCCCCCCACATTTTTTTTTTATTATTCAAGTTCACTGTCCACGTCTGCAGTGCACTTTGTTAAAATCGTATAGCTTTACGCTAGGCCCTATTAAAATTCTCCTCATGGCAACATTTTTTTTTACTATATTTGCATAATCATTTTGCTTATAGTTGCCCCGAGCATAAATAAATAAAGTAAATATGCAAAACATGCCAAACGTAAACACAGCAATATAATATTTGGTCATTTGATTTTTTTCATTCGTCCACTAGAAACAAAACACTTTTGACTTCTATTTAAAAAATGTTCATATTTATTTTCACTAAATCATTGCTGCATGTTCCACTTTCCAAAAATAAATTTTAAAAAGTTTACTTTTGATAAAAAAGCGCCATGGAATTTGTAAAATCATTTCGACGATATTAAGCATTTTGCCGTGCTTATTAACAAAAAAGAAAAAATAATGATCGATTGATGTTTGGAGCATCATTGAATATTTCAGAGTGAACATAAAACTTATTTTGTCGGCATGTTTCGTCTACTTACCGTGTACCGTGATTCGTGGATAATTGATCCATTGTCGGCAAATGATTGGGTTCCTTTTCGGATTGTTTGTTCGATTTGCAGCTCCATTTTAATTTCGTTTATTTCTTTATTTTACTGATATTTTTCAAGTCAAATCGCAACTTAATGTGAACACAGAACACGCGAAAACTATTAACAATTAGTTAAATATTTTGTAGCATATATTTTTATTTTTATTCTATCACTGAGAACTTTAACGGATCGATAAAAATGTCCTTTTTGTGGCGAAATTAAATTCTGTAGCGAATCTTGTTTCGGTTGACACTTGAGTTATCCTTTTTGCTTAAAAAACTTGCAAGATCTCACTGACCAGCCAAATTGCAATCGCACGTGTTAATTTACCAAACGGTCATTTGTTCTTCTGAAGTAGAACGGCGAACCTGCGGCTCTTTATATAGTTGAATTCGCGCACCGCGCGTCAAACACCTCCTTTCTTATTTCAACGACTCGACCAGCTGATTCTTTACTGTGGCTATGGGCTATGTAGCCTATATTTTCGAGTTTGTCGTGTGCCCTGTCTCCCTGTCTCGTTCCAGTCTGCCAGATTGTGCGGTTTTGCCTGACTTTCTGATTCAGTGTCAGTATCTAGAAGCGGTTGCTGTTTTGCACTGATCGTATACTGGCAGAACATCTCGCTTGTAGACAGACAGGTTGGAGATCTCTTATGAACGCAAGACAGCAGCAGCAGCAACAACAGGCAATGATCTTCGGTATTGTTATATTTTTGTTCACGTTTTTTGTTTTGTTTGTTTGTGTCTCGTTCTTTGTACCTGCTGAACGGAAATCTCAGGCAAAGCAAAATTTGCAAAAAATAAAAAAACATAAAAAAATTAAAACAAAAACGATAAACTTGTTGGCTATGGAAAGCGGGTGGTGGTGACGGGATTTTGTTGGATAGCGCCAAATATACCCGCAATATACTTCCTGTATGCACTCGGGGTGGTAGGCCAGCTGCGCATACGAGTAGGTATTGTCAAGGCGCGAAATTTGTATCCCGTGCGATATTTGGAGGCATGGTGAGATGATCATTGGCTTCTCTGTGTGAATTGTTTCAATTTTTGTGTCTCCCTCTTAATTCAACGTTCGATTCGATACGAGGTTTTTTTTTGTGATGTGTCACTCTAGAGGGTGTTAACCAGATTTATTATTCAACATGTGAAAATTTTTAATGGCAGTACGACTGCGTGGGCGAGCACATTATTGCTTAATATTGTTGACATCAATCAGTTCAGTCTGATGTAGGTATATCTTCTAATTACTTTTGACGTAGAAAACACTACACAAGTTCCCCGAAAATATAGCAAAACAACATTTGTTATTTGACTGGTCGGTTCATGACGATATACCTATAGAAGGTATTGTAGAATTTGGGATCTTTAAGTGTTACCAGCATTATGTATAAGCAAGATCCAGTTTTCACCTATAGGTATTTTTTGTATGTTTTTGCATAACATACGGATTTGTATTGACATTACTGGTAGGAAAATAAAAAGGAAGAATTTGAGAAAATTTGACCAGCGGCAAGAGGATTGCGATTTGAGGATCTCAGTATGATTTATCCATGGTTTCTAGCTTTGTTTGCAACTCTCTTTAAGAATTGTGAACAAAGTAGTTTTGATGTCAATTTTGCCGTTAATGAACTAAACGTAACTTCCAGAGAAATGTATTCTCGTCACTTTTTGTTAGTTTCGATGACTATAATAAATTGCTTACAAAACCGGATTTGCGTACATAATATTTGGGCAGATTCCATCAACAATAATATATACAACAACATCTCATTCGCATACTATTATCGATCAGTAACAAGATAAATGCTGATCATTGGTAGGTATAGAAGAAAAACATTCGTTAAACTTTGTGGGCAATGGATCTTTTCAGTTTTAAGATAAAGAAATTTTAGGCTCACGGATTCGTGTTACTGGCCGACTAAAAACATCTCTCCCATGATCTGACAAATGTCAACAATAATATATACAACAACATCTCATTCGCATACTATTATCGATCAGTAACAAGATAAATGCTGATCATTGGTAGGTATAGAAGAAAAACATTCGTTAAACTTTGTGGGCAATGGATCTTTTCAGTTTTAAGATAAAGAAATTTTAGGCTCACGGATTCGTGTTACTGGCCGACTAAAAACATCTCTCCCATGATCTGACAAATGTAAGTTCTCTTTCAAGAAATCTCACCATTCAAAGCTCGGTAGGGAGGATATTGATTTATTTTGAACCACCTGGATCATACATCATCAAACATACAAGTATGCAATCGCTTTCACAATATACCTAACCCACATTACGTCGGGAAATCCTATAATGATTATTAGTGATCAACGTAACCTACCTCCAGCAAGGTCGCAAACAAGTGCAAGAACGCATAATTGTATAAATAAAATTACAACTCATATTTACAGCGAGTGGGGACACACCTAATCGTATACATAAACGTCTTGATGGCCAAGAGCGGAAAATATTTCCCATTTAGTCATCAAGTTCTTTCCATAAGATAGAAATAATCCTAATCCGCCTTAGTCGTGCTTAGTCAATAAATGTATTTGCCACTTCAAGCGACTAAACGTAATTTATAACGTATCTAAAAATAATTATATGCAAAAACAAACATATCATAGAACACCAAAAAAAAACAAAAAAAAAAAAAAAAGTAACCGCCACCAGCTGCTTGAAAATAATAAAAAGCAATACAGATTTATTGCAGAATGACAACAAAGCATGTGTTGTTAGATGTACGGCGACATGTGACTCTATTAAGGAACTGATTAAATCAGAGCGCTCGTTAATATGTGCTGCCCAAACAGTCCCCCACAATCTTCACTTCTATCAGCAGCAGCATCAACAAAAAAAAAACTGTTTCTTTTCTACTTTTATTTCGGTTTAAATAGGATAGAAAATGCAATCGATGACTGTAAATTAAACTTATTCATAATCTTAATACACAAACAAAAATAAAACTGCGCGCGCGTACTCATTTAAGAACTCCAAATTGAGTAGGGTACTGCGAACGAAGAATGTTGAATAATAAACTTCCGCTCACGACCTGAGTATTTTTAAATAATATTATTTTCCATTTAATTACAACAATAAGAGTATGTATAACTTGGCCAGCTCACTTCGACAATAAGTGAATGGTCAATGAGTTCGTTTGTACAGTCTTTTGTTTTAATAAACGCTTTCGAATTTGTATTCTATTCTTATTCTTCTTTTGTTGGTGGATAATTTCAATTTGTCAGGTGTCACAGGTGTTAATTTGTTAATAGCTTCCAGTCGCCTCCATTAAGACGTGTGTGTAGATTTTGAAGTTGGTTTCGGGCGGGAAGTATATCCATAAATATTTAGTCTCGATGGCCATTAAAGATCAAATCGAGTAGAATAGCCCAACAAAAAGTAGGTAAAGTAAACATTTTAGAAGGAGGTACTTGATATTATTTGCAATAATATTTGCTGTAAACCAAAACCGAAGGCGATATAATACATTTTGTTCCGCTGCAGATTTTATGCTGGTAGATAAATCATCCATCATCAATCATCATATTTACGAAGTTCTTGGTTACCCTTGTTTGCAGTCGATGGTTTGATGTCTGTCCATCGTACCTACACTATACTTAGGAGTATGTTCATATAATCAATTAAGTTAAATATTTTCACAGCAAGATCACAATTTATCTGTCGAGTGCTTAACAAACTTTAAATCAGATTGATTGTGTGATTTGAGAACTAGGTGTGAATTGTGAAAAGATCGATTTTAAGGAAAGGCTTTGCTGAATTGTTATAAATTGTTGCATAACCAACCTTGAAAAATACATCGTATGGCCTTCTTACGTTGTAGATAGGAGAAATGTCTAAACGCAGCTTAGTCTTAATAGCCACATAACATTTGGTCTGGAAGATTGGCCCCAAAAGCCGAGATTTTACGAACTTACAATGGCGAAATTTTCCATGTAAAATTACCTATTGAAACCTACAAAATATTAAGTGTACATCAAAATTGACCCATCGAGACAAATGAAACTCAGTGTTCCCAACACCCAGCAGTGCATTAAAAATAGAATAACACTTTAAGCGGGCGTTAAATTTGCGTTACCTTAATCCTTTATGATGACAGTGGCTACATACATCATCTACATGCACTGATTCATGTAATAGCTCTTCCTGAATAGTTACAGATCTACAATGAACAAGGTTGAGAGTCCATACATATGATATTTTACATTGTAAGTTGCCTTTCACCAGCCGCATGACTATGAACACACCACTTGTCAGTGCCATGTGTGAGTAACAATCAGATTCTCGGAAAATTTCAATAGCAAATTCTAACTGTTTTTAAATGTAAACTTGCTCCGTACCTACCAATGCCAAGACAGAGTTATATCTGTTTCTGGTCAAAAAAACCCAAATAATTAAATTTCAAACCAAGCGAACTGTTAATAGTGTGACTGAAAGAGTGTCTGATTGTCCGACTCGAACCATATAATTGGAGAGTTATAAGCCCGCAGTAGTAAGCTCTTAAATAGTATGAAATGTACAATGCAACGATCGAGCATTGTAAGAGGTTCAACTTAATTAGGTACTGTTGACATGAATGGGAGAAGCCTTTGCTACGCTTTCTTGCTATGATATAATAGGTGTAAAAATCGTGTTTAAATAATTAATGTGATTTATTGGTTCAGGCATTTGCAAACTCAACAGGTATCGCGACAACTGAAAGTTAAAGAACTCACTGGGACCTACTAATAATCATTTTTAACCTTCACACTACATATTTTGTGGGTCACAAAGTTTTTTTTTAAGGAAAAACCATCTTTTAGTTCGTGAAAACTAGCTTGTATTATTATTACCGCGGACTAATATTATCACTGATGTTTGTAGTCGAACTTTCTATTTTGTTGACAGAATTTTGAGCCCAAGTCTTTGAATTAGAGCTGCAGTTTCAGGATGACAAGCTTTTGCGTTAATTAAACGTACGTAACGTTTCGATTACTTTGACAAGGACAATCGCTATAGATAATGCCCAATTGTTAGAAAGTGGTTTGACATAATTAACCTATAAAAAATACCTTCCACAAATTTCGGAACGATAGATAGGTATAAATTTATTACTTTAGAGCATAAAATGCTTTCTTTAATTTTTCTGCCTTCGGGTCGTTTACCGCTTTCGAATGTAGGACATAGCCCAACTTATTCTTATTACGTGAAACATACATCAACTCTCCGTCAGAAGCCTGGCTGCCAATAACAGCATGGTCGGGGATTTCTCCATTTTGTGACCTCTTCCAGCTGTAATCCTTTGCATCATCCTTTGACCAAAACTTGCGCATATGTTGACGTAACCGCAGTTCCATTCTCAAGCAATCCGGTTGCTTTCCCCAAGAATGGCACAACTTCTTCTGGTTAAACAGTATACTTCGACTTCACACGTCCCACATACATAAGCTTACCATTATTCGATTTTCCACCAGAAATTGAATTCCTTGGAATTTCTGGCGCCAATGTATCAATCCAAGTGACGTTTTGTCTGCATGTCAAGTAGAAATTATAACCTCTATTATCCCCCTTGGTAGAAAATCGAATTGAAGACCAGTAGTGGCGACTTGAATAGTAATAATCTGATAAGCTTCCTATGAATAGCGGTTCTCCTTCAGCGGTATTGCCACCTTGTACGACGTCAATTGGAAATGCATAGAAGCTTTCGAATTTTCGCCTCTCACATGAATCGTTCGCATCCAGAACGAGTATTTCGTATTTGTACTTGTTGATGGTCTTTGAGCAACTGCTAACTATCGCATACTTTCCCTCCAAGTAAATTCGCCAGGCAGGACCTCATCGAAATGTCTGGCACGCACTATTATCCTTGCCGGTGGTCTGCTACTGACATTCAAGTATACGACATTTTGAGGGATTGGTTGGCCAGAAGATGACGGCACCCATTTAAAGGCTGTTGGTGTTTTTTTTTTTAACTTGTTAAAAATTACACCAAAACAATTGCAATAAGTACTAACCATTGGAAAAGGAAAAGCTTGAAAGTACCAAGAAAATGCAGGCCAAACTTATCATTTTAAAATCTGCCCGTGTACTGAATTATACGGAACGAGTTCAGAGCTAAATATAGTTGTTTCTTCCGTTATTTGAATAGTAAGTGCTATTTATTTTACGATAATAACTAGTAACTGATATGGAGTGTTTATTTTAAGACACGCTATGACGAACTTCTTCATACGGCATTACAAAAAGGACTTAGTCACGGTTCCGTATAAAGAACTGGAACCAGGCACGTCAAATGTTTATGTTGCCTTACTCTGCTTACCACTCGATCTAGGTATCTAAATAATATTTTTTTCTGAGTTTAGGCACAAAAACTTTCATCTTTTTACTCAATTTACTTCGAAACTCAAAGTTTTCAGATTGTTTTATTTCCAGAATATAGAACTTAGTACTCATTTACATTGCTTCCAAAAATATCCCCGGCATAACTAAGAGGCGAACTCAATACACTCTCGCGAACTTTTTTTTTTAATTTATTCGCCAATTTCAACACTTTTTAGATGAGGTTGGTGAAGACAAATTACAGCTTCCGATCCCTTGTATTAAACTATGTCTATGACTATAATGTCTTATTAAATTAATACAAATCGTATGCAGTTGCTCTATGGTATTCTAGGATGTCAGAAAGTCTGAGAATTTAAGGTCCGATAAGCATGAGGCACAAGAGGCTCATATAAAACCGTAGACGTACCTTGCCAAAACTACATTGAGGTTTATTTTAACAGCATCTTTATACGTATAAAGATCAGAAGACTTCAAGTCTTTCGGTGTTAATATTTTAAATAATAATAATTGAATAACACCATTTCCAGCTAAGTGACACAGAGCCTTCACTAAAATAACAAAATCCTAACAATCTGAATACCAGTTATGCGTAGGAAAACAGAAAGCCGTTGCAATCCAAAACGAATGCAGCGATTAACTCGCACTAATGTAAGCGGATATCTCTTTTGTCTTGCATTTGCTGCCCTGAAAGTAGATTTTCGTCGTCATTCAGTGAGCGCACTCAATTTATGTCTAAATATACATAGCAAAGATCTCATATGATGACCGTAAGCATTCAGTCAAATTTTATATACCGAGGGACATGCAACAAAATATGGTAACATAAAAAAAATCAGATGCAAATTCTTCTTTTGCTACAAGTTCTGTTGTCGTCTCGTAGTTGGCATTGTGATTCGGCGTGTGTTTGCTGCTGCTTTGTAGGGCAAGCAGCTCAAATTCCCTTCAAAATGTAGACTGCGGTCCCGGCGCGGCGGTCGCTTTGTAGAAATGCAGATATAGGACATAGAAATTGTAAATCAAACTTTGAAAGCTGTATTTTTCAACTATTAAAGTTCATTCGATAATGAAGATTGTTGTGTGTGATAGCTATTTAAATTTCCATTTGAATGAAAAGCGGCTAAGGCATACTTCTTTCAGCGATACTGGTTTTCACTCCATGTTTTCGTCATCGCGGTAGACCACTAATCTTTACAATTATAGATTTATTGCTTGACCCTAAAATATTTTTTGAGTAAAGGTATATCGCCCATTCCATTCTTAATGCATAAATTTGTTATTGACGCATTAACAAGCGTCACAAATTTATAATTAAATTGTGACCTTTTTCGAAAATCGTCTCCTGTCTACGCGATATACTTTGACATTAACATTTCGAATGTGGGTAACTTGTGTTTGCACTTGCACAACTTGCTCCACCATGTCTAACCTGAATCCTTATCCGAAATTACTTCAAAGACCAGGTATACCATTAAAATTTACATTCGCAAACGTTGTATTTTTTGTTACGTTTAATGATTCATACAACCCGGTTTTATATTTTTTGAAGATCTTCTGTTTTTTTTAAGGTGAACATCCCCCAACCCCTATTGCTTAATTATTGATGACAAGTTCCACCATATGATTGGTTTAAATATTAAGACTGCCTTTGAATTAATTTACAGGTGAGTCAGCTCTGATTTGGATTGTTCATACTTAAAAATCCATTGGAATCAAGTTTTACTCAGTTCAATCTCGTTAGGATGGTTTAAAGTTTAAACTTGTATTTCGTATGAAATTTTACATATTTTCCGTGTTATTTTGTGTTTTTTTTTCATGATAGGTATGTGAAGTATTTATTGATGGGTGTTCAATTGCTAAAAATTAAAACAATCAATCCATTTTGAAGTTGTCACGTGGTATAAGATTTTATAAAGGGGAATATATGGTGGGTAATTGTGTATGTGCCAGAATATGTATGCATACGTAAATATTAAAAGGTGACCAAACATATATGTTTGACATAAATAAGTGTTTTCAATTTGCGAACACCTGCACGCTCATTAAAATTCCAGTTTTAATATGTTCACACAAACATGGACAGGACATGGTGTTCAACATGTAGCTTAATATTTCTTCAACGAGCTTCGATCAACAATTATTTTGTGGAAATGACTCAGTTTGAGATTATAACTCTAAGCACCGAACCACCTTTTAAAAAAGACATCATAAAAACGAAGAGTAAAATTCTGACAGATATGACAGGAAAGATATTTTTGTTTTTATGGACAAATTTCGTGATTTCTAATGTGGTATTCGATTGGGCGCCCTCAGAGCACTTTTTTTTGCAATATTTATTAGATTGCAGAGCACTTTTAGGAATCTGCGTTTCTCCTTAGATTTGCTTCAGGTTTACCAATAGAAGTGCGTTTGAGTTTGACAGCTGGTGGAGTTTGTTTAGTAGGAAAATGCTTTGAAAAGTGTCGAGGGCTACACAATACACATACTCGAATCGCACGAATTTCAACAAAAAAGAGAGCGAGTAACGTGTTTATGTTCGATTAGACACACGAAATCTGAAATCTGAGAGGGAATCTGAAGAAGCCCAATGGAAAACCTCATAAGAATGAATGGTGTTTACAGTACCGCCAAAGTATTTCGGTGATGGTTACTTCGTATACAACGCAAAATATTTGTTTAGGATCGAAAGTCGATAAGTGTCGTCTGTATTTATGCAAGATGTCTTCTACAAATTGACAGATAAGTCCCTATTCATAATCAGAGTTTATCTTCTTACAGCTACACTATAAATACTTCCATAATGCCTTTATTTAGACGCGCTCAACTGATTGTCAGTGCAGGGACGAATTGACATGAGCAGGTAGCCAGGTTTGCTTTAGTAAAGAGTGTTATTGCCACTGGTTATTTATTGAATGGGTTTAATTATGGAATTAAATTTTTCCTTTTACCTACGAAATTGTACCTTTTGATGATTTATAGTTTATTGCCATCACTTCATAGATAGTAAATTTCATAGCAGATGGTCGCACTAATTACTTAGGTACGCAGAAGAGGGTATTGTTTACATTTTGCTCGTACGTCTTTTTAAATGCGTGCAGGAGTTGTATTGTTATCATTTGTTCAATATCATCAATTGAGAAAAAAAAAAGGGTGTTCAGTGGCATTTGTAAAAAAAAATAATAGAAAACTAAATAAATAATGGGGAAAAATTATTTTAAGTGTTTGGTGTACGGACGAGAGGAGAAAGAAAACTTTATTTCTTGTTTTCGAAATATGCATTATATAATAATTTTGAGGCGAATGGTTATAACATTTTTTGAAAAAGTTTTCCTTACAATTGTTGTAAAAATTAAAATAAGGAATTTCTTGTTAAACTTTGTGTCCGAGTATGAATTTATCTCATTTTAAAAAACTTCAATAAAGATACCAAAAAGTAACAACAAACAAAATTATTTAAGCGTACAACTCGTGTGAAGATATATTATTATAAAATGTTCAATAAAAATAATCGCAAATTGATCTTTTTCTTTTTTTTTGTCACACCCTGTGCCACATTTCGAAATCGTTTTTCAACTCGTCAATCCACCTTTTACTAGAGCACTTGTATTGCCATCTTTCTCGTGTATAATTTACAATTTACAAATATTAGGTGAAGTGTTCAGTACAGTGTTGCCGAAAGTACTCCCATAGGAGTATTGTACTACTTGAAACACGACCGTACTCCCGTACGCCTCCTTTCGCTCCTTAAAGACCTAAAATATCTTGCACTTGCAGCAAAGTGTCATATCAACCTTAATAAATTTAATTCACTTAAAATTTTATGCAAACATTTGGCAGCACTTTAATCTTCCAAACTGTATTCAAAAAGGGGATTTCCCTCCTTATAGTTTGTTTTGTTTTTCGTTGGCTTATGCAGCGCTGCCGAAAGTACTACAATAGGAGTATTTTACTCCGGTACCCTCCAACGACAAAATGAAATCCAATTTTTAAATATTTCGAACTGATCTGTTTTTACTTTGCCTTGAATTTTCTCTACCTAGTAAATTGCAAAACTAATTTTACTCTCTGGATGCTTCTTTTAAATTGTTTTCGTGTTCGATTTTGTAACATTCGCGTCGACCAAACTCTTGCGAATCCTGGAAATCGTTTTCACTGTTATATTTTACTCCCCAACGAAATTATGAAACGGCATCACCGGTTCAGTATCTAAAATTCTCTCTAAGGATAATTACGAACCTTATAAATATAAGCAGATACAAATCCATAAAATATTCAGTTAGAAGTTGTAATCTGGAGTGGACATAATTATGGTGCACGAAATGGTCCAAATAACAACTTTAATTTTTCTGGCAATTACAGTGAACTTTTCAAGTGGTAAATATTAAAATATGTGCTCGTTGTTTTTAATAAAGTTAAAAAACATTAAAAGACAACAGAATCTGTTACTCGTATTTTGTATCCTTTTGTCTTTCAAAAACAATAAAAAAATAACACTTACTTTCGCTAATCGTAGGTTATGAAGTTGTTTTACATATTATTTCATGCAAATTTCTCAACGATGAGCATATTTTTAAAAATACAACTTTCGTTTGTTTTGTTAACCTTCCTGTAATTGTTAAATGCCGACTTTAAATAAATTACTTCTCCGCTTTTAGGTATAAAATGGATTCCATTACAATCCGGTGACGAAATTCCCGAAAATGCTGTCCATGTACTTGATACTTATGGAACATTTGTTGGACGATCAAGGCACTACGACGAGGTCCTGCCGGCCGAAATAAACGAAACAGTTGCTGTCATTCATAGCTGCAACAAGAATATAATCAAGCACCGGTATGAAATTCTTGTGACCCAAGCCAACAATACTTGCCAATGGCAAACATACTCTCAAATAGAAGGCATTCCCGAAAATATTGTTCGTGGTGGTACTTCATCAAATGGTGATCCAACTTATATCGGAAGAATTATTCACGACCACTACGGTAGAATGGACTATAGTCGAATCAACTTAATACAATTGACGTTCAAGACGAAAAACAAATGGAGTTCAAACGGCCTATCTATTCTAGTTTGCGAAGATACCAGCTACTGGATTGACGCTTCAGCAAGAAACGTACCCAATAACACTGTTTATGGGGGGCTTTCTGAAGATAAGCATCATATTTATGTTGCCAGACTGAAATCAGGATGTTCGATTATTCCTGGCCAAGTTACACCAGAGCTAGCTGTTGCATCGGCAGTTTATAAGCACGAAAGACTACAGTCTAAATATTGTCAAATCTTAGTCGGAGAAAAAAATGAATACAGCTGGGTGACGACTTACAATGGACACATTCCGGATTACGCTGTTGTTGGTAGCAAAGACAGTGACAGGGATCTAATGTATCTGGCGCGAATTAACAAAACATTGGGATATATTATGCCTTCGACTGCTGCCAAAATGAATACGACCTATGAAATTTTGGTGAGGAATGTGGTATAATTTTGATCGGCTGGTTTGTTTTTTTCAATAAAGTGATGTTTCTATCTTACAATTAATTAACTTTTATAATGCACTTTATAAATCGTTGAGGGAAGTTGAGTTTTTATATCGAGTAACTAACATTTGTCGTTAGTTCGGTTTCAGCTGAAATTCGAATCACACCATTTCGAAGCAGACCAGGAAAAGGGCCAAAATACCCGGCAATGGACATTTTCCATTGCAACAGACTTTTATTTTTAGTTTTTGTGTTGCGAGGCTTCCCGAAAAGCCGTTACTAAGGAGAGTTTTGAATTCAAATCGATAACCAACTAATACCTAACACAAATTGCGGATAAATTTGACAAATTTCTAACCACAAATAAAACGAGAATCAATTGTAATTATCGATTTCTCTGGGTAATGTTTTTAAAGATAGAAAGACAAATATTGTCCGTTTGTCCGTCTATTCCTGAGCTGCTAGTGGTTGAAGACTGAACGGCAGAGTAATGATTTTAACTTTGCGTATATAGGGTTTGAGGATGACAGTTCGAGAGCTAGCGATTGGTGGCGTTCAAGTTTCTAATTTAGCAAGTCTGACAGCTGTCTATACATAAAGAATCTCGGATTCGATTCGCTATGAATAGCTGTTTTAGTTGGCGTTTATGAAGGGGTATCCGACGAACCTAGTCAAGGATTTCGTGACTGAGTACTAACTTGACAGTTCGCATATGTGGCTGACGTAGGAAAAGTGACGTTCCCTACCAATCTAGTTTTTGTGGACAGACTGGTCAAAACCAATCTAGTCGACTTAGAATATCTAGATTTTTGAATGTGGCCATTCACATTTTTCTCAAAAATAACTGTTATCATTATCTGAACATATGAAAATTATGTCGTTTTCAATTTGGCAAAAATATCAATTTTTTATGATCAAGATTGCTTTTCATATTTTTTTTTTTTTGTTTGATCGGAGGCACTTTTGAGAAATCTCGAATTTTTCTCAGATTTACACACAGCTGGCAGTAACAAATTATTTATCGTTTTAAGGATTATATATATAGTTGGCGCAACAGGTCTGTAGAGACCCAAGGCCTAGCTTCTCACAACCATTCGTTTTGTGTGAGTTTCATTTTTGGAACGAATGGAAGGGATCTACAATTTTTATGCCGATTCCAAACGGCTAATTGAGAAGCTCTTAAGACAGTTATACTCTCGGATGTTTGTCAGACGTTCGCGAGAGGCGGCGCAGTGGAAAAAACCCTAAGTTGGAATTTGGGTTTTTGCGGGATTCGAACCTGAGCCCCTCGCTTAGTAGTCCAACACACTAACCACTAAGCCACTGCGCCTGCATCGTTTTAAGGATTGCTGTTTTTTAAATGAATTATTAATTTTTCGGGTAGGGAAATGGTTTTTCAAATGCTCATTATAAATGCGTGAAATCAATTGAAATGGATTTTCAGTCGAAGTGAAAAACCATTTTTCTTTGCGGCAAGTTCAATACACACTACAAGAGCCAATAAAATTCAGATTTAATAATCGATTTGGTGGCAGAAATCTGAAATCTTAGAACAGAATCTGAAGAGCCAAATCCAAAACGACATATTCGATTCGATTGGGCTGTATTTATGTACTTCTTTTGCACGAAAGTACCCAGCCGGAAGAAACGAGCTCATTTAAATTTAAAGTTTGCCAATTTTGACTACGTTTTTGAACAGGTTTTTCATAGCATTATTCAGAGAGTGTTAAACAACCACGTGTAGTATTTAAATCTAAGATGAGAGAAAAGATGTTTAGTCGGAAAGTGTGGATTATCCAAAGAAGACGCACGGCATGGTCCAAGTAATTGCCTTCACCGTACTAGTACATCTAACAAATACAGTGAGCTATTCAAGTGGTAAGAGCATATGTATTCTTACTCAAACAATTATTACCAATTAATTCATATTAAGAAAAAAAATCAATATCCATGTAGTCACATGAATTTACCGATTAATATCGCCTTCTGCATATTTTCTATGCTGTATTTAAATGAATTATTATTGTATGTAATTATTATTCAACAAAAGACCCTGTTTCTTATGCGCAGATTTGTGTTAATATTTTGTGAGCTTGCACACGCGTAGCTATATATGCTAAAATAATATCCGGTTTGTTGAGTTCCACTGGAAAGAACTATTGTCAAGTACCTATAGATTACAATTAAGTGTTTTGCTTTGTGTTGGTCGAACACAAATAACAGCGGAATGATAAGTTAATTTGACGCCATTCAGATGACAGTACGCCTCTAAGAAAAATAAAAAATATTAAGTTTAAGACGATATTTCGATTTCTCTTTAATCCTCTATTCATCTCATCTTTTTTATTTAATTATTAAATTGTTTTTCAATGTTAGGCTTAAAATGGATCCAATTACAATCGGGTGACGATATACCGCAGAATGCCATCCCTGTTGATGAGAATGGTAAAACATTTGTTGGAAGGTCGCGGCACTACGACGAGATTCTAGCGGCCGAAATCAACTCAACCGCTGGTGTCGTTCAAAGCTGCGGCAAAAATATAGTTAAACTTCGGTATGAAGTTCTGGTGAATGAGAGGAACAACTGTCGTTGGGAAGTGGTGTCCCAGTACCAGATAGAAAATGTTCCCGAAAATATAGTCCGTGGTGGTACCGCATCAAATGGCGAGCCAACTTATATCGGAAGAGTTACAAGCACCTCATATACAAAGCGCATCAGTTTGATTTATCTGACTTCCAAAACGAAGAATAAATGGAGCTCTGATGGTGTTTTTATTTTAGTTTGCGACGATAGCAGCAATTGGGTTGACGCATCATCAGGAAATATACCAAACAACACTGTTTATGGAGGACTGTCGAAAGATAAAAATCACATATATGTGGCTAGACTAAAATCAGGATGTTCGATTATTCCTGGCCAAGTTACACCAGAGCAAGCTGTTGCATCTGCAGTCTACAAGCACGAAAGACTACAGTCTAAGTATTGACAAGTCTTGGTCGGAGAGGAAAATGAGTACAGGTGGGTGACGACTTACGATGGAGATATTCCTGATTATGCCGTTGTCGGAAGTAAAGACAAAAGTGGAGAGTTAATGTATCTGGCGCTAATTAACAAAACCTTGGGCTATGTTTTGCCATCGTTTGCTGCCAAAATGAATACAACATACGAGATTTTGGTGAGAAATGTAGATTAGATTAGATACCAGTTGGTTATTGATTTTATATAATAAAGCTAAAAAGATGATACAAACGAACTTAAATGCGTGTGTTTTAGAACTTGAAAACTTAAAACACATCTGAGAAGCTTGTCTTTCCATCGCCAATCGGGGTTATTGTTTGCCAATAGGTTTTCATTAAAATGTTATACGATGTGCGAAGGCGATTGAATTTTTGAGACCCCTTTTATTAAATAATTTCGAACAAATTACTCTTTGCGCGTGTCACTATCAACACTAGATTGAAACCATTGTCAGCACCCAGTAGACTTACGACGTGTAACCCATGCATATCTAGGTTCATGTCCAACTGCAAATGGTTTCAACCTGGCTCATGAGAAACTGTAGCTCTAGACAAAATGTGTCACAAAAATGGTGCAATCCAAATCTGGTAATAAATTACTTCTACATGTGCATTTTGTATATGCAAGGCGAATATTTTAATCATTGTGTCTATTTCGACGGACATGCAAGACCATATTCAAATGCCAGCTACTAAGTTCCGGTTAAACGCTGAACTACTTCAGCCTCTCTATCGAATGGATTAAGTAATTCTGGTCACGAATGCATGCTCAACTACAATCACTTTATTTTTTATTTGTTGTGTACTAAGGTCGCTATATACCCAAAAGCGGGGTAAGGAGATTGCACCAGCATCACAACAATGCAACTGCTATTTCTCCATGCCCGAGACTTAATGGTCCAACTCTTAGTAGAATTCATTTAAATTTGAAATCGTTTTTCCTACTCTATTTGCTCGTTTGATTAATGCTCCGATAGTAGGTGACTTAGTTGTGACCACAAATAGCACATGGAAACCATCCATCTCTTAAGGACCTAAAGCATCTTACAAACACTTTGCTGAGCCGAGAATGTCTTGAATGTTAGTCTCACCCGCTCTACAAGCCATGCAAGCCATGGCTTTCGGAGCATTAATTAATCAACTTCCAACAATCCGCACTGACAGCAACGACGAATCAACGTTGGTGGGTATCGAATTATCTAGTTCGAGATTGTACTACATCGAACGTAGGCTTGCGATTTTGCCTATAGTAGGAAAGGAAAAAATACTACAATTTACAAAAAAAAAATTATTCTCACTCACGGTTTTTTAATTGAAAATTTATTGCTTCAGCATGACTGGCGGCAGCATGAGTGCGGAGCCTCTGTGCCGTTGCGAGTGGTAAGTCATTGGCAAATGATTAGTTTGCATGTAGTGTATATGAAGGATCCAATCGATAAAGCAATTAAATGGTTCGCGCTTTTTGTAATGATAAGCTGTGACACTTAATCAATATAGCAGCGATTTTGTGCTACAGCATCGAATCAAATTACCGATAGGGACGTTGGTTACATATTTAGAATCCCTGAGTCATGAGGAGTGGGCCCCTCAACCAACCAGGCCTTCAAAACTGGAGACATTTATCTAATTGGTAACTAGAGAGACTTTTTTGGATAGAGTCTCGCATCAAATTAAGTTGAAGATAAATCAGGAATTATAATTTAGTGGTACGCTTACAAGCACCTTCATCTTCAACGCCTTAATATTTTCAGCAAACTTCCAGCAGTCTGTAGAGTTAACGCTGCGATTTTATTTATTTATTTATTTATTTATTTCGATTTCGATAGAAATAAAAAGGCATCAGTAGTAAATTTAGTGAAACATCTCTTGAAAAAATAACTAGTGTTAATTTAATTTAAAATAAGTTTTGCTTCAATTTTCAGTTTTTGTGATATTAAACAATTGAACCTTTTTGTGACTGGAATGCTCACAGTGATTGTATTTGCATCCTGTTTACCCTTTTGAGTCCTATATTTATAACAATGTGCTGCACCCATATAACACACCAGACATCCAAGAGCTGCTTTTTCTTTGACTGCTCTCTGGAATATAAGCCGGTTGTTCTTAGCTTTCAGGGAGACTGGGTTCTCTTATATACGACTAATGTGCGTTGTCAGTTCCAACAAGGAAGTGGAAGAATGCCAACCAAAGCTTTTATTCTCCATACAAATTGGTTTCACCCAAACTCCTATATGTGAACATAAAAACTAGTTTCGACCTTACTCAATGCACTAAATTGATTTAAACATCCAATGCAATTTGCAGAGTCCGGTTAATGTCAAACTGGCCTGTCACTCAAAGTGAATGTCAAAGCAAGGATTTGCAATTATGATGAATTAAATTCTCGCCAGCTCAACCACACAATGAGCAATAAATAAGAATGCAAAACACCTCGCGGAGGCTAATACAACGACAAGCGCAAAAATAATGTGGATAAGAACTTTCCATGAACTTGAAATTGCAGCAACATGTGACTCAGTAGCCCGGCACGGTACAGAGGACAGTAAAGACGCAAGCTATAGGAAGTTGAAGCATACGATCAGCTGAAGCACTTCTGAGCTGTTTGGCCTTTAATTAGATCAAAGTGCCAAGTGTCGCCAGTGGGTACGTGTATATAAATGACATCCTACACATGAGCTCATGTTGTACCTGAGCTTTCTTTATCTATCGGTTTCTCTTGTAATTGACGAAGAATTATTTCTATGTGATCAGGTCTCAGCATATTGGTGCGGGACAAGTGTATAGCCATTGTCTGCCTAAGGCAACGTTCGTTATTGACTTTGACCGGCATATTACTGTGGTCATGTACAATCACATTGCTCCAAAGGAGGTAAGCTGGTTACATATACCAGATGCCGATTATATTGTTGCATCTAATAAGCGGGTACAGGCTGTTTTGAATAACTTTTAAGAATTAATTTAATTGTTCAGGCCGTGAGTAAGTCTCATTATTAGAACACCTGCTGGACTGGAGCTATGCTCATTCTAAATCTAAAATATTTATTTATGGGCACCTACACTTTACCAACGAACTTGGAGGTAAATCTTTTGAGGTTTATTTATAGAACCTTTAACGATAGTTTGCCTCATCCATAGGCTAATAAATATAGACAATGTATGAACGGCCGTACACAACACTTTTCTAGTTAGATAAGGCAGTTGAGATTGCTGTTGTGAGTGTATGAATAGTAGGATATATTTCATAGATATTGTTCGTCTAGGAAACTATAGGCCCACCTTCTATAACCATTCGTTTGTGTTCCTTAAGTATTGTCGCAATCCTGATTCTGACACACTTATATTATATCGATACCCTGGAATTTTTCAGGAATGTCTCCTCGTTGATATCTTTATGATACGTTGTATGTTCACACACAAAACGTGAGCAGAAATTTCCATCTCTTGCACTTTCGTACTACCTGCTGTGTGACAACATTAATATGGTTGTCATAAGAGCTCATGATCACGAGTCCCTAAGTGGTAATTTCCGACAACTTTGCATTGCACTTCTATAGGTAATTGGATTTTTTAGCCTTATACCCTAGGCACTCCAGGCCATGCTGAACAAATTTCCTGTATTGCCGTACTTCACCAAAGTTCGTAGCACAATCTAGATAAGCGAACGCCATCGTGTCCATTTGATCCGCATCTGGTGTCTTAAATGGTCATTACATCTAGTTTTCGAGATACCAAACAATTGGCCTTAATTTTCCTCTCAGCATGTATCATTTGTGTAGTCGCAATTGTATCTTTATTTGACATTCTGCTTAAAGTAACAAACAAAAAATACGTACGCCATTTCATGTGACTGATATGGTTGGCAATTGTTTTCTCACCAAACCGAGCCGTGCCATTCAGAGATAGGCTAATCTAAGTATATACGAAATCTGTATCACATTTCAATTTAATGTCCATACGAGCGACTACGATTTCTGTGCGAACTATAGTTGTTCACAGTTAAGCAGTACGTAGGATATCGTATTCGTAGCGTACGACTAACGAATTTAAAACGATGTGTACAAACAAAAAATTCAATTTGCATATGTTTTTGTTTCTGTTGTCATTATTGATGCAGTCTCATTATCATATTGTACACGTTACTGTTGTGCAATAGTTAACGTTGGCAGTTTTCAATGCATATTAGATAAAATGCCGAAGCTTTTTGCCGTTAAACTTAAAGTTGTTGTTGTTCTCGCGCAGTTTTTTTTACAACCATTTCGTTATTTACCTAAAAAGTTAATGAGTGCCGTAATTTTGTTTTTTTTTTTTTGGCGAATTCACATGCGAATTAATATGATGTCATTATAGCGAAGATATACCAACAATGTACGTGACCTTGAAGTCTGACTAAAATAAGTTTGTGAACGCTTTAAAAATTGGGGTTACTCACCTTTGATGAATTTTTCAGCAGGATCACCTGAAAGGAAAACAAAAATTGGTATAATTATAAAGATTGTGAAATTGAAAGAGATTTGACGCTAAATTTAAGTATGTACTGTACAGTGCTTATATATATTTATCTACGTTTATTCGAAAAAAAAACGAAAACAAATTTAAGCTAGGAACAAAGTGCAAATGGATTTACATTTATTTGTTATATTCCACTTTTGGTTTTATGGTTACATTTTTATTACGGATAAAACAAAAACGAGATTTGGGTGTTTTTTATTTGCGTCTGAATGCAATCGCCGAATATACTCAGGAACATAAGCCGGAACCATTTAAACCCAAAAGGTTTAAACAAATTATTTTCTCAACCTGGGGTTGCTATCAAGTCGCTGATGGAAAGATAAGCGATTTTCTATTTACATTAAGGGATAAGTTGTCTGTTGGATCTTTTTGTTTATTGTGACTAAAAAACTTCCTCATGCATTCAGCTTTTTCAATGACTATCAGCATTTTCCAAATTAATCGCGGAGAGCAACATCAATAAATGACGCATTTCTAAGATGTTTCATTCATTGGCATTGCGCATCACTTTCATAAACTATTGAAATAATGAACGTTACGTTAGGAGTCGTTCTAATCGAATTTAAATTCATGCATCGCTCATGACGATATCGCTATCAAATGCTTACAACTCGAGAAGCGTGTATGTGGCTAAGATCCCACAGGAGTCGCTTACTCCCAATACTGTTTTGAATCATTTTAATAATGCACTATCAAATAATCAAATACTTATGATTTCTTTCTTGGCAACAAATATCCGCCTCAAGCATACCTACCTATTCATTTCCAAGCTCCTATGTAGTTATTTATATAATTATTATACTTTTAATTTAAAGCGTTTCCAATGGTGGCTGTTAAATTGCTCGTATTTTAATGGTAGGCGATATAGCTTAAACGTCCATATGTTAATAGCTGTGTACTGGGTTTGGCGGTGCCTTTTTTAACTATCTATAGCAAGGCAGTTTAGATTTTACAATGTAACATAATTTACACACAAAGCAAATAGTATATAATTAAACGACCCTATGTTGTTTTTTTCTTTTGAACCTGTCATTGTGTGGATTAAGTCACACCCTGACTAGAAATATTTATTAAAAAGAAATTGATATAAAGCATGAAGTTAGCGTAGGCATGCAGGGGTATTCATGTCAAATCAGAAATTTGATAGTAGTATTATCAGTAAGTAATTCCTTCCATATCTTAAGAGCCGTCAAATGTTCTGTTAAATGTGACCGAGAAAGTTATTCTGGGAAGCGAAGCACAGGAAAATCCAGAATTATATAAAAAACAAGGTTTAACGCAATGCTTCAAGTCCAAGGTTTGATGATAAATACGCTTCGATAAGATATTATATTCACAAACATGCATATATTGATCTAGCCCACCAATTTAATTCTGCCCAGCAACCCGACTTCAGATTTAACTACAATCAAAAATATAATTCAAAAAAGAGTACATTAGGTATATAAAATGATCAATCAAGTTATCAGCAGTGCCTCTTAATTATTTAATTCTATTGAGTGTTCTTTTATGAGTGGAAAAAAAAACAAAATAGGTCTATTTTGGGCATTTATCTGGTCTAGAATAGAACGTAATGTCATTAATAGACTTAATAGTTTTCTTCTCTACTTCAAGACCCAGTAAAAGTTAAACAAGAATATGATACCCCCAAAAAAAAAACAATGAAATTGAATGTTGTTTAAGGTTAACTGCTTACCTTTACAAAGAAATACCAACGCAGTTATTGAACCGTATTCTTGGTTGTGAAAGGTTACAATTTTCCAAATGACCTATTTTGGGCATTCTTTCCGCAAGTAAAATCCCCCTAATCGTATAGATTTCTTACATTTCTTACAACATCACCTTAACAGGAGTAAAGAAAATGTGCGACTAGGAAATCGAGAGATTGATATTTTTCGTGTTGCCTTTGATTTGTACACGCAGCCGTTGTGTGTATATGTGTGTATTTATTACATTGTTTACTCATATATGTCATACCTTGGAATTTATCGATTATAATCCCGGTATCATAACAAATGAGCTTAATTGGTATGAATGGGTTGTAATCCTTTAATGTATGTCTAAAGTTTTATTTCTGAAAATTCAATCAACTAAATTGAGTCTTTAAGTATCCTTTTATTTTAAGTAGTGTTCATTACTTTAAATATTCAAGATCGTTCCCAAACAAATCGCCAACTTAATACATTTTGTAAAACTTCCCCACCCGACATTATCCGGATAATTCGTGAGCATCAACTACACGTTAAGTTTAACAAAAAGAGTTAAAAGCAAATCGTGCAATCTGTTTGCAGGAAAAAAGAAATTTTCCCATTTTATATTTTTTTTTTTTTTTCTTGATTTTCTTACGTAGGAAACTCACTGAGGCGTATACGTTACTTTTTTATACATTTCTGCTGTGAGGCATAATACAAGTCCTTGTTGTTGTTTTTTTTTACCGTAAAAGGAAAAGGGTAGACAAGTTGTGAAAGGAAAATCTGGTTGGCTTACTCATGATGTAGGGAAGAATTTACAGTTTAATATCGTTTTCAAGAAGTTTTTGCTGTGTTTGACTGGAGTTTTTACTAAGAAGTGCAACTATAGTAATAAGAAAGGAGAAAGGGAAACCTACGTCAGTTATATACCTGGCATTTGCGGGACGTTTCCTAATAGAGTGATATAACAAAAGTGCTTGCCATTAATGCTACTTTTGAATACACCTAGACTTCAGTTGGTATATAATGCCATTATGTTGAAAAAACGTTGTTGTTTAAAGGTTACTTTATTGATTGCTTATACATCAATACATCAGCTACATTTCTCCAATTTCAACAAGACTTAATTTTAATTGGATTTATTTCCGGTCCAAAAACTCTCAGCGCCTGCTGATATTTGAAATGCCAATCAATTTGGAGCAAACGAAAGCACAAACGCTTCAACTGAACATACGATGGAAGCAATCATCCTTTTGTCCTCTGAACAAGCTTTTTGTTCTCGTAAAATAAATGGGAATCATTCATGTATTGAAATTACCCTGGCTACATATGATAACCACTTCACGCGAATTCTATTTATATGCATACAACTCTTGTTACATACACACACTATAACATTTGTTCATGTGTTATTTTTATGCCCTGTAGCACTTTGCCTAGCATGAGGATATGATGACAGGACGTGCCATTCAATTCGTGTGCTTTTAATAATGCAAATCCAGCACCACCGGTCGTTGCCGTTGTCGTTGTGTTCATGATAGAATCCAGGAGTTGAAACCATGATAACCAATACGCAGTTGGCCATTTGTAATTAATAATACATGCACAATGCTGCGATTTAATCAAATTACCATTAATTGAAATGAAATGAGATCGTATATGTTTGTTCAACGTTTTCATTATACTGAACTTTAAAGTTGTCATGTTAATGGCGCCAAAAGATTAGTCGTACGTAATCAATCAAAAACACGTTTTCGGGGTTTGAGAATCCCATAAAGTAAATCAAATATTTCGCAGTCATGATTTTACAGATTCAAATTGTGTGCTCATGAAGTGGAAGTGACGACGTCAACGGCAGCTGACAGTAGAGGTAACAAATTTGCACCGTATCACGCCGACTTCAAGGGCAACCCTACCCATCCCTTAGGCAAAAGGTGGTTGAATTTACTCAAGCAAATTGTGGGCCTTATGGTAAGGATGGGGAGGGGCCAACAACGACTTCGCCGAAGATCCCATTCACCATTACCCTCACGAATGGCGCATCTGTATTTTCCTCTCGAAAAGGGAAACATTGTGAAGAGTTTTGTTTATTTTGCCAGTCAGAGCCAAGACAATGGAGACGTGGATGGCTGAAAGTTTAATGGATTATTATTGTTGTTTGGAGAGTCTCTCGGGGAAGAATCTGATTTTATGTGCGGAATCGTTGTCCTAGTAAACCATCAAGCTGACAGTGAAAAGGCTTCCTCTCAAGTGAATTAGATAAATCTTTTGTTTGTCAGGTTTTATGCCGGTGCTGGGGTGTTATGAAAGTCATTCAATTAGGCGAGTGACTTTCCTAATTTCAATTTGATATTTAAACCGCTTAATGGCTGACTTAAAGAGACTTGAATGCAGATTTAAACAATTTGTTTGTGAGTACGAGTCAGGGTTTCATTATTGCATGCATTGTTTTTTATGTCCCAGTGATTTATTTAGCTCTATGTCTTTAAAAAAAGGTAAAAAGATGGTTAGTGGAGGAAAAGGGGAGTCGAGTTCAACATGTAAGTTAATAAAAGAGTGTGTGAGTAAATAATAATAATGAACATAAACTTGGTTAATCTAAGTAAACTCCCGCCTCGGATATTGATTTTGACTTGGTGCTGGTTATGGCACTGAGCATATTTGACTAATGCAGTTATACAGTATATATTTTTGACGGGCCCTCATTATGGTACAAACTAGTGCTGAGAGGTTTTATTTGGCACTAATTTGTTATAGACCTTATCTTATTTTCTATCGGATTCTTAGCTGGATGTAGTTTTACCCGCTCTAAAAGAAGAAAATGTTTGTAAAAAGTAATATAGACATGTTCAAAAATAATATAAACTTTTTTATAATTTATAATAATAATAAAACTAATAATAATGTTAGTGTGGGCGTCCAATAAGATAGAAACTAATTTTCTTACAAAAACCGAAAAAGCTACCCAAATATTTCTCGATTACTGATATTTTAATATTATTAACGCTAGGCTTGCATATAGAAATTTTGTGCCAGGAAAAGGTATCATTTGAACAAAAATAAGTCCCCGAATAGAGACGAACAATTAATTCGTCAAGTGTGTCTACTCGATTTCTTCGATTTCTAGTTTAAGAGCAATACCTAGTATGAACGAACAAAAATCATCTCAGTGTTTTGAATTTAATACTTTCATATTAAAAACTGTAGGGCGAAATGATTTTTGACAATGGACAGTTTGGTTGAAGTTGAAGTCATAAAATGAAAATCAAGCAAAATTATGATCAATTGATGAAAAGCTTGACAAATGCTGTCTAGCTGTTCCGAAAACAATATGGTTAAACATATTGAACCTACTATCAAACTGATATTATGTCACCAGCATGATCACAAATAAAAACCAATAACAATAACTTTCAATATCAATAATACATAATTGTTATTCTCGGTGCCTTACGAAAGAAAAACTCACTTGCTTCGATTGCTGATATAAAATGCACAATTTTCTTAAATTATTCATTTCAATTTCTATAAGCCTTTTTTTTTAAGTTCTGCACTTTAACTTTATCAAGAGAACATTCGCACAGATATTTGATTTAACTCTAATAAACAATCACACTATAATAATATGATATTTATTTAATTCATTCAGTTCAACTCACTTTTACCAGCAACTTTTGACATACAAAAATATAGTATCAAAACCAACTTACTTTCTCAGTGAAAAGAAAAAGAAATTTAATCGCAACAAACTTCCGAACCTTAACACTTAATTCGCACTACGAATTGTCACAGATGTACGAGTACTTCAGAATTAATATAAAATATTTTCTCCCGACGGCAGAACTGACTTTATTTTGCTTGTGTGGCAGTTTCTTTTTATAGTCGTTTTTATGGGAGTATTAATCTTATCTATAAATAATTTCATTCGAATAGTTTTGCAAGGAATACAAAACAAAATATACAGTTAAACCTTTCACTGATAAGAACAAACGCTAGTAAAGTTCGAGTAGTTGAATAAAACAAAAAAGTCGTTTGTTTTGATTAGATCTGTGTGATAAGAACACACATGCTCATATCGTTATCAAATTGGAGCGAAGTGTGCGGTAAGTTCTATACAATGATAATGTATTATAGATTTGCACAATACAACTGCGAAACGCTTGGCTGGACATGTTTTGATATCGTGGCACTTCAATTTACACAATGCCTTGCAACAACACACATCTGTTTATACATATTTTACTTAATTTCTATTTTATTGTCTATTCGGTCTACGAGACCGGTTTTAGCTGTTTACAAAATTCAAAGTCAAAAATAGCTTTTGTTTTAGTAGATCAAGAATATTTTTGAAGTATCCCCATTGCGTATGTAAAATATACATCTGTGTGATAGGCGAGCATTCAATATTGATACGCAAATATCTGCACTTTAACTTTTGGCAATGCAAACAAATAAACGTGACTTGTCAAATGTACATAATTTTTTTCAAGAAGTAGAAAGAAACGTTACTATGACCTTTAAGAAAAAATTATTTAATTGCTTGTAAACAATTTTCTGTATTCAATAGTATTTTACATTTTAGAAAGTATCGATTGCTTAACCCGATTATAAATCTGAATAACAGTCAGATATTGTTCCTAATCAAAAATTCGACTAACACTGTAGCACCTATCGATCATAGGAATAAATTGGACACCTAGTTATCGATCTAGGTTAATCAAAACTGGGACACATCATGTCAGACGTACCAAACAAGATACTTGAACGTTCCCATTTTATGACGTAGCAACTCTCACTAATATATCAATTGCAATGAAATATAAAAACATTACGAAAATGATCGCTCGCAGGATATAACATCATAATACAACAGGCGCCTTCAGACTTTTTTGGTCATGGCTCGATTAATTATGGCAACGGTTTTAATCAATCGGATGTGTGATTTTTGGTGCGGCTTGTTTTTTTATAATTATTAAATGGTAAATAGGAAATTTAAAGAACTAGCTCTACTGTCAGCAATAATTTAGTTTTTTTATGACACTTTAAATAAATATTTAAGGTTTTTTGCAGGTTTTATCCAATATTAAAACTTATCTATAACTCTGAAGGCAATACTTTGCCGAATCTAACATTTATTGCAACTCGCACTTCTAAAAGAGTATGAAGTTTAATTTTCAAGATTTGAGAATAATGACTTTGATTTGTAATGATGGAACAATTGTTTGAGCGATTTTTTACAGGTGAACTGAATCCTGTCTAAGAGGTTGCAATTAAAACAGTTAATTAATAAAAAACTAATAGCATATTTTTTATCGCTTAGAATAGGTTCGTTCAATTCACCTATTCGAAATTGAATTCAGAGGAATCAACCTCGGGGATAAAACGTCGGAAGCGAGACTGTGATTTCTGTCACCATTCTAATAATATAGCAAAGCAGTTAAGACTGACTACATTACTTTGAGAAGGAATAACCACAACCCCTAAAATATTTTTATAGAAATATGTAAGAAAACTCAATGTCCAAATTCAAAATGTTTAAACAATCACTTTTCAGGGTCGAATGAAGACTATGCTTGTTTGTTGGGACTAACATTAAATAAATAAAATATTCAAAGCGTTTTGGGAAGTACTAGTTCGGATGTATTACATAAAGTGTAACTAACTTAACTATTGCTTCAAGTCTTTTCAACGAAATATAATCAAACTTTTTAGGAAATATTAAATGTCTCAAACATGGAAATAATTAATTCATTTAACAAATTCAGTTTCATACCACCTATTTTACAACAACGCGGATGTATTGTAGATTTTAAAATTCTCTAAAACAGTTTCTCTGCTCTGTTGTTCAATTTGTGCTTGTATTAAAGAATTGTTTTATTTTACCAAATATGGTATGGATTTACCAACATTTTTTAAAAATTAAAAAATAAAATTAAAAACTTTTTCTAACGTGTTTACTTTTTAGTGCGTCTATCTTTATGACAACGCTAACCTCGAAAACCACTCAATGGATATGGTTGCGGTTTTGCCAGCATGATAGTCGTTTGTTTCGTACAAATTTTAGATAAGCATGTCAAAAATTTTAAAATTTACGCTTCTACGAACTCGATCATTTTGAGTTTTTATGTCAGAATTTTTGTAATACGCAAACGAACTACCACCTTACATTTTAAAAAGAGTCACTTGAAATTATTTGCTAGATACCTCTTATTGATAAAAAAAAAAAAAACTATATTTAGACTCGCGCTCGAAATCTGAAAAACATAGCGACATGGGCTCTCATCAAAAATAATCATTCATTCATGCGTTCATTTAGAATTCAGAGCCAGTGGAAATGATTTCAAAATACTTTTTTTGTAGAACTATAGCAAAGGAAAGATAAAAAAATGTGATGAATGATGCTTGGTTATAAAATATCCAAGAACAAATTTAAAATATTCAATATTATGAGGACTTTGTTTTGCGTATTATGTGTATTGTTGTTATCCTTCCCCTTTCAAGGATGCTAACGTTGGCAGAACGAAATTTGATATACCATCATTATTAACAAACTCAAATACAACAAAAACGGATGACACTCTATTTATTAAAACACGAAATGTACAATCCTTGAATTTTTTTTCTCGTTAGGAAACTGATGTCATCCTTGCCATTTCCAAGAATTACAATTTCTAATTACGGCGAAACATACTGAAAATATGAACTCTTTTTTGTATACGATGATGATCCTAGCATAGGTTCTGATCCTCTTCGTTGCGATGCGCATATACTCATACATTAGAAGCCGTCGGTCGTCAACTATTTCATTTCATTGTAAATTACGGAACCCATATAAACAAACAGCCATTATGCTGCATCTACCATAATAGTTTTAGATTTTTATAATATTTTCTCAGGTGTGCTTTATCTTTCAGTGGAACGTTTTCATTCCATATCGCATCAAGCTATCACCGAAACAAATTAATAATATTTAATTACAAATAAACAAACCTCACGTCGGTCGCTTAATTGCCCGCAATTTCTTTTCTACCCACAATACAGCACAGCCGATCGGCCAAACGTGTGCTCCTGACGTATTCTATCGTATCGGAGCCAAAATTCACTTCCCGCTCATCGCACAGCACGTAAAAATAAACAAACGAATGGAAAAATCTTTTAATTATAAAATTCGGCACTATTTGCTTGTTGAAATCACAGCGGGTGGCGCCGTGTCAAGTGCAAAAGTGATTTGGTACTTGAAGACATAAATTCAGTCAAACCGCGAAAACGATTATTCTTGTTTTGAACACATGCGAATTTATGAGTTGGTCACAGCTTTGGTCCGATTTGCTGACAATGTCGACTCGTTGCTTTAAGACTAACAGTTTATATTTTTCTATTTCAAGCACTGAGCGAAATCCTTGGCGATAGACCAGTTACAACTGCACAATCCACCACTGGCCGGCGTTATTGTCACTCATCATGCGAACCATCAGCTCTTATCCGACAGAACAGCCCACGGCCGATGTTAAAATCTCACCCCGATTGTACAAAACAAGCAACAGAAACATAAACACCAGTGAAGTGAAAAAAAAATTGAACTCGGTTTAATGTTTTCCTTAGGCGGAGGAAAATAGAAATGAGCGACAACGAAACGAATTCAAATTGAAACGTTTTTCCCAGTTTTGGTCGCATAGATTAAGGTTTCCTCCAGCTGCGCTGCCACCCCCTAAGGAGGGAACTTGCCATGGATGTCGACTTCCCGATATAACGCTTTTCCTATTCGCACACATCCCCTGATGGGTTATAGGGAAACTGAATCGCACTCTCTCGCTCTTCGATGCTCTTCGGGGTGTAAAGCAAGGTTTCAACCCTTAGCGAACGTTGTGAGGTGCATTAGGTGTGATGATAACTACACCCAGAAGCCGTTAGAGAGATAGAGAAAGCCTCACCGAGATTACTAACGATACACACACATTTTGGGTAAAGTTGTTTAACAAACCGTCTGCTCTCGGGAGGGGGGATGTATGGGTGACAGAGCCCCCTCGTTCGCGCGGTATAGGTACTACTACTGATTGCTACCCCTCGAGCAACAATGAATGTGCGACAAGTTCTGTATACATTATTGTATGTGCTCTCGCGTGGATTTGCCTTTTTGTTTACATTTTGTTGTTGAAAAACAAAGTTAAAGCCACAGTGTGGGTGGATTGCCCCATACGTTGATGAATTCCGCATGGTGCCACTTTGTGTGTGCATTGCCGGTGAGGGTGGAAGTAACAGATGAAGTGTGTTTACTATGATATGAGAGGAAGATTATTTCCTTGCTTTCGTACGTTAGTGAATGAAGTATGTTTGGGGTTACTTTACTTTACGTTTTCCACTAGCACCGTCGCCAGCAGAACGCCCACCCATTGCGGGTTAAATGAGTGTTTCCCTATTTTTATTTTGTATGTGTGTTATGCGAATGATTATCTGTTGCAACAGTTTACTGGTTCTGTTCTTACTTCCGGCTGCAGGTTTTGTGGCAGCGTACACTAGAGGCGGTAATAAATGGGACATTGAAAAAAAAAGAAATTTTAATTTTTAAAGCCCCTACGAGATAGATGTGCAAGCAAAATGAAATTGGTCATCATTCGCATAAGATGTGAAATGACTAGTAAGTAGTTATCCACTAGTAGCAAGTTAAATTTAAGCTGCCACTCATTTTTTTTTTTGCTTAAATAGGTTCCGCAGATAATCCAAAGTACAACTTTACACTAACTAAACGTCCAACCTGAGCCCTAATTTTGACAAAATGTTAGCTGCTTATTTCTTCAACAATATGTAACTGCTACTAACGTAATTAATTGAAGATGAATTGTTCATTTGATTAAGTCATCGTCAACTTTTCACAAATGCTAATTTTTTAACTTCTATCTTCAGTTCTTTTGTTTATGTTTTGTAGGCTAAAATCTTTCGTTCAAGGCAATAATTGCCAGACTTTTTATAAGACTTCTTTTATTTTTTTTTAGTAAATTCGATTTTAAGCCGTACGATTTTGAACCGTACTGTATCTCCAATAACTAAAATGTATCTATCTGCTTGTAGCATCTCCTTCTCCATTCAAGCAGCCCGATCCCATTGAAAACGGACAATAACAATAAATAAATGTGATTTCTTCCTTGGCGGGGTCCACGGGGAATTGATAAACATAGTCTGCTCTGCGGCCTTCAACAGAACCTGCATCACATGGGTTGTTCTGATGTTTGCTGGTGCTACCCCTTCCTTTGTCATTATAAAATTTCGTAACATGCGCATTTGCGTTCATTCCTCCCACCATGGATACATCCTTACCAGTGAATTATCGTTTCGATATTGGTTCCCATTAGGAATCCAGCTTCCAAATGGTTCACATAAATTATTCTTATGGATAACATGTCTGTGGATTGGTACTCGTATGTACCTGCCTTTGAGGAGATCCAATATGCAACACACATGCGAAGGAGGGCGGCACAATCTCAATCTGCTAAGTGGCGTTGAGCCAACAAAATTGATTAAATACTTTATTGGTGTTACTTTTTCACTCTAAAATGGTCGTGCCAAGCCGAGTCAAGTCGGCATCAAATTAATTGGAGTCAGCTGGGTAAAAAGTTTCAAGATACCTACACCAGGTGCTCAGGGAACTTGTCGGAAACGTGGAAAACTTGATTACTTTCCTCGAACTTTAGGCAGTTTACTTCGTGTTATTGACCCTAGACCGTGTCTCATCAGAGGCGGGAATCAGGAAGAGACTTTTTAATTCGATTTAAGATGCGGTGAATAAATGAGGCTACATTCTATTTTTGGCGATGTTAATTTACAGTTGGTACTCTTCTTTGCTTTGATGTTCAAAAATAATATGGTTTATTTTCGGGATCAATATCATTATAAGAATATAATAAATGTTAGGTTATGTGACATTCGTCATGATATTAAGATAATGAATGTCAAAAAACTGTTAGACAAATCATTCCTTTCGAGCATTTCCATGTAGCTACTGTACGACGTTTGCTTTTGGTTAAAAGTATGCGGTAGAGTTTGGATCAAAGGTGCATAATGTTATACAGATGGAAAGATAGTGGACTTTTTAATGACTACTTAAACACAGTAGCTCGTTTTTTTATCATTTCGAATGCCAAACCTTTTTTGGCGTTCAAATTTATTATTGGCATACTAGTGCACCCTCTTTCATGAGACTATTACTTTTTCAGATGGTGTGTTTCTTGGGTGGATTTTCACCAATAAGGAATGAGTAGTAGTAGTACCTACACCAACACGATTTGGGGAAACATGATTGTATAGTGTACGTGTACCAATTATTATAATAGGTTTTGTGTGTCCCTATAATGCTATGGGGGTTACTTTGAAAGTAGTTTGTTTTCGGTGAAAATATGGATAGTTCAATTGAACTCAAATGCTAAGTGCTGGACAGCCCTACTTACACTCCATACTCTCGTAAGACTACTTATCAATTATCGTTCTTCATTCATCTTCTTCATCACATCATTCTTTCCAGAACAACCGAACTTAGTTGAGCCCTTGGTTATAAGTCTCCAAAAGCCGCTATCAGCTTTTATTGACCATTGTAATGAAAAATATTTTCCCGTAAAAACATAATTGTTGCATGCGATCAAACTTTTTGTCTGCTTAGTTGTTTTTTTAGGTTGTCAAGTTGGGGATCGTAGGCGCAGTGGCTTAGTGCTTAGTGTGTTGGACTACTAAACGAGGGGTCCCAGGTTCGAAGCCCGCAAAAACCAAAATTCCAACTTCGGGTTTTATCCATCCGAGAGTATAACTGTCTTGAAAGAGCTTCTCAATTAGCCGTTTGGAATCGGTATAAAATTGTAGATCCCTTCCATTCGTTCCAAAAATGAAACTCACACAAAAGGAATTGTTGTGAGAAGCTAGGCCTTGGGTCCCTCGGACCTGTTGCGCCAACTAATTATCAGGCCCAGGTCCACCCCGGACTGTAGCGCCACCTAAGTAAGTTGGGTATCGAATCGCAGAATTTTACTGACCTCTTTACCAGTTGTTCGCTCTAGCGCGTCTAAACTCCTCCGAATGTGTAATAAAATTTGATAGTAAAGGTTTGTTTGAAATACTAGACTTAAAAATACAGACTGCGCGAACAAAGGTTCATCGGTTCAAGTATCAGATCAATCTTCAACCATACACCAAGACATCGGACTCAAAGATGCCAAGTTCATTTGTTTCCTTGTAGAATTGGTTACTGATGATTGCTAAAAACCATAACATTTATTAAATAAAATCAAACCATAAGGCATTCGTACTTTATTTACTTAATGCAACAATTTATGGTTTATGAAAAATGTTTTTTAATGTTTTTACCAAAATTTAATTTTATCAAAAACGGACCAGTTTTGCTTTTTTAATAAAAGTTTCTGCTGTTCGTGGAAATATATGCCATCTAGATAAGCGTAGACCAAAAAGAGTATTGTCGAGCATAAGCCAATAAATACTGCAGCCAATGTTTGACTATCGAATTGTTGAATTTGACCAGCAACGTACTTAACGATAGCATATATAACTGACTTAATCCCTTGGTAAGGAGGAACTTTACTATGTTGAGTATTTGATGAAGTCCCCCCGTATTTGAGAATATAATAAATTAAGGTGGGAACCCATTTTTCTTCTAAGCCTTCTAAATGATCATCTTCCTTTTGGTCTGGTAGTATGGGAATATTTGGATAGGCTTCCCGTAAAGTTCTATATGTAGAGTTCGGATTAGCTAATATAGATGATAGGGTTGGATGATCCTTGATGAATGCATCGGGGAATAAAGCTTCAGTTGTTTTCCAAGTTTTTTTATTATTCATTTTACCCTCAGTACCTTGCTCTTTCCTGCAGCAACTGTTTGTTTCCACTCTCGACACGGCATCCTTAAGAACAATTTCAGTTAAATGCAACACCGATAATTTAGTGCTTATCACTTCACTGTTTATGCCTTGCAGAAGTAAAACGTTCGAATTTAATAGTGTTTCGAGTTGTTCTATTTTTGATTCGATTGCATCCATTCTGGCACATATTGGAGCAAGGGTAGACTTTGATATCTCTTGCAAATCTCCATTGGAAAGTGAGCTTTGTTCCATATTGGTCTTACCCAGAAAATTATCAGACCCCGTTTCGACCATGATTGCTTGGTGTTCGCGGCGAAGAATTAGAATGCGAGATTGCGGCTAGTGTCAGTCACCTATAGAATTATTAGTTGTCTACAAAGGACAATTTCGATAAATGCTAACGCACGTTATATAAAGATTCGTACCTAGTAATGTGTACGACGTTCATTAATTAATCCGCAGCGCGTTACCTTTGTAAAAGATATAGTTTAGTAGTTCCCCTAATAAAATATGCGTCGCGATGCGGCGATGTGTTGACAGCTGATTTCTGTTGATTTCAATTTTGTGACAGTTTTGTTCAGATCCGAGCGGCTGTGTTCCAAAATGAGGTATGTCCAAAAACAACTCTCCTTGCTTGCACAACGCACATTTCGTTCGCCTCGGGTACTTCTTAAAATCCCAGTTGGTAAACATGTATCGACTGAAATGGTAAATGCGGCTTCGAAAATGGATTAAAGAATCGCAGGCGACTCGCCAAAAATTAACGCGAAGGAACAAATTTCGAACATGTAAATGAAAAAGTTTATGAGAATTGGGACGATAAGAAGAATTATGCTATCGACAATTGCTTTTTTAGCTGAATTATTCATTTCACGCGTATGGGATCAAGTTTTTGTACTAAATTATTTCGAAATGCATTATTATAAATGTGTGAAAATTGATTGAAATGGATTTCCAGTGCAATGCACACACAAGAAACAATAAAATTCAAATTTCATGTTCAATTTGCCATCAGAAATCTATGAGATCAAAATCTGAAAAGCCCCATCGAAAACGACTTGAGGCGTATTTCTTTTTTAGTTCAGAGCTGAGCACTGAACTGAGCTCGAGCAAATGCGAACATAGCCTTGTTTTATGCCTGAACGGAAAAAAACACTTGTTTTGACAGGTTTAATTGTCAATTTTATAAGAGCTGAGAAAAAAAAATTGCTCGTGTATATATTTTTCTTAAAGCAAAATATAATACAAATTAAATGAACCCTCTTGAGTGAGTTTGGTGATTTTTAAAAATGATTGAAGTAATAATATAACGACGAAATCTGTTTTAGTACCAGCGACCATCGCCTTCAAGTTGCAACAGCAACTGCAGCGGCTGCGGCTGCCGCAGCTACTGCAACATCAGTAGCTTCCCGTGGCGGCGAAGTGGATAATGATTGGTCCCCATCGGAGGATTATAGGTTTAGTAAGCAGGAACTTCCTTACGACGAGATGCAAATGGCTAACATGACACTGGAAAGTGGATCCATGTACCCCCAATACGAATGGATTGACATCACAAAAGACTTTTTTAATTCATGTTCAGGTTAATTCTGCTGAAGCACAAACTGCAATACGTACTTAACAAATATTTTCTTGTAGAACTCGCCCTAGGAGAGCTTGCGCAGGATGTTGTATTCGGTCTATTTGAAGCAATGTCCGCTATAGAAATGATGGATCCGAAAATGGACGTTGGAATGGGATATAATAAAAATGATGCTCCTCCACATACATTTGAGTCTGCTGTTGCTGTAAGTAGCACTATAACTAAGGCTGATTACCGCTTGTTTAATGACTCCACTTCCAGGCTGGCATACTTAAATTAGAGGACCTGGAAAACCCTGAACTCATTGGCGTATTTGACGCACTCTTCGCTTGTATCGTATCCTGGCTGGAGGGTAATTCCATGGATCAGGTATTGTTTACCTGTTTATACCTACATTCACCAAGCAGCATCAAGGACAAAGCGCTTCGTTCGTTTTGCTTTGCCATCCGAAATTTGATCTCTATCGTTAAAAATATCATCATAACCAGTAGTGTCAACGAAGAGGAGGACTTCCAACTCTATGGGAACTCTAGTTTCATTTCAATTGAGGATTTTCCTCATACAAGTGTTGCACCCGCATTGAAAGAAGCTGAGGACGATATGATCCGACGAAGCAAAACTGAATCAAATCCGGAGGACACACTTGCTGTAGTACATCGTCTACGGTTCATGAGGTTCCTTTTTCAATCCATTTTGCAATTGCAACCTGGAATTGGCCGGTCTTCTCCTGGAGAAGCGGAGCTAGCAGATATTCATAAGAACTTAAATGCCGCCTTGGAACTAGTTCCTTTGATTAAAAGAACTGTTGAAAAGGGGACTCAGTCAGAGGAAGAATGTAAGTCAAAGCGATCAAATTTTTTTTCTGCAATTTATAAACTTTTTTTTAAGCTGAAGCTCCCAATCCAATGGGATTTTCCCCACGTGTCCATGTTCGCAATCAACCACCGACATTTCCACGTACTGCGAAGATTCGAGACCGATCGTCAAGTTTACAATTTCTCGAGGAACTGGTTCAGCGTTTAAAATTTGCATGCAAGATAATTCGCCAGAGAGACTACTATTCTGCTTTGGTTAGCTCCAGAAACCTTTTGTTCAGGGGACAAGTCATGAGTGTATGCGTGCTTTTTCTTTTCAGAATTTTTTCATCGAATTCAGTCGCAAATCTGGTCAATGCATTCTGTCTCGTAGTGTCCTCCAAGTTCTATTCCTGTACAACCGCCAGCTGGTATTCGGCGTCATCCCAATGAAGGAATTCCTCCGTGACTCAATTCGCGCATTTAATGCACCCCCAGTTCTGAATCACCGTTGCCCGTTGGCTAATGACCGCAAAATCCAACTCTACGTGGAGTGTTTCCTTACGTATTGCATCAATATGAATACCTTCACGCATTTCATTGAAATTTGTGGCTACAATCGTGCCAGGCAACGCGATAAACTCGCTCGGCTGATCGAGGGCTTCGCCAACATCCAAGTGGAAGCAGCTAGAATAGACTCCCATTTGAACATGATGGCCGAACAGACTGATAACGTGGGTAAACATTCGTCACACTTTGCCACCTGGGTGCTGTACAATTGTTTTCGCGCGATGATGTTATTCCTGATGTCCGGATTCGAATTAGAGTTATACAGCGTTCACGAGTTTGTCTACATCTATTGGTATCCGTATGAGCTGCTGATTGGATTTATAGTCTCTGCACTGACCCGCGCCGAATCGGCATTGGCCGAACAAGAGGCGCTTGCCGAACAAATGAATAAAGCGGGAAATTCCAAGCAGCGGAAACCAAAACCAAAGAAGAAAAAGCAAACGAAGCCGTACAGACAAGAAATTGTGTACTATCACGCCATGTTGAACATGTGTGGAGGCTTCTATATGGCAATGGGAGCATTTATTAAGGATGAACGTATTCGACAGCCCATGCCAAAGTTTGATAACGAAGAGATTCGCTTTAACCGACGATTTGCTCCGTTCGCAGCACTGACAAGTCCACCGCAAATCACATACCAGGAGTTTAAGAAGATCAGGGCTCATATGATGCTTTTGCCGTCTTCGGAGATTTACCTGTGTGCCGCGAAGTACTTTGATCAGGCGAGAAATATATTGGAGTCGATTCAAAACCCAGAACAAGAGGTGAGTATTTAGTTACTTTGAGGACAATCGCCTCATATCACTGGGTTTTTACTCCTACAGATACTCGACATGATCCACGTAGCCAAGGTGAACTTCGTGGTAATGAACGTGCTCGGTAAAGGACATCAAAAGGATTCGAAAGCACAACCAGACTTTGATTTCGGAAAGCATCGGTATTTTCCTATAATAAAACTAAATTGAAACCCTCCTAGTTCTCTTGAGTGATCTTTTTTTTTGTGTGCCCTAATATTCTCTTGCTCCTCCATGTCAACTGCGTATCGCTCAAAACCTTTGTATTTGTAATCGTGAATGTGTATTTGTAGAAATGTAAAGAATAAAAAATAAATACCTAGACTCGTCTTATTTATTGTTGTCTGGAATGTCTTGTTTGATAATGAATTCACTTGCGTATCCACCTGTTCCCGTGCAGCTCGTCTTACATGTGTAGACGGCCAACACACCCCAGTCAATGTTATCATCTTCCAGATAGTTGATCATTTGTGGCATTATCTGGAACTCAAACTGTCGTTCACTGTTGCAACCAGGGCAAGGAGGAACCTCAAAGCTTCCGATTGTATTTTCTACATCAGCTATCCACAGCGGCTGTCCGCTAAGATCGTAGCGCAGAACCTGTTCAGGATTAGCTGAAATGGTTTTCTTGAATTTGTGGAAGCTCATATCAGCATCGTCATCTGTAGCGTACTTTTTCAGCTCAGATACGGGGATATCGTCCAAGGTGCCAGTTTTACCTTGATCAACAAGTTTCTGAAAATCATTCAACCGACGTTTTTCAGCTTCTTCGTCATCAGACCTTTCAGAACCATCCGATTCAAGAGACTCCTGTTCGATGACGATTTCTAATTCAGGAAACATAACTAGTGGGACATTCACCTCTCCAGTAGCTGCCAGCTTCGTCGACTGACAATTGACTTTGTGTTGCGGCCAATGAGCTCGCTGGTGTTTCACTGAGCAATAGTTGATGTTTTTGCAGCGGGAGCACATTAACGCACCGCGACACCCACAAACCTTACAGATTTTGCAAGTTGGTTCTACAGGATCCTATAATGAGCTAGCACTGTCAACACAACACATAAAAACAATGCGCAGACATGTCTTACCAACTTCTCCTCTTCGTCTGGTGGTACCGCAGAGTAAAACTTATTTTGCCGCGGTAGCTGGGATCGAAACGCAGATATATTTCTAAGACAAATAGAATCAGGATCAATGAGGCATATATATTCATGTACTTACTCCGCGGAGTTTGGGACGAAACAACTGGCCTCTCGGCAAATAAAGACGAATATCATTCTGTGAAAGCAATCTGGGTTGTCCTCTATAGGTGCATAAATCTGCAACACAACTTATAATCAGTTTAGCTTGGTACAAACAAAAAACTAGCAAAGCACCTCTTGAACTGTTAGACCATTTCAAAATAACATACCTGACAGAGGAACGACTTGGGCGCATCACACTTTTTGCAGTTAAGTTCTTGGGTAAGCGGTATCGAGTCTAGGTCAAGCCAAGCTGGTTTGCCACCGATTTTGCTAGGGAAATATACGTTCCGAAGCAATGTGGGGTCACATTGTTCGGCAAAACCAAGGTCTACAGGTTTTTTATTTGCCATTGCCATTATTCAATATTTCTTGAATGCAACTAGAAGAGGTGACCAAAAACCAATCAACAAATTTTAAAACCTCAAATCAAAAATCATTCAATTGTCATTGACAACGTGCAGAGTACACTAAAGGTCGAAAATAAAATTGGCGTGAGTATGTATCAGAGATCAATGATTAAAAGAGATGGATATCTTTCGTAGGTTTATCCCCCCAAACCCCAATGTCTATGGCTATGCCTATGAAAAGCGGTCGGCCATTAACAACATGCTTTTTTGTTGCTCAGACGTATTCACAGATGGGGGTTGAAATTACAAAAACAGCAATGTAAACATATGGGTTTTGGGGGGAGAGACGTACGAAAGATATCTTTTAATCATTCATCCTGACCTACCCGACATTAATATACCTACGTAGGTACCTGGCTACCTACAAATTGAATTTGAAGTTTGAACAAAAGACATTTGAACCCAAGCAAAATTGCCAGGGAATATTATTTTGTACATGCATTGGAAATTTCTCTTTAATAAGCCCGCAGATGGACAGATTTTCTCAGAAAATTTAATATTGTTTTTGATAGAATAACATACACAGGCCTGTTTTTTTGAGTTTCGATCTCAGCAAAGCATAGAAAAGTTATTTTAATCAAAATATTTGAAAAAGTGGAAACGAGAAACAGTTATTATTTAATAAGCCAATACCCTATTCACAAGCGAGCCGAAAACCGGTGTTTTCATCGAAAACTAGTCGATGCATTCACACCAAATACCAACTAGTTTTCGTATGACGTTTTTATCAGCTGTGAGACACTAGTCGTGAAACTTCTCTGTGTACTATTTGGTTACAAGTTTCGATTGCATTAATTGACAAATAAAATTAATTCAGAGCGTTTAAAAATAGTATAAGCTCATGAATTAAGCGTGGAAAATGATTTTAAGTTCTAAGTTGTGACATTTCTTTGGTCAGCTGTACTGCTGAATTTGCTGAATATTGCAAAAGGTGTATTTGTTTCCACAACCCATCGATTGGAACGATTGAAAACTGAAATATGTATGGGAAAACTTCTGTTTTCAATGAAGTTTTCGATTATTTTCGCTAAAACCCGGTTTTTGGGTCGATGTAATCCAAAATGAATAATCGAAAAAGAAATTTAGATTGCCTATATTAAAATATAGTGCCGATGACTATGCCACTAGACTCTACCAGAGACTGCATTCCACGGCACATGAGTACTAACTGTTCTACAGCCAGCTTCGCTCTGTACACACGTCTTATAATTTTGACAATTTCCATACGCAATAAAAGGAAATAAACATGGCCATCCCAAATTTGACAGTTTTTCTCAATAACAATAGTATATCGACGATGTTGTAATGATTCTTTAAAAATTTCGCGAAGAAAAGTCGTTAATCAGGCGAATAAGTGCTAAAATCGAATTGGAAATATCCAAACAATTTGTGCGTTCTGAAATACTTATACAAAAATGTAGAACATCATTCATCTTCAGCAGCAATTAACGAAATTTTTATTTTATCGGATTCTTATTGCGATTCTATAAATATCTGTAAAACCGCAAAGTGAGTAAGAGTGCAGATATATTTTTATTCCTGCATTTTATTTTGTTTGTTCCTTTTTGTGAAATTTTATTGGACTGCAACCAAGATTTGGAAATTGGGAACTAGGTGCCTTTGCCTCCGCTAGTAGAAATTTACAGCAACAGTTGCGTCGCTTGGTCTTATTTTCGTGTTTCCTACATTAACAAGTTAAATCTGGGTGCAAACTAATAATAAAAAATAGTCCGCTCTGCAGTATGTATAAATAAATCGAGAGCTAGCTGCTGCTGTTCCGGAATTCGTTGGGGAAGGCATTTTTTCAATTTAGAAATATTTGACGTTCAGGCGAATTCCTTCGGACTTTCATTCATTCATATAATTTTGTGCGTAGGATTTGGATTCATTCTCACGCCTCCCCTATCGCCCACTTGCATTTGTACTGGAATACGTAAAAATAAGAGTCACCTCTAGGGGGATGATAATAAATATTTTATTGATTATTTCGTCTTCCTTCGTAGCCGTACCGATTTTTGTTGTATCCGCTTGCTGCAGTTACCCAAAGAAGAGGGAGGAGTACGTTATGTGTTTGTAAGCATAATAAGGTGGTTGTTAAGACTGTTTACACAGGGCAAACTAAGCAAATAAACATAAAACATGGTTTGAGGTCGGGTGAACTTGCTGTTCTGGTACTTGTCCTTCTAAGGAGGCTATACCAACGTTATACAGAATCTCGGAAATCTACGGTAACTATGATGTGGTCTTGAAGAACTAATCAATAAATTGCAGTCTTCTTTGTCGACAGTTCTATTATCTTATTACACGTTTAATTTTAGTTTTAAGTAAAAAAGACACAAATCAAACCAATCTTCGTTTATTTTGCGAACTCCATGCGATTTGCAGAAAAAACACCGGAATCGGATTCTTAAACGAGAAAAAAAAAACATGGGAGTGTCATTCACCTGCGGTGCTGCTGCTGCAGGGTGCATTGTACACATTTGTTTTTATTTTTCTTTTTGCATTCTTCTGTCAACTCTCAATTCAGATAGAAAATATAGCAGCAGAAAACACCTTGAGCATGGTCATTGATGGGAAATGAAAACAACATCGTCACACTGTGACTGTTACCTACTACTCCACTCCTTATGGTACTCACATTTCATATACTCGTACAGCAGCACAAGTTTACTCTACTTTCATCCCATTGTTTCTGGTTTTTGCGTACTTTGTCACGAACAAGTTTCGCTATAAAAAATACATATCTGAAGCATACACTTGTAAATAAACAAAATTCAATGCTGTAGGGCGATTATCAAACAGAACGTAAAAACAAAAAGAAAACAAAAATAAAATCACTTCTAACGAAAACAAAAGACAACTCTGGAACAACTACTAGTACTTGATTACTAACACGTCGCATGACTCACCCAAGGTTAAAGTATTCAATCGACTTCGAACGTATTACACTCGCACTTATATTTTTGTATAGAGTATTGCGATTGAGTGCGGTGTGCGGTAGGCATAGGCACAGCGAAACATGCAAGCCGGTAAGAAGAATAGATGTAAATACAGATTATTTGTGGTAGAGTTTGCTTTCTTTTTTACATGCATATTTGCTACTTCGGAACAATTTGATGAACTGCAAGCGTGTATTGACTTTGAAAGCCTACAAGTTGACTGACATTCTATATAAAATGATAAATTGTTCTCTATAGTTTTGTAATGCAATTATGAGCTGTCCCCCCATGTTATGACGGTAAGAAGAGAGACGGGATGGAATTTCTGTGACAGAAACTTGTACCTACTAGTTTAGCTTGTTTTGACTAGACCTAGACTGGCTACAAGAAGAGCTTAATGTCAAATGTATAAAAAAACCTCTCTAATTAAAATGGCTAAAGTTTGCATAATTTTTCGCGACAAAGGTGCTGGAATTTAACAATCGTTTGACGTTTTATAAATACGCTATACATTTCTGTGGTTGCAAATCTGGTTTATGATTTCAGGATACCCAACAGGAACAGAAAATTAGCCGATCATCGACGTCTTGTCGTCACTGCAATTGCTGTAGATATCTATGGACTCATTTATCCAAAACATTTAAATGAATGGTAAAAGTGATTCAGAATTAAAAGTACTATTTCTGTCTTCATATTTGCATTTGTGAACTTTGTTCAAAAGCGAAGCTTTCAGTCATTGTCACGTTTATTCGACAAACCAAACAGACCACACTTTTATATAGTTACCAAGATAAGAAATGATAAGATTCAGATAAAATGCAGACGCCTGCATGAATCCAATACATAATAGTCAGCCCTGACAAGACGGATATGAACCTCCAATAACGTAAAAAATAATGAGGTGACTGTTGGTGCTTTGTAATATAACTCGGGGGTAACCCTACTGAGTACCTAAGAGTTTGTATTATTAATTGGCTTTTGTGATATTAAGCATGAACACAGAGTCAGTGCAGAATGGAACTATCCAAAGTCATTTAATGGAAGGTATATTTGTTATATGGAAATATCATGACTGTGCGTTCTATTGGTTAGACGTAACATCCTCAATCTTTATAGGTTTCAATTTGGTCAAAATTGCGTTGCTAAAGCGGTAGCATACTAAACGAATATATTTTTGAAAAAATTGTGAGGATAGGGCCAAGTTTTTTATTCAAAATCTCAATGGAATGAACAATTTTGTTTAGCTTATAACTTTCGCTCGTTGTAATTTGGAGTCTGATCTACCGCATATAAATAGTTTCCCGCTGCTTTGAATAGTTAAGTACCTTAGAACTTTCGCTAAATACGATAGACATCGAGTATTATTGTTTTCGCTTCGTTTTGGTCGAGTTGAGTGACATTTTCGGTGTCATCGGCCACGATAAATAATTCATTCTACGGCCCGGAATGCCAGGCGTTTAATATTTTGCGGTTTTTTCCACTGCGCCACCTCTCGCGAACGCCTGACAAACATCCGAGAGTATAACTGTCTTTATAGAGCTTCTCAATTAGTCGTTTGGAATCGGCATAAAATTGTAGATCCCTTCCATTCGTTCCAAAAATGAGAAACTCACACAAAACAAATGGTTGTGAGAAGCTAGGCCTTGGGTCCCTACGGACCTGTTGTTCCAACTATTTATTTTTATTTAAAAACGAAAACTTCGTCATTTAAATATATTTTTTTCATGACTCCACTTAGTAATGCGCAGTTTGTTTGGAAGTTGTTTTATCAGTTGTTTTTCGTTATATAAACTTTCATTAACTAAATATGAACACTAGTTTTTATCAAGTTTTGATCAGGTGTACCGAACATTTCTCGCTGTGGTGACTAATTCAGTGGATATCACTCAATTGCCATTTGCGAATGAGTAACCATATTATTTATTTGATTTATTTTATTCACACAACAGCATGTGCCCCTGTATGTACTATTAATTATGTATGGCCTTTGCTTATTTCATGTGGAATCGAATATAGGCCGATAACTTGCATAACCAAGTATAATTTGATTAGACACTTTCAAGATTAGTTGTCGCTTGAGGTATGGAACTAAAACAGCTAAACATAAATGCTATATTGATAAGAAAGTATATCAGCTGTTGACAATTAACAATGTATGCTCAAATCTGTACCTTAGTTGTACAAAGTATGTTATGCTATGTTTGAATTTATGATTTTGATTCATCACACAGTTGATGGGCAAAAACAAAATATTTGAACTATTCACCCGTGCTTTTCACTGAATTGAATTAATCAGCCGGGAAATAAGCGCCGCCCTTTGTACAAGTGGATAGCCACTTCGACTGGGTTGTGAAACTCCAAATGTTCTCACCTATAATAGGTCAGGGACTAGTCTCCTGTCCTCCAGATTTAATGTTACTGTTTAGACTGTGCAAAAGGAGGTGTTGCTTCTAGCTAAAGTACCTTGGGATATTGGCTAAGAGTAATGTTAGTCCCGAGAATCAACCGTCGCAACTTATCTGGATTCGTCATCTTGCTCGATTGCCTGTATCCTTAACTGGGTTGTTTATTTATTAATCGGTGGACTTAACCTTATTTTCGATATTTACCGCCTGGAAAATAAGCCTATTGGAAGGCATTTTTTGTGGAAGAATATCTTTTACGGGAATCGGTTGAAACTTCCAGCAAGATGGACCAGTGTCTTGGGAGTACAAGATTCTGGAAAGCTTACATAGTATAGGTGCAAGTTCCGGTGTACATTTTTTCCCAGAAAGTTTAGTTATTTCTGTTGCTTTTTCATTTAAGAATCAATGTATATGTTCAGTACATTTGAATACTATTCTGTTTTGCCAATTTTAAAGCTCGTCATTTCTTCACTTCAGCATTCATCGGCTAAAAGAGTACATAACACCAAAGAAGAGCAAACGCGATAATAAAAGAGAGTAAACATGTCTGATTTTGTGCCACGTGATATTTTACCGGATTTGTGGGAGGAGATACTCCAAAGGCATTGGACGTTTCTAGAGACTGAAGAAAGTATGCAAAAACTGGAGGAGCGCAAAAAATTGGAAGGTCAGTGTCAAAATAATTAGAAATAAATAGCGTTGAACATACTTACATCCGTCGTTAATTGTAGGCTGTTTGAAAGAGTTCCTTTGTGTTGTGCCACATGATAGGAAGTTTTTCCTACCTGAGACAGCTCATGTTTTGAAGAAGACCGTCAGGGAGTTGGAAGATTTCAATGCGTTTAAGGCAATGATTGGATTCGAGTCGATAAGTCAATATGCAAATAACTTATTCACAAAGCCATGGAGGAAGGAGTACAGAGTAATAAAGGTAAATTGGAAAAGTTGTGGCAACGAGCTATGATCTGCATCTGACTGTCGGAAATTTATATAAATCATGACGTGTGTTTACAGATGTATTCCGGCTTCTATCAGCACGAAATCAAGTCTAATTTAGTCGACGCTGAGAAACTTTTCGAAGCGATGGGCTACCGTCAGGTATCGGACCAGATTCTTGTATTGGATGGTCCCATCTGTCCGGATCAAGTCACAAATGTATCGCGCGATGCGATGGCCGCATACGTTGAATGTCAAATTATGAAACAAGTGAAGGCGGGACTAACAGCGTTGCCTATCGTATGCTCTTGGAATGACATATTCAAATTCAGAGAAACTCACTTAGGTAAGCAGAAATAAGCATAATTTTGTCCCATAAAAAGCAAAGACGTTGTCTTTAGATAGCGATAAATACCTAACCTCATCTATAAATTAAACTTAAGATCCTTACATTTTCTTCCAAAAGGTGGTGCAACTCAAGCAATAAAAGCCATAGCCTATGCCGAGCAAGAGAGGCGTTACCGTATGAAGAAACTGGCAACAGGTAAGAAAATCTGTTAGCACTTTCAAGAAAACTATTAAATAATCATATCGCAGAAGCTCAATTTGCGCCTCAAGTGCAGACTCAATCTGTTCAATCAGTAGCACAGGCTGGGATACCATGCGAAAACTGTGCTCTACATAGTAACAGCTATCATCACCATTTGCATCCAACTGCGGGGCCTCTCCCGCATCAGATGGCGAATGGCTGCAATATGCGGTCCCAACCGAATTACAACACTTCCTGCAGCATTCATCATCCACCCCCAAACAATTGTCTGCACTACAAGCATCCGAACTACTCACAGATGTCGCATTCTAAAAGTCTGGAACACTACAACGAGCATCCTGAAGGGCCTCCGTTGCCGCATCGGCACTCTTTCGACCAACCTCCACAGAGTCAACAGCCTCAACATCTGTACGACAATCCCTACGACTGCAGAGAAAGCTACCAAACTTGTAATATCAACGCCTATAACCATCCGTACAATGTGTCGGGCAATCGGTATCCGCTTCCCTATAATATATCCAGCCAGCTTAACAACCACAATCAGTACGCATATAATGGGTCTGGAAATATGCATCATCCAGCTGCTGGTTGCGGCCACAAAATTACAACACCTGCAGTAGGCGTGGATGCTGCTGGATATGGTGAGTGTAACGGCTATGCAAAAGTTACACCTTGCAGCTTTGCCCACCATCAGTCGTCGAGGAACAACGGAAGCAATAAAGACTTTCAAACATTTAGGCAGAGGTCGTTCCCGCCCGATCATCAGTTAATTGATTTAGAGGAACGACCGGTACCCCATGATCCACACACTCACTCCCGCTCTCAAAATAACAGCTTTGAATACAGTGATCGCTCTTTTCAGCAGATCTATGACAATAAGCGAAGTCGCGCCGCTATGCAGCAACCGTCAACGCTGCTTCTGCAGAAGGACGCCTATAGCCGGAACCATAACCACATCGAAAGCTCTGATGATTTGGATGGAAACTACGTGTACGCTACGCCGGCACCCGCTCGACATCGTAAATCAACGACTGATAAGTATCTTAAGAACTCAGAAATCCTACAGGAGTTCGAAAAGACCCTAGACAATAAAAAAACGACATTGGAGCCGACAGGACGAACCAACGATGGTACCCACTCAACGCACCTTGTACATGCGCCACCCCCAGATGACTATGAGGACTTCGGGAACATTGAGAACGCCAAGAGCGCAATCGAATCAAGTACGGCTAAATCTTCAAGAGCCAACAAAAATCAGGACGGAGTTGGCTCATTTGAATCCTGGGACTACGTGTTTCAGAATCTCGAAAAGCATGGCTACTCAAAAGATCTTGGCGAACGGGGCGATTTGCTGGTACAAAGTTTGGATCTAGACTCTATGAACATCTCCGCAGGTAACAACATTTCCACGGATAAGCGTCGAGTAAGCCGCAACCAGGAAACAAAGACTCGACCACAGAATGGAGATGTCGCTAAGTCAAAAACACTCGAAAAGACTCTACCAACGGTTTCACGAACTAAGTCCGGCGCAGAAAAGTCAATCCTAAAGACTCAACCCAAACAGGTTGAGAATGGACAAACGACTCACTTGAAATCGACTCTAAAATCCAACCTGAAACAAACGACGAGCTTAAATAATAATCTCGAAGACGACAGCAATCATCGAAAACAGCATCACCCAGTTGAACGAGTCGTGTTAAATCGATTGAGTAGCTCATCGCGGACGCCCTCTAGCAGTACGAAGTCGTCAAACACTATAACCAGCACACAAGTGATTGTGACAAGTCCGAACGAATGGAGCTGTAAAATCTGTACATTTCTAAACCCCGACACGAAACGGATATGTGAGATGTGTGCTCGGAGTAAAGATTTTAATATGGAGTCGACTAACACTCCGACTTGCGTTTAATTTCTCTATAGTATATTGTTTATGTTTATTTTCCTCTCGAATTGTTACTTATATTTTTGTTGGTTTCAGTTACAAAATTGTTTTTATGTGTACTATTATGTGTTCTAGTACGTTGTCCAGGCGAGTTGTTCGATTTCCTCGTTTGTCGTTTGAGCAGAGTCCCTGCTGATTTATACTTAGGGCTGTATTTCGTACACTCTGAAAAGCAATGAATGTATACAATAATTTCCAAATTTATATTTGTTTGTCATGTAAATCCACTGTTACTTTCCGTCGAGTTTGAGATAAACGAACAAATTTACATTCTTTTTACACTAACTGCTTTTACGTACTCAAATTTCATCCCAATATATTTCTTCGTGTTTGATGCATCGTCCATATTCCTTCCTAATTTACGGTCCTTTAAAACTCGGAACCACAGGTGAAGAATAGAGGACTGCAGATGTTTAAGTCCTTAATTTACTGCCTACAGATAGAAATAAGGAGAATCTTTTCCAAACTTCCTTTACTAAGTGTTGGATACACAAATCTTTCTTGCGGATCCTATTCCTGTTTCGCAACATTTTTTCCAAAATAAGTAAAACCCATGTTACTAGGCGAACAGACGTAGAAAGCGTCTTTTCCGAGGAATTCAGGAATTGAATCGCACTTGACAGCTTCCGAGAAACAACTACCCGAGCACATAAAAAGTATAACTATGTATATTTACACCTTATGTTAATATTTGATAATTAAATATCGTTAAAAAAATATATGAATTTACCAAGAAATAATATTTCTCTTATGTGCCTCCTTCTTCATGCTTAAAGTTGCAAAACAAAATAAAAAAATATTTTAACGGAACGATGTAAGAAGAGTTGAAAATTTTCATTATAGTACGTATTTATTTATTTCGTTAGTAAATAAAATTTTACTATTTTTAAATTATTACCCTTATGTTATTCTAAAATACATATTGATAAAAATCTAAAAATAAAAGAAACAATGTGGTTGGCAACAAAAAATGAATTATTATTATTAATAATAGGAACACCAACATTTTTGATTCTAAAAAACCTATCATTACGACAATGCTTTAATTAAATCAATAAAACAATTAAATTGATAACAAAAATACATTTTTAATTAAGGGACTTAACATAAAGACAAACAAAACTACACGATACACATTTAGATAAATAGAACATATAAATTCTACTTACCTATACATATATATAAACGTATATTTGTTAAACCCATTAATTGTGATTTGAGAAAATAACTGTAATTTATAAAAATTAAACGTTTTATGTGAAAACAATATTAAACAGTTGAATCGGGTAGATATTTCATCCCCTTAAGAAAACTGAAAGAGGAGAAATATATCTTCCCTAAAATTCAGAAAAATACAATATTTATTGTTATTTTGAATTAAAAAAAAAGAATAATATTTATGAAGAAAGTATTAAAATGAAAAAAAAAAAAAAAAAAAAAAACCGTTTCATTTATTTCGCAGGTCTCTGGTTTCAAGACTGTTTTCCCAACCGGTAATTTTTCAGAATGCCACTTTTTCACGGTAAAGTATCAAAGTATATGCCGGAACCGTGCTAATCATTGTGGTAATACAGTGTAATTGAGACTTCCGGTCCTCTGAACATAATTGTAGAGGAGCAAGTGCAGTATGTTTACTTCTGGAGACGATCGGAGATTGCGGGTACCTATTTTATTTATAAATGTCCTAGAAAACGGCATCCGAAATTTTTAACACACTTACCCTGGATCCTATAAATTAGCCAATTACAAAACAGCAAAAAGGCGTCTTCGTGACCTAACCTGAAAAATGGATCAGAATGGCATTCTTTCAATCGGTTGACTTTTTTGGCCTACCAATAAACATTTTTAGTTTCGACTCTACATTTTAGTGGCTACATTTTCCATATAAATTTCGCAATTGTGAATAGGTACTAATGTCGTATTCGATTAGGCTTCTTCAGATTTCGTGTGTGTAGTCGAACATAAAAACGTCACTTGCTCTTGCCTAGCTTCCAAAACCATTTTTTTGTGTGAGATATTTGTGACGAATGGAAGGGATCTACAATTTTATACCGAGACTAATTGAGAAGAAGTGGCGAAATTTTCCATACAAAAGTTAACAGTGTGACCTCTAAAATATTTAATGTGAAGGTAAAAAATGATTATTAGTAAGGCCCTCTGTCAAAATGGCAAAGCCAATGAAAATGTGAAGAAAGAGCTAAAAAGCGGCACCATTATGAATCAAGTTTAAGCTAAATATAATATAAAATAATACATCCAGTCTTATATAAGGATCAGAATTTTATTTCTAAATACTTGTTATTTTTATCCACAATATTTTTCATTCGTTATCAATTTTGTTGATGCATCCTTCGGGTATAGCTAAGTAAACTAATCTTACAATGTAGTACCTTCTATTTTGTAACTGTAAATTAGTACGTTTTCCAGTATTTAAATACGAGTTTAATAATTTGTTGTTGATTTCTTCGGAACACAAAATTCATTAAATTGATTTATTTTTGTTTGGTTGCAAGTTAACTTAATACTGTAGTTAATTCGTTTCAAAGAACATTGTATATTTTCGTTAACAAAATTTTATTCAGTTGTATGGTTTGTTTAGTTTAATGAACAAATGCGTTTTTGTTTCTTTTATATTTCAATTTATATATTAGAGTTGAATTTCCTTACATACCTAAATACATTTTTTTGTTTTAATTGTTTTTCTTCTAATATCTAATAAGAAATATATTTCTTTAATGTTACAAAAAAGGCCGTCGTAAAGTCTTTTTACGTAGTTGTTAAATTGTTTTAATTTTTATTTTAAAATTTTGTTCTTCCTTTGTTTAAAATCTATTTTTGTTTTGAATTTTAGTTTAATGATGAACAAGTTTAATGAGCTCGAGTGTGTTACTATTAATTTTTTTTTGATGGGGAAACTGTTTAACGATAAAATTTAATTTGATTTGTTTTTACTTTAAAACAAGATAATTGAATATATAAAAATATATACGATTATGTATGATTTTTGAATTTGAAAATTTCGTTATATATTATTCATAGTTCTTGTATTGCAATTTAAGAAAAATTGTATGAATTCGATTTCCATTTTATTTGTTTTCTCTTGTTTTGGTCTTTAAACCTTAAATATCAAATTGATAATCCTAATTGAGTTGATAAAAACAAATTAAATATATTGAATAGTTATGGAAACTGTAAGCTCTTATTTTTATGAATTAGGGTAAAAAATAAAATGTTTAGTTTTCCCGAATGGATTAGGCGATTAATAAAGAGTTAATTGCGACGATTATGTTTAGGTTTACGTGATCCACAGTTGTTCATTAATAAAGAGTAGTAGTTCAACAACTAACCACGTAATGCCAATACAATTACCAATTCTAGTCAAGTTTCGTGAATTCTAAGTTGTTTTACTATCCTAGCAAAATCAAGAGAGCGATTACCCAATGGTGGATCATGTTCAAAGCATTCAAGTTTTTTGAATGAAATTAACTAAGAGCTAGCCTTCAACCTTATAATTGATATTAAGATAGTTCTACAAGAATGCTATCGGAATGACAGGGAACATGACGGCCTCTCAATTAGGAATTCTTGTAGCTAAAACAAGTCGAACTAGTCGACTTTGGTATAAACGAAAGGAGAAACACTTTCGGAGTGTTTACCAACCGTTCAATTGCTCTGGCTGCCTTTCTGCTCGCAAAGTTTGTTAAAAGTAAAAGTTTCAGGTGGGTCTTGCGTTCATGCTTGTGCGGGTGGACCAAGGATCATATAATTAGGGTTTGAAAATTTGGCATATTTTGTTTTCTGTTTTACAAATGCAATGCAAACATTCTGTAGAATACAAATTATTATTTTTTCCTTTTTGTGCAAGTACAATAGATTGTAAAATGTTTGTATTTTCTTTTTAAATAAATACTTATTTATTTATATATTTTTTTTTTGTATTTAATAATGACGAACTTATAATAGTTGTTCAGTGCAATTTACTTAAAATTAATTACTTTATATAATATCATCATCGTGCAATAGGCAATACATTACATTTCATTGTAGTATTAATGTTTCAAAATTAATAATTTTTTGTTTGCCTAAGATTTAAACTGTGTGTTTTTGTTTCCAATTTGTTTATATTTTTTCTTCAATAAAAATTGCATTGTAAATTTGTAAATGCAATTACAAAATCGTGCAAGCTGATCCCTGCATTACTTCGCTAATAAACATTGGGGCTCCTGCACCAAGGCCACCATCCGTTTTTTGGTGTTCATTCTGCAAAAAAATAAATAAAATATTTTAATAAGCCCAATAATAATAATAAAAAAACATATCCACTCAGTTGAACAATTGGCAGATCGGGTGTTTAGTTAAGTGAGTGCAGCACAAAAATTCTGCACTGCAGATTTTTCGCTAATCGTAAGATTACCATACGCGCATCGATTTTGAAAACTATTAAAATTTCGAATATATCAATGAGCGATTCGGCAATGCATCTCTGAGAGCTTTTAGTCTTCTTAGCTCTAACATAAATGAATACATATCTATGTATGTGTAATTGACTAAATTGGTGTTAAGCATACGTGAAAACATGTGAGTTGTAAGTTGACTGACAGGTAAACAACTACTGAAAATAGTTACCCGCAACTAATCTTCCGCAGAGATTGAGCTTCTATGTATTCCAAATACCACTTGCTCTAATTATACTCACATCATCATATTCGCAATCGAAATAGTGACTTTGGCATTCCATGCAACGGCACTGGTCTGACATTTTGCACGTGATACCCCACTGTTTGGCAACGGCTTTGTAAATCTCTTTCGATGACTTGTTGCTAATGATTTCCGGTGACATAGATCGCTCCTGCTGCTGTGAATAATTTCCACTCATTTGACTCATCTGGTTGGAGTCCCAACCACCATCACTTTCACTGTCACTTTGGCGGTTCTCCGCATTCTCCGAGTACTCCGGTGGAGGTTGGTTCTGCGATTCATCATGGCTGCAATCCAAATCCAGTTGTTGGCTACTATGATTGTGATGGGTGTCTGCAATAAAAGTCATTAGCACTGGCACGCAAATCTATTTGTTGCTGCTTACTATGCATTAAAGGATCACAAAATCCGGAATTATCTGTACTGTGACAGGCACTACCGCCGCTGCAATCTTCTAACAAGTTCTCTTCAGATGAAGGCGCCGTCATTCTAGAAATTAAATACTCAGTCGAATCAATTGATTCCTTCCGATTGTCAGGTTCGTTGTCGTCGTCGTCGTCCTCCTCCTCCTCCTCGTTGTGCTGATTTTGACTCTGCTGATTGTTATTGTTGTGAGCGTCCTCTGAGATATGTTCATTCGATCCGGTTTCGGTACAATCGGGATCCATGCATTGGTTTGTCAACTGCTCACACGATGTCCTTCCAGATGTGCTTTTCCGTATGTTAGAAGTAGTTTGTTCACCACTACCGCCTCCACCACAACCGTCCTCGCCGGACAATGTAAGGCGACTACCGAGGTCGAGACTATTTGCAAGGCGTGTGTTCTAAACCACAAATAAAAACGGGAAAAAAAACAAGAAAATAGGGCAAGAGATTGTTAATTTTCAACATCGCATACAGCCTGCAGCGCTCGCTACAGCGCCCAGCACATCGGCAAAATTTCATTACGCAAACAGAAATCAATTTAACTCACTTCCTCGAGAACGTGTTCGTAAGATGGCGGTGGGCTCTTCGGCACAGGACTCTCTGATGTGCACTGCGTTATGGTGGGATTCAAATATCCTGCAAAAATATGAATGAATAAATTTAAACCTTAAATCATAATCAACAACGTTGCTGTCATCATCACATCGACGTCTGATGTCACCATCATCTCTTCCAGCATTCTCACTGTCATCATCGTCATTATCATCACCATAAGCCAAGCAATAGCAATAAGGAAATAAGAGCGCGAGCTCTATCTTACAGGTTATATGTGTTTTGAAATATGTATGATGCGAGTGGGTGTTTTCATGCCTGTACGGTGCTTGGATACACTTACACTTGATCATAAAAATGTATAATTTCAATTGGAGTGAAAATGAAGATGCAACCAGAGGGATAGGGCCAGGGAATGATGTTTCAACAACACTCGACTCTGTTTTTGCTACTGCATGTAACTTGTACCACAGGAAAAGAGCTGATTCTGATTCTGGCTGGATTTTGAATGAATTAAAATAAATGTACGTACTACGGTGATGTGCATCTCTGGGACTGACGTGTGAATAAACTTGTTAATTTTAATCATGTAGGTATACATAGTCATGGCAGTATCTTCAACTTTTAAAGTAAAAGTCAAACTAGGAATTGGTTTAGTACACAAAAGAGGCATTCAGTTTAATTTTTAATTAATTATTACAAAATTTGAAGTTTACTCTTTTTTTTTTTTCAGTAAATTTGTTAAACTTTATCCATCAGCGAGATGATGCTTTCGTCCGAATTTGTAACGAATTAAGACAGAAGGTCTATCCGGGCAAGAGACAATAATCTTGAACACTGTTCATATGGGGAACTAAACCTCTTACCCTTGTTTTAATGGGTTGAAAATCATCCTCAAAACTTTGTACAAGACAAAAATGTCAATCCAGTAGAAATCGTATGTTACGATAGCGTAGGTAGCGTTTGGGTGACTTTAGATGGGGAAAAACAAATTACAAAGAATGCCATTGGCGTCATTTTTTACAAGACTCCGGGTCAATTGTTTCATCTCACAAAAAACTCCAACTGCCTGAACACCCAGAAGTCTTTTCTTTCTTTGGTTGAAAAGTGCTCTATTTCTCGCCAATCATCTGACAAAGATCCATGTAGTTTATTGTGCTTTCCAATTCGACAAAATATTATGTTTTCTTTCATTTGTCTGAAAAAAAACTAAGGCCTGTGAACCTACATGCGAGAATGCGCTTCTCAGAGAAAGCTTCTAAATTCAGGTGGAATTTGTCCTCGAGTCGTAACAAGAATTCAACACACAGCATGAATGGTTGCTAGGCCTAGGTCATTGTGTTCAATACTTATTTTTCTAGAAAATCTTAACCTATGGTCAAGATCAGGCAATTCAAATCATAGCTAAATAAAGTAACAAACAGCATTTTCATTCCATACAAATGATGCAAAGAACATGCATGACAGTTGCAATGGTGTATGTCAAACAATTCGACTTGATATAGTTCTCACTTAAGATCCTTACCCAATCGCAAATTGTTCGTTTTGTTTGGAAGCAGTGACTTCCTTTCGTTGCCCATCGATCCCAAGCTAGTGCAGTCGGCCGAGTCAATTGTAGAACTACTGGCTCCGATGGTTGTCGAATGATTGAGAAGAGCTTCGTTCACTTGCGGATCTGAATCGACCTCCTGTGATGTGCTCCTCGAGCCTCCCATACGAAATTTCAATTTGAACGGAGCCATATTGAAAAGCCTTCTCCTCGTACGCCTTCCTTCCTCTCCGCCAGCGGCTCTGCCCCGTCTCGGCCTTAGTTCCTCCACTTGAGAATTTATTTTTACAATTTTTTATTAACACACGCTACAGATTATTCACAACATTGATAGAAGGTATTGGTTATGTTATTACTAATCGTATTGTGACAACGTAATAACGTGTCTCAACATTTATAAAAATGCATTACAAATTATTTGTTTCATTAGTTTTTCGCTAAGACACAAAATAGACACACATAACATTGACAATATGAGCACATGATAAGGTGCAGCAGATGTAGAAGAGATTCAAATCTGAAAAAGAGTTTTTCAACAGTTTATACAACGAAATCGAAAACAATTTTTTAAGAGACTACATACGATGGAAAGATAGTGCGACATAGGGATGCTGACGGATGAGTACCATGCAAGGAGTATGGAAAATAAAGCACAATAGACTTACCTCAATGTCGTCGAACGTAGAGCTGGAAAGAAAGTCAAAAAAATCACTGTTAGACATCAATAATAACGACAAATCGAACAACCTTTAACGATCTAAAGGGCAATCAAAGACCAAGAAAAATGTTGTCTTATTACCTTTTTTTGTTCGTCACGTGAAATAATTTCAGTACTACTAAAAGCAAAAATGGTCACAATAGACCAAAAGGCCGATCAGAAGCACCGCGGCGCACTTCTCTAACAACCTTATCTATTTCCACTACCAAACTAATGCTTAAAATAAGTAAGACACGTCACATTGTTTAGTTGTGTGTAGGTACTTGCATTTGCAACTAGTATTACGTGGACAGCAGCTTCAGCAAACTACAAATGCACAGCTGGTTGCATAAATTTTGTATTAGCTACATCTCCCCGTCTCTGTTTTTTTGTGCGCAATTGAAAGCAGACGAAAGACAGTGGAAAAAGGAGTTAAATTACACCGCCCCAGTAAAACATTTTGTTACGCGTAGTAGACAGCCATCATGCGAACAGCCAACCACACACACCACACCAGTGTTATAAGGACTCTCTCTTCGTTTATTCGATGAAGCGTAGTCATTTTTCCTATTTCAAAGTCCTTAAATTCCCTTAAAAATCCCTCGATACTTTTTTTTGCGAAAAAATCGATTTTAAAGTAAAATTTGTACCACACGGAACAATAATAATATTAAATTAACCTTGAGTATTAAGATCGCAGATAGTTAACATTATATTACTATTTTGTTGGAGCAAGAAAATGTTCATGGTAAAATGTAGATGTTTTGATGAAATTGCAGCAAAAATGTATCCCACGATTTCGGGCAGTTTCTCTTTATCCCATGGAAGACTTTTCAGACATCGAAAATACAACTGACACACACACGTATTTATTAGTACCTACTTTGCTTGGCATAGATACCCATTAGGGTGTGGGACGGTTCTTACCAAATAGCCTTATTAGAACCACGTCTATAAGTGATTGTATGATAAGAGGTCGTTTTTTGCTAGGATGGACAAATTACTTTACAACACGCTCATTTGCAGTGTGCCTAACTTTTTCGGCCGGCTATTGCGTCCATATTAAAAAGAACGAAATAAAAGAAACGCACAAAGTAGAACTTATGACCTATCGTTGATCCCACATAATGTGTTGGAATAATGACGCATTTTTATTTCAGTTATGGGGAAGCGAATATTATTACGATATTGATATTTTGTGATGACCTATGAATATGATGTAAGCCTTTTTTTTATTTTAAGGGGAAATCATAAAATGCGTGATGGATTTTTTGTTTACTTAGGCCGCAATCGAAAATGGAAATTAATAGCTTTTCACCCTTGGAACATTTATGGTGACACTTGAAGTATCTATACATATATATCTACTAAACGTTTCCACGCGTTATATCCACTGCATAAATGCCTACACCCAGTGTAATCTGTAATCTTCAAATGGAGTTTTTATTTCGACGAATCAGCTAATAAGAAGCTGGTCAAAGTTTATTCATAGCCATTGATGATTGCATCTTGTTGCGGAGGAGGTTGTTATGCCTAGGAATTTTTTTTTTGTTTGTCTGTCGCAATAGAACAAGCTGCAAGTCGATTGCTGCGAATGGCAATGAATTTACCGAAGTTTTTTAATGACGAATGGTTGGAGAAGAGGAGGCAAAGCCTGGAGCAATGTAAAAAAAAACTCTTAACGCCTCATAAGTCATTTTATTTGTCTGGTATCGATATTTAGCAAGAAAATGTCTGTGAGTAGTAGCTATTCTCAATCAGGACTGAATCAGATATAAAGACTAGGCCATACCTCAAGTGTGTTTATGTCTTATGGCTAAAATGAGAGGCTTTCTACAACGGTTTCCTCGGGTTGACTGTCAGGAGTGTGAAAAGAATACTTCGAGTCGAGCTGTAATTTGCGTTTTCCTAGGGATGAATCTAGAACTCCTCACTCAGTTTCCCAAAGTACTAACCACTGAGCCACTGGCCGACAGCCATCCCTTGGCTCATCCTAAGACTACGAACACATCCGCACCAATTTTTATACAATCTACCCCAAGCGAATTATAGCCTTCCCTCTATCTGCTTTCCTTGCTGCATTGTATTCTCTACATGTACGCAGATTCAATAGTAATGCCTGCTTTTTAGTTTAATTCGAAAAGTGTATTCATCATCCTATATGCTGATCCTTAGCTGTTTTCTTGGGACATTTATACTGCATCGCATGTGACACATTTCCAAACATAAGAGTATCATAATCCGCAGGCTTAAAAAAGAACTGCCATTGTCATCACCAACGAAATCTCGACCTAATACTGCCACTCTTAACATGAAATGTGCAGTGCATAGGAGGAAAAAAAAAAAAAAAAAAAAAACCAGAACATGTCATCAACATCCTTATGCAATTCACCATTCCAATTATACATTGTGTGCAATAAATTGTGGAAATTTTAATTTTTGCTTCAAAAAGGAACAACACAATCATACAAAATGTGCAGCATCACAAATTGAACAACAGTGCAATGTTGTCCTTCGTCGAATGAGTATTTCTCTATATATTTGGGGCTTCTCCTTGCTGTATACAATTGCATCCTTCACAATAAATTGACCTTAATTTGCTTCAAGCACACAGCAAAGTTCAAAATAACGGGACGGTCGATGGTTAGTATGTGATGGCCTACGGTTTCTATGTAATGTAACTTTCTAATGATTGACGGGCTATCGATTATTGAGGTTGGAGCTCTTAGTAACTGCATCAATAATGATCCTGTCTTGACTCTTGAGTCCTCCATCAATTGAGTTACTTTCATTCCGCCAGTTGACATTGTGCACTGAAAGCAGAAATATCCTGCGACACTGTTAAGAAAATTGGTATAAAGTCTGCTTAAAGATAAACAAACAGCTATAGGTTTTTTGTAAGCGTAATAGGGCTATGTTAATACGGTTCAACTCTAAAGGGCTCCAATTTGTAAATGATGACCACATGTCACAGATCAGCAATAAGGAGATGATGCGGGCTTAAAATAAAAAAAATAAGCCGTATCCACTCGAGTCAACATTTTCTTCGACAGGCCACCATTTTTTCAGTACACTGAGCAATAACTTCCTATTTGAGAAAAAAAATAAGAGTAGGTTATGCTATATACAACTTCGCTTCATTTACTTCTATCTATTCCGGAAACGACGAACAAACTCAATTTGCGAATTCAGTCGGTCTCATGAATAATAAATAAACAAGATCAATCATTTGACCACTTTGGTAAAGAAGCTCGACAAACGTCTTAAGGTTGATCACTGCCAACATTTAGCTGTTTGGCAGACGGGACCCTTTAACAAAGCTAAAACTAAAATACTTTACAGCTTTCTTTCAGATCTGTTTTATGCCCTATTCACATGTTGACGAAAACCGGGTTTTCGCAAAAACAATCGAAAACTTCATCGATAACAAAAGTTTACCCATATATATTTCAGTTGCCAATGAAAACGACTTCCAATCGCTGGGTTGTTGAAAAAAACACACCTTTTGCAATATTCAGCAAATCCACCAGATCATCTGATCGAAGCAATGTCACCACTCACAACGTAAAATCATTTTCCACACTTAGTTGATGGACTTGCATTATTTTTAAATTTTATTTGTTAATTAATGCGATCGAAATTTGTAACCAAAATAGTTTACACAGAAGTTTCGTGACTAGTGTCCAACGAAAACCAGTTGGTGTTCGGTGTGAATATTTCGACTCGGTCTGAATAGGGTATTAAGCAGCCATACATTTTGTTCGCATGACCATGATAATTACTGAGAACATATGCCGATGTACTAAGATTGAAAGCTTTTTCTCAAATTTGACGACGGAAATAGACTTATGCGACCTGCTTTTATCTGATCTTCTCAATCTAAAAAAAAATGTTAACAAGATCGGCAGAATGCAGTCCTGCTCTATGAGGCTATATACACGGTGTAATATGTGCTCCTTCGATCCGAATCTGATGAGTGATTTTCTGTCCCATCTGGTTGACAGGTAATTGAGAAGAAGATTTAACAAAGAGGCCTGTTTAAAAATTGTGAATAAGATATCTATTTATATGGTTAGGATATGGCAAGGAGTGAATTGGCACTAATGCTTCGGGCCACACAGTATTTAATTCTAACCAACCAAATTGAAGAAGACCCAAGGTAGGATGCGCACATATATGTGGAAGATAAACCAATTTGAAGCGCAAAAACAAATGTCTCTCTCCTTAACAAGTAAGGCTTATTTTTTTATATCCAAAACTCAACTTCTGCGTTTGATAGGACTACACAAAAGAGCAGGAAGATATTGAAAACTCAAACACTGTGGACAGAACTAATCTTTCCAAATAAAATCTATTCTGGTGTCATTTTGTTTTTCCTTCTTACTCAAGGATATTTTCGTTTACGTAATAAGTAAGAAAAAAAAAAAAAAAAAAAATCATATCAACACTCATTAGGACCATCAAGACCGACTAGCAGAAACAGAACAACAGAAAGACAACAATAAAGTTAATTTTTCTTCAAACATAAACTGGAATTCCCCTCTGCACCGCACACTATTTGTTGTGTTTTATATTTCCATTGTTTGGTCCTACAATGTGAAAGGAGAAAATGGCAGGAACACAAGTGTGGAGTTCGGGTCCAGGCTCTTCTTTGCCTGCTTGTTGTGACTTGTGAGTATATTGCTGCTGGTTGGAACAACGACTTCTTGAAAAATCAGAAAAATGTATAGTGTTCTCTTTGCTGCTTGCAGCTATGCGGGGCTTTGTAAGAGGAGGGGAATATAATTCTCTTGTTTCTGAATATATGAATGTGCATCATCGCTCTTTTGTTGTTGGCAGCATCACACAGTTTTGCAACACAAAAGGATGCAAATAGCTAGATGCTTTTTCTCTCATATTCTTTTTTTTTTTGCTTAAATAAAAGGATATACGTGTGGCAATTGATTACGATTATCATTGCGCTTTTGTTAGTCCGAGCACTAAAGTTTCAATGCACACACAGACAATAGAGTGCATTTGGGATAATTGCATATTGAATTTCCCATTGAAAGTTCCCAACTGCGACATGTCTGTGGGAATTTAAAGCCTTAAAACGTACAACCTATGCCTGTACTTGCTACATACAATCAAGACGTTTGTAATTTGGGAGCTTAGAGCGGCTGGAGAAGTTACTCCCGCAAAGGGAAGGGGTTGGCAACTGTGTAAAATTTAAAGGTGAGTCAAGGAAATCTGATGAATAGCGAGTAGAATCAAGGGATTTTGGATTTCCAATTGAAAATGGATTCCAAGAACACACAATCAGTAAACCTTTCCATCGCCAAATTGCTGCCCCCTGTCATTCAACGCGTCGCAGTAGGTGCGGTACTCGAAGAAATTCCGGCTCGAAAAGGTGATGTCATTACCTCATGTTCACACAGAGTAACTGACATAAGGTATTTTTATGATAAAACATGGCGTCGTTCACTGCATGACACTCCGACCCCCTTCGAATTGCGTAATTGACGCCAAAGACAGCATTTAAGTGTGTTTCCATTAGTCCAATTAAGTGCGATCCAGCAGCACCACAAGGTGGTGGTGGCTACACCTTGTTCGACAAACAGACAACAGACCACAACAATTGTCCAGACATAAACACAGTTTTTGGAAACTTTTTAAGGCAGAAAAGCTTGTATACGACTACCCCCTTCCGCCGACAGAAATTTCATCACCTGAGCTCAGTTTGATTACATCAAAGAAAGAAAATAGGGATTGGCCCCGTCTCTGGAATACAATATGTGCTGTAAAGTAAATGCCAGGATAAACGAGATGAAAAAAAGGGAAAACTTCAAATACTTTTCTAAACGAACTTACCCTTGTGCTGGTTTAACAGATATGAAATGAGGTCGAATAAACACACAAACACACTCATACGCTGCACAACTGTTATTCAAGAGGACTACGAAATCCACAATCTTCACGGTGAACACGATTAATAAAAGAAAAACAATTAGAAAACCAAAGTTCCACTTCAATTAGAGACCAAGGTGAGTATAGTGTCTATCACATCGAACAGATGACCAAACAATAAACCATCATTAGGATACAAAAATAATTGAAAGAGAATAAAAGCTTTTTCTTTATCTACGAATACGTTCTTCTTTTGGTCTAAGGACTTGGATTGCAATGAAAATGTACCACAAATATGCATTCGTTTCGTACCTACAACAAAACTTTTATCAAACTTGTATCGTTGGTCATGGAGAAGCGATATAAACTAAATTGTTCTTTTTATTGTACAACAACGGAAAACAACTGGTGATGATAAAAAAACGAACAGAAAACTAGCACGACCCGACGACCATGGCTGCCACCATTTTGAATGTTTTTTTCCACAGCGATGTGCTGCTCATGACTGTACAAAGGAATTTGTCAGAGCCGGAGCGAAAAATAGTCGTCAAGTCCTCTTATAGTCGGCTTTTCCACCCTCAAAGTGTTGCTGCTCTTCATGGGGGGTGGTTGGTGTTGTTGCTTTTACTAATGTACTCGGTTGTCGGTTGCTTTTACTGCTCTCAGCAGAATAAAAATTAAGTTCAGTTTGTTTTTCTTTTAGAATTCAAATGGAATTTATAGTAATAGGAAGTGCGCAGGCTGTAAAAGGACGAACTTAAAAAGTTCGGCTGTGCTTTGAGGAAAACCGGTTTGGGTACAGAATAAGCTGTTGATTAGGAGTTGCCGATTGTTTTAGGTAATAGATTTTTTGATGGAGAATTTTGATCGGTTTTTAAGAAAAAAAAATGTTTTTTTTTCTATTTAAGACACAAAGCAATATTTTAAAGTAGGGCCCTTTACTCAGCTATTGAGGGAGTTCTACATACGATAGTAATTCGGTCGTCCGGAAGCCGTCACAATATAAGGAAAGGATCGAATTAGGGATCTATGTTCCTAAAATTTCTGCTTTAAAGCAAGACACATATTATGTAGCATTGAACTCTTGATCTGGTTTTAAAATTAGCGTTAGAAAGTTTAACGGAGGGGAACAATGAGTAGAACCGTTTCTTTACTTAATTTAACAGACAATTTCCGCGTTTTGGTAATTGTGTTGTTGACGAGAAAAAATTCTTTGCGAACACCTTACCTAATTCGAACTACACGACTAATTCATTATCAGACTCAGACTTAAGTGGTAGTATTTACGTTCTAACGTTCAAGTCTCTGTACATTCTCCTTTCGAAGACATTTGTGTCGGCCGGTAGTAAACCTTGCCCTTAGCTATCATTTGAAATTGACCCAGCGCCTACCACTTGGGCGAAGATTATCACTACTTATTATTAAGGTGACCATATTTCGGAATTCCAAACAATAGACAATAGAAAATAAAACAAGTTTAAATTATTTAAATATGAAATGTAACGCATTTCTTAGTTAGTCAGCTGAATGGCAACAAATAATGTATTTTCCGAAAATTGAACGGTCTCTGACCTTCAATTCTCTGTTAAGAAGCAATCATTTTTGGACATCCAAATATTCTTGAACATTGAACCTAATACAAATTACTATTAATTAGTTGTTTCAGTTGAGTGAACTCAAGATGTGAACCTTTTTCGAAATTCACCAATAGTAAGATCTGCGCATGTTAAAGCTTTTCCAAACTACTATTCCAGTCCTATTCCAGTAATAATTTGCCGAAATGTCATGATGACAGATGGTAAAAACATGATAATGGTTGCTGTCATATAAATTATCGTTAGCTTAGTTTAAATAATGTCATACATATTTAATTATCATATAGCCAACTAAAATTTAGCGAACTCCATTTCGGCGATGAGCCTTTTTATATGGAGCAACCTCTTATATGATGAAAATTTACTTACTGAAGTAGGTATATATTTACATACGCCATAATTCAAAATGATACATTTAAAATACGAAATTAATATAAAGCTATTTTGTCTGCTTTAGCTACATCATGATGAAAAGTTGGGCTGTAGCTTTTTTAATATAAAATTAAATCAATACTTTTCGATAAGATATCACTAGTCGTGAATCAAATCAATACTTAATAAGGTATCTTCCTGTTGCGCTTAAAATGCTTGTCTCATTCCCTCTAGGGGGGGCGTGTGTAGGGGTTATATCGTGTTTCCGTAGTTAATAATAACTGATTCAGAAGCCCGTTTGTTGAGGGATCATTGCAAATTCACCCTGTATTCGGTATTTGATTTATTCCAACAAATGATGATATAGAGTTCATCGCTCAAATTCTGTTCAGGGTAAAGGTATGACCCTTTCTAAAATGTAGGCTTTCAGCAATCTTTTCGTGTAGATTTTGCCAAAAAAAGAGCTTGTAATCAAACAGTTAGCTATGGAATTGAAACTTTGCTGTTGACATGAAAGTAAGTATGTATTTTTCCGGAAAAAATAATTTTCTATGACACGAATCATTTACCAGTTCGTTCACCATCAGAAGTGACTAAACGACAAATTTTGTACTTGTTTTTCACCGTGTCGAGGCTGTTAAAATCCTCATCAAACATGTCAGAAAATCAGAAAATTAGCAAAAAATTTAACAATGAATTTCTCAAAACTCTGTAAATGGGAAAATAAAAAAAAAAAAAGGCTTCAATAGTTAAATAAAATAAGGATATAAATAGAGTGAAACACAAATTTAATGACGGCAAGCCCAAATTGTTTTGTGATTTGGAAATTTTTCAAATAATAATCATTAAAGTTATTATTATGTACCTAATACGTGAACATCCAAAGTTTCCCTACACTTTTTAAGTATTTATTGTGAAATGAGGAGAATGGAACTTATATCATTCGAAAGATACTGTGGCACAGATGTACACGAACGAAAAATCGTGGGTATTATGTCGCCATTAAGTCTGGTAAAATTAAGTTAAGAATTCCCCATACAAAATGCTTATCAGTTAATTGAACCAATTTTGGTGACATTCAATTTGTCGCCGCTATATTGCCACTGTATTCAAATACATATTTTCATCTTAGATTAGGACCTATTTTCGAAGGAATGCAATATACCTACCCCTAAAAGTAAGCAATTGTGTACCTAATTTTTATTCAAGTGTTTTAACGATTTTTCTATGCAAAAGAACATTTTTCGACAGACATTTTTTTCTCTTAATTTTCATAGTGACGTATTAAAATATTAACGATGAGCTTTGTCGCTTTTTCGTTTATAAAAAAAATCATCACGAGAATCGAACATTGCGGTAGTATTGCATATAAAAGTTAGCATCAATTTTCGACCACAAACGAAACTAGTATACAATAATTCAGGTAAATATTTTGTAGACTTAAATAACAGTCAAACGGGATTAGCTACTGTACAAACAAACTTTCGTGTTGTTGTCGATGTTCTCTGTTTATCAATCTGAATGTTTCCAGCTCTCTAAGTTGGTGCCAGAGTGTCCAAAACTGTTGTCTAATTATTTCTTATCTCGAAAACTTTTACAATAATGTCTTGTGAATGTCAATTAAAATGACTTGAAACAAAAAAAAAAAAAAAGATCATTAAACGATACTTACCATCGTATAGAAAAGGCAGCTATTTCTCATGGAACTGCAATACTTAAAACTCAAACTTTTAAACCAGTAGCAAGGTAGTACGTAAAACCCCCGCAAAGTTTCTAACAAAAAAGAAAAGTTATTGGTTCTACTTCGCTATCTTATCACTGTATATATACTCGTACTCGTACATCAAGGAAACTTTCTTCGCAAAAGTCATCTCACAAGAGGAATTACTTAGCTCTCGTATAACAAACAAACAGTCGTGGGCAAACTTCAGAGTCTAGGCACCGTAACACAATAAAAGACCAATCAACAACATATCAAGGACAACTTTAGTAAATCGATTATTGTTATCGTTCCCTACCTTTAAATGTACTTTTCAATTGTTGACGGGAACCGACGGATCCGAGCAAAGGTACGAAAATTCAATTCATACGCAATTTACAAGTCTGAGCATGCTGAAGGAGTAAGGTGCCATCCATCGGATTAGAAAGAAACGTACATAATCTTCAGCTTTACTTGATGCGATGCCTAATGATTTGGAAATGAGGAACACCATGAATAATGCCGACACGTCAGGAAAAAAAAGAACGCCTGCCAGTGAATTGCAATTGGTGAAGTTTTTCTTTGGATTTTGCTTCTTTATTCTTATTTTTTTTTTCTGCACTGATAATGATGATTATACGCAATTTGAGATGATGGCTTTGAAATGAATGCGACTTTTTGGTAAATGGATCGAAATAGATTTGCAAAAGGATTCAGCATGATAATGGAGAGAAAGTACTGAATGTAAAACGATTTGGTTGGGACTTGTGTATATGGAACAAGTCGTTGAGATGCCTTGCTAAGGAAGATGTGGGTATTAGTTCTGGGATGATTTTTAAAGTTTTGTCAACTGAGAAGAGGATGCTTTATTGGGATCAAGTGACATGGTGCTGATTGTAAGATTGGAGGTGTGGGGGATCAGTAGGACGAGGCTTCAATGAGACTTAAATCGGAGGTTTTCTGACACTCTTCTCTGTTTTCCTCCCCACTGTAGTTTAATTTCATCCATGTAAACGCTAAACATAGAAGTCAAATATGAATTTATTAGAAGATCAGGGAACTGCTCCATAGACAACGAACGGGTGTATTGAAAAAAGCGTTCACGGTATAAGAAGTTTTGGCTGCTATTGCGCACATCTTCACGACATCACCTCTTTCAAAAAGGTAACCATTTCATTTACATAATTTCATAAAGACATTCAACAGAATCTCATAAAACAAACCGACTATCCCAATCAATTTAATTCAATGTTGCCGCTTTGGCACATTTAAACTGAACCCGTTGGGACTCTCTTGCATATATTTTTGATTCCCTCCCCCCCTACTGCGGAGCACGACACCGCCCAGGTTACCACGCCGATCCAAACTTTGTCACATGCTTAGTGAATCCATACATTGTGCGGTGAAATTTTCCCCCGAAAACACTTGACAGAATGGGGAAAGCAGACACCCTGCAGTGGGAGGAATAAAATCCTCTATGGGTATGCCTTGAGGTCAAATAAAGTTTTTGGGTAGCAGGTACACAAACAGGCGTCGTGCAACATTTTCTTTAACAACTCTACATGTGGAGCGTTAAATTTATGGCAACGATTTTCTAGACACGAACACGAAGCGAATGCCTCCTATTCGGTGGTGTGTCGGTGTTCGCCCGAACGATACAGTAATGGTCTATGTCTCAACTATTTCTATGAGGTTCCTTAAGTTTTTTGGTCAATTTAAGAGAGTGGTGGAGTGTTTGAGTGGTCTAATGAAAGACGACGAATGGAATAATTTAAGGTGGTTCGTGAAATTTCATCACCTGGATGGGATCCTCCCACATTCACATCACGAGCATGGAATAAGTTGCACGGAAAATAACACATTCCAACAGTTTATCTGGGCGAATTGAATTTCATTATCTACGCTACGCATGTTGTTAGCACGTGAGATGGGCTCAATTATGATTTTTCCATTCGCCCTCACTATTCGTAAAGTTCCATCTAATTATATACGAGTAATAAGGATGTGTCCTTAATTTGCCAGAATGGCTTTTTCAACTCTACAATCCATCTAGAGCGTGGCAGCCATCAACCGCTGACATGTGGAGATAAATTGCAGTAACTCTCGTGGAAAGTGTATCTATTTCAGTGCAGCAGCAGGAAGTTCTGGGATTGCACACCCATCCACCAAAGGATTCGCGTGAAATCCCGCTGCACATGTTGTGAGAACCACAATAGCGACATGTCGACCGCAGAAGTGCAGAATGTACCAAGACCGATCCACCACCCGCATCCATCGCACTCGAAATACCGAAATAAATGGAATGCATATATAAATATGCTGGCAGTGGAACGAAGAAATTATATTGTCACAAAGTTGGATCAGAGATAACAAGTTTTGAATTAAAGTTCTCTGACATTGATGTATCCTTGGTCTTGGGCTCCGTACAGTACAGTGCACACGCACAGTTTGGGGGAGTATATGTCCGTACATGCGTGGAATGATAGGATTAAGATTCGTCTACGCTGAGCACTGAAGGATTTCCCTTTTATCGGATGTGGTTGATGTAGCTGGAGCAGAAGTGTCTATTCAATTGGATTACCGGGTAGAACCGGGTAAAATCGTCGAAGGATGTAGACGAAGAGTATGAGCGTAAGTGTGAGAACATTTCAGATGGAAGGGACAGTTTTATGTAGTTTTAGTTTCTGGTGATTTATGAAGAGTGATAAATGAAAGGAAAAGTTATGAATGAAAAGAGTTGCTCTGAATGTGTGCATTTAATTACCTTGATTAAATCAGTAAATTTAAGTAAGCAAGTGTAGGTGTACACTGTCCAAAAAAGTTTCCAAATTGGACAGAATGTAAATGAATATTTTAATTTCTTTGGGTCGTAACATAACTTAGCCCAAGACAAGGACAATTGCTTATTTGGATCTTCCGAGTAGACCGTAAAGGGAAAATGAGTGCCAGTGAATAAAACAGTAGATATATGTCAGATGCATGTGACTTGGAATAAATCGCGCAGTAGTTTTATTCAAATGGGGAAGCAGCTTACCTGATGAATGATAGTAATATGGTGGAATAAGAAGGATTCGCTGAAATGAAGTCAACTTTACTTGTATTCGTTTAACTAAAACCTCAATTTATATGGAGTAGAACTCTATTTAAAGACAACGAAATAATATTGCTTCGATAAGATCTCTTTTTCAGTCAGTGGAAAGACAACAAATTAATGAACTTGACTGGTAGATTATAAAATATAAATTGTGGCCTCCAACTACTTAAAGATGTGCGTCTTTTTAAATAAAGCTTATAAATCTTACTAATTTGTTACTTATGGTTTCTTTGGATTCAGGGTGGATAACAAATTAATTTAGTATGTTCTTTTGCTTAATTCCTAAAATTTAAAGTTTAGACGGTTTAAACCAAAACAAATCTTAAAATACGTCGAAACTCCTTTAACTTTTAGCTTCTTAATGCTGAATGCAAAGTCCATCTCCATATCTTTTTTTCAATTGAATTTCAAAACTGAAAATAAAATAAAACTCTTTTCGTGATGCCATATATCTAGAGGACTACAACTTGCAACGGTTTAAGATCAGAAGCACACATCTGCAGGCATCTCGGACAGCTGTTTAAGTGTAGTAGGTTCAGCTTTCCAGAGACAAGTCTTTTTCAATAAGAAATAATTAAATCAATAGTTAATGCAATTGGCAGTGAATTTTTTGAATTTTCTGCGCTGCCTATATGCAGTTTAATACCCCTTTACCTGCCCCAGGCACTCTTTTGCGTACCGAAAATTAACATTTGATGCACTAAGCCATCGTAATAATATATATACGCGTCTGGCAAAGGAAAATCTGTTAATTAAATTGACCTTCTAGCATTGGTGACCCAAACACAGCGACCCATAATGTCCAGAAAGTTAAATCAACTTAATCAAAAAAGATATGAACGCAAATTTCGTTTCTTTCGATTTATGGTGAACAATGTCTGCAATGACCGCTATCCTGTCCCTCGTCCCAGTTGTAATAGAAAGGTTGACAACATGAACTCGCCGCGTTTAACATTCAAATAGTTACTTCGAAAACCCTCGAGACATTTCAAAGCTTTAAAGGTAGATTTATGGGACTCCCCTCGCTGGGCCATGATGTAAGTTGGTCTCAATGACAACTCAGGCGAAAGTCCTTTTGATATGCCACTGGAGACCATCCATCCTCCTCTCCTTTTTTCGACAGTAGAATATTTGGTCATAAATAGCAGACAAGTCGTTGTGCATGGCGTTTGCCAATATCTGAAGAGCCAGACTATTACCTAGCGAAAACGTGACCAGGATACTTTTAAGTACCTATTCGGTACGAGGTGTTTATATTATATTTTCTTTGCTCGTTCAGCTCCTTGTCTCTGGGTTGCTGAAAGAAGTCACTGAAGCAATCTAGATACCATGAATCATTGCCGCAAAATTCGACAAAGCGATAAAATGATTCGATTTCAATTTAAATACTGATACAGAGAGAGTGCGAGAACGGGGATAGTGGGTGGAGCAATCGATTCGTCTTTTCTTGTTATTATTGCTTTTGGAAGGAGTTGGTGACGGTATTTGAGCTTCAATTGAACTGCAGTGATCATTTTTCTCCTTCAGCTTGGCAGTTAAATTTGATTTATATGTCGCATCGGATATAATTGAGACATTTTTCAGGGAGGGTGAATATTTTAACAGGTAAATCGTGACAGGAAATCAAAAATAATTGTTATTTTATTTGGGAACGCTTTGGGAACAAGTTTGACTTAAAGGCTACTCAGCAATACAATCTCCTTGTAGAAAAAGAAGAATATTGAAGTTTGGAAAACATTTCTAAGACCTTTTTTGGTTAGAGTCTCCAATTTCTAATAACTTAACATATATTTGATTTCATATCAAATCAAATACGCTGTACGTTCGTGACTGTGTTTCCCTCGTTCCTGGTGCAAACATATGTCTCCTATTTTCTCCGACGTTCAGCTCATGAAAAACTTTAATTTTAATTTTTATAGTAAATCAAAAACAAATCAAAAACTAAAAAACTAGGTTAGGTTAGGTTTGTGGGCTGGCGGGAACTTTTCCGCGCCACACTCAGGTCAAAATTGACCCATTGTGATACCCTTCGGGGGAAAGAGATTGTCCCTTACCCGTAGTAACCTATTCAGTGCGTTGTGTCATTGCATTCAAACCATTTTGAGGATTTGATGAAGTTCATGATTTTGTCCGTTGGCGTGCTAGATAGCTCGTTCAAGTCGTGGAAGAAGAAATTTCAACTAAAAAACTAACAATTATCGGTTTAGTATAAACGAATTTTTGATGTTCTTGTTTATGATTTCAATTACCAAAAAAAAAATGGTTATCAGTATAAAGATAAATTTTCACAGTAAGTTTAAAGTTTCTATAAATACTTTATACTGTGAAAATTGAATAAAAAAAAACAGTAGAGATGAAGGACCTTGGCCATCGCGAAACTGAAGTTCAATGCCGCTGAAGTCATATTTTCCCGGTTTTCGTTAAAGATCAATATCATGCTGACAAAATTGCAAATAAGAACAATATTGGTCGATCCATAGATAATAAATTTATTTTATATGAGCACTCATTCAGAAAAAAAACGACATCTGGAAATCACTTTCAAAAGGATAACGAGTTTCTTTTCATTTAAAAATTTGAAAGGCTTTTCTATACACAAGTAACTATAGAATATAGAATTTAGAGTAAGTTTGAGCGTCCTACCCAATGGAGTACTTTGTTGATGATTTAGATAAAGCTTTTTCAAAATAAAAATGTTTAAGTATACATACGAATAAGTGAAAGTCTTGCTGAAAACATGAAACAAATGAGAATATTCTGCTTACAAGCAAGAACATTTAATTTCTAAGTATCCTTGTAAGAGGATACATTATTTGCTTTTTTTCTTTAAATTGTGAAGCGCAGAGATGTTCCTAGTGGATTTGCCATTGAAGATCAGGGCCGCCTAGAGATTCCAGTTCATTGCCTCAGAAATATAGCTATAAAAAAAGGAAGTATATGGCAAAATAATTAATAAGCACTTAAGCATGAGCTTTCCTTCATTTAAAGGTCTGGAAAATATACCTACTAAAGGGAGCACAGCCGCACTCTATAGGATTAACGACCACGGGAATTTGTCTACGCTTGCCAATTTTCTATATGTAGTGTAACATTTAAAACCAATAAAAATAAGTATTAGAATAAAATATTTTTGTAGTTGAAATATATCCGTAGATACTTAAGTCTAAAGAAGTATTAAAATATAATAAGATTCCCTTATATTTTAATATTCCATGGTTTTATAAAATGCAAGGGAAGTATTGAACTTGAGGCAAAAATATTATATTTTAATCTGCAGTTTATTAAATTAGAATAAAATTTTATAACTTTTCAATACCAATAAGTATTTAATTTTAATTTAATTTTAACCCATCTTCATCTATATTAACATTTTATATTTCAGACATATTTTGCAATGGAAGACATTATTAAAAATGAATAAAACTTTTATTAGTTGATAAATTTGTATATATGCAAAGTATTAAATTTTAATATTTTCTCGGCGTTGACTTGTATAAAACCAGAAAAATATTCAATTTAACGCCAGGATTTGTAACCGTCTTCCTTAGGAAAATTTGATTCGATCACTAGGGATTTGAAAATGTCATCAAGGCGTAACCATTTCTTGATGAATAAAAATTCTATTGATATACGCTGTGCTATAGGAAATCTCCGGCACTCCAATCGTGGCTTTCAAAAACCCTCTTTAATGGGTCTCGTTTTTATGCCCTCTTTCCCCACAGGACTTAGCTAACAACACATTTATCTTTATAATACATACGAGTACAAATACAAACTGTTTATCCCTCATTAAACTTCATATCCGACCATAAAGTTGTATTAAAACCACATTCCCAAGTTAATTAGCCGATATTTGAATCCCTCTTACAGCTTTTACATGCACGAGTATTTTCTGTGAACGTCCGTGGAAAGGACCTTTTTAAAGTTCTTGTTTCTTTAAACAAAATTCGTATCCCATTTCACTTATTTAGATATCGCATGATATACCTTTCTCCCCGCACACATCCTACCATTGCCAATGGAAAATTTCCGTGTCTATTTCCTTTTCGCATACCCGGAGGCCTTACTTCTTATAAGTTGAGCACCATTGACATGTTGAACTGAAATTCGACCTTAAGATTGGCGCTTTAATACCCCACCCACAGAAGAAGGAACATATTATGCTAATGAAACCGTATAGGACTCGGGGTTGAATAAAAGTTTCCACTCGAGTGGATCACATAACCATTGTGAAAGGCGAATAAATTTATTGGGCTTTAAAGCCCTTTTAAATAAAATCATTACCAAAATGTAAGACGTATGACTCCTTCCATCCACTGCGAAATAAAACAAATCAGAGTTGAGTTGATTTCGGAATATTATTCGCAAATTTGTCTTAAGAGTTTTCTTTTTTATTTTTCAAATATTGTTTTATTTTTTCTTTAAAAGAAATGTTTTACACATTCGTTCGTTAACAAAAGTAAGTTCAAATATATTTACATTCAATTTTTCATATATATATCCATATGCTAGTACACATTTTTTGTTTAAAAATATTTTTGTAATATAATGTATTTTAATTAAAAAAAGAATAATGTATACATTTTAACCGTTTCCGCAGATTTTAAATAATATATTCATATTTTCTTGTAACAATTTATACGATTTTAGTTAAACAACAAATTTCAACAATTTTTTAAATGTAGGTATCTTTATTTTGTAGGAATGACTAATATTTCGAAGTTTCATAAATATTGTTTGGCACAAGGTTCTTAATTTAATTTTTTTTTCGTATGTAAGTAGCTGCAAAAGGGTTGGAAAAGAAAAATGTTAATTTCTTCGAAATGAACCAATGGAAATATCGTCTTGAGAAACATAGCTCTTTGCATATTCAGTGAAGCGAAACACAAAGTAATGGTGAAGGATATACCTACATAAAAGGACGCCAAAATAATTGGGGCTACATTTTCCGGTAAGGCCAAGTTATGCGCCACGTTAAATGAAAATGTAACTAAATATGTTATATCTACCAATCAATATTTTGAGTAACGGACTTCCATACAGACAGTCCCTAGTACTTTACAATGCAAAAGACGAGCACATAAATTCACAGTTAAGAACATCGTTAGTCTCTACAATGCATCACGTGTTAATTCTTAATCTTCCACAATTCTATAGATGTACAAGAGGTATACGGAACAGCGGGTGGATGAATACTAACAATTCAAATTCTCAATCCCATGTAATGTTAGAATTGATTTGACAATATTTTCTTTTGCGTTGTTCATATATAATTATGCCTATTGATGTATGTATTCACAAGAGACCTGTTCATCAAAGTCATATTATCGTCGAATGTCATACATAAAACTCGTCAAGATTTTGCGGTCCAATTATAGAACTCGAAAATGTGTTTTGTAATTTTTCTTAATGTGGCGAGGAATCTAAATGTACAGGATGTATAGAATTAAATAGAATGCTTGACAAAATCGACAAATAATAACTTTATAGCCCTATATCAAGAAAAATGCACACACTGGTGTGCATTTGGACAGTTGATGACTAGCTGCCTCATTCAAGCGGAATGGCTTTCCAAGGGGAATCGTATCGAAGAATGGCTACCGGAATGTATACCGAAAGAATTGGTGTGCATTTGATTCTAACCCTACTGATTTTTTTCCCACAAAGATTTTTTCCTACACATTAATTCGATGGTGTTTCAAAAATAAAAATGACACACACATTTAATAATTTGTTTATATTCAATTCGCCACTGTAAAAACTGCAATTTTTGTTTTATCTATAACGATTTGATTCGAACTCGACTAACCTACATTTCGACAATTTTGAACACCTTTCGTTTGCTAAATAGCTATTGAGCAGAGCTTATAAATATTCCATTCTAAAATATAAAACCTAATACTGAACTTTATTTAGTTGTAAATCTTTTCACCTCTGGCAAATTATTTTCAATGTTAATTCTATTTCGTAATTTTTATTTAAAATTGTATTTGGTTTTGACTTTTAAATATACACGAGTTAAATAAATTTCATTTGTTAAAAATTTACGAAGCAACTGAAACACATTTTTATACACCAATAATTGTGAATTGAATTGAGCATTTTCATTAATTCATTTTTCAAAGATAAGAATATAAATTTTAATATTCAGTTATAAAAAATAAATACTAAAAGCGTTGTTATGAAATTCATTAACGAAGAATATTTAATTTTTGATGACTGAACATTTGTCTCTTTTGTTTTACTTTATTGTACGACGTATTTTCCATAAAATCCCCTCCCGTACAGAATATTGGTCAAGGGGATAATAGAGCTTACTGAGGAGGCGCCTGAGTAAATATTTAACATCGGATTCAATTACCAGCTGGCGGATACACAGAGGTCCTTCGAGTCATCGATGGCGTTGTCCTTAATAAGTGGCAAATTTGCACAGCGTATAGAGTTTAAATAGTGAAGAGTGTGTTCAAAATTGTTTGCTTAAATATATTTCTGAGGGGAGCAAGAGCTGGTAGTATGTATGTAGATGAAGGAGATACGTAGACGTTCACGGTACTGATGGGTGTTTGCATTATTGTTGGCTGAAATGAAAAAGGAAAAAATATTGTGTCAATAAAGAGGTAGGTATCATAAAAAATGGTATTACATGCAGATACGTTTATTTAATGTACTGTAAAGAGAAACTTCTTGAAGTGTTATAAAAGGTTTCCATTTATGCGGATTTGATTTAACGAGATAAATACCTGCACAATTAGGTATGAAACCCTCAGAAAGGGGTAGTCAAGATAAAAATATATCATGACTGTTCGTTGTTACCTTTCTATTGGAAAAGCTATTGAATTGTATTGAACCTGTCGGTAGAAATATTTAAAAAAAAACGTTATACAACGTTTGGAAACGGACATAAGAAAGTCTGATTGCGGAAAAGTGGCTTATCAGAAACGCAGACGTAGGTATGCACAGTTCCGTTTAGAATTTAAATCCTTTAAATTTAAATAAACAATATCAACCCAAGAAATGTATTCTATTCTGTTGACCTTGAAATGTATACCTTCTCCCAAATGTGAACGACACTTTTCAGTGTTCATTTCGGTTTCACATCCAAATAGTCGACCTTGTGTAAACATTTCGCTTTAGATGGTTAAATTGCACATAAATTCGATCAGAAGCGTGAGAACATGCGGAGCTGTAACCTGGAAACTGTTCAATCTTGCCAGTCGTATCAATTCACCTGCCTCGTCCTTAAATCACATAACACATAAACCAAAGACATCAGAAATTAATTTTGAAAATCGGCATATCTCCTGGTAAAGGTTCCTCCAAAGTTTGTTTTTCTCTCTCTTCTGACATAACAGGGCTATAAAGCAGCAATCTGAAATCGCGGTTCATTTCATTCTCTGCTGTGCCTTGCTTCCAAATAATATCGAGGACGGGCGTGTGAAAAGCATTCATGTTTGTGATGGCATATCAGATATTGAATTTCTTCCAGAATAAACATAAACAGTTTGTTGTTAAATAAAATACAATAAAATCGTCCGGAAAGGTAGAGGGAATTCCGTAGCTAGTTGGTTTATGTCCTTTTTTGTGCATATTGCTTATTTAGATTTTCAGTAAGATGGCTAGTGAGTAAAATCAATAAGATACATAGGAAGGAATTATTCATAAGGGTAGGAGAGTCTCTGTTGAAATAGCACTTGGGAAGTACAAGGGTCCTTTGTGCTTTGTTTTTAAAAACAAATTCATTGGTCAAAATTTCTCCTCAATTGAAGAAACTATTCTCGAACAAAGCAAGAATTATGCGCTAAAACGAATCGTGATGTGAACGAATGTTCTTATGATATGACATCTTAAGCAAACTTGTGTTCAAATATTCCTAAAGCTTTCAAACAAAACTCGTTTCGTAGATATGTTGCTTTGTAGTTTGAACGCAAGTCCAAATGCACATGTGGAAATGGGGTTTCCATGGGGTATTTCAATCGCGATCAATCGCAGTTTCGTTAAAGCAAACCTCATTATTTTCTTCTCTGCAAACGAAAGAAAGCACGAACTGCACGGCATATATAGCAGAGTGAAGCTTGCCTTTACCATATCCATTAATGATGGAGATTTGAAATGAAAGCCATACTCCTTGACACCCCAAAGGAGATCCAAAAGGATTGTGCCGGCGTTATTAAAGGTGAATTAAAAGTTGATGTTTGAGCGGTGTCGGCCAGAGTGGAAACTTTTACTCGGCAATACAAAATTATCAGACTAGAATGTAGTGCAAATAAGAATGCTCACACGTTATCATATAAATATTTAAAATGCTCCACGATGCAATCTTTACGCCTCCCAGTCTGCCGCCTGTTCGCCTCCCGTTTAGTGTCGCTTTTTTTATTTCACCGCAGTTCGGAATTACGGTAGGAAGTTTCATTTCGAAAAACATTTTCGGTCTTTCGAAAATGATAACTCAAAATACGTTCTTTAGTTACTTACTGGATTACCCTCCAGTAAGCAAATCTAAAGCAAGTGGTACTGTCATTTTCTAAGAATTCCTTTCGTTTTATGAAAATCTTATTTTAACTAGCCAGTTAATAATATTTAAGTACAAAAAAACAAAAGAACACTTTTCTGATTTCAATTCCAAGTGAGGAAGCATTTCGTATGGTCATAGTAATGGAGTCCTGTCAACGGTTCCCATACCGTACTGAAAGGTAAAATGTTTCTCGCTGCGTGGGACACATTGTTATTATTTGATTTTTAAATGCTTTCTGGAATCCCAGGATATTTCTTAACTTTCCACGTATGCCAGCGTTTGTGTATTTTCCGACACGCGCGTTCCTAGAAAACCTGCAGTTCCGATAGCGCGTTCGTTTAGTGAAACATGCATTGTTTACCAATCGGAATAAGACGCCGCAAAAGTACGCTTGAATATGTTTCGTGTTAATGCTTTTTATGCATGTGGGATTCGTTTCATTTATAGTTTCCATTGTAAGAGTAAGGATATGCAAGAAGACCCATAACTGGTTCATGACAATGCATCTTTTGTTTTTTAAACCACTGATGTCTTTTCTTACAAAATATTCAAGTGAGTATAAAAATATGGAAACATTCAAATTCTGAAATCTGTGCGGTCTGATTTATTTGCCATAAAAATCAAGTCACACCACCACAGAAGACTTTATTCGTATTCTTTCTCGTATAGCTTGCAACCTGCAGAATTGCAGATATCCAAAATCAAATGGTCTAGCAAATCTAAACCAGTTCGACTGAATATATTTTGTAGCACTCTATACTGCAGTCAAACGGAAGCAAACGGAAGTATTAAATATCTCTTGGCACATTTTGCCATTCTCTTTCAATAAATCATTCTTCATTTGGAATTTGTTTTTATCATTAAATCCCAAGGATTACCGCATCCACGACAGTGTTCAACATTTGATATGTGTTGCGGCATGTCATTTAACATTGTAATGCCTCTTCAGGTTAAAATAAAAATCCACACAATCGGTTTTAGATGCCAAAATGAATAAAAATTTCACCCACATATCGTCGGATGCAGGCGGATACAGCAAAGGGCGTTTAAAAAAAATTTGAGAAGAAGAGAAAAACATTTTTACGTCAATCTATTGTGTGAGGAAAAAATTTCCGAAAAACGAGCGCAACCTAAAAGAATTTCTTTTTGGTAGAGCCAAAGTGCATTTAAATCCCTCTGGCACAATTCCAAGAACTTCAACTAGAACTAAACACAAAGATGCATTGGTTTCATCGCTAGTGGTGGTGGTGGTGATGCTGATATGCTCCTGCTGGCAAAAGTGGTTTTCCATAGCACATGTACTACAATGTGCCTAGCATCCTTGTGCACCATTAACATTCGTAAACTCACTTAGCCTTGCAATGATGGGGCGAAATTTTCTAAATGTAAGAATATCAACATGCATACACAAGTATCTACATATGAAAGCGCATTTAAATGAAAGGGAAGCTAAATTGAAATCGATTATAGGCACGATGACGCGTATAACATCGCCTTGCGTTGTTATAGAGATGTTCTTGTGTTAGAAAGTGGGCTGCATTATTGTCAGTGTGTATGGAAAGGAATTGTTGCTGCTGGTTTAAGGTTTGATGTGCTCTTTGTTTTGGATTGTTATCTTTTGACTTTGCCATGAAATAAGACAAGTAGTTATGGCCTTTTGAATAGAGTACTAAATGCTTGACTTTAAGTGAAGTTTAAGACGTGCTTTTGATAAGATTTTCGTTTCACTATAATTATAGAACTTGATTTAACTTTGAAACTTCTTGTACTGTTAGTAATAGAATATTGCAGGTTCTACCATTTTTGTGCACATTCAAAATCAGATGAGTCTCAAAGATATTTGTTACATACAAAGCTTTTGGAAGTTAAGTGCGCAAGAAATTGTTAATATTTACTAAAATGCAATCGCAAATTTTCGCCCATGCAATGGGTTGTAGCTAATTTTGTTCTGATGGCCGATGTGTGTACTTGTTTCTTATAAGAGATAAGTCTTAATATTTTGCAAAGGCTTTTGAATCACATTCGAAACCCATTAAATCCAACAAAGAACTGCGTGCAAAAACACACCTTGCTTATGATTTAATATGAACTAAAGCATCCACTCAACCACACCGGGGACAATAAACTCTTGCGATGTAATTTTATAAGTAAATCTGAGTATTACAGCAAGCTGACGTAAGCTTGATGAGTTGATGAATACGACCTTCAATCCAGAGTGTACTAAAATAAATCAACCGCCAATGATTGGAAAGAAGGACATTATCTCTTTTCAAGTGATTTATTGCTTTCCTATAAATTATAAATACATATTTTCCTAATACCCACCTCACAGGGGAGATATGGCGCAATGCAAACAAGGTTTAAGTTATTTTTCGGGGGTGAAATGAGTTGGAAGCAAAATCAATTTACTTTAAATTGCCTGTGGTTGTAGAGGAGATGAAAAGTGTACTTAATAAATCCTGGCAAATACAGTTCGGAGTTCGGTTGTGCAGTCGATAGATAGAAAGCGAGGGGAATATTTGTGAACGTCTTTAAGAGGTATTTACACCAAATCCTTGAAGTAGCAAAAGTTAATACTTTCTGTGAAACTGCTTAGTAAATTTGCGGAGATATTAATATCTACATACTAAAAAAGTAAAATAGATAAACCGCCGTAATCTGCTGTACTTGTTTCCCATGTACAAATAGTGAATTATTGATTTTATTGCTTCCTCAGTGAAGGTTCATAGAAATCCACACACTTTGGTCAGTTGATTTCAATTCAATCATCCACCAGCTACAGCATGTACTTACTTTATAATCACCAAAGCCGAATTTGCTCCAATTTACCATCAGGCAGCATGCGGAACAATGCGGGTATTAATATTTTCCGAATACCACTTCCGGTGAAAATTTATTTCCGGTTGGCCCCGGTCCTTGTTCGAAATTATTTGCCTCCGGAATTTAATGAAGCGATTTAATTAATAGCTGCCATTTGTGAAGGGGGCGGGTGAACAAATATAAACCCGTGCCCACGCGAAACCGAGGCAAAGCCACATCCGGTGCTGGTAGTAATATTTTGCAGGGAGTCTAAAGTTTCAAAGAGCAGGACTTTTAACATTCAAGCGGGTGGTATGGCTGGTGGTGGTCGTTTTCACACTCTTCTCTAATTTTTCATTTCGGATGAAAGTGAAAAACCGACTGAAAGTGTTTTGTGCTGCAGAAAAAAAGGGAACAAATTAAAAAAGTTCAAAGGGTTTCCTCATGCGCCCGCATAATTGAGGTTAATCTGAATTTTTTAGTATGTGGCATTGACTTTGTCCTAGAGGTAAGTTGCCAAATAACGTAATTTGAACACTCATTTATTTGCAAAGTATCCAAAGTGGTTTGAGTTGGTCCGTATCAACAGAATCCTTGAAATAAGCAATTCATAGCCCAAGCATAGTATGTATGCTAATGTTATAAGTATGGTTGTCTGTCCTTGTTCCTCGCAAAGTACCAATGTGTTAATTCTGATTTAAATCACAATGTTTTCCGCTTATGCCATTGGCTGCAATCTACTTGGTTGCAAAACGGTTAAAAACGGCCGACGTCAGATAAAATAAGTAACTTGTTATTTTACGTTGTGTCTCACACAATCGATAGACGCGATTTTTTGCGGGGATTTTATAAGTAGGTATTATATAAAATAATGTTACGTATACGCCCTACGTTGGGAGTTTTTCTTTTACCCCCCCGTGAGTAAATGGTGGAACATTGTATTCATATGTAACATTGCAGATGGTGCGCTGAAAAGACTGTTTCTTAAAATCACCCATTAGCAACTGTTTGCTAGCTAATAGCAGATTTATATTTAGATCGGAATTGATTAATTGCATACTACTTTCGGCTAACTTGAACTTTACGAATCGGAAACACTCGCTCCATTGGGGAGCCGTATCGCACTAATGGCAGGGACTATTCCTCTTTTCGAATTCACTGTAGGAAAACACTAAAATATATAAATCTGTCCAATCGCTATTTATTGGCCGCCTGCACCTTCCTCACCTCACTTGGCAGACATAAACCATCAACCAACACAAAATACCAATGAATTTAATGGACCGTATTGAATCCGTGCGTGTTTAAGGTTCGATCTCCTAGCTTGGGCTTAGAGGTCACCAACATATCTACGTATCTCTGCATCTTTTTTCCTGTCTCTATTATTTCTCCATTCTTCCACTTTCTGGCTCTTCCTGTTATTCGAACCTCCAGAATGCTTTAATGAAGGCCGTTAAAACCAGCCATACCTTAGAGCGAATTCGAATCTATTTCGTCTTTCGCATCACTGGTTTTCATCTCTCCTGAGTTTCAGTAAATAATAGAGATAATGGTGATGATGATATTCAACGGCACAGAGAAATAGAAATAACACAAGAATGTCTTGAATTAATAGAATTTTCACGCGCCCGCTTTCGTAACTTAGAGGCATAATTAAAAAAAATCTCCTACATTCTAGGGAAAACCCAGAGCACTCGCTCACACAGGACGAATTGGGGATAACTTGGAACACCGCTTAAGCGTTAATTAACTTGTTTTTGTCCTAAATGCAATTTCACTGTGTGCTTTATGTTTATCCCCTTAGCCGCAAAAGTTTACTTTATTCACGGAGGAGGAAAACAATGACCATCCGTAAACGAAAACAAAAACGAAGTGGAAAGAAAAACGAATCAAAAGCGACGGAGGGAATTAAAAACGCAAATTGCATTATGTCGGACCATCCGCCCCGGTGAATTTTTATGACCACGGCGAATTTGCGGTCAACCAACACCTAAAAAAGAAAACTTCTCTGGCTTGGAGCCAAAAAACTAATTACAAAAAAAAGCCACTTACTATGGCGGGGGGTTGGCTCTAAAGTTAGTTTTTTATTTGGTTTTGTGTTTTAGCACAGTAGCACTAATTAGTCCTTGCTCTCGACCGAGTTCTCCAGACTTAGGTCATTAAAGGATTCGCAGTGGTCAAGCACGTTGTTCTCTGAATCAGTGCTCGTTGGCTGATCACCTCTGACGGAGTCCTCTTCGAAATGTTGCAGATTCGGCGATGAAAAGTGTATGGAATGCAGGTCCTTAAGATTTCTATCCACATCCTGCAGCGTTTCGTAGTACTCATCCATAAAAGAAAATTCCGAATAGCTGTCAGAGTCATCGCATTCGAAGTAACGACTCTGCAATGGAGATATACAAAGCATGAACAGGTATATGAATCCGAGATAAAGCGCTTTATACTCACTTGACAATCGAGGCATCGGCAGTTATCACATAGAGTACAGGAGAGTCCTAGGAGTTGGGCTGCTTCCTTATATAGTTCGGCGCTTGATTTTTGACTACTGTTAGTGTTGCCGATTTTATTCGTATCGGCATTTCTGCTCCAGTTACTGCTACTACCGCTGCAACTACTTGAATTAGTTCTGTTAGAATGATTGTTTGTAGCACCCAGTCCGCTTGGTGTGCTCGTTGTATGGGTTTCATTTACGCCTGAATGATTGCTGAATGAAGACTTTCCAATAGCTCTGTAGTTGTTGTCGTCGTATGATGTGTTGTGTGTTCAATAGAGAAGAGCATCGACAAGCAGACAAAGATCAAACCAATAAAAATGAGAAAATATTAGAAAGGATATAAATGTGTATTGTATATATATGGCGGAAGGAAGTTGAATGCAAGTACTTAATCATACACGTGTGGACAGTTTTTGTTTTCTTTTATTTGTTATTCTGTGGACGCCTCATCATCTACGACTAGGGTAGTTGAATAATTTGGTACCAGGTTTCATGTAAGGAACTATAGCACAAGTGTACTCGTAGACAAGCATTTAATGCAAATAACTAGTGCGTGCCACTCATAACCGTTTTAATGACTTACAGAAACATATTTTAACCCGGGCACAATTTTGTGAAAAGTCAGCGTAACTAACATCGATGTCATTGGCCTCAGCGGTCTGTCACTGAGGCGTTTGCCATAATCGCTGTTACTGTTTGTCGAGAAACACTAATGAGGCTCTCTAGTCTACATAAGACCCAGAGCAGTCCTGCCTTAACTTGCATCCGTAAGACCTCCCATAACTCGAGAACGGATCGTCCAATTTGAGCTACATTTTCTTTTTTTGTGTTTGTCTACGCCTAAGGAAGGTTCATACGGCACGAAGGAAATTGGAAAGTTCGTGAAAATTCATTTTCCATACATTTTGTACTTGGATCAATTTTTTTCTTAAGTTTTCATCGCAATATTCAGTGAGATTGTGTTTGTCGAATATTCTATATGAATTTATGTATTTAGCAGATTTTCTGTACGGAAACCAATTTTTTTTAATTTGGAATTGGATTTTTCGGTAATTTGCGAAACATTGATTACCTAATTATTCAAAGTTAATTTCAGTGTAGGTAATATCTTAATTTTGTTTAGTCTTATGCATAGTTTTGTGATTTTGCCAGTGACTGAAGTGCAAATTCAAGTGGTGAAGTGGTCAGTTTAGTTTTTAATGTTTTCATTGCATTTGAGAATACAAAATTTTGCTTCGCGAATAACAACTCGAATTCTTCGACTTTGATGTTTGATCTTTCAGTGTTAGGGAGATATTATGCCACCGGGCCGAAAATCAACCATTGGCCGACGTAGATTGGCGAAATTTTAAAAGGGAGTTGGAAAATTCTTAGGAATAGATTTTCCATACATTTTGTACTGCGAATTTACTTTATTTTTCTTAATTTTAATCGTAATACACAGTGAGATCGTGTTTGTCAAAAGATTTGCCTTATTTAGATGATTTCGGAAATTTTGCTTACAGAAACCATTTTTTTGTGCTGATTTGAAATTGGATTTTCGATAATTTGTAAAACGTTGGTTGTATGCAGTATGCAAATATTATTCGCGGCAGCAACACATTGTTTCAACGTAGCCTCGAGTTTAAAATGATGCATTCATTTTGAGCAGGACTTAAGGCAAGATATTTAAGCAACAAAGTTCCTTAGCACAGGCAAAGCCGGGCGAGAACAGCTAATTAAAAAAAAAAATAATTATTAATAAGTAAATAAATAAGTACTTAAGAAAGTCAAATGAAAAAAGAAATGTTAAAACAAAATTATTAAAAAGATGAATACAAAATTAAAGCACAAAATAAATATAAAATAAGATTACATTCGAGGTTTCCGTTTTCGGAAAAACTTAATTGAAACGCGATGACGGCTTGATTTGACGTTCTCTTGCCTGGAAACAGAAATTGAAGCAATTAAAAATGCGTTCACATTCTTATTTATTTTTATTGCTCACATTTCTTAGCACTTTACTCCAAATCGTAAATAAATGCCTCGACTGATTGATGTCGAAGGATATAGGAAAACAATTCGTACGAAGCTGTCAAAAATGTGACTCAAAAACAACTTGATCGCACTGCAACGCAAAAGTCTGCAGTGCGTTACACATCTACCGGAACAATGCTCCGAACATTTGTCGGTCATTTCTTCACAACAATAAATTTCCACATGCTTTCGTTCAAATACAACTACGTGAAATATTGAAACACAATGAAGTATTTGAGCTAGTTGCTTTGGCAGCTGTATCCAATGTCACAACACAAGGAGCACCCAAATTTGAACAAACAGCCCGCTCCGTTGCTTTTTATTTATGACCACCATCAAATCCCAATGCAATTTGTACAGCGGCTACAAATAAGTCCGCCTATAATAGTTTATTATGTAGATTATCCAGAGAGACAAATATTCGCACCTCACTAAGCCTTTAACCGAAACAAAATCCCAAGGGCCGTACACTGCAATTTCCAAGTTTCCTCTTGTATAAGGCGACTTTCCACTTTTGTCGCGACAAAAACTTTTCGCATTTTAATAAAATAAAACTCCCTGGCTGGCGTGCCTGCTTCCTTTCCTCACGGTCGCCCATGCTCTTGCTCTTTCATTGTGTCGTTCTTGAATTGGCATATCATGCATAACACATTGTTATGCTACTATAATTCCCACCCATTATTTGGCTTCTTCTTTTTATTTTCCGTTGTTGTCTTTTTCTTTAAGGAAACTTTAAAGTTATTCCGTGCTGAAGGATATCCATGGGACACATATACACACGCTGTACACATTGGGTACCCATGTAGTCCAGTGACACTCTAATTCATAGACTATGGGGTTGGAGGCGCCTTGCTTCTCAGACAAGAGTTTTCGTCGTCGTCGGTTTTCTCAAGCCCTTCGGAATATGCATTTTTCACAGCTAATTTTTAGATGAAAATCCCTAAAGTAGCTCAAAGGAGAAAGGTATACGAGCCGAAAGTATATACGAAAAGTTTTACATAACTTTGCTAGGCGAACACAAAAAGTACGTGTTCGACTTTCTTTGGGATTTTAGTGCTAATGGTTTCTTGTGCTGCATCTGCAGCATTATTAAGTTATTGCACTCGTGGAACGTGTAAAAGTTAAGTTTAACATATTTTATGGTCACTTGTGTTTCTCTGAACGTAAATTACTCGAGCTGGATTAAATCTGCCTGATAGTTGGAAGGAGTCACGTTACTTATTGTTAATGTCTTTGGAGGGCACTGTAGTTGTACTTTATGACGGTTTTTATTCTTCTATTTTTTTCTTTTCTTTGATTTCTTTACATGCAATGGGTATAAGGAAATGTGAATTTACAAGTGATTGCTTCTGGAAACCGGATAATTTAATTCGTATGTGCAAAGCAAAAAGCCAAAGTGGGACATGAATTGAAATCATTTACCAGAGAAGTCATTCCCAACTATGGGGCCTGGAAAACTGTGCAACAATTCAATATGGAGCTGGTGTTTGTTACCGATACTCATTTCTCTGCAAAAAAATACTGTCGTGACCATAAATTACATTCGAAATATATTTCGGCTTGAGATTCTTAAGTAAAAATCGAATAACGAAATGTTGTATTATTGAAGATGAATCAAATAGAATTCCACGAGTGTAGTTTTTGAAATTTTCCTCGATCAATTACTTTTGTGTAACCTTTATCTCAACAGACAAAAGTCACTTAGTCTTGCGTATGCAAAGACACTTTTTTCACATACAATCAAAGCGTTGTACGAATCTCTATTTTTTAACCTCAACCGCTCCATTTTATTTTACCTAGAAGTCCACGCATACTAATCCGCTTCACAAGGTATCCGACTCCTTGTAATCTACTCGCTTCAGGCTCTCCTTTTTATTTACCCCACGAAAGAGCAACCATTTGTAAAAATCTGTCTTCCTTGGAAACCTATCCACCTATTTCCGCAGATAAAGGTATAAAAATGATTTCAGTTTATTTTTTTTACAGACTACTGATCGCATCAAACTTCGCGTGGACTGCAAAAAGATTTTCATTTCACAACCACTCGTATCCCCTCAGTTCAGTTTTTCATTCTCCTGATGAAACTTTAAATTTTTTCCTTTGTCAGTCACACTCTTTTCACATAATTGTACTCGACGAACACAAGGAAAGCAACAAGAAAAATGACGGAAAAAAATAATCTCGACAAATTATTCAACCACTTCCTAATGCACCTGGGGGAGTCACATCATACCCTGTATTCTTGTAATATTATAATGAGGGGAAGGAAGGCAAATTTTAAAAGTTTTGCGCTTATGGGCGAAACATACCTGCCGCAGTCTCGTTCACAGTTGGTAGTTGATAAATTCTCAACGCTGTGCTTCCGCCATTTCTCTTCCTCGACTAAGTATTTCCAAAACTTTGTCTTCTTGGCAATTAGCGTTGATTTAACCGAGGGAGTCGAATTGGAATGTTTCTTCTTACCGACGCATGGGAGTACACAGCTTGCTCGTGAAGTGCTATTGCTGTTGCCACGTAACGATAGTGGCACTTGGTTCTCCAGATGATGATATTCCAGATGCGGCTGCACAAAATGCTCCTGTTTCCCCGTTTCTGGGTGGCCATGTCGAATACCCTGGTTTTGATTACTTCTGCCATGGTGACTGAAGTCATGGTGTAGATGGCTATTAGAGTGGCAGTTGTTGTTGTTGTTGTTTCTATAATTTATACTCTTGCAGCTGTGGGCCGCGCTGCTGCAATTGAAGAGTTTTTGCAGAGCGGCCGACGCAGGGGAACAATATGTCGTTGATGAAGAATTGTTTTCCGCGGTAATGTTCGAGCAATCTCCTGGAATCATTTCGCTGGAATGGTGTCGTAAACTTTTCAATTTATGTAAACTCCTCGACAGTGAACAGTTCTTAGGGTTGTTGTAGATTTCATCCGAGCTTATTTGCGAATATCCGAAGGCATTGGGACACCCGAATTCCTGAAATGAATTGGCAAACAATTTTGTTTTTTTCAAATGGAAATTAATAGTGATTTGGGTCGATTCTATATTTTTTTTTTCCATAATTTTATTAAAAATAATGATGAATAATTTGACCGGAAATGGCATTTAACTCATGCCTTCAGTAAAAAGATGAGGTTATGTTTGTATTTTTATTGCTTTCCTATAAATATATAAGTCATAAAAGAAAAATTAAAATGGTTTAAGGGGATGTCCAACCCCCAACACTTGGAATTTTGAATGCTTCATAATTTCGCTGAATAGAGTAGAGGCTCAGAAGTTTTGTTACTAAAAACAATTTTTTCTTTTTCATATTTAGGACCATAACTAAGAAAGGTATGAATGATTTTCGAAATTAGAATAAGCAAAAAAAGTGATAAATAAATTAGCAAATTGTGACAATAAACTGTCAGTTGTTAATAACTGATGTAGAAGATAAATTGGAAAACTTGAGGCGATTTCAGATTTTCTGTTCATGTTCACATTGAGTTTTATTAGAATTACATGAGACATTTGCAAACACAATGGGGACAGCAGCGGTTAAGATAAACCATAGGTCTATGTAGCCAGAAAGGCTTCCCAGTGGGATGAATGAAAGTGTCCTACAATATATTCTGATTCCGAGTCAGATTGCGATGCAACTTTAACAAATCAAAAATAGTACAGCTAATTGTAATGAAGTAATCAGACAAGAGGAGGCGGGACCAGCGGAAGCTGCAAAATTGATTGGCAATTTGAGTGGTGAGTGAAATTTTGTGAATATCAATTTCATACGAAATGTTTTTCCTTGCAGACTGGTTTGTTGCATGGAGTATTTCGCGCTAAGTTGACGAATTCTGTCTTCATTTTGTAAAATACTTCGAACTCATTTGCACGCATTTAAAAAATGTTGCCATCTGCCGGAGTTAAAGAAAAAACATTTTTAGAAAACAAAAGTTGCACAAAACTCTTTTAAACAAATAATGTTTTTTTTTGCAGGTGATAAAAATGTTGTTTCTTGAATAAAATTCCATTTACCATTTGTACTAAAAAAAACGCGAGAATAACATAAGTAAAAAGTGGAATGGCTGTTCAGCGACAACTCACATTGACCTTTTGGAAATAAAATCTGGAAATTATAAACGATCGGTAAAGAAAAATAACTGATCCCCAGTCATAAGGAAACAAAAACTTAACCAGAACACACAATCTCAACCAGAGACAATACAGACAGTATTGTCTCTGATCTCAACACCATCATATTCTCTTTCTAGCTAGTGGTTACGCCCATCCAGCGTTGCCAGACATTTAAAATATCTCCCTCCAGATAAGTTCGAAAAACCCCCAGATTTGGCTACTTTTTCCAAGAAAACCCCCAACTTTTTGTCATTATTTTTTTAACTTGTTTTTGTAAGACTTAAAAGAAGAAATTTCGAAATTAGAACGTGAACCTGTTAGTTTGGTTTTCCGAATGCAAAAGTGTGCGCCAAATAAATGCAACGAATGTTGTATTTTGAATAGATCTTGTAAGAATTTACACAGCCCTTACCGAACTTTGATGGAATTGTTGTTTTTTTAAAAGGATATTATAGCGAAATGGAAGTAAAATATATATTTTTTAAAAACCCCAGATTTCCCCTTAAACAATTGCTCCCCCCAGATTTTCCCCGTCGACCATAAAAACCCCCTGACCTGGGGGGAAAACCAAACTGGCATCACTGAGCCCATCAGAGTCAGTTGCAAATCTTAATTGTGAAAACCCTCAGAAAAAGTTAGTCCAACAACATCCGTTTGCAGTACGCTCGGTGCGAAATGCTTACAATCACCTTATCCATCAAACAAGTAATTTCGAATCTAAACTGAAAGTCTAGCTCAGCTCAAATTTTATTGAATATTTTCAACGCTCGATTGCGTGACTCGAACTCAACTCAAAGCCTATTAAAATATCCAATCTTTCAACTGTTTGTCTAGTCTATGCTACACAAAAAAGAACAAGCCATCTAAAACCCTACCGCACTATGCGAACTTGCCTTGATTTCAATTTCAGAAATTTACAAAAGTACAGTGTAAAATAAACTTTGCAATAAACATAATTTTACTTCAGATAAAATCTCGCGCACGAACAACATCCATTTTATATCCTTTCTAAAATAAAACACTGTCGTAAAATGTTGAATTGAATAATTTCATGCAAAACGGTAGTTCACATTGATCCTTTATGAAAGAAACGAGCTAATTAAAAGTAGCCAACAACGTAATTAGTATTGTTTAGTTTTTCGGTTCTTTGTAGAAACAGCCCCCCATGGGAGGGGAAGCATATCACTCTCAAGCCATCTCGCCGTGACAGTAAAAATAAATTCCACACCATAGTGCGTGAAATATCGACAAAGAAAACTATCCCAGGCGATAATCGGGTTTCATAAAAGCTACCAGCTATGGTTTTATTTAACCCACAGGCACATTTGAGTTACACACACATACCCTACACAAAAACAAATTTAGTAGGTACTTTTGACAAAGTTACTTACCCCATATGTGTTATAGCTGGTATTTAGGACATAAATAGTGTTTTTATTGTTATTGTGAAACACCATGTCGTCCATGTTATCTGCAAGTAAAATAACGAAAAGTTGTATTAGGGGCGAGTGTTTTCTATTGAATTCTTTTGTTCGATGCTAGATTAGAAAATAACAGCAGGGATTTGCATTGTGGGAATTAATTGACAAGGCGCACAAAGACGAGGAGGACGATGGAAGTCCTAAAATCAAATCAGTAAAAGCTAAATTGTTTCAATTAAATCCCAGGTTATGTTTTTTTTTAGCATTTTAAGTGGGTGGATGGGATAGTCCTTGTGTTTGCATACAATTATTAAAATTGAAAACGTCGGATGGGTGTCCTGAGATAACAGAAGCAACCCATTGTTGTTATTAATTTCTTTTTCCATTTTGTTGTTTGTAATTAATTAATGGATAATGTTAGGAGTACTTCAATTTCGTAAATTGTTGCGTAGAAAAGTGTTAATATTGCGAAAAGCTTTTACGAAAAAGTTATTTCCATAAAGGGGCTAAATGGAATTTGAAATTTCATTCTACATGAAGGGGTTGCTGCATTTTTGTTTAGATAAATAGTAATTATTTTGAAGTGCTTGCAGGGGTGGTTCTCAGAAATACATGGTCGTTTTTAACGTTTACAGATATAAGTGAGGTCATTGGCTGCTGTTTTGTTGCTGAATTTTATGATTTGTCAAAAGTTTCAGTACTTATTTTGACCTTTGTGAATGAATCACCTAGGTGATTAGCTACTTTAGGTGATTTTCCCAACTCTGTACTCCTCAGAAACATGTGCCTAAAGGCTCCGTCTTAAAGCAGATAGGACCAATTTTCTGATCCTGGTATGTGAATTTGTTGGTTTTATTTGTTTCTATTTGCAAATGTAATTCTTTCTTTCTGCACCTCTAACAAGCATTAAGAGTTCAACAGTCCTAGGAACACAATAATTGCAGGCTTTGAAAAGAACTCTAATATATGAAAAAACGGTGGATGATATGATCCTGCTCTTGGAAGTGCCAATTGCATTTTATTTAATCTTTAACTTACATTGCAAGCTAATTCGTATAAATAATTTTGTGAGCGCTTGCGGTAACCTGTAAAGTTGTTAATTTATTGGAGAGCATGGCCGCACAGACGCTTATTTTGTTTTTCTTTTCTGATCCTTGTTTTGTCCGTATCTAGGCCACCAGCTGATGATCGGTTTATATATATGTATATATGTATATAGTTGGCGCAACAGGTCCGTAGGGACCCAAGGCCTAGCTTCTCACAACAATTAGTTTTGTGTGAGTTTCATTTTTGGAACGAATGGAAGGGATCGACGATCAAATACAGCAGCCGCTCGCCCACACGTCAGTTTTATTTTGGATACAGTATTTAAAAAAGAGTTAGCTAATTGGAAATTGAAAACTTTTTCCACCCTCGAAAGTTCACTTGACTCTTGAAAACTTCCGCATTTCTGCCGTCCTTTTATTCTGTGCAAGTGCAACGGCAAGACACAGAATGTAAGCATGCTGTTGATACAAGAATGCTTACAAACAGCCCTCATTAAAAGCAAGCTAACCCACTGTACACCATGCATTCGCTCCTTTAAACTATGAGTCATAACCCTGTCTGGTTGATGGAATATCTAAAAATACATAAAGAAAAGAATGTGAACTGAGGCAAAGGCAACAAGTTGCATGAAAAGGTCCCTCCTACTACTTTACTTTGACAGCTTTCGTTCATTTTGCGGATGAAAAGGCATGGCAGCTCGAACGCCTACATACCAACACGATGACGAGCACATGACCAACTTTACGTTTAATCCTTTTGACCCTTTTGCTCTGCGAATGCAGCCGTGAAAATTGAAACACACAAAATGAGTATAGAAGTAAACACACCTCTAAGAGTCGAAGAGTGTTGTAGCGTTAGGCTTTTCTCTAGCACTCTAAAGTGATGTTTTAAATGGCCTCAAAGGAATCCACAAGTTGGACACTTCAAAGGGGAAATAAGAAACGCAAAAGGATATGCCGTCTTCAAGATGTTTTCTATGGTTTTGGCATTTTTCTGTTCTCGGGTGCATGAGCAACTGGCAAATAACGACTTTCATGATAAGATGCCCCGAGAAAATGTCAACACAGGCTAAAAATAAATTAGAGGAAACGAGAGTTACTCAAGAGATTCGCACTACAAAGGAAAATTGTTATGATTGCAACGCAACCAGAGGCCCTGAATACAAGAACGAGTTCCATTCCCTACGAAAGCCATCCAAGCAAACAGAAAATACATTTAACAAAGGCAAGCCACAAAGAAAACAAGCGAACCCCAGCATGTTTAGACGGCATTAAAAAATATGACTTTGACTTACCCCGGGAATTGTTGATAAATTTCGTCTCTAATATTCCCAGTCCCCTGACTCTGCCAGCGTATAGGTCGTCGGTGTCGTTGTCGTACTCCTTCCTTGGCGATTTATCCTTAGATACACGTTTTCTCCTATACAGATCGGAGCTACACCAGCTCGTTATCCATAAGGATTGTAAATCTGTAAGGAAAAAGTAAAGAAGTTTGTTTAGAGGACATTTATGCCGTTGATGTGGTGGGTGTGGTGAGCTGACTCTGAAGAAATTGTTTTTTTTTTTTTTTTTCATCTGAATCTTGCACAAATTGGATCGGGATAATGATGAATTAGTATCAATTTTTCGCTACTAATTGGTTGACAGTTTGCTTAACATAAATGAAGATTGTATACAAATTCGGAGAAAACGTGAATGGAATTCTCCTATGAGAATGACGAGATGAGTTGCGTTCCGGACTGGGAGGGACAATTTTAAAAGCATTGGGGTGTGTATCATCAAGTAGTTTAAGCCGAAGGTTAAGCTCTGAAATTTGAAAGGATACCAGGGTCTCAATCGATTAATTTTGTATGACTATCTTAAGTTTGGTTTAGTTTATTAATTCATCAAAAAAAGTAACAATACCTTAGTGATTTCTTGATAATAATAAAACACAATAAATTAAATACATTAAACATTGCCACCATTACTTAAAATTAATAGCAAATTATTTTCAAAAGAAAATCTGCTTACACTAAAGTCGATCATATCGCAAACAGTATTGGTTTCTCTTAAGCACCTGGATAATGGTTCATTTGAAGCATAATTTGTTCTATGATATGGAATATTAAAAAACAATCATTAGTGTATTTCTGAATACAGGACGCCAGTGCCGAGGCTATGGGTTTCTAGGACGATTGGCAAGACTTCCACTTCAGCTTTCAAAAAGAAAGAATTTCATTAAAGCCAGTCCAACGCTCTCCTTAGTAATTTTTTCGAAAATAAATTGAAGAAAAACTTCTTATTTCAAATCGAATAAATTCCTCGCCAATCAGAATTTTTCATTCAATACCTGCGCACCCCAAATTTTGAAAGTATTTCGTGTGGGGTATCTCAATTGAATTGAAATACCTACTGCAATATAGAAGGTCTTTGAAGCCCTACAAGGACCAACAAACCCTTACTTGCTTTCCTCGCCCCAGTCCTAATCAACTTTCTGAACATTTTAATTAAATAATACGATTAATTAATACCCCAGCGAAATTGCTCTATAGATAAACAATCGGACACTTTATATGAGTTTTTATCACAACTCGGTGGTCCAACTTGTTCACATTTTCCGCAGGCTTTCCTTTTTTATTGCTTTATTGTGAAAATGCTGAAAATCTGCTTGGCTGCCGTAGCTCATTGCCAGTGGAATTACCCTTTGTAATTTACAAATCAGGAAGGTTTTACTTTTAAATGAAACGCTACCTGAAGAAATACAAATCTCCTTTTGTTCATCAGGCAGGGTAATGCGTTATTTTTACATTCGTTTCATCCCCTTAAATTATCTGCTTTGCTGTGTTTTGTTACTCGGAATCTTTCATGCGAAGCTCTGTTCCCCTTCGAAAATGTGTAGGTTCATGAATATATAAATCAGCATGACGTGTATTGTGTATATGAATGGTATAAAACAACAGCGCTGACATAAATATTTATCGAACATTTTCCAGGGCGTATACGTAATTATTTTTAAATGCGTCTACAAATTAGCTGATGAGGCTGTTTCAATGATTTCAGGGGGTATATATTTTAGGGTCTTGGTATACATCGATGTCTACACAAATTATTAAGACATCAATGAGATGAACATAAGCATGTGGATCATGGCTGTGAATAAATTATACTCCTAATGAAGGGAGTCGTAGGCGCAGTGGCTTAGTGATTAGTGTGTTGGACTACTAAGCGAGGGATCCCAGGTTCGAATCCCGCAAAAACCCAAATTCCACCCCTGCTCTACCTCTCGAGAACGCCTGACAAACATCCGAGAGTATAACTGTCTTGAAAGAGCTTCTCAATTAGCCGTTTGGAATCGGCATAAAATTGTAGATTCGATCCATTCATTCCAAAAATGAAACTCACACAAAACGAATGGTTGTAAGAAGCTAGGCCTTGGGTCCCTCGGTGTTTATATTAATCAGCCCAATAAGGTGGTTTCTCAAGGTCAATGTTGACTGAATTTTCTAAAAGCAAAGGTTGCGTAGCAATATAGGGCATTAAAGCTTGTCCCGTGATATGTGTTCCATAACTATTTGGAACAACTTTCTTTAAGACTCCAGTTGGGATAGCGTAAACGAAGCATTGAAAAATTTAATCGTGTGAAAATTACGCCCTCATCCATCTTCTGAATACATATATAAATTGTAAACGGAATACAGATGAAAGCTCTTATTAATTAATAAACGATGGAGCCAAGTGTGTTCACTTCTACCCAAAAGTCTTATGCAGAGCGCTCTTGAATTTGCCGTTGAATTCAAAATTCATAAAATACAAACATTTAAAAGTAAACAGATAGGAATCACTCCGGCTGGCGATGGAATGGGATCGAAATGGAACCCCTCGGGTTCCATCTGCCAGCCATTGAAGAACCTATAAATTATTCTCCCGTCCTTCCGTCCTGAATAAAAGCGATCCTTAGTAACCCGTTGACGGGAATGTTAATAAAATATGTTTGTTAGCTCATTTCTCTGGGGTCGTACGCAGCTGGGAAGTGTTGTTTTTGAGTACGGTCCAGAATAAAATTGCACCGGGTTGCTGCTGTTTGGGAGTTTTTTTTTCGACCAACAAAGAGAATTAAGTTTTCAAAATTCTACTTGTAAAATAATGTTCCTGTGCACATTGCAATCGATTGGGTGCGAAATTCAATTACGGGTGATAATTTATTGAAATCTGTCGTTTTGAGATTTTTGTATTTTTTTTTTATGAAAAAAAAGGAAGGAAAAGGAAAGTGCAGAATATATTTATACAACTACTGGCCAGAGAGCTGTCAGTGCAAATGGAGTGTAAACGAATGTAGAGAAAGCAAATGGTTGGATGATATGGGTGGCACTGTCAACTCCATTAAAAGGCAGACATGTCCTCTGTGTGAAGAGACATGTTGAATGGCCATGAGAAATAGAACTGCTTTTGAATTTGTTTGATATACCTACATCAATTTTTACTGGATTTGTAAAATCTGTTGATGATAATTTCTCTTACAAAGTTCCAGTTGAGAAGCACGAGACGCGTTTTGGTGAGAGCATGTCAGGATGAAGTAAAACCAGCGAAGGTAGGGCCACATACGAGACCTAAATGAGTATGTATTTGACAGGTAGGGAATTCATTTGATATTGAAATGGATCCGTTGATAATCATGCGATTTTAGTAGATATTGGCGTGACAGACCCATAGAGGATCGTAAGGCAAACTTATCACAACGATTCATTTGTGAGATTTTGTAAAAATGTTATACCATACCATCGAATGGCGAAATTGACAAACTTCTTCATACAAATTCTGGTCTCATATGTATGTTAGACAGCGGCAGGTGCAGCAAATAACAGCATACACTTCATCCACGATTATCGGAAGGAAATCACCCACAAAACAGCTAAACAGCTTATTATGGCCGTTGAAGCTCTGAAAAATGATTTCGTCCAAAAGCACCCACAGACCGGTCAAACGATGATGTGCGAGAAAAGCTGCAGACTACCTTGATGGTGTTTGCGGTATGATTGTCGCGTCCATCTGAGGCTTATTCTCACTAATCATAGTTGTGATGAAAGCTTTTTGCTCCAGTACGATCGACAATTACCTAAATGAGTGCAAATATACTTTTATGAAGTGTTTTCTGTTCAAAAAAAAAAAAATACCAAATAATTGTAGAGACCAGAGTTTTAAATAGCGAAGTTTCCTAGAAGATTGTTACACCGTTTTAAGCCAAAATTCGTGGAGTTATTGGTCAAAACTGAATAACACACGCTGCACTGAATCTGGAAGAAGATTGGAATCCAGATAGCTAAAGATCCAATTACAAGGAAAAAAAAATTTGTTGACCAGAAGTTTTCGGACTTCTAATGTATATTCCGAATGATACATTTGAATATTTTCTTACAAATTGTGAAATTATTTGAGTCTATTTTCTATTATGTCATTAATTTTTATCAATCTTTATCTGAATTTTCAAGTGCATAGTAATGAAAACAAGAACATTCTAAAGATCTATGTATGTGTTGCGCACAAGTTTTGAATGATACCTTTTGGTTCCCACAAAGCTAACAGTTTTTTCCTACTTACATTTATCAGATCAATACAGAGTAGAAAAAAAGGAAATCTACTTGTCTAAAACTATTTCCGTAAAAGTACCAATGATCGAGTAGGAGTTTTTGATATGGTTTCGCTTTTTTATTACATCTTTCGAAATATAACTAAGCAAACAAATATTCTTGCAAGATGGAACATAATGTAAAATATTGTTCTATTTTAAATACAATGTAGTTTCTGTGGGAGACATCAGGAAGAACTATTTATATGAAATAAAAGTGTTTGGTACAAGCAAATACGAGCTCAATGAATCCGCACCGACAAATCAGGAAGCACTTTAAAAGGAACAAACCATTGGCAACCATGCAATAGACGATCACTACGTGGTGTGTTAAGCTTTCAGTTTTTTTGTTTGAATTTAAGTTGATTTATTGTTCAAGACTTGAGAATTTCTAATTCAAAACTCCAAGGCAAGGTCAATTAAATCCGCTTTGATTTGTCTTCTACCAGAAATTTGTACTAGGTTAAGCTTCACTGCCACATTTTGATTTCATAAGTCTCGGTTAACATTAAATAAACATTGCATCTAGATCGAGGTAGTTTTATAGTAGCTTTCGCCGGTCCATGAATGCTATATGGTACAATTTGTCTGTCTTATCATGTAGGTACACCCTAATTGAAAAGTCTAAAAGTTCACACATTATTTATCTTTTTCATAAATACTAATACCTACTGCAATGGGGAGAGCTTTGAAACAATCAAACAGGTTTTTTACTGGCAATAGTAAGCAACTCGCACTCGAGTAGGTACTATAATTCAGTATCAGTGTCCGCTGCACGACGGATTGGATTGAATCGTAATCGTATCTGCGTCATGGCAAATTACGCTTTGGAAGCATTTATTTTTTTAACTGTAATTTCGTTTTTCTTCTATAAATGGGCAACAGCCCATTTCAAGACTTTTACGCAAAGAAACATTAAAAATGACAAACCATTTCCCCTGGTGGGCAACACATTATCGTTGTTCATGGGAAAAGATTCACTGCACAAAATATTGATTAATCTACATGACAAGTACAAGGCAGAGTGAGTATCTTAAAGCCGGCATTATTCTTATCTTAAATGTGATGTGCATTCAAATAGTTCACTGTTGTTGTGGAATTTATTAATTGACCTCACAATGGGTAGTACTGTGAATACATCTATCAATACACTTATTAATGTTGATAATGAGTGTTAAAAATTTTCCAAGTCGTATTATTAATTGATTCGTAACCGTCTGCCACTGAATAATTTAATTTTGTTGTGCTAATATTTCATTAATGGTTGCACGCAAATAACAAGTTTACAAATTGCTGGTTTGATGTTTTTTTTTGTAAAGTTATACAGCAGTTAACAAATAATGATCGTAGTTAATTATATTGTTCTAAGTCCAGTAAGTGTGATCTAGTGTGACAATGAGCAACCATTTTATTTTTGCTACTAAATTTATAAAAAAAATTCTTTTGTGGAGTTGTCACGCTTGTTGTCTTTCCTTTAATTTGATGCAAAGAAGTGTCCTTTCTTTCCAAAGAGCTAGTCCAAGGCAAAATCAAAAGGGATAGTCAAAATCTTGAACTCTTTTTGAAATGCTGAAGAATTTGCATAATCGTATACCTATTTGGTCGTTGAATATTCTTTCATGATTTCCATCTTTTGTCTTTATGTGGTAAACAACTTTCTTATCACCTTACACTACACCTAAAGCTTTTTTCTACTCCGCCATGAACATAGTGTTCACAGACTTTGAAGACTTTAACCTATATTCGAAAAAAAAAAAAAATTTCCAGGTGAAATTTCACTTGTTTTCATATGGAAAAAAAACAAAAAATGTAACCGTATAAATTAACAAGCTTAAAATAAGCAGACAACATAAAAATATACATACATTAAACAATAATTTCCTTTGACATAATAATGTCAACACGAGTGAATGCATCAAGATGGTGTGCCGGTATTGTACCACAGCCACCGCGGCGCGAGGGATAAGCGGCTCATCCACGACGGGTATGCCGCCAATGCTCAGGAGCTCCTCCGTTTTAGTACCGCAAGTGCGGAACGGGACAGGGTCGATACAGTCCAGCAATTCACCGAATTTTGGTGGCTTGATGAACAGCTGAGGGTGGATACGCTCTCCCGGGCCGGTGCGCTACTTACGAAGCATCCTCCTTAGTTTTAAGCTATATTGAGTTTGTAGGTTTAGGTTTAGATTAGGGGGTCCTTGGGAGGGGCCGGGCTAGCCAACTTGAAAAAGTGCTTCCGAGACTTGACCGATGCTCATGGCCTCGCTCGAGTCTCGGCGGCACGGATGAACCCTTGTTGGTGGCTGCAGGCGCCCAGGGACAGTCAGGATGGTGACCAATCGATGAGATTGCTCACCACCCTGATTATAGTAGTTTTAATTAAAATAACAAAAATAACGAACTCAAGTTTTTCAAAGTCTCTTGAAGAATAAAAAAAAAAAAACAAACAAAATTAAATATAGATAGATTTTAGGCTGAAAGGCAGTAATTTTAAGTATATTGATAAGTTTAGAGCGCTCGCCTAGAGTCAGTAAGCTAGAATAAGGTAAATGTTAGTTTTAAATTAGATTTAATCGTTTTTGTCTAATACGTGAGTTTAATGAAATATCTAAATAAAAATTAATTTAAAATGAAAAAATTACGAGTGAATGCATTCAGATACACAAAACCGATATGGGCTGTTTTTTTTTCATGTTCAATATAAACAATTCATTCTTAGAAATGTTTTTATAATGAAAATACATTTTAATTTTATCGTTAAACAATATGCGTTTCACAGGGATTTTTCCCCTGAACATTATTAGTTGCGCTTTTGTCCGTCTGTCCGACCACTAGACCAATTTTGTACCTAGGTCTATCCCAGAAACTAATTGACGTAGAAGGCTTAAATTTTGACACAACTTCCGGTTAAACGACAAATACCAATGATAGCGATAAATCGACTGGTTTTAGAATAATAAGTGATTTGGCGAAAAAAATATTTGCATTCGCACAAAAAGCTGTATATTTCTTGATTGAAAAATGGATATATGTAAACCTTTTTTGTAGATCATGTGGAAAAGTTAATATTTTAAACGATATTTACAAAAAACTGAAAATCATTTTTCATTCGTTATTGGTTGTTCTCTTAATCGATTCCAATTGGAATTTTCAATGAATACTGAACACAACTCATTCTCATTGAAACTTTTCCAATGGATATTCTCAACCAAACATATTGTTGTTGGTTGTTTGTTCGCAATTTCCAACTCTGAGGAAGTGCGAAACTTTCGGTGCGCGAGTGACACGCGCACTTGGCCGGTTTTTTTTTAAGGTTGTCCCTAGTTTATCCCTTTTTTATCAAAAAATAGACAAAATTGACGCTTTGCCTCTTAAACACTGCATCTACCGCGAACGGTTGCCAAACATTCGGGAGTAAGACTGTTCTACGCAAAAACTCCTCATTTGAGTCAGCATTTACTCTAAATCCCTTCGATTTTTGAAAAATTAACACTCAAACAAATGGCTAATAGCTGGGCCCGATTGATCAGAAGAGTGAGAAAGCGAGTTAAACCGATCCATTCAATAAGTTTTATTTGGCGACACATTTGCCTTTCGTTGCCAATTCTTATAAGCCCAAGTCTTGATCATTATAACAGCAATAGCAATAAAGTGTATGAATAATTGATTGTCCTTTTACAGAAAAGTCTACGGATACTACAACTTCCGAGATCCAATATTCATCGTCCGCGATCCGGAGTTAATAAAAAAGATCGCAATCAAGGACTTTGATAATTTTCCAAATCATAACAGCAGCACATCGGCCAGAGATGACGAATTTGTAGGTAGCATGCTGACCATGTTAAAGGATCAGAAATGGAAAGACATGCGAACAACCCTGAGTCCAGTTTTTACGGGGAGTAAAATGCGTCAAATTTTCCAACTGATCAACGAATGCGGTTCCGAAGCGGTAACGAATCTGCATGATGAGGTTAAATCTGATGGAACCGAGCTCGAACTTAAGGAGTTCTTCAGTCGATATACCAATGATGTTATAGCATCGGCAGCGTTCGGGTTGAAAATTGACTCGTATCGCGATAAGGAAAATCAATTTTTCGCGATGAGCAGAAGAGTTATGAAATTTAGGGCTACAGCCATAATTAAACTGCTTCTCTTAACCGTTATTCCGCAAATTGGCAAGGTTTGTTGAGTCACGTTATTGAAGAAACATTCTCTAAAAATATATCCTCCGATTTCAGATTTGTAAGGTAAGAATTTTTGACCAAGGGGCGCTCGATTATCTCAAACAGACAGTTTCGGAGACAATGAAATATCGCGAAGAAAATAAAGTTGTTCGGCAGGACATGATTAACCTGCTAATGGAGGCGCAGAAACAAGGACAAACCACCTCACAAATAAAGTGGACGGATGTTGAGATCATTGCTCAGTGTCTGTTGTTCTTGTTTGCCGGTTTTGAGACCGTAAGCAACATGCTATGTTTCACTGCCTACGAGCTGATGAAGAATCCAGAGGTTCAAGAGACCCTCTACAAAGAGATTACCGAAAAGCACGAGGAGCTAAATGGCAAACAGATCACTTATGACGGATTGAAAAGTATGAAATACCTGAACAAGGTTATTTCGGAGTCACTGCGGAAGTGGCCGCCAGCGATTGTAACTGACCGTGTATGTTCGAAGCCTTATACCTTAACCGATGCCGATGGGAAGCTTGTTGTAGAGCTTAAGGTCGGCGATAATGTTTGGTTCTCGATTATTGGAAGCCATTACGATGAGGAGAACTTCCCAGAGCCATATACCTTTAATCCAGAGAGGTTCTCCGAGGAAAACAAGGACAATATAAAGCCGTTCACTTACATTCCATTTGGCGTGGGTCCTAGGAGTTGCATAGGTAAGTGTACACCACAAAACTATTAATCAAATGACATCAATACAAATTATTTCCGTATAACGTATTTAGCTAACAGGTTTGGCCTCATGGAAGGTAAGGCCATGCTATATCATCTCCTGCTCGAGTTCAAATTCGCTTCTGGTCAAAAGACAACTCCCGATTTGTTTGAGGCTATAAAAGGATTCCAATTGACTTCGGAAAATCTCTTCTGGATTAAGCTTATCCCGCGAAGAATAGGGGAAAGTTCCAATTAATAAAATTAGCTATCACTGTAATGTCCGTTGTAAGAAAAAATTGTAATTACATGCAAATACGAATCGCATAACCGTTTTGACTAATTAAACATGTCACTGTGAACCTGATCGAAAAAGTATTCGGATAAACGCAATTCATAAATCAAACCGCATTAAGCACAACCAAAGCATCCCTTTGTTGTCTATCTACGGCGTTGTTAGTCCACTTTAAGCATTGACCTCGGAACCTATATACCCAAATCCAAACACAACAAGGATATGCCTCAACCATATCACGATAAAAAGTAAATTGGCCAAAATATTTTCCCTATTCATCATTCGGTCATCTCTATTCTTTCGGGAGTTGGTGGAGGTCCGGGGTAGGAATTACGGAAAACTGGCACAAAAGGAAAAACGAATTTACGACAGGATAATAGATTTGGTATACGCTGTGCATGGAGCACGTTTCGATTGTATCCTCATTTTTATCTCGGTCGCGCCGCTGATTGTCATTTCGTTCATAAGTACTCGTGGCAACACAGATGTGGTGTCGTGTAGCATCAAATAAAATACCACCCGATGGAGTAGTTAATGCCAACAGAATGAGGTCAAGGATAAGCAAACGGACTTGAATTAGTTTTGTTTTTTTTTTTTTTCTTTATAAACCATAGTTATTAAAAATATATTTGTTTTTATTATTTTAAGGACACTTGTGTGGTGGAATTATGTTGTACGATGAATTTGCGTTAGGATATAGACAACCGCCAGAAGAAGCGCAGTCTTATGTCAATTTTTTTTTTTTTTGCGTAATATGCGATCTAATGTAGGCCGATTGAAATATTGGAATCTTGGAATATTGGAAATATTGGAATCAGCGGGAGCGATCTAAAAATAGTTTACTTGAGGGTTGAAATAGGCATAAGTATATAGATCACCATGTTATCGATTCGTAGTGGAAGTGGGCTCCTTATATCCTTGCGATTTCCGCATATCGAGCGCCAACAAAATTATGTCATGCGGCAGATTTTATTTCATTTCAAGTTCACTTTGGACTAAACTATTTATTGATGAACTAAAGAAGGATGGTTGAATTTGGCGGTTTCCATGAGTTGGTACGCAAATGGCCAACAGAACATTTATATATAGCTTAAAAGTTAATTCAAAATAAACGGATTTGTAAGTGAAACAAGACACTTTCACATTCCGTAATTGAGGTTCATTATCTTTGCTTCTGGTGAACCATTGCTTTGTGCGCTAAAATCAGCAGGGCTTTCATTTTTATATAATTTAACTTCCACTGAAATGAAAGATAATAACTCATATTCAGCAGTCCCCAAGTAAGGCTTACTCGTATCTGTAAAGTTCCCAGCTGCAAGGTATCCCAAAATGAGTGCTATCCATCGTTATGATAACCAAAACTATACAAACTAATTACAACACGACTTATGCACGTGTTCTAATTAATTACTCTGCTTGTCATAGTCGGGGAACAATAAAACTTTTATCATCATTTTTGTTCGTAATGAGTTGTGAAATGCTGCCGTCGGAGTAAAATACGTCCTTATGTCGTTAGCGTGGGCAGATAAAAAAAAACTCAACTTTCGAAATAATTACCAGCCTACGACAAGACATTATCACCCACACTTGAGTTGCTATTTAACAGACAAACACCTACAATCGTACACTCTAACGAACAAAAGATAGTACTTGTCACTTTCTCTTTAAAAATACGTTTAAAGTGCATTTCCCTTGTTACAAATGAAGATTACGTTTACGTTATTTAGCTATTCTCTGTGCTAACTCGTTTCCACTACAAATCGAAAAGGATTTAATTACGTGGATTACTTAGCTTTCCCGAAATCCCCAGTTTGAAGAATACTCGCCCGCTGTATAAAGTAAGCAAAACGGATTCACGTCAAAAGCAAGTAGGTAGAGACTTACATTTACATGTGCCATGCACACATCCGTGGGACTTGGAAATTTTAAAGTACAACACCCCACAGCTGACAGCTAGACGACACAGTGGTCCAACAGCGAAACATGCTGCCAAATATTCGAATAATATCGTAGGTACTTAAGTGAAGCGAATTGTGTCCTTTTATCTTTCCAACATTATAACACAAAAGTTTAGGAAAAATATGGCTGACGATTAGAAATCTCTGCAGATGAATAACGAGATATCTTGGTAACACAATCGAAGGGCAACGACTTTGCTGGCGAATTACATACAAGAACTTTGTTCTAAAAATGCTGGTTTTTATTTTAGATTTCTATATCTGGAGGAAGCACACCATTATCATATCTTCAAAAATGCTGATTTCGACGAAGTGAGCATTTTGAAAATAAAACAAACCGATCTTGCTGAATCTTCGCAGGTTATGGCTCTTAAAATTTATAATCCTGTTCGTTCTGTACAACTGTAATGTCAGCGCGTTGGTGTTTGGGATGGTTTTTGAACCGGGGACATTATAACAAAAGCATGATACTCCTAAGAATAAGCGATTCTTGATGGCAAGGGAGCTACTTACTTTAAAATCACCCCTACAACTTCGGTACACATTTTTGTTAAGAATATCCGACCGTAAGAATATCCGCATGACCATCCAAACTCTCAAGCAGCGTTTCGTTTTCAAAGCGTATAAACTCTCTCTAGATGTATTTTTCAATAATCTAGCGCAAGAAAAACTTAGTAAGGTTAGTTTTTTAGGCTTAAAAGCTGAAAAAAGTCATGAAAACCTCACCATTCGCAAAAAATTCCAAATGCCCCGTGCCTCAAATTTTACAAAAACTGCACCTTATATAATTTGTAAGCCCTCTATTTCGATATACGAGATCTAAAATAAGTCTAATCCAAGTTGTTACTGCTATTTAAGCAGCGTTTTAGCCTGTTGCCCACTGTGCACCGTCACCCTATGTTCCTTTATGTAATTAAAAGCGATTGTAAGTGACTTTATCTGTGTATGGAAGTACGCCCGTCGGACTGACACACAAGCAGTAAATTGAAATTAATTCTTCAGCACCCCAAAAGGGAGGATGTGTAAACGGCTACGGTTCGCGCTGTTCGAAGGAACCCTTAACGGCCTTACTCATTGACCCAGATTTTGTGCAGTGTTCTTCCATCGACGATGACGACGATTACGTCGGTAATAAGTAGTAGACGCAAGCTTTCCACTCTCGCTTAAGTTTCTTTATGAAATGTTGCTGTGACGTTGGAGCCAAGTCATTTCGGGGTGTTGGCCATGGTGTGTGGGTGGTAGAATCATTAACAACAGATGTAACCCAATGGCAGTGCGTCTGTAAGTCTATATATATATACATCATTGTAGCTTTGGACAGGCAAGTTATACAAAAATAAAATAATTTAATTCAGATCCGACCTTTTTTATTTTTAGCACTGTTTTGTCTACACTCTTGGCGACAGGGCGAAGTATCGATGGCGCCAAGAAGTCATTTAGCTTGGAAAGAGTCTCACTCGTCTAATGAGATGATTGGGCGAAAGATAAAGGAAGGAATTTCACAGCAGAGACTTATGGACTTATTTTGAAGAGGAGTGTGAGGGAATATTTATGATTGTGTTGAGATTCATATTGCGCGACGCAACTTCGTTTGAGAAGTTGTTTGTACTTGGGATTATTTTCATGGTCGAAATGGAACATTTTCCAATGCAGATAATATGAAAGTATTGAAAGATTTTAATAAGTTTCTGTTAGATTACTATGAAGGACTTTTTGAAGGGTTGTGCTGTGTGGCTAACGTGCCTCGCATATTATGCAACTTTAAAATAGATGAAAGGATTACATAATTTTTGAGACCGAAATAATTTAAACAATGACCCCAGCCAGGTATGCTGAGTAAGGTAAGACCTCTCAACTAAAACTAAAGAAAGTTTTTTCACAAATGTGGCCGATGCAGCGAAATAATTTGGAAAAAAACGCTTCTCGAGCGTTTTATTTGATTCCTACGCAACAATAATATTATTTCTTAAGATGGATGAATAAAAAACAATACAATACAATACTGAATCTGACAGCTTTTACAATTTTGTTACATTTCTAAAAGTGGATTAAGCAAGTAAGAAACTTGCATATCAGCGCTGCCACTTCAAAAACCGAGGAGCGCAGTAGATTGGATCTTTCCGCTATAGATTTTTTATTATAAAAAAAAAAACAAAGATCATTTGCTTGAAACAATATCAATAATCAATCAATCAATAATTAAAAGTTTGAAAATACTCTAAAAGCCCTGGGGAGTATGAAGGTGTCTAGCAACCGTTGCTGACATTATTCATTTCCTTGCTAAAAAAAAGAACACCATCCATTTAGGAAAACGGTAAATTATGGCACAGTACATAGCACAATTAATCTCTGCTTTAAGTTTTGAATTATTATTGTTTCTTGAGGATACTTAAGGAAACAAATCTGGAATAAGGCTTGTATTTATGGACTTCTCCAAATTAAACCTTGATGCACTATGCCTTGTAAAATAAGGGTTTTCCACACAAATTTCAAATAAGCCCACAGAGTCAGAGTCGCGTCAAGTTAGCAGGTAATGAGAAAACAACAGCAACACAGACAGAGACAGAGATTTGTTTCATGATTCATGATATCATGAATGGAAACAGTCAAGGCCAAATCATTTCATATGTTAAAAGAGAATGTGACCAAGTTCATAATAAGTTGGCTTCATTCAGACGTTCTTTACAGCTTATTTGTATGCATAGTTTTTTTTACAGCTGTACAAGAGAAGGTTTATCAAACAAAAAAAGTGCAGTAGATTGGATTTGGTGGCAGCCGATTTATTTTTTGCGAAAAGTGCAGTAGATCTACTGCTATTGCAGCAAAGTGTCAACGCTGATAAGCGGTATAGATGTTTCAAAAATATTTTTCTAATTCGTTCACTGTGGGAGAGTTGACTGTATAGGTACTTTCAAACAATCAATTCTTTTTATGAATTGCCCATCAGGTATTTAAAACAATGGTTTTCGTCTATATATATTTTGAACTGTTGCGAGTAAAACGCTTATTTTTAGATGGTTGACGTTCAAGGCGCTACATTTTTTGCTAGACTATTTCCATTGATGTCCCCTTTCTATTTGCGGACAATTAATTAAACGGGCGCTACAAACAACCTCCCTTATGACGGAGCGATCTGACGTCATCGCCATAAATTTATCGAAAACCCAATCCATACTAGGTATGAATGACTAAGGCAGCAAACGAAAAAAAAAAAGAGACAGAGAAAGACTTTCCCAAACTCAATAAAACTTCCGCCATTCTAAAGAAACTTTATAAATTACTCACCAGTATATAGAAACAAAACGAAAAGCAACTATGTTATACACATCTGTTACTAAATTGCCACTCATGTAGCATATAGCTAACCAAAACAAAGGAGAAAAAAAGTTTATTTATACGAATGTCCTCAATTCATTTGTCTTCAACATCATCAAACCGGATCCCAAGAAACCATTTTGCTTTAATATCTTTTAAAACCAAAACTAGAAAGTACTCTCTTCTCGGTTATATATAAAAATGAAAACAAAAGAATAAACGAATCGCAGGAACCATATAAGAAGAAATCATTCAACCTGTCTGAGCGGAGTTCTCTGGCTTGTGGTGCTGAATTACGATGTCCCTTTTTACGGCGGGCGTAAAATGTATTTAAGGGAAAATATTCCCCTTGTCATGCCACGAAGACGAATAAGACATAACAAAAGCACAAGTTTACAACTTACCGTGAATTCGAGAATATCCCTGTGAGGATAACAAGAATGAGATCTTTGCTTTGTTGCGAGTTTGGAATCGTAGAACATCTGCGATGATACCCTTGTGCCAGTTTTATCATCACCTATGACGTGCGCCCTATGGGTGACCTATTGACGAATAGTACTTCCTGAGTTATCCTGTTTTATGTTTGTCTTTTGTGTTGAGTTTTCTGTTGTTTCCCTTAATGTTTTTTTTTTTTTCATAAATATGTTACCGTCTAGACTTTCAACACAAAAGTATCAATTTGACCTGAACAAAGATATGAGTGAAAGGTTTGTTACGTGCTTAAGTGAAGTGGGTGTGCCAATTGGCCTTTTTGAACTTCAAGGGATGATCCTGTGGCTGTTATATAGGTACTTTTTCATAGAAATCTGATTTTTCAAAGTGTTGATGATGTATAACAAAAAGAAAGAAGTGAACAACAATTTTCAATGTTGTACTTTGACTTGAACTAAAAGCGACTGCCTTGTTAATTAAAATACAATATTGTAGAAAGTGTCTGCCATTACTGTCATTTTATAGTGGATTTATCAAGAGTCGAAAGAACTTTTTTATTTACCCGTCATTAATTACTTAGTCTGGTTTCTAAGAAAAACCTCCCGGACGCAAATCTTTATTTCAATCGCTTGGACCTAGTTTGATGGAAAAAATTGTTTAGAAAAATAATAAGGTGGCGTAATAGCGCTGAATGTGGTCCTTTGTGCGGATGATGGGACCAACAATTTTATGCTGAATCAAATTTGCTTGATTAAGTTTAAGAAGGCATTTTGCACATTCAGACTGAAATTTGAAACGGTCATGGAACACATAAATTCGGTAAAAGTTGTAGGCCATTCGTCGCAAAAATATTGCTAAACAAATGAGACGTTGAAATTCGTCATATTCGTAAGACCCAGCTCCATTATGTGAATATGTGGAGCCCACTTTTGATTTTATACTCACAACGAAGCCCCTGCGTTACAGATTTAAGGAGTCAAACTCCAGCGAGCAGCGACTACACTGAAAACCAGTTTCATTTGACATGTCTCTGTAACAACTGCAAGAGCACCGCATTAAAATGCACAACGCCACCGCCCTGCTTCTCTTCAGTTCTCTGTAAACACCATTCAATCGGTCGCTGATTGAGCTACCTCTTTGATGATGATGCAAAGTTATCCTAAGCTTCCCTATTATTTTCATAAATAAAACAAACAAACAAAGTACATGCACAGCTACTTACATTCTTAATGCTTTGCGAAAAAAAAAACTCGGAAGAAAATCCATTTTTATCCAGCTACAGACACGACAACTGACACGGTAAACAACATCACGAATCATCTAAGTGCCTCACACCACAGAGTGTACAATAAAACTCTCATAAAAGAAAAACAATATAATGGAAAATTCATTTTTCCGTGTGACAGTTAAGTGCGTCCCAGCGGTGAAGATGAAAGGAAAATATAAATGCAGGCACAACACATACAGATAACCCCAACGTTATGCGCGAATGTTTCGAATATGAATCCAGGACGTTGAACAAACACAGGTGTCGCACGTTCAACGAATCAAATATTAAAGCGCATAAACGCCTGATGGTGTCGTAGTAGCCTCATCAGGATTGCCGCCATCGTCATTCGTTTTCGAACTTTGCAATTTAGCGTTACGATTACAATGGCATGAGCACAGAGTGAGGGTGTCAAATTCGCACACACTTTTGTGCATTTTTTTTGTAAACACTTTAGATCCTTTTGCCTTTCTTTCATCCTAAAACCTACAAAATCGAAGTGGAAAAATGAAAACAAGATTCGATTCCATTCCAATACATTGCTCCAGCAGCGCATGGTGGCGGCGAGCAAGGATGTTCAACCGAGGCAATAAAAACAGAACTTATTCCAGGGAGGCGACATACAAAGCGCACCCTCTTTGTTCAATTGAAATGGTGAGAACCAAGGCCTGGGCTTGAGCTTGTTTATGTAAGATTGTGTGCGTTTCATTCCATTATGGCTGCAACCATAAAAAAGGAGAACAGAACAAAGGTAAATGCACACAAATTTTGTGGTCTATTTGCACACCGTTAGTGGCTTGTATTTGCTGGAAGAAAACTGAGGTAATGGGTGGTGTAAGGATATACAATGTGGCTAAGTGCTATGCCAAATGCGAATAGGAGGCGCAAAATGTTCAATTTAAGAAAATTCCAGTTTCAATAATATATTTGACTCGTTTATATGCATTAAGTTTTAGGAACTCTGAGGGGCCCTTGTGAGTCATTTGACACGTCCTTTTGCCTATTCAAAAGCGTACCGCACGACGGAGGACTACGTTTTTAGTGCATTTTACTTCTATCCGCATCCAAAGGCTTGGTATTTACATCACATGTTTTTTTGAGGTTATTCGGCTATGAATTTAAATCCACTGGACTTTTAAAGTTGATTATGAAATTGGCTTCTTTTTCGTTTTAAAGTTACTGAGAAAAATCTCGGTCCTACTTAAGATTAAACTTATTGATATGAGAAATTTTCTGTTGGAAAAATGTTACCACTTTTTCCACTACGACAACCAAACCAAAAAATTAAATTCAATTTATAATACTATCGTTCAAAAAAATTTTAGATTTTCTAAAAAACAAAATTTAACGTATAATGCAATTCCTGAATAATCCCATTAGGTTTGTGCAAACAATAAGTGGATGTTGTTTATCACTGATCCTTCTTCTTGAATTTTCCAAGCTTAAAACAGAGGAAAGTATTCAGACGCTGAGCAACTGGGCGAATAGTGGCAAGTGAAATACGTGTTTAATAATAGGAGTTACATAAATGCACACGCCGTACAAAAGGCCGTATTAAAGAGGTTTACCACAGCATGTTGTACTTTTTATATTTAATACAAGCGAAGTATCAGCTTTAAGGAAATGCGTTGTGCTAGTTATTCCTTTGGAATGCTACTATTTCGAGTGATTTCTTATTATATTTTGAGATATCTTATGGACAGTTCAATCAACAGTAATATTTAAATACATGATCTTTAAATATCAAAATCAAAATTCGGAAGCCAAAGTCATTCTTTTGAAAAGGATTCTTAATTGCTGCTGTCAAAAAACTTATTTATAGCGACAGAGCGGTAGCTAAATGATTTCAAAGGTCTGTTCAGTGATGCCAGACTTTTCGGACTGAATTGCCCACAACGATAACCAAAAATACCCAAAAATGTCCTTTTCGCATTTTTTGTTGTTCTGAATGCTGAACAAATTCCATTTTTCGCTCTTTTAGCTTATTTCAAAAGGCGAAATGCCCACGGAATGGGTAATTATCCACGATCTGGTATCACTGGGTCTGCTTCTGTTCCCTTTCCTTCGGGTTCAATATTGGCAACAGCGTGACCGTTGTGCTTGTGCGACTTAATATGCCTGGGGAAGCGCTTCAAAAAATGTTTTAAATGTGTAATTTTAAAACAAGCATCGATTCGCTTAGCACTTTAATACTGTTGAAATTTCTTGGGCAGGTTTCTTATGGAGGAGAAGTGCTTTGTTCTCTCTTGTTGGCTCTCTTCTGCCCAACTTTTGCGTAAGTGAACGAAGTTTGACTAAATTTGGCCAATGTGTTCGAATGCGTTACCTATCGTTAGGGAACAGACGACAGAGCATCATATGTTTCCATTTTTCGCGTCACTCAATCGCTCGTTGATCATTGCGTGGTTTTAGATTAAATCCCGTGACATAAATCGAATTTGTCCAAGTCATGGGCGCGCAGATTTAAAAATAAAAAAAAAAAAACCTGCTTTCGTTCAAAAGAAATACATTTAAAAAACATGCATTCCACAGAGTTTTCAATGAATAGAACTAGGCGTACCCAATCTTTATTGTTGGACGCATTTCCAATTGTGGACGTTAACGAATTTCCCATAAACCTATACATTCCAATGTAATCAGGGAATGCTCTTAAACAGAACATGGCATGCAAAGAGGACATTACTTTCTAAAACAGTGATTTCAAGTGATTTAATTTTACCATCGCAGCACATGAATGAATGCCTCTATGGCATTCCGCGCACATTGGAGTGTTTCACTGCATTTCAGTCCCTACTATTAAATTGAATTCGATGTCTCTCTATGGGATATTAGCTCTTCAAGTGAGTAGCTTTGCGGTTTGGGAAGCTATAAAAGTGGATAATGATTTTCTAGTTAGATTAAATGCTTGGAAAAGTGAATACATATATTTGACATGATAAACCCTCAATTTGAAAAACTGACTCTGGCATACAACTTATATCACTACATGAATCTCGGCCATATTTAAAAATGGCGACAGTAATTCAAGGATGCCAGACAGTGATGCCAGACTTTTTGGAGTGATTTTCATTAACTATTTTTGTAAAAAATACTAGAATCGAAAACATATAATTGCCGCCCTGAAATTTTTGGGATCAATTTTAACGGCCCTATATAAAACCCTCTGTAGATGAACAAGCCTACTTCTTCTAATTGCACAGCGTTTATCTTACATCCTCTTCGAATTGTAAGCCGCTGCCAAAAATAAATTTAATAACTTTTCTTCTGTTTAATATTTGGTTATTTTTTTTTATTTTGCAGATTGATTTTTAGATTTAACTGAAACAAGATTTGGATCATCCGCCGCTATCATGCACTGGAGTCCGTAGTTTCGGTTTAAAGAGAGTATGGGCGCACGGCTGGCGGCAATCCTCCATGGATGGACCATAATGAAACTTGTTAACAATTTTTCCGAGCATGGGACAGCCGAAAAAATACCTTACCATCGAAACCCTTCAGTTCGAACGGAGGAAACAATCGCTGCTGTAGCTGCTGCCATACAAAACAATCCAAGAGTTTCGACAAGAAACTTATCTGCTCAAATGGGTATAAGCAGACAGTCATTGCAGTCAATTATGCACAATGATTTGGACTTCTTCCTATATAAAATTTAAATGGCCAACAAACTGAATGCAGCCGACTTGCTGATTCGCTTGGAATTTTGCCAGAAGATGCTTCAAATGGTGGAAGAGGACGGAAACATGTTGAACTGTCTTTTTATGTCTGACGAGGCCCATTTCGATTTAAACGGGAACATAAACAAACAAAATTGTCGAATATGGAGTGCTTCAAACCCACGGATACTCCATGAGACGGAGTTGCAGTCTCATCACGCTGCATTGTCGGGCCCTACTTCTTCGAAGAAAACGATTACACCGTTACGGTTACTGGAGACCGTTACTTGAGCATGTTGAGAGAGTTTTTCTATCCAGAATTACGCCGAATGAGAATTTCTTTCAACTCTATGTGGTTTCAGCAAGATGGTGCAACTCCTCACATAGCCCGGCCTGTTATGACAGAATTGCGACGAAAATTTCACAATAAGCTGATATCCAGAAACTCCACATTCCGTTGGCCCCCAGACCGCCTGACCTTACTGCACCTGACTTTTTCTTGTAGGTTTATTGCAAACAAGAGGTCTACAAAGGAAAACTAACAAATTTGAATGAGCTAAAGCAATCCATTCGAGAAACAATTGTCTCAACTCTCCAAGCAGTAAAGAACAACTTTTTGGTAAGATGCCGGTCATGCATCAACGAGCAGGGTGGGTATTCAAATTACATTATTTTTAAAACGAATTGAGCTATATTTAATAAAATTGAATGAGCTTAAGCATGAATAAAAGAAAAATTAATTCCATACACTGAAAAAAAGTTATTTGATTTTCTTTATGTAGCAATATTCATCAGCCACCCTGTATTACATTCGTGTGTGCCAGTCTGAGTCTTCTGTCATGTTTCCCCAGAAGACAGTGTCCCGATGAAATCCCGAGTTAATTCCTGTACCTATTTACTTTCTTTTATGCGTAAAAGTGTCACTCAGCATTATTATAATAATATATTCCATTTTTATTTTTTGTAACAAATTTAACTGAATTCCTGCGAAATTTGTCTTCAGTTTGGCTTGCTTGCTTTTGAATTTTAATCAGATAAAACTTGTATGAATTTTAAGTGAATGAAAGTCAAAAAGTTTTACAAAGTGAACAAGTTCTCAAACTGCGTGTAATAAGAACTCCATGCGGGACGTAAAATTATTCATTTTCATTCGTATATAGAGAATTTGAGATGATGCTTTGCGCGAGTTCGTGATATTTAATTATTAAAAATGGTATGGCAATCAATTTAATGAATTTTACATCGGAATAAACATTTTTATATGCATTGGTATGATGCGTTGGGTGTGTGTTAAGACGACAGTGTTGGAGTTGGGCGGGAGATCGTCATAAGCGGTATTTTATCGTAGTAAACGTTTCTATTGTAACAGTAAGAAGAAAGAATCAAAAAGAAACAAAAATGTAAAGGTGCTACCGGTGGAATAAGAATTGAGTTGCACTCAATTCATATAGATGAAGAGGCAGTCGAAGTAAATCAGTGATAGAAGGTAGATGAGGAAATAAAATTTTGATCGAAGTGACTTGTGTTTTATTTGCCCGTATGAAGTAAATAAATATCAAAAGAGGCCCTGTTATACTATCAATATTAACAAGGCTCACAAATAGATTGCACTCGCTTCAGTCACTAAAAGCGGAGTCAGAAGTTTAAAAGACACACGCTAAGGCGAGGGAGGTTATAAATTGGTTATTTGGTCTGCAAGGCCGATGTCGTCATTATAAATGGCGTCATTGGATCTGACTTTATAGAAAAGCCCAACGACCCTTATTTAAGATCTGGGCAAGCGAATGTATGCCGTATGTTTGGTGAATAAAATTTTAGAACTGTCTGCCTGAACTATAGGAATGGTGACCTATTCGGCTGCAGAGTCTTCTCGCTCGAATGATCATATCGCCATATTGTGAGTGAACTCCTAAAACTCTTCGTTAATAGCCTGGTTGGCAACTATCAGTGGCGGCGTCAAGTTAAGATGATTGTAAGGACCAGACTATACTAAATTAGACTTTTGATGCAGAAAATACAGGTCAAAGACGATCACTGAAAAGTCTGTTAGTTCTAAACGAGACAACAAGATGTCACGGAAACCCAACATCGACGAAACCGATATATCACGGTACAAAACTCAGTTGACAGTTCGTAGAACTTGCAAAAAAAAAGAAATTAAAGTGGAACTAAATTCCATTCGCAAAGTCAACTAAAATAAAGTGCAGTACTTGGTCGAATGAAACCTTCTCGTTTCGTATTTTATTACGTAGGCATGGTAAAAATCTGAGAACCGATGGTAGATGCTTGAGTCATACAAAAATATACGAAGACAGATCGGGATTAAAAAACGGATTTACTCGATTTTTTTAAGAAAAAATAAGTATGGAATACACATTTAATATATATGTATTTTTATCAAAATCGTTCCAACGGTTTTTTAAAAATTTGGTAGACAAAACAGTTACAATATTGCAATGTTTAGCTTGAAAAATACTGTTGCTTAACTATTTGTATGAAACCTGTTTACTGTTTGAAATGTAAGCCACCAACTACCTGGTTTTTAAACTTTTATCGAAATCGAGAAAGGTGTTTTCGAGACATGCGCAGTTTTTAAAATTAACGTTTTCGGTGATTCGAATTGAAAATTAAGGACTCAATAATTTTGAAAACATACATTTTACTATAAGTATGCATTTTGTTCAAAATCGTTATTGCCGTTTTCCGTGTACTAAGGAAAATTAAATTTTGAAAAAAATCCTTTTTTCAAAAATCCATTGCACGATAATATAGAAAAAATTATCTTGCTAGAAATGACTATATTACCTAGGAAAGTACCGTTATTCGATATTTTAACCAGAGACTGGGTCATGGTGACCTCACCTATTTAAGCTTAAATATCAAAATTGTTTGAAATCGTTAGAGCCGTTTTAGAATAAATCAAACTATGGTATGAACATTTTATATGGGATTAATAATATTGAGGTAATCTTGCAAAGAAAAATCCGCCCCTAGGTGTAAGACCCCAAACTTCAAGTCTGAAGTTGTAACGAAATCCGGGCAGCCGTATAGTAGGCCTCGCGACATGCGGACATACGGACAGACGGACAAAATTTCGAGACCCACTTTTTTGAGTTCCTCTATCATCGTAATGTCAGAATAGATTCACATCTCGAGTTGGAAATTTTGTACGAAACCAATATCTTTCTCTTAGTACGAAATGGAGAAAATTAAAAAGGGAAATCGATGGTGATGCCATCAAAATTTGACTAGAACTTCGTCTTTCTGATGTGTTTACTTACATTTTCGACGTTATAAAAGATAACTTGAAATTGAATATTTTATCAGAATCCACTGAGAAGATAATCTCCAACAGAAGATAGGACTTGTTTTGAGTGACGTTCTCCAGCGTACACAAGAAAATCTTTTGAAGAAAAGAAAGCGTTCTGAATAAAAATGTAAGGGATGAGAAAAACGTTAGTGGTTGCGGCGTGCGTACAAGTGGAAATGGTTCTTCTGTAATTACTTTTTAGCGCTTAGTTGTTGGCAGCTTTACAAAGATTACATTGTTTGAGTTGATTTGATTTGGTGATGGATTGATTGAGTGACTCGCTATGGTTCTCTGAATTTAGAAGGGAAACAGAGACATCAAAAGCATCCAATCGTTATAATAGAATAATAATTGGAAATTTGGAACAAGTGAAGTAAGTAAATCGGCATCACAAACAGACAGCTATTATAACATCTTAGGTAAGAGATTAGTATAATTATTCCAGCCTAATCGAGTACAGTAAATACTTGTGTGCATACCAGATAAGGTACTAAAAAAACGGGTACGTCCGCAGGACCCTGTTTACCTATTTGTTTGCTGAAATGAGACCAATTCCTTGCGCACTCAACCTCGAAATCACTACTCTACTGAACCACAAAATTAACGCTTTTTCACTCGTCTATGTCTAATTAGGGCCTTCATTCTTTGCATACTTAACACTCACAATAACAGCGGAATAGCGCGCCGCGTCTATACCATTTCATTATTCCCTAAGGGTTTACTTTCACCAGGGACACCGCTCTTCAAAGGAATACAAGAAAAAGGGTCTTAAATAACATTCCACTGATTACATTCCTTGCTTTGAGAAATTAAATTTCTATTTCTGACATTAGGCTTAATTTGGGGTTGTCAGTGTCACCCCCAATCCACACACCGTCTTCGCAACGGATTCCAAGAAATAGTATATTAAAAAGGATGGAGATACAAAAAAAAAAAAAACGCTCTGTTTCTTACTTTTAAGTAAATCCGACAACGTTTTGAAGCCGTTATCTGACGACGTCTATCGAAGAAATCTGCTTTCGTTGCTATAATCTGACAGGATAGCACCCGGTTCTCTCCACTCCGATTGTGTGGCACACTAAGGCAAGTGGTTATCGTCGTAGGATTTTCTTAAAGTTGCCGAACATTTGGAGGTGTTGGTAATTAAATTAACAGCCGCCAACCATTGTCACGAATAATGTACGCGTACATTTGACACGACTTATAGCATTTGTTTTTCGTCACACTTGAACGTATACAAAAGGATGTGTCCCGAAAAAATCACAGCTGTCAGCAGCAATATCGAGTAATTTTTATCATACATCCATAAATTTTTTTCTGTTTGAATACACGTATCCGGAACTGTTACACATTACTTGTATTTATTGCTTGATGATTCGCTTTTTTGGTACTCGAATCCGTGTTACGGAGCCCACCCATACGTCAGGGAAAAAATCCCAAATAAGCCTTACCTTTCCGAGCGTGGGCTGCAAGGGGTGACTTGATTCGACAATCTCTTTTCCCGTCTATACGCACGCAACCGAGAAATAATAAACTGAAATCTGAGGATTTTTAATAAACTCGCTTTTCGTGTGCACACAATCTCGACCTGGGCGAAGGCACGGATCTCTGCGAGCTAATGCAATCGGATTTATATCAACCCAGCATGAAATATTTGAGAAACCAGACGAGAAAACGGAATGAAACTACCAAGCACACGACGAGATACCAGATGACTGAACTGAAACTTCATGACGGAGACTAGGAGAGCACCCAAAGATGTGTATCCTTGCGAAAGGCCATCACTGTGCCTACTTGTTTTTTGTGTACATACAGAGTAGTTTTGACAGCAGGACGAACATAAACGAAATATACAAGATGTTGAGAAAGGTTATTTTTTCGCAGGACATGCGCACGGGGGCAGACACGGAGCGTCTAAGGGGAAATTTTCGCAATTCGAATATCCTCCCAGTGGAATTTCTACTGTGGACATTTTCCCATACTGCAAGGCACCTGGCCAGGCTGTACCATAAAGCAATTCAATTTCATCTCGAAGAGAATATTTTACAATGACACCTGCTAGGCCTGGTCTCGCTAGCCTCCACATTTCCATCACTGGCTCCATGCTTTTGTGTTGGTTCACTTAAAATCCTTCGTGAAACGGTCCCCTGAGTGGGGTTAGTGCCTTTTATACGATAACAATACAGAACACCGACACACAAAATTGTCAGATTGTCTAGTGCTGCGATGCGTATGCGTTACAAATTCTCTATATTGCGTATAAATTAAGGACCGGAAAAGTTTTGAATATTGAAAGAGGACTACAGTCGTAAAAATACGATAGCTACTTTGAATTTATTTTTATTAATTTTTTTTTCTTTTTTATGGGAGCGCGATGTATTAGAAAGGTTGTATTCAAATGCTTGGCCTTAAGCAAACTTTTAGGTTGCACACGGGGCGACTTTTCCAGGCCGGCTTTATCGAATTGATTTGGTCGGTGGGTTGGAGTTTGCATGTAGTGGTTTCATAATTAATGGGACATAACTTTTAATAATTGCTTGAAGTATTAACCACAGCATTTATTGCCATTGTTGGAGCTTTGCCTCCACGCTAAAAGATCGATGAAATGATGTCGGAATTATAAAAGTAATTTTTGCGGTCGCTCTAAGTGGGTATCTTCCTTACGAGGACCATGCCATAGGCAGTGTCACATTTTGGGATATCATTTCAATGAATTTAATTGATAGAAGTGTTTTTTTTCGCTTAGTCATCTGAGTGCCATCTTACAGGCTTTGTACGTGGGTAGCAATATCTACAAATACAGAAGTTTGCTAAAGGAAAGTGAGATGAAATGAGATAACTAACCATGTTTGCCTTTATTTTTATTTTGCGACAGCGTATGCAAGCCTCTTTTGAGGGTATTTGTGGTCGCCATTAGGGAGTTCAACTATATGCTATATATGAAAATGAGTTCCACGTTCGTAAGTCGCTCTACCTTTCGACTTTTTATATCGTCTAAGGGTTTTAGATACACGACTTGACTTGGTAAAGACCTAGACAGGAATGACAGAGAAATAGAAACTTAGTTCTTTTTAATGCACTCAACCAGTGTGAGTATAATGTACATTTTAAAAGAGTCATGCACTTTCTTGGACTGACAAGCAATTCGGGAATAACTTAGCAGGAAACACCACATACCATAAAGTGCGATATAAGCGTCCTAGCATAAAAGCTATCTAATAAAAGCACCAAACTTCAACATCAACCCAAACTTATTTTGCTCTATATTGTACAGAATGGATCAGGTCTGGAAAACTGGTCAGTTGAAGAATTTAATTCCACTAATACGATGGCCTACACTAAAAGTTTAAAATCATATCAGAAACCTTTGGTGCATAAAAGGCTAGTGTTTATCGTAAGACTTTTTATATTAACTACCACGGCAGATGTTCCAATAGATTTATCAAAATTATTATTAAGAAAGACGGAAAATTTACATCACCGATTAGTAAATCATTTTTAAAAAAAACTCTTTTGGCTACAAAACATCAAATTTTAAAACTCGCGAAACATATTCAACGGTCTACAGCTATTCAAGTGCAGAAGTAGTATCACCTATCTGGATCTGCAAGCATTTTGGGTCATCTTAGACGCATTGAAGATACGAGTTCCTTGAACTGAGTTTTCTAAAAAAAAAGCGGAACGGTTCAGTCAGTTGTAGGCAGTTATGGAGCTGAGGACCCCAATGCATATATCTACAGTCGGTAAGAAATCTGGACAGTTTTTAATGAACCTTTTTTTAATAAATGTTTAAATTCTTATAAGGTCTATATCGTTCACGGCCACGTCTACTTTTTATGAGCATTTTGACGAAGAAGCAGTTTTCCCGCAAACCAGTAAAAAATCGTTTTAAGAAGAGGGTGATTTGTCAGAGTCTCACTCTTCGTTTTGAAGAACTCTGTCAGTAGTTGTGCACCTTAAGCACTGTGCCCAACATGAAAAAAAAACAGAAACTAAGCTGTACTGAGGGTAACGAGGCAATGCGGCTAAACCTAAACAACATACTGATATATTACTCTCCCGTCTTCAACATGAAATACCATTACTCATTGATGAACTTTACGACAAGCATCCAATAACGAACATAGATCAAAGTATTAATATAATGGTGCCCTCCTGCGCTCATAACCTATTTAGCATATTTTGAGAAATATGAAAACCTTCTTTAAGTCTTTGAGTGGCAAAAGTTATTATTACAAAAACGCTCAAAGCCAGTCTTACAACATTTGGCCATTTAGAGAGTAAGACGCCCAACAGTATTAACAATCCGCACGAGTGTAATAAATTTTGGACATTTTGTACAAGTGTTTCTGGCGCACATATCTAGCACATTTCCCTTACCACCGTTAGTCGACTGCTAATGGGCTTTCCGCATTAATTTCACGTAACAGCATTTCAACGTTCGTTAACTTTCTGGATTTATTTGCAACATTCATCAAATGTAAGTACTCTTAAAGACAAGTTAGAGAAAACATGGTGTACGTACAACGTCGGCTGCAGGACAGCTACCAGTGGGGAATCCTTCTATCTATATGCAACTTCATCTTCTTCCTAAGTCCCTTTCGAAATTTACTGCGTTTCCAAGGCAATTATGTTGCCTTTTATGACATTATTAAGTTCATCCCATTCATCGTGCCCGAGGGAGCCCATTCGAGTGAAAGTCTCTCCACAAAATAGTCGCCATTCGTCGCTGCGAATAACAACCTACCTCAAGGCAATTTATCTCTGAATAAACTGAGCTACAAATACACCGATACAATATGTCCTTCAGGATTTTTACCTTACCATTCAGCGAGGGTGCGGTTCTTTGCTGCAATGACATTTGCAGAAATAAATATTCTTAAAAGGGGGTCTCAATTAAAGTCATTTCCAATTGGCACTTTTCAAGTGAAAATTAATCATTGAATTTCCTGCTCAACCATTGCTTCCATTTACCGATGACCCGGCGAAACTGCCAGCCAGATCTCCAATTCGTCGAAGAGAAAAGTCACCGAGACGTACGAGTATTCCTACGAAAAGGAAATGAATAATCGGAACAGGATGACAGCACCAGCACATTCAAGTAAATGGGAACACCCCTCTTCAATTGGTCAGTGTTATGGTGGGGGTGGACAAATTAATTACCGGAGACATTGGACGCAAATTACTGCTGTTTGCTGTGAGGTTGACGTTTCTTCGGCAGATCATGGGGTCTAGGGGAATTAGATCAAATTACCCTCGATGCCTTCATTACGGTTCGCTCGAAGAGAATCATTGGCGTATTTTGATTTCTATTCCAATTGAAGGGTAATTAGGAGAGACCGAGGCAAACAGCCAGGGTCTAGCAGTTGATGTTCATCTTAATGCTTTCGAAATTGATTTTCCTACGTGCCTGACATTGCAATTAATTTAGAGGGAAAACCAGGGATCGGAATCATGAAATGTAAAGGAATCCTACTGTAATAAATTTTGGTAGAATCAATGGATTCAGGTGGAAAATTGATATCTGTCGTAATATGGTATAGGCTCGCGTACCCTCTGCCATGCGATAGGGGCAAATTGAGTACTCATCAGAGAATTGGGATTTTAGACTCGTTTCTATGTGAGGCACAATATAGGAAACAAGTACTTTAATGGGTTAAAAGGACGAATCATTACATAAATAATTCAGTAAATGTATTCGACCAAAGTTGGGGCTAAAAAGTTGACTTCCATTACGATTTAATAAATAAATAAGTTAAATCAGGTGCAACACGTCCATAGAGTCAGTACAAGGACTTGCTAGGTACAACCATTTGTTTGTGTGATTTTGTTTTGAACGAATGTAAAGGAGATAGAATTGTATGCCAAGACCAAGCGATTAAATTGAGAAGCTTTCCACTTCACTCGATAGGTTCCTTCTCTAAGATTAAATAAATTCTGTCAACACCGCACAAATAACATCTACACATTTTTTAACAATTCTGAACCGGCTGCCTCATTTTGTTAACTAAGTCAGAGACAATACTGAGAACTGAGACCCCAGCTTCTGCCGATTTTCCGTTTCTTGCCTACAAGCTATATTTTCATGGAGTGATCATGATTAGATAGAAACTCGTATTGACAAATGTCACGCAACTTCAAAAATTCCGACTCACCAACACACTCGCAAAAAAAAAAGGAGCCATTTCCACTGTCGGCAAAGTTTGCTGTCAGCGTTCATAGAATTTTATCCTTTAAATTTGCTTAGATGAAAAATCAACTATTGAGGGAAAATAAAAACATTTAGAGCAATTTTTCTTCAGTTGTTAAAGAAAAATTTACTCATGAAATCGAAGTTAATGGTATTCAAAAGCGGCAAATGCACATGTTATGTTTGTTCTTATATGTTTACATAAAACATCTCATTTGGATAGTTTTACTAACCAAACAAATTATAACTAATCAATAGCATTCAGTAAGTTAAAATGTTTTATTCCCGAACTCTATCACTTTCCTCCACGGTTGGCAGGATTTATTTAATATTTTTTGTATGTTTTTGCATGTCACGCGGATTCTACATTGACATAACACCGGTAGGAAAACAAAATGGTGAATTTGGAAAAAAATTGAGGGGGCCAGCGGATTGCGAGTTTTGCCTCCGCTGTATACAATCAATCAAGGTAAGAGTATCATCCCGCGGGCCTGTTCAGCTTCTGCCTAAAATAAAACACGAATTAGGTACGAGTACTATGTCTTTAAGATCAGACGTGCTGCAGTCATCGTCTGTACAGGAACTCATTTTAATAATAAGCCGCCCGCTTCCATGCGCCTATACCTGATTTTAAAACAAAATCCTCATTCGAAAACCTTTCTTGTTTTCCTGTAAATAATGTGTCTCAAAAATGTTGTCGTCTTCACCCACCTCAAGTAAATGGGAGCATATAAAGGGTGGTTAAGTTTTAAGGGCAGATGTTGATTTTAAATAAAACACAAATTATTAAGGAAGTTACTGTCATTTCTTTTTATTATGATAATATTGGTATGGTTCGATTATGTATGGAATAAAATATCGGCCAAATGGCCGCCGCGACCTCGGCGGGACACCTCCATCCGATGGTCCAAATTTTCGATGACGCTGAGGCATAATTGAGGTTCTTTGCCGTTAATGTGCCGAATTATCTCATCCTTTAGCTCTTGAATTGTTGCTGGCTTATCGACGTACACCTTTACACCCCAAAGAAAGAAGTCCAACGTTGTCAAATCGCATGATCGTGGCGGCCAATCAACATCGCCATGACCTGAGATAACACGGCCATTGAAGTTTTCCCGCAAAAGAGCCATTGTTTCGTTAGCTGTGTGGCAAGTGGCACCGTCCTGTTGAAACCACATATCATCCACATCCATATCTTCCAATTTGGACCATAAAAAGTTCGTTATCATCTCACGATAGCGAACACCATTCACAGTAACTGCCTGACCGGCCTCATTTTGGAAAAAATACGGCCCGATGATGCGGCAATTCTGCTTATTGACGAATCCACTGAGGTGAAAATGTGCCGATTAAATTGACCGAAAAAGTCACGAAGTGCACGATATGCATTTTGATTTGAACGCCCATTTTCATAATAGGCCTGAATATTTTTAACGCGTAGTTCGATTATGCATCTTTCCATGGTTCAAATTGAGTTAGTCTGAAATTTAGAAATGTCTAATGAAATTCAGAAAAAACTAGATGTTTAGGTGTGGTTCACATTCAACATCGGCCCTTAAAATTTAACCACCCTTTACTTTCGCACCAAGCACATCTTTAGACAGTTTGTTTTCCTCATTTTTGCTCCAAGCTTTGTTTGTGCGATGGATCCATCTAACTCAATCGAAGGATACCTTTTGCAGTTAATTTATTGGCTCATTAAAACTTCCTTCGAAGGCGAATGTGAACCTCTAGGCCGTTGACGGATCCCATGGCAAATAAAGTCTAAAATTTTTATTGAAAATGCCATCGCCGAATGTGTATAGATACTTACTATTAGGTATATAGTTATATGATTGCATATGACTCAGGGCTAGATAAGTATCGGAGACCGTTCGAGCAGATTTTGGCGTGTGTGTGCTCGCCCTCTATATTCAAGATGAATCATCCTTTTCGTGCTGTTCAAAGCGGAGACAGAGTACAATGCCAATCGGAAAATCAAGAACCATTCATTTTAGTTGCAGCTTATCCGTGTCTATACTACGAACAATCATGTTTTTCTATTTCAGTGTAGATAGCAACTTGCTAACGAAGTCCACATTTACCATTGTTTACCTGTATTTAGTTCACCATTTGTTCGCACGGCAAACAAATCTTATCAGCTTTTGGAAGAGATTACTTCTAGCTCTACTCAATCGGATTAATTCAAAGCGACAATGTTGTTATAAAAATAACCAATGACTGTATTTATTATCCATAAATGAAAATACTTAGAATCTACGCGCCTACATACTAATTCGTTTCGCATCCCAACGAGAGTTAGTAGTAACTACTCTCCTGGCGATTGGGCTCGATGGTCACTCTGGCATATGGGCTGTTTATGCCGACCTTCCTTCGCATTGCAACGCGACGGTTGGGTCGCAGTCCCATCACGATTAACCAGATGCCAGCTGCACAGAGGAACAGCAAGAGGAGGATAACCGATCCGTACACCCACCTTGGCCATCGGTTGCACGAGAAATCCTTCACGCGCACATTTGTCAGCCGCATTCCACGCAGGCTCGACGGACTGATGCAGCGGCCATTGGTCTCGATCTTAAGCTCCTTCACCCACACCAATTCACAATCGCACCTCAGCGGCATCCCATTGAGATCGAGTTCCTTAAGCTGTTGGAATATCGGCAACAGTGTTTGGTTGAAGGTGCGCAGGGCAGATCCCCGGAAGCTCAACACTTCCAAGCTAGTATTGAGAGTTTTCTGCCCGAATGCATACTCATGGAACGATGTTAAGTGGCGACAATTTTGAAAACTCAGAGCCTTAAGTTTCGATAAGTGAGTCAGTGAATTGTACTCAACAGACCTCAGGTTTGGCATGTCTTCGACGAAGAGGAACTCCAGTTGGGTCAGTCGTGCAGTGTGGCTTTCCAAGAGACTCTGTATAGGATTGTCGCTGATGTCGAGTTCTTTCAGTCCGGATGGCAGGGAACTCGGTATTTCTTCGAACTTATTTTCTCTTAGACTCAAAACGCTTAAAGGTGCCTTCACGGGCAAATTGATTTGGCTCAGACCACAGCGCTCCAGTCGCAAGGCGCTCAGTTTTGGGTGGACCCCGAATTGCGCGTAAAAGTCCAGCTCCTGTATGCCCTCTGTGTTGTTCAAGTAGCGGTTCCATGAAAGATCCAATTTATCCAAAGTACTTAGGTAGGTGAACACATTCAACCCAATTACTTTTAGATTGTTGTGCGACAAATCCAATATCTGCAGGTACCTCAAGCCCGCAAAGGCATTTGTCGAAATCGTTTGGATGGCATTCCAGCTCAGGAACAACTCTCGCATCAGGGTCAACTGTTTGAAGTTATTCTCGACTAACTCGGAGATGTTATTGTGCATTACGTTCAAGATCTTAAGACTGTCGCTTTCGAAATTCGGTACGAACTCCAGTTTATTCCACGATATGTCCAGTGAGTCAGCGTACAGCGGCAGCACGTCGCCCGGGAAATCGCTAGATCTCAAATCCTTGAAGCTGCAATCGATTCGCAATGATCGCAGGCCCCATGGTGGCTCACTTTCGTTGGTACACTCACAAGCCCTTCGCGATGAACTGCCTACCCGGCGTTCGTCCGAATAACATAAGCGATCTAAAAGTGCATCTTCCTCAGCTACAGAGAAGAGAAACACACCTGCAAGCACTAAATACCGAAGATACATCACAAAATCTACTCGAACGCGTTATGAAACACTTCTCTACACATCGAACTAGTTCGGCTATTAATCAACTGAATTAAAATGAATTTAAAGTGAAACACTGTGGTGACGATACCTGATTGTCTATCTTATCGAGCGATGATAAGATAAAAATGGTTGCAGTGTGGAAAGAGGGAAGTGAGGGCTTCTTCAGGAATGGCTGATAACGATGTAAAGCTCTGTAAACACAGTGTGAGGTCGCTGGTTGTGGACTTCCAAATTATCATTCCTGACTTCCCACTTTCACCCATTTTGCAGTGTTGCGGGGGGCTTAAACGTGCTCATGGCTTTGCCAAAGCGGAATCCTTTGCAACGCTTATGTCGGTGGGATTTGCTTTGTGTATTTTTAAGTAGATAGTAGGTGATATCTTTTTAAAAACAAAACTTATCTTCGTCAAAGGTCAGGTGGTTAGGTACGGTAAAGGGGGGTGGAGCGGAGTATGTGAATTGTGAATAGGTGGTTCGATAAAACGCAAATTGTTTATGCATTACCGAAATTGAAACAGTTTTCAAATCATAAATGCATTGAAATTTGACAGCCATTAAACCTTCGGCCGGCGATGGGAAACAAGCGCGGCGTTGTATTATTGAGTATTATGTTTCTATTTTTCTATTTGGAATTTGAATGCAGTTAAAACATCCATGGTATTTTTTATTTTTTTTTTATTTATTATAAATATATATTTATACATTTGAGAAAGTCGCTAAGATTTGGTAACACATAAAAAAAATATTGTGTACTCCTTTGAATTCATTCAAAAGTATTCACGGCGCAATAATTCGGGGCTAATTTGAGGCGCAATCAAGAAGAATCCAAAGTCAACCGATTCGAAGGCACTAAATGACTGACCAAAAGTTCAGGATGATAAGTCCAGCGTAAGAGTTGTTTAGGAAAAATACAGCACAATACAACACTACCGTTGAAAATCATCAGACTCGCCGTTTACTTGAAACGCAAGCGATTGTGACAACCACAATATTTTTTTTCCAATGTAAGTCATATAATATACTAGCACCGTCAATTATTGTTGCCGGAGGTTAGCCCTTTCGATATTTGGAAGCCATGTGGCCACACGAATATTCATATCGCCTATTCTCTATCTCCAAGTATATTTTTTTTTTTTTTTGATTTCCTTTCCTAATTAACTTCCTAAAATGTCTGGTCAATCACTAGAGGCAAATATATTGGTTGAGGGTTGTCGTTCTCGTGCAAGACAGGTCTACAGAAGAACTCGAATTGTTTCTTCCAAAGACTATTTATATGACTCATTTTTAACATTGACAATTGCCAAATACATTATCAATTTCGAATTTTTTCGAATGATAAATAAGAGGCACTCAAATAATAAAATAAAGCAAAAATCTAATATAGACGGGAATAGACGGAACCTATTCGATTTGGCACAATTTTGCTTTTGTTCCTTTTTCTGTGTTACCAGACGGAATGGAATTTGTTTAGAGGTGCTTTTTGTGGCATAAAATTGATGTCATCCAGCATTATTTCTTATTTTACTTTAGCTTTTGTTGCCTTTTCATCTTATTTAGCTCTTAAAATGTCTACAAAATTAAAAAAAATTTAATATACAGGTAGTTTAGCGGATTTTTATTTTTTTTTGTAAGCTATCTGCATTAATATTATATATAGGTAGGTTTATCTATTAAAATACATGTGAATACCTGGATTATTTCATGTTTGAAGTAAACGAAGAAAACCGAGTGTAAATGTAAAAATTTATATCTTTTTTTTTGTATTTCTTTAGCTTTTAAGTGTTTATTTTTTAAAGCTAATTATTTTTTTTTACTTTCAGTTGTAAAACAAATTTAATGATTTTGTTTTTTTCATTTTAATTGTGTAATAAATAATAATCTGCATAGTTAAAAAATAATATTAATTTTGTCATTTACTTTGTTGCCACTTGATGCAATTGATGCCATATGGCAACGGTCCCAAAAAAGGCTTTAATTGGAGTTTCAGTAACAACAAAAAGGAAAAAAACAATGATTTAACCTTACAACAAAAGAGATGTAGGAAAATTATTTCAGTTTCTTACATACAATAATGGGAGTGATGTAAGACATATGAATCTGTCAAATATCGTAAAATAAATGTCAGTAAAAAGGAATGGAGGTAATATGTATATAGGTAGGTACTGTTTAGGCTCTACAACCCAGCAAAGCAGACGAATCGCATTTCCCTCGAAAACTATTTTGCTCACCAGTGAGTTCACTCAAGCCTGAATCATATAAAAAGGATGACGTCGTGGTGAATGTCGCTAAAAAGAGAACTGGCGAATAGGTAACAAATAATTGAAAATATATGTGGAAAGTGTATGCCCGCTGCAGGATTCAGAAAAGTCGCATGAAAAAAAAAAAAAAATTAAATAGCCATTTCTGAGCCATTCTGATGCACATTTAGTATTTTTGAACGATATTCAACAAGCATAGGCCCCTTAAACACTATAATTATGTTCTGATAGGGAATCTTCTTTGCATTTTAAAGGTTTTTATTTGGAAATAATGGCATGTGAACATTTAGTCTTTGGCACATATATAGCTACGAGCATGATCTACAAAAAAGATATGTATTCATTTTTCTGTAAATCAAGGAATAAACAGCTTTTTGTGCGAATGAAAATATGTTTTTCACCAAATCACTTATTACTCTTAAATCAGTCGATGTATCGATATTATTTGTCGTTTAACTAGAGGTTATACCGGACGTTGTGTGCAAATTTCAGCCTTCTATGTCAATTAGTTTCTGAGGTAGACAAAATTGGTCTAGTGGTCGGACAGACGGACAAAAGCGAAACTAATAAAGTTCCTTAAAAAGGGCCAAAATGTCAAAAAATTGTGGCAAGCTCTCAAAATAAGTGCCAAATTGCAACTTTAATCCTGCTGATGCCTACAAAATTTACGTCGCTTGTTCTCTTGGTAAAAAAGTATATTTCACAAACATTTCTGTTATTACTAGCCAAACTTGACCACGAATAAAATGCAGCGGCATTCGCGTTATATTTATCTAAGAGAAAACATTCTAACAAACAAATCTAATTGCGGAAGTTAAGGCCCAATGAATTGTACTAATAGAACAATCTACAGCAATTAGGCACCTAAAGATAACTAGACATGATATCAGTGTCCACAACCTTTACTTTGGACATATTTCGTAGATGGAAAACACAAACCTAATCCATTACTCACAATGTCAGCGTAAACATTCTTTTAAAAACATGTTGCTCATGTCGAAATAATATTCCAAAGAAAAGGTGTCTATAATCAGATTATCATAGCCCCACTATATAATTATGTTTAGTCAAACATTGGCAGTGCAGACATGTGTATCTACATCTCATATGTGAGGACATTTTTTCTGCCGTTTTCTGACTACCATGATGGTGGCTGACAGTAGCTAAAACCTTTAGGACACCCACCAATCCACATTCGCCAATATTTGTTTTCCTACCCTCATGGATGGTGGAAAATCAACATTTTTTCGAAACGTAATCTTAGCATCCTCTGACCTTGTGCTAAATTTATTATCACATCTTCCAAAATAGCATTCCTTTTTACCTACGTATAGCTAAAAAAAAAAAGAAAAAAATCCGTATTCACAGGAATTTCCTATTCTGATCCTAGTTAAACCCAGATAGGAGCTGGGGGTGTTGTATCACTGCATACGTACGGCCTGCTGGTGCGCCGTTGTCCCCGAAAAAACAAGCACCAAATGGGATAAGTCGACGACGAGCACTATAATCCCCACACCTTCCCCCCTTCGACCCAGGTGATTACGTGAATGGAAGGGACTCAGGTGGAAGTGTGGACCTTAATGGCGATAGCATTAGGTATTTATCTCGGGTTATTTAATTTCATTTTCTAATGCATAGCCACAAGAAGGGAATTTCGATACAAGCACACTCACGTGCATACACACGTATGTACGGTTTTCTCTCCGCAAGGGGCTGGGAGGAATTCTTTAGTCTATTGCGGAATGTAGGTGGAACGTGGAATGACTAAGTTTAATGCTTTCGGTAGGGCTTCCACCAGGAGAAGTCGTAAATATGAATGGAACTTCTAAGGAATTGCTAGTTAGGGTGACTTTTGGGCGCACGAGTTTTCGGATAAGATTCTCTTTCTCATGTATATATTTACAATTACTAAGCAAGATAGAGAGAGATGGAGAATTGTGACGATAATTGCCGCACAAAGAACAGGTGGTTTGTGAGACATATTATTGTTGGCTGCATTATACGAATGTATGTGCGGTTTGAAAATGTGAAATGCTTTTGGGGATGGCGGACGGCGGATTTCCCTAAAATAGGTGTCGCTACTGCCAAAGACCTATCTGGTTTAAACATTTGGGAAATAGTGCAATATTCGGTCGTTTACCTTCAACGAACATTTTTCTGCGCAGAGCACTTTAACGAAAAGGAGATTGTCAAAAATGTGAGGACCAATTTGAAAAAAAGGGCAAATCCAAAATCGGCCAGTGACATATGTTTATGTACCAGGTAAAAACATTCACCAAAGCTTTGAAAATCTGAAGTCTCACTTTAAAATCAGAATGTCCCATAAAACGAAAAAGGTAGGTACCTCAAGGATCAAGTTTAAGTAAAGCCACCAAATTTATTAGAAAATAATGCAGCATATCATCCGAGGTCTTAGACCCCAGATCTTACCGCAGACTCGACGACAGATCCATGAAGATCTGGTGGCTCTGTTTATGGTACGTATAATCTGCTGTCAAGGATAATTCCCAGGTATTTGGCTTCCCGAGAGAATTCGATGGTTTCGCCAAACATGGTAAGGAGATCTAGTTTTCTCCGTTTGGTAAAAGGGATTAAAGTTGTCTTCTTTGGATTTACAGAAAGACCTTCTTTATTACACCATATCTGAACAACAGATAAAGCGTATTGCAGTATTTCTGAGACCGTGCTTTCAAATTTGCCACTGACAACGATTGTTACGTCGTCGGCATATCCCATGGCATAAATCCCTTGATTTGTCAAGGACTGAAGTAAATCCTTAATGACAAGGGGACACCCTCCAGTTGTGAGTGCCGAGATGTCAACATCATCGATTTCCACATCCACTCCTTCAATATCAAGGAAAGCGACGAGACAGATTTCCTTACCATTAATGGAGGATTCAATTTTTGTTACTAAGTCATTAAGAGCTGACTCGGCGGATTAACCTAGTTGATAGACATGCTGAGTGGAAAATATTTCTTATGTGTCTACCAATTAGTTTTGCCATAATTTTAAGAATTAAAGACATGAGAGACTGACGGGCGAAAGGATTTCGGGCTGAATCCAAATTCCTCCCTGTCTTAGGTGAGCAGGCTTCCGGTATGTGACCGTAGGCCAGACTTCAGCTGAATAGTTTGGTAAAGATGGGTGCCAGTACATCAACTCCCTCCTGCAGAAGTGCCGGAAATATGCCGTCTTCTTTTGGCTGCTCTATAAGGCTTCAGGGAAGTTATGGCCCATTTGATGGTGTCCTGATTGAAGATTCGTTTCGCAATTTTCCAGTCCCCTCTCGTCGGCAGACAGATCCGCTCGAGTTGGGGGGATAGGTTTGATGTGAGAGCATCAATTAAAGTTGATCCGGGTACAGGTACATGCATATCTACCTACATGTTTCATGCAACTACTTATACAGCACTTGAAAATACTGCATTTCTAAGTTGACGGATGTAGGCATTTGGTAACAAATCCTAGAAATCCTTAAAATACTGCTCATACTGTAGGTAAACTGCATTTACTGTAAGAGCGATGCTTCACGATGATCGACATGCCACATAAACAAGGCGCATTGGAATGAAAGACATTCTGGGAGAAAGGGCTACTGCAAAACACAAGCAAATTGTACAATAAAGTCGCAGATGATACGCAATTTTTTTGTTTTCTTTAATTTCTCTACCAATGCAAATACCCATTAACTAAGTCTTGCATAGAAAGCGCAATTGTCTGGAAACCAACTGCCATATCCATGCGACGATTACCTGTGAAACTGAAATTGCCGCGCATTTCCGACGCAAGCAACCATTTTCTTTTCGACGCACCAAAAGAATCTACCCGTCTCACAGGGTAGAATAAATCGAACTTCGTTTTGATGAATTCGAGTAGATATGTCGAAGAGTTTGTACTGATTGAACTAAAAGATTGTTCCTTCTTACAGCGAGGAAGAATTTCTGCGCATTTTCGAAATGAATCTTGAGGAGGACATCTAATTTTATTTTGCCATTTTAATACGCAATAAAACAAAAAAAAATGCACGCATTTATGCCAATCGGGGCAGCAAATTTCAAATCAGCTGATATTGTAAGCTTTTCCAAATCTTAAGGGCCCAACCCATAGAATCCGTCGCATCCGTTGCGGCAGCGTTTTCGACTGAAAGGTTGATAGAACACACAGTAACAGCGCACGTGCCGGATGCGACGGATAAAGTAGGTTTACTTTCTACTTTTCGCAGTCGTACCCGTTGACAGTTGGTACAACGTGAGAGTAAGCCTTTTCATTGGTGGAAATATTTAGAGCGTGAGAGACACTGTCATCGGCTGTCACCAGTGCTCTTACAATATAATATAATGGTGGCCTTCCGTGGGAAAAAAGAAAAATCTACAAAATACATTCAAACTAGATTTTTTTCTAATGTCATCAAAATATGAATATAAATTTTTGCCACGATAATCAACACATAAGTGTACATTTACTAACATATATCAGCTCACTTCATAAATTGTAAACATATCGAGGATTATTGAGTTCGCCCTTGTCATGCACTGTTTGGTAGCTTAAATTGATCCATTGGATCCTAATTCTGTCGCATCCTTATCAATATTCCAATACAAAAGCTAATCCTCATCTCATTCTATAGAGCAGATTTGTTTCCTTTCTTTTATCTCATTCTTTTTGAATTTTCTTGCCTTTTGTCGTCATTAAATAAAAATCTGTCAAAGCAGTTTTACTGCCTATTTACAAAGAAATTTCTTTCAAACCTTAATTAACAATATAACAGCTTAGGAAAGTATTTCGACTGTCTGTTTTTGTTTACACCCAATTGACCTTAATTCAATGGGTAAGCCGATAGTTAAGATTCACAAAGGCGGTTGATAATGGACTTCCGTTATGGTAACATTGTTTCCACCTCCTCCGCCTGTTCTTACTCCTTCCCACAGTCCTTTTTCGTGTTTTTTTTTTTCTTCTATCTTTATTTGCACATTTCCCTATTCAAAGATAAACAAGAATCCATCGCAAGAGAGATCATTACAGGGAACAACAAAGAGGCGGGCCATCTACTGCCCTTTCTTGTCGCACAAAACAGGAACTATTTGTTGCAATGTGCGGTTATCCGTGAAATATACTCGTATCTAGTGGTGGGAATGTGCACAATTCAGCCAATAGCTATAAATTCGAATTCAAATAAAAAAAATCAAGAGAAACACATTCCGTCGTTATTTACATAGAAAAGAAAATTATCACAATGTCTATTTGCATGGATTCTATTTTCTTTTGCGATTTCTGTTGTAAGGACTTATTCACCAAAGAATCAATACATCCTGAGCGACAACAAGTAGGTATGAAGTGAATTCGTACAATACTGAGGTGTGCAGCATGAGGTGGGGGGTGGATTGCGGGTGAGGAGGACTGGGCTTGACTAGATATTGCCTTATAAGCAGAATTTTCCGTTGTGACCCGAATTCGAAATGATGCGCCTGGAGAAACCTGAAAAGAGAGGACATCTACCCATATTTTGGGTACCTCTATTGTGTCTGGTCTCTGTTCTGTATATTTTGTGGCCATGGCTGTGTATACCGATAAAGCAAATTACACTGATAGGGGCGTTCTCTCTACTTCTTTTTTTTTTTTTTTTTTTTTTTTGTAGGAATGGAGTTGGTATTCATGGGATTGGCATTTATCCGCTAAATTTCTTGGTATTTCTTAAAGAAGCAGGAGAAGTAAAGGATTTTATGTTTATTGGTAAACCATTTTATTTGGGTTTATGTTTTTCTTTTCAATAAATTTATAACATATTTGTGCAAGTGGTTTGGGTATAGGGATGAGTGTGGGTGGGATTAAATGGAGGATGTGTTGAATCCCTACGCGCAGAAATAATGTCTATATTAAGCTCGGCACATTGTATAAAAATAAGCAATATATTCAACAGACTTTTCAAATAAATTTTCTACAATTGTGTGTGGTAAAGGCAGTCACATGCAACGAAGAATACAAAAAAGTTAACTCAGGAAACTATTCGACACATCAGCTTTAGAAAAGATTCCAGGTACCTATTGCGATAATTCTGAAGTTTGACCGAGTGGAATATTCTTCGATTTCGAAACGTTGACTCGACTGAGTTCAGTTTTGAGGAAAAGAGTTTCATTAGAAACTGATCTTAGGTGCTGATCATATTTGGTTTCCAATTACCTTTAACAGCTTCTGTGGAACTGCGGCAGTGTGTTTTTATAATTTTGCAAGTCTCATAAACAAATCACATTATGTATCTGAGAGTTGTAGCAATAGATTCATGGCTTATATATAATATATATACTGTATACGATTATATATATAGTTGGCGCAACAGGTCTGTAGAGACCCAAGGCCTAGCTTCTCACAACCATTCGTTTTGTGTGAGTTTCATTTTTGGAACGAATGGAAGGGATCTACAATTTTATGCCGATTCCAAACGGCTAATTGAGAAGCTCTTAAGACAGTTATACTCTCGGATGTTTGTCAGACGTTCGCGAGAGGCGGCGCAGTGGAAAAAACCCTAAGTTGGAATTTGGGTTTTTGCGGGATTCGAACCTGAGACCCCTCGCTTAGTAGTCCAACACACTAACCACTAAGCCACTGCGCCTGCACTGGCGCATACCTATTCAAAATCTTCACAGATTCAGTTGAATACAGAATCGAATTACCTTTTATTGCATAAGTACCTACCAAACGTCTGCTTTACTTGCGCTCAACGTTCGTATAGATGCTCTTAGATACTATATATACTATATATAAATGTATTTAGTCACTATAAGGAAAACAAATTGCTTTCCTAAAGAAAATAACCCTCAAGCACTGCGGTTAAAATGTATTTCAGATTGAAAGCCCACTTCATGACCCAATGTGCAATATACATTTAAATTTCTTCCTTTCTTCTTTGTGCCCGCACGACTTAATTAAAACCAAAGCAAGCAAATTTCTCCGCATCAAGCGCCAACAGAAGGCGGTCAAAAAAAAAAATGCGGAAATCTTATCTTTCACAAATTTTATTTCAAAAACGCTACTCTGAGAAAAATGAAACCGCACCTTCACAAGATATCAAATGTAGGTATACTCGTAGGTATGAACGAAAAATAAAGTTTTCAATGTTCAGTGAGTCTTCACAAACGAATAAAAAATGAGAAAAGAAAAGCACTCATCCAGTTCCGCCCACCAGCACTGATCAATGGAATCATCGCACCGGAAAAAAAAAGCAGGGCACGGATTCAAAAAAAAAGAACAAAGCCCATGACCGCAACTTAAGATGGTCATATCTTCAAACATAATTTAATCATCTGGGCTATTTTTGCCATTTTGCCTGCAGGCGACATCCGTGGGAAGACAGAAAGGCGCATCCGGCCAGATGAAGTCGTCATTGAATGTATAACGAGGGCGAATAATACGGCTGCTCCACCGCAATGGTGTCGCGTCCGGCTTCACAGAAGTAGTCGGTCAAACGAAATGAAAGAGTATCATGCTATTTAATCTCAAGTGGCGATTGGGACAAGGACTCTTTTTTGTTCTGTCGCCTCGAATTCGGTGGGTTTTGGAAAGCAAAAACGAAGAAAATTCTAATGTGCGGTTCAGTTCATGGTTTCAAAAATCATTCGCAGGGATAGTGTCATTAATTTTGTTCCTCGTACTCCTCCCATGAGAATATTAATATAATTCATACGTAGAGGGTGGAGCGGTTTGAGCTCGGGGATACAAGCGTCCAAGTTCTTCAAATCAGTAACTTTTTTTATTTATTTTCGGTTCACTCCTGTTTGCTCTATATCACAGCACGTGCATGAAATAGGACTATTTACAATTGGTTTTTGTTAAATAAGGAGTAGCTTACGTGTTGTGGCATTTATTGCATTTAAATTAACTTGCTTTAACTGTCTACTTCCGTCCAGTTTGACGAACTGTTTTAAGTGTGGGGCCAATATTAAAGGAAAAAATCTTCTTCTCTTATTCAGCTGAACGCGTTCATATCGAAAACTAAAATTGTAGGTGAAAGTGTTCTGATGTTAATCGGTTCAATAGATTCACAATGCCGAATGGGATTATTTGTGGAAGTCAGTTTTTACGTTTCTTACGCGGTAGTTATAATACTTTTATTCTTGACATCTGTAAAATACATAACAATATAAATCGGTCTTGAGTTAAAAATCAAAACAAAAAATATTCCTACTTATAGAAAATAATGTACTGTATGAAAGAACTATTTTATTAGTTGCCTAGCATTTCGTAAGATCTGCAAGTACCGACTGTCTATACAACAAGCGCAATAGGAGCATTTCAAAACGCCAGTGCCCTCCTCGCGTCGTTTTGTTAGGTCGTTTTTAAAATACACCCAATAGCATAGTTCCACGCCAAGAACTAGAACCACCTGGTCGTACAAAGTGTTGCCGACTTTGAAAAGTTCTTCCATTCCCATCAAAACTCGCCATTCTGTGAAGAGGATCTTGGAGTTTTGAGGCAGCATGTATCTTTCTCGGAACATAATTCGTCCATACTTGAATGATAGATAGTAAAGTTACGTTATCCTAGGAATTTGTTCACACTCACCCAATCGCAAACTTGCGATACTGTGCCGCTGGCTTGAAATTTCCGACTTTTGATCCATATCTTATGTTTATAGTGCTCAGGCTTTCTGTAAAGTATTTTTTTTTTTTTGTAACAATAATATTCGAAATGATAAGTACTTACACTTGGGGGACATATGTATATCGAATAACTACCACCTCAAAGAATTCTGGAGCGCACATGATTTATTTTGCTGTCATTTTGAAAGATGAAATAAAACGTATGTAATTTCATTTAATTTTATCAAGGTGTGCTAATAAACGCACACCTGCGAAAATGGGGTACAAATTGACGTCCTAAAGTTCTGTTATTATACTTCTCTTTGATGTAGTCGGAATAAAGCCCGACTTTATTTATTTCAATGCATTGCTTTAAGAAAAGCAAACCTCTGTGTGATGAGCTATAGAGCCGTATTTTTATATGACAAAGAAGAGGTACTTTCAGGAATGTATTTAATTTACCAAGCTTGCGTTCCACCTTCCGAGTACTAACTAACTTCGCATTCCAACTTTAACCGCTGTTGAATTCATGTGGCAAAATGTGGGTTACAAAATTGCCAATATACTAGTTTTTGAAATGAAACGAGCCCAAAACTAAAAAATAGAATATCGATATATCGCTGAGGGATCATACCCTAAATTTTAAATTTGTTTCCGTAGCTTTGCAACATAAATAAACAACGACTTTTAAAATTGTTTATTATTTAATTCGAACCTCAGAAAAAAACAAATATTTGAAAATTTTTAACTGCTCATGGCGGCGGCAAGTTCTACTACCAACAAGATACTTCAAAACACTGTTCAGATATGCGCATGTGGCATCCGCACATTACCTCAGTAGAGCGCTGGTGAGAGAATCGAATTTTAAAAATAGCTACCTAATAAGGTAATCGCTACGAACTATGTATGTTGTTGCGCAGAACGCGTAGTTCTACAGTATAGTGTAAAATAGTTATTGTAATTCGATTTCTTAATAATTTAAAATGTACACAACAGAAGTGTCTAGTCTCTGATAAGATATTTTGCTGGCAGTTTAAGTGACATCATACTCGTAGTTTCTCATTCATCATGTAACTCTCGCGCTTTCCATTTGACTGAAGGTGACTTTGTTAGATTTCAAATGACGATGTTCAATATTTATATCCAAAAGCTTTTGATATAATGACAGTTAGTTAAAAAACCCACCTGCAAATAATATCTATTGTAAAATTAACATGAGTTCGGAAATTAAATTATTTCCGAAAACTTTAAACGCCACTGTGACGGGTACAAGACAATGTGTTTTCTATTTCCATTTTATTTTTAATTATTAGGAAATTTGTTACGCAATCTAATATTTGTATGTCTAAACTTAGCCCGGCCCATGGCCATATATACCACGCTAGGCAATTGCCCGTAAAAAACCACCACCAGACTGTACACCTCTATTTTTGGAATCGAAAATCTCGGAGCATCAATTAATGCACTTGATTTACTTGTAACTCACCGATATTTTCGGATTCACCACTCAAAATTTGGGGTTAATGACCAGAAAAATGTACTGTCTGATCTAGACTCATCCCCAACAGTGTTATGCTATTTGTACCTAAAGAGATTTTTTTTAACTCCGGAGTACAGCAACCATGGACTACATCGACAGTGGAAGACATGGGCGCTGTCAAAGAGGGTATTTAATAGCCTAGCTTGAAATTGTTTTGTTCCTTCACTGATTTTGCAAAATCTATCAAACCTACAACTCGTGATCTGTCATAGACCCATTTACTTGAAATAATAATGTTCGAAACTGTTAAAGTTCACAAAACTAATTACCTTAATGACACCCTTAAAGTGCTGCCATGAAGCTTCTGCAAAGTAACAATTGACTTCCAACGCGAAGCTACCCTAAGGCTTCCTCAGCAAGACTTCCAAGTGATAAAATATTATATGAAGTAATAAAGACAACTTAGGTTATTATCGCATTCATATTTCAAGACCAATACATTTTTCGCATATTCTGCAAAAGGAAAACCGAAAACATAAGCATCGCTCTCAAAGCCTAGAAAACTAAACCGATTAGTGGAAGCTTAAGTCCTTTAGGGAGATGATTTGGTTTTCAATGAACATGGATACCAAAGTAGGATGATGGCAGGAAAAGAGAGATTGTCCCTCGTTAGCTCTCATTATTTTCGATAATATAATGAAAAAAAAAGTGAAAAGAAAGAAGCGGGAAAAAGTAAGCCTTTCAAAGGGTTAACTTTGATATGCAGCTATGTTAGGTTAAAGATGATAAATACAAAGTTATCCATACATTTAAATTGTTTTATGGTCATTTAAAATTATCGTCCGTTTTTTTTGCGACTCAGCGTGCTCATCGGGAGAAAAGTATCTGCCCATCAACGGAGGACGCCATTGGTGGCTAATGAGGGTTTTGTGTTTGGTTTTGCGTTAATTAATTAGGCACCTGTGATGGTTTGAAATGCTTTTTTTTTTTATAATGAATTACGAATTTTACGAAGCGGTAGCCCAAATTGAAATATTATGTCAGCTATCATTAATTTAATTGTGTGTCCTCATTTTTTGGATTTAATTAATATTTTGTGAAGTGAAGGCATCAAAAAAAATTAACTCAGCTTAAATTGAAATAAATGTGAAGTGTTGGGGAGTTGATAGATTTTGTCTTTTGTAAGGAAATGAAATATAACCCTTCAGTAAGGAACAACAAATATATAAAGCTTTTGAAAATGTACAATAATTTGATTTTGAAAGTCTTTCACCTCAATTGTTAGATATGCTGTTTAAAATCATATAAATAATTAGTTGAGTTATCACTCACATATGCCAGTACACAAACCACTCATTAACTATTCCAACGCATACCCCTTTTGATCAGATGAAATAAATAATAATAATAGTTGGCGCAACAGGTCCGTAGGGACTCAAAGCCTAGCTTCTCACAGCCATTCGTTCTGTGTGAGTTTTTTTCATTTTCGGAACGAATGGAGGGGATGGATCTACAATTTTATGCCGATTCCAAACGGCTAAGTGAGAAGCTCTAAAGACAGTTATACTCTCGGATGTTTGACAGACGTTCGCAAGAAGTGGCGCAGTGGAAAAAACTCTAAGTTGGAATTTGGGTTTTTGCAGGATTCTAACCTGGGACCCCTCGCATAGCAGTACAACATACTAACCACTATGCCACTGCGTCATAATGATGATGATGATATAAACCGTTGACATTATCCGTACCTACGATTACCTAAATAAAAAAACGAGTAGTTTTTGAAGTCCAGAGACGCTTGTTGTGTTACTCCTGCACTTAATATCGTTGTTAGTTGTTCAACTTTGGGAAAAAAAAACCTTAAGGAAGCGATTTTCAAAGCTGATATCAAATGAAATCAACTCAATATATTTTTCACTCCTTTTCCCTTTCATTACCCAGCAAATAAGACACCATTGCTCATGTGACGAGTGGGTCACTGCACACACGCCAGGTGCAATTTAGTTAATTAAAACTTTGACGAGAACAAGTCCCGCGTCTCTGTCACCACTCAAGTGTGCCAAAAGTTGAACGGAAAATACCTCGCCCCCAGTGGTGATGACACCACGTACATTAACGACATGCAATTTGCATTTTTGATTGCAATTTATCTCATTTGGATTAAATGGAGCCGAAACGTGTCGGTAGAGCGGAGCAACTAGTGTATTACCTTAGTCAGGTTACCGGCGCTGCTAACAATCCCTGTCGACTGCAAATGCGGTTACAACGACAGACATCCTTTGCTGGAATCGAATATCTCTAACGGGTTATGAATAATTTGAAAATAATTACAATGTAATTAGAATCTCCTGATGCATGTAAATTGCAATATTAGGAAAATTTAAATGAGATGTTGTGAAAAAAGGATACCCGAACAACGTTTACATGGCAGATGCACAGGATTTTAATTAGGATGTCAGCGAGGGACTTTGCTATATGCGCGCCACTGAGGTGTGTGATTTGAGGTTAAAACTTGGGGTGAGCACAGCCAGCTCTCCTGTCTTCGTGTCACACGAGTAGTTGTTAGCAAGGCATTTTTATTTTAATTAGTCTAACCGATATGAGCGGAAGGGGCTTATACTTTGACTTGTGTGATTAAAAACAACACGCTTTTGTGTCTTACTTTGCCTCTTTGACTTATTTTAATCAGTGCACTACTTTCTACCCTCACTAAGCTTCCTTTCATCCCTGGAGATAAAAACATGCTTCCCAGATCTATCGACTTAGCGCATTCATGACCTTTTAATAATTACCTCGTCAGCATATACCGCGACCTTCTTGATTTCAAAGAAGGCTAACACAAAAGGAAAAGGAGGAGAAAAAAGCCGCGCCAATCTCATCTTTTATCCTTTATTCTCTTTATCACAGCCTCATCAGACATGTTTCTTATTAAATTCCGCCTTTGGGTTATCACGTGCTCAAGTGGGTAGATGAATGGATGGATTGATGAGTCGCATCACATCTTTCTACGGATTCGCAAGGATTAATTTTCAATGTCACGTACAATGTTGATGGGAATTTCTATTTTGATTACTTCTCTCCATCTATCTGGTGAAGTGTCAGTAAATTCCCAATTTATTCATATCCATGCAGGCTCTGCGATGGTACATGCATCTTGTATGTACTTACTACAGGTCGCACGTACATAATATATCATATCGTTATGCTAAACTTGTCTAGGAATTAACCAATTCATTCAACTATAAGATGTATGTTGCATGGACGTATATGTTGGTGTTCTCGTATTCGAATACATAGATATGTACGCTCGGGAACAGAAACCCATTCCAAGAACATGTGTTAGGGTCGATGGTAGGGCTCACGAATACTCTCGTTATTACAGGGATAATTCATTTGAGCGATATGCGTCCATTCCCCTTAATGGGTACTCTTCTGAGTGATGGCGACATGTATCCTTGTCAATGTACCTATACTTACTAATGTTCCATATTTTCGGTTGTACATATATTTTAATCTTCTGTTTTGGAGCAGTCTGGCAGTTTCTTTTTTAATAATAAAAAAAGGGTTAAGGGTTTGTGATTTATTATAAAAGGAATAGGTACCTTCTCGGTTTCACGTCATATGCTTGACAGGAGGTCCTGATCCCGCATAGCCCGGAATCACAGAAGGCCGATAAGACAAAAACAACATTTCGAATTTGACCGAAGAGACCGAAAGTGAACATTTTGCAAAAGTCCTGATTTTTGATGATAAAAAATATTAAAATATTTGATTACCAAAAACTGAATATATATAAAAAAAAAAAACAATTTGGATTCCCATCCTCTACGGGATGATTTACTGAAGTTTAACTCTGGTTTTTCGAAAACGGTAGGTACATGAAAACTGTCTTCTTTTAGTTCTATTTAACTGTAGTAGCCAACACAAGGGGAAGAGACAATTTTGAACGTTATCACAACTTAAAACAACTGCACATTATTGCTTAAACTGCAATACAATTTGCTTAACGAAGAACAGATTAAAGGAAAAGTAAATAAAAATAAGTAAAAAAAAATGTTATTTGGTAAGTAGGTAATTAGGTGACAAAAAAGATTGCAAATTGCAATATTCAACATAACGCAACCACACTTCCAGCCCCAAGAACCACATTCGGTTTGCATATTTTTTTATTTTATTTTGAAAATTCGCTGCGCCACAGTTTTTCCATCACAATAAGTTATGTTTTTCTCTATCGACATTTCAACTGCACAGCTTGGAGTCAATTTCTTTTTGACATGACCCCTCACTGCGAAGGCGAAATAAATTTCCGGTGACACTTTTTCTCTTGTGTTGTAGCTAAAATTATTTTTTCTTCCTTCGAACTGTCTCAAAGTTGCCTGGAAAGCATGGAAAAAAGAAAGAAAACCTGTCAATTGAGTTTCTCTGTTTTATCAATTATTTATTGCATTGCATAACTTGCTAGTTGAACATTATTTCTTATTTTTCTAGTAGGTACCTACGTAAAGTTTTAATTCTCCTTTCGAAAACTCTCATAATTTAAATAAAGTTGGAAATTGTACTCCTCATCAAGATTTCATTACAATTTTCATTTAGTACTTGTGCGAATCATTGACTTGCAGTTTATACTACGATGAGAGAATGGCGAACAAAACTTTCCGTTTCCAAATATCATGATTTTATGATGATTTCACTGGAGTTTTTCAATCGGAAGGAATGATCTTAAACGCTATGGAACTATGTAGGTTTTATCTACTAAAATTGGGGGATCTAGGTACTTGTTTTCCTTAGCAATTCCGAGTCTGTAGGTGGAGGTTTGTTTTTCCAATATATGTATGGGGAACCTGCATTCCTGCATCCTATAGACAGACACTCCATTCAGTTGAACGCTCTTCCTTGAGTTATAATGATTTGAATGCATGTCGAAGAAAATTGCAATTTAACTGCTTCCTAAATAGATTCCGGTTGACGTGATTTAAGTTGGTGTTCATTGCTTACGAGTAGGTATAAAAGAAAGTAAGAACTGAACAAAAGCAATTCACAAAACCGGTTAATGGGATTATCTATTTTTTCCCTTTTCGAAGGATACGCCGGATACCTTTTTGCCACAGTTCATTAAGCAAATTAAGAGACCGTTTTTAGAAACTGGCGCGAGTACATAATGTGGAAGCGCAGAGTACAATGCTTCCTCACTAATTAGTGATATTACTGATTATAAACGACAGGGGTTATCGTCTGCGAACATCAACAAAGGATGGAGCGAAATGATCGAAGTCCTTGCCACAACCAGTTAATTTCCAAACCGTATATAAAGCCGAATTGGAAATGACAAAAAAGCCCCCCAATTAATCAGCTTTATTAACAGTATGTATGGAGAATCGCGTCACAATGGTTTCATTGATTCAGCTGTGAGCAGTTTTACGACCATAATATATGGTAATCCCTCTATGATAAACAAAAAGTATAGAACGGGGACGAAAACACGAGACAATTAAACATTAAGCTCTTGTAATTCACCATACAACACTCTCATATCAGCTAACACTCATGTCCCACCTATGTTACTGAGGTATGAATAGGCAAAATGTAAACAATGTTTATTGTGGAAAATGTGTAACCCTTTCGGCTTTATCCTTTGATCAAATGACACAGCAAAGGAATAATTTAGTGTTGTTATATCGTGGGATTTATCCCTTTTTGTGGGATTTTCGATGTCTAAAAAGCCGTCCGTGGGATAAAGGCAGCAGCATAAAATCGTGGGAATTTGAGGAATCGAACAAAAAACATTCAAACTATAAATGTTTGCCACAATTTCATCAAAACATCAACATTTCACCATGAAAGAGTGTCCATACAAATTGCTCACGTAAATTGTCATTTATGAAATTTTTCTAGTACCACAAAAAATAGACATATCTGCGATTTTAATACTGAAGGTTAAATTAATATTATTTTTTTTCCGTGTAGTACAAATTTTGCAGGCGCAGTGGCTTAGTGGTTAGTGTGTTGGACTACTAAGCGAGGGGCTCAGGTTCGAATCCCGCAAAAACCCAAATTCCAACTTAGGGTTTTTTCCACTGCGCCGCCTCTCGCGAACGTCTGACAAACATCCGAGAGTATAACTGTCTTAAGAGCTTCTCAATTAGCCGTTTGGAATCGGCATAAAATTGTAGATCCCTTCCATTCGTTCCAAAAATGAAACTCACACAAAACGAATGGTTGTGAGAAGCTAGGCCTTGGGTCTCTACAGACCTGTTGCGCCAACTATATATATATAGTACAAATTTTACTTTAAAAATTAGAATTTTTCGCAAAAAAGTATCGAGGGATTTTTAAGGGGACTAAGTACAGACTGTAAGATGGGAAACATACGCAAAAAATGACTACGCTTCGTGGGATAGAGAGAGTCCTAACAACACTGGTACAGCCCACACTAGGCCCAAAGTATCATATTAGAGGATGAATTCCGACCACATACCGATGGCAAGGATAACAACAAAAATGCCACATCTCGTCAAAACAATTTATTTTGAAATAACATATTATTCCTCTCGATTACAGGCAGAATAATCCCAACGGGCATTTCTCTTTCAATCCATTTTCGCTAAGCACAGCAATTGCACGGTGTGGAAAATCTGATTTCGGCACAATTTCAGCAACACATCGCCCCAGTAAAACAACTATACATACACACATCTTACAACTTACAATAGGAGTTTTTACCAAAAAAAAAAGTGGAACCCCTTTCTTGACCTCAAAAAGCGGCATGATTTGTTATAATACAGAATGGGATATTTGGCAAACTGATGGCTGTCTGTGTACTCCGTCGGAATCTGAGCCTTACTTTTCGGTGACGCGTCTGGTATCTGGATAATCTAGGATTTCCAACGGCAATTGCCGCATGTTCCGACGTAGGCAAGGCCATTCTCCTATCTTGGTATATAGTAAGACGGTAGTAAGCATTGAACTGTCAGCTCTTGTTATATCCAAGTTAAAGCCAAATTATGTGCCGACGATGGATTTGCGAGTGGTTATCGAGGCTCTGCCGAGGCGTATTTCATCCTGTTGTGCACACAGCCGTCGTATAGCTGTCTGTATTCGGTGACGTGCGTGCTTGCCAATATTTTCGAACATGTTAGAGCTGTGGGACTTAGCTTGGTGTACATGAACGCAAATGTTATTGAAGAATACGAAATCGAACACTTCGTGTGTAGAATGTTCAACTTCTCAGCTGTCAATTGCATACAAATTTTCTTCGGGTTTTCTGTTTCTTGGTGAATATGTTGTACATATAGAAAAATCAATAACAGCCGGCAGACAATATTTCGTATAGTTCGCAGCATCCAGGAAACTTTATGGAAAATTTATCATAAGAAATGAAACTTATTCCATACGCATCAGAACGTGATGCAAGCAGCGTATTGTGATGCAACATAGCAAAACTAATTAACTCTTGTGTATAGAAAGCGAAAATCGATATCAAGTCAAATGGGTGGAAACTTGGAAGCTTAAGTCTGACGGACATATCTTTACCTAACAGGAGGATAATAAAGGCGTTTACATATAGTGTGTCTTATACCCTATTCACAGCCAGCCAAAATGCATGTTTTCGTCGAAAACTATAGTCGATGCATACACACCGAACACGTTTACGTTTGACGTTTCTATCAGCTGTTAGACACCAGTCGTGAATCTTCTGTGTACCTACACTATTTTGGTTACAAATTTATGTGGTATTCGTTTGGGCTTTTTCAGATTTGCCCTCAGATTCCAGATTTCGTGTGTCTAATCGAACATAAAAACGCTCTCGCTCTTTTTTGTGTTGATATTCATGCGACTTGAATATGTGTAGTCTTCGACACTTTTCTATGCGCTTTCCATTGACTGGTTAAATTTTATATTAAAACATTCGAAATTTCCGTCCCGATTGATTTCTAAATATTTGCACACAAATAATTTACGAAAATAGATTCACCCGATGCACTGCTGTAGAAAAAATTCACGCAAATGTAAACAAACTCCACCAGATGTCACAGATGTCAAACTCAAATGCACTTGTATTGGCAAATCTGAAGCAAATCTGAGAAAATATCTAGATTCGCAAAAGTGCTCTGAAATCTGAAAAAGATTGCTTTTTTTTTGTACCAAACGAACATAAAAATTGCTCTGAGAGCTCCCAATCGAATACCACATTAGTTAGTTAGCAAATAAAACTTGTTTAGAGCATTTAAAAATAATACTACCTTATCAATTTAGTGTGGAAAATGGTTCTAAGTTGTGAGCTGTGATGAGGTGTGTTTTTTTCAACAACCAAACAATTGGAAGTCTTCTGTTTTCGATTGTTTGCGCGAAAACCCGGTTTACGGCTCGGTGTGAATAGGGTATTAAGCCAAAATAATAACTACTTGCTAATTTCTGTGGGTGTAAGTGGAATTAAAAAAAATCGCACTGCAGCCAAGTTATTTGTATTATATAACCCACATTATAACAACTGAAAAGGGTCACGCCAATACACTTTTATTATGCGGCAGGTGTCGCGGTCAATGCGGAAAACATCCTTCACTGCAAAAAATGAACAAAAGCACTTCATAAGCGATGGCTGTTGCTAACGACATAATAATTGGAAAACTTCCAAGTGCAGGACTTGTGGCTTTTAATATCCTTTATCGTTCCGGCGCGCAAAAACATACAAAATCCAATTATGTTGCTTTCGTTGAGATCGATTCCCAATAAAACTAAATGAGAAAAATTCACATATTTGTCATAAAATTGCTGTGCCATCCACTTTTTGTTCTGTATCCCCACATATCCATTGCTCGCACATACAAAAACCCCTAACATCAAAATGTGTTGCTATTTTTTGCCTGGCGAGTACACAAATATGAACAGCAACGGACTCAAGGCACACGCTTAGTTTGTTTGAACAAATTAAAACATTTTTTGAATAAAAACTTTATCTCACGTACTCATGTACGATTATTTCAATATCCATTTCCGAGAGGATATGATTTCCTGCAATTTTTATTGCGTTGTTGGCTTCGGTTCAAAAATTAAATTTAAAAATGTACCCTGGCAGATAGCTGGGTATGAATATATTTCTCGTCTTATTAAAGCACGCCGGAGCCAGCAATAGGGTTAACGGATTTTATTACGACTGGAGAATCGTAAAAAAACAAATTTAAAGATACATACCTTGGCAACGAATGGAAATCACTATGTTTGTTGTTAGGAGGTGCGCATACGAAATCCACAGTATAAAAGAATAAATAGATCGTTCTCTACTACCCATTCACACTCTATAAACAAAGCGCAGTGACACATGCGAGTTGTCGCATTTTCAGTATGATAGTTAAAATTTTGACTGGTTAAATATTTGTGTGTTCGTTTTTAGCGCAAATCCTGATGGGGAAAATGGAGCTTGCATGAGTCTCGCATTCTAATGACCTGCGAACAGGTTAGGTACATGGAAGTGGTAGGTAATTGGTAAAAGCATTTCAAAGCAATGCGGGTCAGGTCAACAACATCAAATAGGAAGTGGACAGAGTCAGATTACCAGAGCGGCAAATATATTTCGGTTGAAAATGATTTTCTGTGGGGACGACATATTTTTGTGTAGTTGAATTAACACCAGCTTTTGAAGAAGCCTCAAAAATTTCTCTTTGACAATTACATTCCAATGACATTTACTGCTCGTTTTAACATATACTGCTAAAGAAGTTAAACACGTATTTTGTTTAATATGTCCGATTGTATTTGAAAAACCATTGACATTCCAAAACGGTTTTACTTAAAAGCGTGGACAATGCAGTCCCATTTGGAATGATTTTGAACTCTGCACTTGGCTGTGAAAAAAATAAAAAATTGGAAACTACGATTATTTTTAACACTAGAAAAATTGGAACCTGCTTATATAATTTTTAACTATACGCATCGTTATGGCGCACACAATGAAAGTGACTTTAAGGCCCCTCGCATACGGTGCCATACAAAAGGCACAAAACTCATATCAACTATTTGCCGTCCGCATTTGTATGGCAAAGGCGCCGCACGCAGTGAAATACGACTTGAGCAATGTCGGTCAATCATAAGCCAATATTTCAAGTGCTGCGAGCCATGGAAAATGATTTTTCCTGAAACAAACAATGATCGACGGAAAAAATAAAGCAACAAAAAAGAACTATTTTAATAACTCACATCTATACTTCTACGTCTTCGATTTTAATGCGAAACTAAATATTTATTTTTAAGAAATATTTCCTTAAAATTGTTGATCCTTCATGTTTTATTGAAAGACGTCTCGAACCGATTACCATACCTGCCTACATCTTATTCTACGAGCTCTTTCGAAAAATACACACATTTTAGTTACGTATCAGCCTTTGGTCTTCCTTAATATTTTATTCACGAATTTATCTCCAAAATATGATTAGCAACTTCTATTAAAACCTACCTAATTAAGTTTCCACTTGAACGTATGTTCCTTTTGGATTCCTACGAGTCACGAGTCAAGTTTGCATGATTAGTGGATCACCACGATGGATCAAAATAAGTCACAAACGAACCACATCGTACTCCTATAGTGGGAGCAACCAATTAAGGTTACAACTAAACAATACACACACACAACGGGATTGAACTCAAAACCTCCAACTCAAACATATCCCTTTGACAGTAAATATATGCTAAATAAAGTCCCCAAGTGTCATTACAAGTTTAGGCAACAAAAAAACAAAAATTCATGGTAGTGCGTCCATCCAAAGTTAGGCCAAAGAGAAAACAAATGTTTAAGTATAAGTAAATCACCCACAAAACAAACATTTATCTCCCATTCTTTGTCCGACATGCTGTCAATGGACATATTATATGCAAGGACCTAACTCTAGTTAAATTGGAAAGAACTCAAACCAGCATATGAGTGTATCAGTGTACTCTGCGTACAATTCGTTGTACGAGTTCGACACTCGTGGCCGATTTCAAGAGCTTTTCTCTTAGTATACTTGGGAGAATGACAGACTGACAGCAGGAGACAGGACACGAGACCAAGGAGCAAGGAGAAATCTAACTATATGTATACGACGACGTATATTATATTAAAGCAATAACAATATTTGTTCTCGAATAAAAGGGAAAATTGGCATGTTTCCGACTACGACTACGACGACGATCAGGGTGCAGCTTTATTAGGTGGAAAAAAAATATAAATAAAAAAAAAAAAAACACAGTGCAAAACGTGGTATAGCTCAAGAAGTATTTCCCCAAGTAATGGTGAAAATGCCAATGATATCAATGCGTGTTTTATTATTTTCTTCTTTCTGTTGGTTTTGTCGAACGTCATTTATTTTATTAATGATACTCAAACGCTATATGTATGTGTCGCAATATAATAATATTAGAGAACCTTTTTGTCAAATTGAAAACCATCAAAACAGCTTTGGTAGCAAATTCACACCCCCGAGGTCGTAAAACAACAGAGTTCTCTCTCCATTTGTGTAATAAAATAAATGGATGTTTGGATTGCGGAATCGTCTTTTATGGCTTAGTCCAGAAAATGCGAAGATTGTGTAGCCTAAATTCATAATCACTTATCTAGGTATAGAGAGTAGTATTTTGTGACGACATTACGATTACCTTGAAGTGGAAAGGTTAATAGGTTTCTCATGGTGTGTAACACATCCTCATTTTTTTATTTGCATCTATTTACAGCTCACTTTATCACTAACTTAAGACCGTTCACAAAATAAAACATATGACATAGACTAATTGACAATTCAACATAATTCCCCCAGCTCGGGGTGCCGTGAACTGTGATTCTTTGATTTTCCATCTTCCACACAACTTCTACGCTGGGAAGGCAAATTTTAGATTTTACAAAACTCACCGCGGAGATGAAATGTAACCTTTTATAGTACTCTGCATCCAAAACAGGATACATATTGTTTCGTGTTTTCTTTCTACTCCCTATTTTTCGGTACAGCGGTGAAGCATGATACACCTAATAACCTCAGGCCGAAGGCGCATCCTATTCATCATTCTCCTGCCAGCGCATGGATGTGTTAGGATATCGTTTCATCTTGGGACTAGAGGGACTCCTTAAAATACGCATGAAGGTATTCCATGAATCTGCTTATAGCTCGTTACAGCCCGAAACACATCAATCCGAAAAGTGAGGGCGCGAGGCGGTCTTTCGTTTTGTCATGAAAACCGGGTTCGCTGTGCCGGCCGTCGAGAACATCTCGCGTAAGAGATAGTCGCGCTTTATACATAAATAAAATGCAGAGGGTTTCGCCTTCTGCTATACGCGTCTAAAAATAAAGATGTTCACACAAGTCACAGCGTATAGGTTTACATGTCGGGCTGATATTGATTTAAAAATGCGATTAATGACTGTGATTATTCATCTGTGCCTTATTGTTGCTAAGCAAAGTTCAAGTGAAACAGACCTATGGCAACCTTATGGTAACCATTGACGTCAGAGGGAAGTTTGAACAATTAACAATGGACAGAGATCTCAGCAATTGTTAGAATAGATTCTGTTCGGAAGGTCGGCTTATTTTTTGTCAATTATAGTCTTTAATAGTATAAACTCCAAAATCGTTTTATTTAAGTTTATGTAATCATAGAAAATTGTACTTCTATGAAGGATAGTCGGTCGTGTCCAATTTCTCTTTTGAAACTGATTCCTATGTTGAGTTGAATTGCTTTTCTTCTTTGTTCAGGGTTACCGTGATATTACATAGTAGCGTAAACCAAGTACCAAACAGTCGACGTCTATTGGTAGTATCGGATTCCTGTCGAATTCGTTGCCAAACAGGCCAATCATTTGCTGGCATCTCCTGCAAGAAAGAGTATATTTTAATCTGTTTCAGACCGCCTATGCTTTAAAAGTGCACAAAAACACAGCTTTCGGTGACTTTCCGCATAGATGGCGTTAAAATAACAGAATTTCATAGTTAGAAAAGTTCCAGAGCAAGGGCCTTAGCAGAGGCTAGTCCCCCATCGATAGTTTCGACATTAAAGTTAGCTCATGATATGTTCCTTATTATTGGCTTTTGTTTTTCAAGCAAAGGTATCGTTTCCTAGCCTCTGACCGCAGCAGAGACATGTCTGCATGCATTTTTGCCGACCTTTGAAAACCCTTTTGAGCAAAAAAAAACTCTGCTATTCGAGGGTTTAGTCTAATTCAGAAGCTGACACTGGCAAAAATAGTAAAATTAAAAAGCAGCAACAAATCAGCTTGTTTAACAATGAATGTATTAAATCAAGTTCAGTCTGTTAAGAATTTTTTGACACGAACCATTTTTTTTCGACCTCACCACCCAAATGATAGGTAAATAGAAATACTTGTACCCACATGCACCCAACATCTACCAAGCCTTCGCTTGGGATCGAGAAAGTTGCTGGTATGGCCGACTTCCTATATCAACTTAGGCTACAATCTTCCAATCAGAGGAATCTGTTACCCAGTAAAATCAAGGAATTAATTCCTGTCACGTTAGCATTCCGAATCAGAATCCACTCAAACCATGAAAACTCGATGTCACAATATCGTAGTTACGCCCACATAGCCCACCCAAAACCATGTCACATGCTCGATTTCACATGACATCAGCCGTGGCCTGTAGAACACATTCCAATGCCCCGCATCCGCACTCATATCTGGTGGTCACACTTGTCGTTTGTGTGACCCAAATCCACAATCAATTGTCACCTCTTCAATGTGTGGTGCCACCCGCACCTCTCCAAAGTCCCTCGTGGTAGATTAATTGTACTCCGACATTGCCATCAATAACACTGTCTCCACTCCGAAAACAGTTGCGTTCCATTTACGAATTCCATTTAGCGTAATGAATTAATTGTCAATTCCGAATCAATTAAACATGAGCCCTGAGTTGGGGCCACCAACCAAGCTGGGGTTAGGGCCAAATGTCGACGCCAATAATGAAAATTGAATTTAACGATGACAGCTATAAATCAAATACATGGAGGCCATCCTTTCCGGCACATCCATTAAACATCATTTGTGTACCCATACCACACAACAGTGTGTAAGGCAAAACATAACAAAAAAAAAACGCGATAAGAGCAAAATTATTTGGGGGGAATAGATACTATAACAGATTACCACAGCATAATGAAATAATTATTGTTACAACGTCGTACCCGTGGCCACCCCACAACGCGTTTCATACGTTTTAAGATATCACACATTTCCATTTAACCACCAGCCTTAAACCATAGGTTGGTGGGGTGCCTGTCGCTCTGCCATGGGCCATGGCACATGGAGCTCCACACCATTGCATGGGTCGTTCGGCAAGCGAAGGATTTGCGCGTTAATAACCCATGTAGCCGTAACAGCGAAGGGTTTTGAATGGTTAATTGTGTGACACATTTTGTGTGACGTTACATGTACGCGTATGTGTATGTTTGTTATGCCAGCATGAGTTTTGTATCTCCTTGAATTTAATAAACGTGTCAACGTGAGCGATGAGACGGCATCCTCAAAGGAAGCGGAAATTCGTTATCCAACGCAGCCACTTGAGGTTGAAAGGAGAATAGAAATACTACCATCTAGCTGTGAATGCAAACGACAGTTCTACCCAGTGCATAGCCCAACTGTCACAGTAGCAGTTTAAATGATTAGCGTTACACTCGCTGTCATATAATTGCAATGCCATTTAATGCGATTCGACTAATAGCCCGCGGAGTAATTTAATTACGAAGCCGCAGCAATAGGAGACTTCCTCTTCGAGTTGATATTATTCAAGGTCGCTTTCGGGTACATTAATGTTGTCCTACTTTGTACAGCTGCACACAAGTTGATTGACGTTTCGTTGTTGTTTAAATAAAAGTGCGTGTATACATACCACACTCTTAGAAGAGCAAAATAGCAAAACTTGTAGGGATACAAATTGACAATCGGCGAAGGGAGAGCTTTTATCTCAACCAAGTGGTATGAGGATAATTATAACTAACGTATTTAAAAATGCTTGATATGCCAGTCACGCATATTTAACGCAATTCGGTGGCAATATTTTGCTGCTATAGAAAAATTACGAAAGGGATGTTCAATAAATCAGGCATATCTAAAAGTAGACAGCCCCCATTCAATAATAACCAGTTTTAACCCTGTAGGTATAGGTACTCCATGGCATTCAAAATTACGTAGTTTTTCTTTTTTTAAAAAAACGTCAACACGAAGTTCCTTTTCACACAATACTTACTCATGAAGATTAATTTTCGAACATAGATTATTTAGATTCTAGAACATAAAAATATGCATTGAAAGATTTGTTGGACTCTTGCTCTCATGACCAAGGGTACGGAGCCGAAAACCGGGTTTTCCCGAAAACACTCGAAAACGACTTCTGATCGTTGGACTGTTGAAACAAGCAACTTTTTGCAATATTCAGCAAATTCAGCAGAATAGCTGACCGAACAAATATCACAACTCACAACTTAAAATCATTTTCCACGCTTAATTGATGAGCTGATTTTATTTTTGAGTGCTCTTAATTAATTTTGTTTGTCAATTAATCAAACGAAAACTAGTTTGTGCTCAATGTGAATGTATCGACGAGGTTTCGACGATAACACGGTTTTCGGTGCAGTGTGTATAGCATATAAGGATTTTGAAGGTCGCTCAAGAAGAGTTCTGTTCGTCAGAAAAATGAAATAAATATAATAATTAGTAATATAAAATGATGTACAGCTACTAATAAGTATTAGAAATTTGTAAACATTTTTCGTTTGTATGTTGATTTGTAAACGCATCATGGTGAAACATGCTTACCCAATCTGTACTGATTTTTCAGAAAAATATGGTGCTTTACTTGGAGCAACATTTACAAAGTTTTTATTACATTTCAAGCAGCTAACTCATTTCGTTGCAAGCAGCCTTTACTATGTTAGATGCCAGCTCAGAGGTGGGTCTCATTGGGAAATGATTGCTAGCCTAGGAAGATGATATTTTAAACATACTTTAGAACTTACCGAAAATAACCGCAGTAATATATTTTGGGCTATTAATTTTGTAAGTAAGAGTACCTTACGAAGATTTTCAGCTTTCATCCTACTTGGACTGCTAAAAGTCTGAAATATTGGTTTATCTTGTAGGCTATAATAGTAATCTAATAAATATTGATAGATACACAGAGCTTTTGACAAATACAGGGTCCGCCAAATAACTTTTTTTTTTTTTTGAAAATGCTATAAAAAAACCACTGAATATTTTCTCAAATTTCTTTTTTTATTTGAAAGTACAATCCTTCCGGTTAATAATGGAAAATAATTTCATTCAAATGGCTGCCTCGGCTGGCCATGAAGCAGCCTAAACGATCGGTCCATTTTAAGCACATTATCGATTGTGTGCAGCTGTATTTCACCAATGGCTTCACGAATATTGTCCTTTAAAGCGCCAATTGCCTCTGGCTTGTCGGCGTAGCACTTATCTTTTACGGCACCCCACAAATAATAGTCCAACGGTGTCAAATCGCAGCTCCGAGGTGGGCAAATGACATCAGCTCGCGGCTGATAATGCAATCTTCAAAAACAGGGCGCAAAACATCGAGTGTAGCTTCGGCTGTGTGGCACGTAGCGCCGTCCTGTTGAAACCAAATGTTGCCAATATCCTCCTCTTCAATTTTTGTGAACGAAAATTCGTTCAACATGTCCCGATAACGATCGCCATTGACTGTAACGGCCACTCCTTGCTCATTTTCGAAGAAAAATGGTCCAATTATGCCTCTGGACCAAATTCCGCACCAAACAGTGACTCGTTTTGGGTATATCGGCTTTTCAATGTATGCGTGCGGGTTTTCTGTGCCCCAAATGCGACAATTTTGCTTGTTTACATACCCGCCAAGATGAAAATGAGCTTCATCTGACAAGATGATTTTTTTTGGAAAAATCGGCATCTAAGTCGATTTTCAAAGTAATGTCGCAATATTTCCCAGCGTTGTTCAAGCGTATACACAACCATATTCGTTCAGCGGAAGGATAAAACTAATTATCTGTCAAATCAGACATGAGCTAAGTGTTACCATTCGCGAAATAAGCACTAGTTGAAAAAAAAAAAGTTAGATGGCGGACCCTTTAGTATGCCTACTGATATGCTGAGAGCAACCTTGAAACAATAAATGGTTAAAAAAAAAGAGTATTAGTAAATTAATAATCATTAAAAATCTTCTAAATTATTAATTTAGACTCGTGAATTACATATTTCCTACTACTCAACAAGTAAATAATATTTTTCAAAGTTAAACAAGAAACCCAAACCTTAGCCTTTCAGGATTGTCTTCCAAAAGCCCTGTCGATTCCCTGCACAGGCATTTGCATGACAATTTCCCTCTATTGGTTTCAATCAGAGTCAACTTGGAAAATGTTGTTCACTATAATAGAGAAAATTTGAAGTATGTTCCCCAACTCTTGTTTGGGGCGATTGAGGTATGAAAGTTTAAATATAGTTGAAAACTCAAAAGTTTGAAAGTGGTGGTTTATGCCCTCTACCATCCCTGGTGGCATTTTGGAATAAGAATGTTTTCAATTTAAAATTTAATGCTTTCACTATATCGTAGGACGAAAGGACTTAATTGCATTTCATGCGGAAGTTCTTGATTGGGTGCAATTCACATCATAATCCAGTTCATGTTTCTGGATGTCCTGTTATCAGATGGCAAGCAAGTCCTAAGATTCAGAGGTTCATTAAATGCAACATTGTTCTCTTTCTTGTGTGAAATAAGATATTCATTGAGCGATTTATTGAAGGAGACTGCTTTGAGGAGGTAGTTATGTGGAAGTGATGGATTTGCCTCGGATGTAAGAAAACCATGTTCATAAGGTTTTAATATTATAGAATTGAATTATGAGTTCCTTATTAAATAACGTAGAGCTAATGCAGAGCCAGGCTTAAGATTGGCCATACCACTACATACCTTACAGGAACTCATGCAAATATAATACCATGCATTCATCTCCATGCGATATTCAACTTTTTTACTGTGCTTCCAAAAAGATAACAAACTGGCTTTGCCAACTCAAAACATGTTTCCTTGTTTATTGGTGGCCGGATTCTTCAATAAGGCTTAAATTAGATTCCTCTTACACAACCCAAGTACACAGTCAACATACATCCTGGCAATCTACCCTCAAGAGGCTCTTTCATTCTTTCAATTCGAAATGGTTTTCCGGCACTAAAAGTCATTAAGGCAGTCATTCATTCAGACCACAGTGATGATGAGGCTGTTGCAGCTTATCTCTCCCGCACGGTATGCTATTCATAGAATGCGCCCTCACTTCCCATTTATTTTTTAATCATTTTGTGTAAAATTGCTCCTCTGTTTGTGTGTTTTTCATTTGGTTAAATGCATAGGTTTGCAACCCCCGACGACGTTCGCTTATACTCTCATATAATTTACCGAGCCTCCCATTAACCTGTTAATTTGCATTTGGTCTAGCCGTTGCTCAATAGAATCGGGCTTGTGCCCACATGTGCTCTTGTAAGAGGAACGGCTATTGGTGGTGGTGGTGAACCATTTAAGTGGCTGTGTGGGACATTTCAATGCTTAGTCAACTATACGGCTCATTGAAAGGACGAAACCACACTTTAAATGAAAAGAGTTTCAACGCTACTTCATAAGGGGTTCAGTGAACCGTTTCATTATGTGAATATGTGTTCATGATAGCACAAAATACAATCTATTCGGCAGGCCTTCCCTACGCCAAAGGGCAAAGCATTTTCACAGCGGGAGCATGAACATATTAAATGAAGCGTGAGCCGGGTAATTTCATTGAATTGAGTCATTATGACGTTGCTACCGGTTGCTTTTATAGACAGACTGCTAACTGCGTATATAAGTAGGTGTTAGACGTTTATCGAGCAATTTATTCACTTTGACTTTTAGACCTTTTAGAGATTTCACAATTCTTGGCTTAGTCATTTCTACCTTTACTCAGTTGGTTAGAAGAAACCATTCTAGGTTTAGGATGAGACTTTATAATGATGCATGAAATTTATGTAGTTTGGCTGTTTAATTTTGTTGCGAAAGTTGTCGTTCCAATGACGAGAGTAGTTAATACGACGTGACATGCGAGATGAAAACATATCTACACCAGCATTGCTAGATGTCACATTAGAATGGCAGTGGCTGTTCAAGTCGACATTCAAATATTCAAGTGCAGGTCCGCAATAAGAACATTTTTAGCAGGGATGGTCATGAGCTCACTTAGACTTTGTACTGCATGTATTGATTTTTAGATGCCTATGCCTAGACTTGAAATATTTCGCCAGGCATGGAAATGGTATTGATGCCATTTGTGATGTCGTTCTTTGCGACATACATTCAGTTTATCTATGTCACTGCAGCTAATTGAAAGTCTCATTCATTTTGTCAGATGATTGGATGGCAAGTCAAAAGGCGAGGCGAAGCCAGCACCTTTGTGACATGCTGTAGATGTTTCGATTCATAAAACATTATTTGGGCGCCAAACCAAACCTCCTCCACAACAGAAACCTGACGACCAAATAGAACCAACTATACGACCCTGCAAAACCAATAATTCGAACATTGTTTTCCTTTCGTGGGTGAATCGGGGCCGATGTTGGAGTTAGGGAGCGTTATTGTAGTAGCCAGACACTAGTCATTACAGAGTTTTGTCACCAGGAGTGCAATGTCACAATAACAACCTCCGACGTGCTATAGATTTTGTGACGTTTTAAATGGATACTCGGACTAATTTTGGAACCTAATTTAAAATTGCATTTAGTTGTTTATTATCAGCCACAGATTGGCTTCATTTTCAATTTTCAACCAAAGGGCTTGCGTTTGAATGAGTGGTGACAATTTCATTTATTTGATATTTTCTTCGGTACGTTTTTGGTGGTTACACTTTAACCTTACATTTATGCCCCCACTTTCTGACGTGACGTGTGGTCGACAATATTCACGATGCCACTGAAGCACACCTACATGAGTCTTATACCCTATTCACACAGCACCGAAACCTCGTCAATGGCATTCACACCGAACACCAACTAGTTTTCGTTTGACGTTTCAATCAGCTGTGCGACTGTAGTAAACTTCTGTGTTAACTATTTTGGTTACAAATTTCGATCGCATTAATTAACAAATAAAATTAGTTTAGAGCATTCAAAAATAATATTAGCCCATCGATTAAGTGTGTAAAATGATTTTAAGTTGTGAGTTGTGGCTTCTGTTCGGTCAGCTGTTCTGCTGAATTTGTTGGATATTGCATAAATGTGTGTTTGTTTCAACAATGCAACGATTGGAAGTCATTTCTTTTACTGAAATATGTTTGGGAAAACTTCTGTTCTCGATGAAGTTTTCGTGTGCTTTCGCGAAATCCCAGTTTTCGGTTCGCTGTGAATTATAAGCTTTACCTTTGCCATAAAATTTCACTTTCTGCCTCTACTTTCGACAGGGAAAATTAAATTCTACCTAACAATATTCCCACTTAAAATCAAATTCCAAATACCACACAATCCACATACTAAAGGTACACAAGGGCTTCGTATTAAATAGAATATTAAATCAACTTTCACCAAATTGGTGTTCGGTCATGCGTGTCTACATTGAATTCTAGTGTTTACGTACGAGAAGGGAAAAGAAAGTCACTGTTTGCTAAGTGGCTACATAACACGGTCCTCAATGAGACAATGAAGCTAAAAATCATACTAAAAGTCAATGGAACAGGGCATATTTACGAAATTAAGCTTTCAATTAGTTACACACACGCTCGAACTTGATGGGCTTGATCAGGAAAACTTTTAGAAGTGATTTGTTCCGAGTCCCACATAACAATCCCATACAAACAAGGGTTTTTAAGAGGATTCCATAGCAGAACCACAAGCGATTCGAAACAAATCCTTTCTTGATGAAGGGTTGTCTCCCCACTCTCGCACCGACAACTACTCAACTATCAAAACTGATGCAATCGACATTGTGAGAGGTTAAACTTCACCATTGGAACAGCTATACGAATGTGCCCCACAAACAACGACTCTCAGAACGAGGTCAGGACACTAAAAAGAGGAAGAAAAAACCCGATTCATGTCGACGCTTTTCAAGTTTTCTATAAAGCTATATAAATTCTGTCCTATAGGGTATAGCGAAGACAGAACACGTTATAAGAACATAAAGAACTGATGGACCTTATTAGGTGTCGCCTTTTCTTTGTGTCAGTTACAATGGATTGAGTGTCATGGTCGATGTTGGTGAACTACTTGATCTTGAATGCTATAGTGTCACAGCTAAAATTACATTTTAGGATTAGCTGCACCTGCTCAGTTTGTCCCGTGATCAAAGTGTCTAAAATCTACTTCCTCACTCCGCTTGGCTAACAAAATACTTCGATTTTTTATAAAGTTCAATCAGAGAATAATTATGAAAGTGAAATACACTTCAATTCGAATTTCGAAGGATCTCCGTCTTTCACGCTACCTACCCAACAAAATTTCGGCTTTCTCTCGTGTTAGATTTTAGACTAAGCATAAAACTTAGAGGCATTATGTTTAAGAATTTAACAGAGTACATGTTAACCTGAAAGAAGATCCTGCGAAATGAATTTAGTAAAAATTAAAATAGATTTAATGTAAAAACGGGTGAATATCAAATGTTCTTGAGATGTTTATTGGAAAACCCCCGCTTTCGCTTAGTTTAATCAAATTTTGAATGCAATATAAATTTATTAATGGTAAATTTATATTTTAAAAATATAATTTTTAACCTTTATACCTAAATTAAATTTAAATAATTCAATTCAGTCTCAAATGGATAGAAACCGAATGTACATGACGTGTTAATTGTTATTATAATAAATCGAAAAATGTACTTCGAACAATTTTGTTTTACTTCGCTTTTTCTTTTCATCTACTTCGAAATACGATTTCCAAAGTCCGAAGCTCCGAACCCTGGTCCTACCCCTTAAACCCTCCCTAGACCGACTCAGAATGAAAGATGACACCGGCAACTCCTTCAAAATTGAAAGACGGAAAAGTTACTTAAGTCGTTTTCTATTGAGCAGAAAGAAGCTTCCGGGTGAGTCCGGAATCGAAAAAAATCAATCAGATCAGAACCAGTTTTCTTGTTCCATTGGATTACAGAATGAGTAAAAGATCGTTAGGGATACACAATAAAGTGTTCCCATCAAATCGTAGGGTCTACCAAATATCGATCTGCTCTATTTTTTCCAGAAATGATTGGTTTGGACCTGAGCTGAGAGTAAAAGTAAAAGATTATTGAGCCTACGAATTTCTTTTGACACAATTTTCGAATTTAATCAAGAAGTCATAATTCTTAAACAGGTTTCCCCTCGGGCAAGTAAAGCAGTACACAATTTGAGACATTTTACAACTTTTCAGTATGTTTTCACATTTATTTCGACAAACTCCAAACAAAGTTCCTGCTTGAAATTCACCACACCGTGTATTGTAGGACATTGTGAGCACATCAGAGGAGGATCAAAGTTGTTATCCCAGATGCATTTTTTACAGCAGAAAAATGTCTGTTGGATTGATTTCTGATATTCTAATGGAATCCTTCTCGAATGGATTGTAACCTCTGTTCCGTTTTTTTCCCCGTTAGATGTACATATTCGTGTATAACCACATATAGGTGACGAAGCATAATACTGGAATAAACCTCTTAAGCGAGGAATGTTTGAGTAAAAACAAGGAGCCGAGATGTTTTCGTTCATGGGGTTTTTGTTCCTTCGGCTACAGAGTAAAAAACTCCCTTTCTGTGTCTATAACACAATACTTTAAAGTAAATATTTTACAAATAGTTATTGGTATTGCTAAAACCTAGTAAAAGATATATAATTCCTGTATAAACTCACACTCGCATGGCTTAAACGGAAACCCCTTTGCAAATCAATTTTTCTGATGATGAAGACGTCAATGGAAAATATTCCATTAGGACGAAATGAAACCCTTCGAAATGTAGCCAGCCATCTATTTAATGCAAATGTCACACTCTCCTTCTTCCCAGAATGGATTCATTTGGAAAATTAATTTTCATTTTGCTACTAGCTGTGCAACTATATAGGCATATCATGACAAAACTCAAGCTCACCTTTCTACATTTTCCATCATCGCAACGGTTCAAAAATAAAGCAATCACAACCTTTGACATTCATCTGGGAGACTTGTTCCCAAATAAATGTTTGCGCTCGAATATTAAATACTTGTTCTAGTCGACAGAAAGTGCTCCTTTCGATGGGAGTGAATAATTGTTATATGATGAATGAGTTTCAGTTGAGTTCTATAAATAGAAATAGAAAGTATTTCACTTAAAAATTATTGCCAAACTCAAGTAGTCATGGTCGTGGCCAAAGTTCCCTGATGCATTTAAGAGAGAACACCCACATCCGCTTTGAGTGTGTGCTTTATTTGTAGGTATATATTTTCTTTTATTTCCGAACTCAAAGACCATCCTCCACTTGCCAGTGAATAATTGTCATCGCGTTCTTACCCAGCACAATAACAAGCGGGTGATGTTTTGCGAATATTAAACTTGGAAACTTATTCATCTGGACCTTCTTGTTTGCTCTTATGACACACTGCTCAGCATCGTTATTAACGGAGCGGAATTCAGTGGTGACACAAGCGGATAAATCCATGGGACTCTAGTTTGTATTTCAGTTGTTGGTTGCTTATGGAATTTACCCGGTTTGTGTTCATTTGACGCCTTCAGTGTCATTGTTTGTTCCGCTTTTGTTTTCCAAAACAAAGCATTCTTTATGCGGAATGATTTTTGAGATGCGACGCCGTTTAATTTTAATTTTCTCAGTTGTTGTGAGTATGCATGGAAAAAGTTTCTCCGAGTGGAACTCTTTTATGCGATTAAATGGAATTGAGCCGAACACAAATAATTCAAGTTGTTGGTGATTTGTTTTTTCTAAAGCAACATTTTTTATTGTTGTTTTCTATGTTTGCTTGCGGTTGTAGGAGTAGTGTATCTGTGCAATCAGAATTGTCTGACTCGACTGAAGAAAATTGCAAATTGATGTATTATCAAATCTTAAAAATGGTTTCTTAAATAAAAATGTAAGTCGTTCTTGATTCAAACCTCATTCAGTCTTTCTTTTGAATCTTCATTTACAGGTCCGTTCAATATCATAGGCCAATAGCTTCTCACAAAAATTCGTTTTGTGCGAGTTTTCATTTTCGGGACGAATGAAAGGGACCAACAATATAAGCCGAGTCCCAACTGCAAAATTGATAATATTTTTCAAAACACATACTGGGAAGTTTGTTATATGTTCGCTTTGGGATGGTGGGAAAAAACATTGAAGTAAACCCCTCACTCAGTGGTCCGACACATTTAAGCCACCTGAACCCATTTCCCTTTTACATTTCTTAAAACTTAATGTACAATTTTTCAGAAATGGCTTGGACCGAATTTTTGTCACATGCCAACCTTACGTCTTACACTCTTGTAAGAACCAGATGTTGATGTGCCCATAATTTTGAGAACTCGAAGTACTTTGCCACCATTACACCTGTCTACTGCAATAACAAAACTCCTTATTAAATCATGTCCGCAAGTAATTAAGTTTGCCGGCCAGAGTAATCCGGTTAACTTACAATATAATGTATTTATTCAGCATAGACCATAGACAAATGAAATTAGAAAGTCGAGCTCTGTATTAAGATCTCAAGGTCCTTCCAAAGGCGAAATATTACAGGACCATTATTTTTCCTTTATTTGTGTCCTTTATACATTTTGCAATGATATGTATAAGAATTATGGTTCCTACGAAATGAAATTTGCTGTGACATCACTATGCTCTTGCTAGACATGCATATTGAAGAGACTACAGATCCCACACAAGTATACATTTTTAGCTTTATATGGATATGATAAAGGAACAAAGAAACAGTAAAATAATAAACAACATACAACCTCATAAGTGGTGATAATAAAACTTTCATGTGCTCAAGTATATGCTGTAAATACGACATGCTTTTAATGTCCTTGAAAGAGGTGGAGCAAGAAGCGGCTTGGTTTTCTATCCACCTAACTTTTCGCTCCAAAATTTGCCTCGATAACTTTGCTATTGTACTTTTTGTTGTTTCCACTCGTCGATGCCATTAATTCAAGGATTAGGTAGGCAGGCATTTTTTCACTGTCAGTGAAAGGATATAGCAGAGCTGTTTTTTCGGATCCTCCGATGGGTATATTTTTTTCTGCTCTCTTCCCGTTTTGGATGCCTTGCCAGTTGCCGCACGCTGTGTGTATGCTCGGCTGGTAATGAAGGACGACAAATGACTATTAGATGGTAACACTTGTGTCGGGATAAATGAGGTAACTTATAAATAGGGGTTCACACGACACACGCTATTGGGATGAAAAGTGAACGCTTTAATAAATGATCGGTGGATTTGTGACAAAATACCGTCGTACCTAATGCGACCCCGCTCTATGAAAACACTTGCGACACTAGGCGGATTCCGTTTAACCATTCAATTGATAATTTTAGCTCAGTGAAATAAACAACACCCGCTTTGAACATATTGCAGGTGAAGGTGAGGAGGTACCTATAACCCTATTTTTTTTATCATTTGTAATCAATAATTTTTAAAGCAAAATGCATCACTTCGGTAAATTAAATTCTAACAAAGGAAAATAGAGGAAAGGAAAATGGAACTGCAAAGGATATGGAATTCGTAAACTATACCTACAGGTCATGCTCGAACTCGTACACGTTGTGCAGTGCTCGAGCAAAACGAACAAAAATGTGGGTTGACATTCACTTGGAGAGGGGACTTACTGAAGTATTTTGTAAGTTATCGGATTTATACTTTACTTTTGCAAATTCGTAGAAAAGGAGGAATTCTATAAAGACATGCAGCATGTTGTTAGTAGGTACAGATGGCTTAGTCTAGAGAGTATTCGGCAATTCCTATTATTTGTAAGAGCATCGGTAAAATGCACAATTGCATCTGGTATTTAAAAGAACGTGACATTAAGTTGGGTCTTTTGAAAACAAACACGGTAGGCACCTAAGCACCAATCTCTTGGCGGTACGTGAGTAGTAAGGTAGATACAACCCAATTTTGAATGTCTTTTGATGTGCTATACCTACCACGTATACACACATGACAATAAAACTCAAATTAAATTGCTTAATTCTTTCTATAATCAACTAACAGACAGTAGATATTCGATAGAACCGCAGTTTACAATTTGTCTGTAAGCAATGAACACATGAAGACACATCTTTGAACAAACAAGGAAGAATGCAACGACAAAAATCCATTTCCTTCGCAGTTAGGCACATATACCTACATACAGGCATAAAGACAAATCGTTTAGATCCTCTTTGGACGAATCATACTATGGATTCTCTATGCCTATACAGGAGTTGTGCTAACGCATCGCATCCAATTCATTCAATCAAGTCATTTCGGCTAAATAAATTGTAAATGACAATTTCATAGTAGCCACTCAATCGTATGATTAAATTGCCAATATTTGGCCGACCAGAGAATGTGAATCACACTCTGCATCATCACTTTACAATAACTCAATTGATTGGATTCTCTGTTCATCTTCTGTGAAAAAATCTTCACTAAACTGTTTAATGTACGTTCAAGTTGGTTGTATTCGTATGTAGGTACCTACCTACCTTTTTCGCTTTCACATGATAAGTGAACTGTGTAGGCGGTAAATGAAATGAATTTGATGAATCCAGTCCTTAATAGGACCTGAAAGATCTATTGTGTCATATTACTCCATTTTTTGTTAGACTGATTTTGTTTGTTCTATTTCGATTACAACGCAGTTCAATGGTCCGCAAATGTCCTTGAAATCAAGTCAGCAGGAGCACCAGCCCACTACACACATACAATAAAGGAGACTGCTTGCGCAGACAGTAAATTTATGTAGACCTTGAAGACGCGCATTCAATCACACACACTAATGGCGTCATAAATGTTCAGCCGAGGATAATTCTTTCTTATTCTCTTATCACTGTATCGTTTACGTCTCATACAAGTGCAGATATATATATTCCACTAGGTTGCAGGCTTTCTTTACCACGTATCTACACAAATTTAGAATTAACGAGCCCCTTCTCTTCGCCTGTGCTTGTCAAGCTTGGCGGAATGGAATAATCGCTTGACAAATTGTTTGTGGTGGCAGTAAATTATAAACGCAAATACAACACAGATATGAACTAGCTACAGTAGCGCTGGGATGGGATTAAAACAGTGCACGCTGTAAAGGAGACGTGGCACAATTCAAGGGAACATCTGGTGAAACGACACTGAAATCTATGCACGGGCTGAAACAGCTAAATCATTTCGGCGTACACCTACATCTACACACATCTAAGGATTAATTCCCTCTGCAAACAGTTGAGAAAATTCTATTGGAATCCTCGTTAGCCGTAAGTGGGTAATGTGGCCAAGTTAGGTAGGTGTTCGTATTGTACGTGTCATTATACAAATATAGGTATCTTTCTGTGTGCTTGTTTTCTAGAAAATGGGTAAATCAAGCAAATACTCCGTCGTCAATGGATTGAAAATAGAGAACGTGTCCTTGTAGCAAATATGTTTTATTGTGGATCGTGTGCAAAAGAAAACTTTAATCTTTAACCATCTACGTCTCCAGTAAAAAGTGACTTCTACAATCAGTAGTAGTGAATTATTGGTCTCTTATTCCTGTTGTATATTTTTTTCATTTTTGTGAAGCTTTAGGTATATGAAAATAAGGGGGAGGAGCGTTACAACTGCCAACTTTAAGCCTAAATTGTATGTGGTATATAGATTTATTTACGAGAAGAGAGTTACTTTTTAGTCATTGTACTGATGAAATGTTCGTGATTTGAGCGCACTAATGCGAACTGCGCTTGCCCATCTTCAACTGTAAAGCAAAAGAAAACAATTTCAACCGGCATACTGTTATCAACAAACAAACTTATTTATTAGCGACTTTAAGCCTATGCACACACTATTCAGTATACCACTTCGTTCGCTTTTTCATTTTCTTTATATTTACAGCGGTTGGGGCACCCTCATTCGCTCCGCTGTCAATCAATTTCTTATACTTATCGACCAAATGCGACAAGTCGTCCTTGACCTTTTTCTTACCCTGCTTAGTTCTGTCGATTTGCATCCTCTCTATGCGATGCATTATCTTTTGTTTCTTGTTCTTGTCCTTGCGTTTCTGATCGCCTACCCTCTTCTTATGCTCCATTGCCTGTTCCATAATTTTTTTGTTCGACCGCATTCCAACGGAGGCACCCTTTTTGCCCGCGAACCCAACAAAATCTTCCACTTCTTCGGCTGGCGTGGGCGTCTTTGTTGCCACAGCTGCTCGGGATGCTTCAAGGTTCTTGATGTGCTTTTGAAGTTTCTTTTTATCGTCAACTTGTGGAGTTTTTGTAGCCTTTTTCTTAGGTCCGTTCCTCCTCGCTTCCTTACGCTTTTCCAGTTTGTCCTTGTAAGTTGGATTGTTGAGTTTTGACTTTTCAATGCGCTTCTCCTTGATTTTGTGCACAGCACGGTCTTCTATACTGAAGGCGACAATTGGGCGCTGAAAAGATTATAAAGAACTTAAGGTATGTACATGGAAAAGGCTCTTCTTCTGCTTACGTGGACATTTCCGAAGATTGTGGGGTTGTTGTTCAGTTTCCGAAGAGCCGTGAGTGCCTCCTTATGCGTGGTAAATGACATAAAACCAAATCCCTTGGACTTACCTTTGGGGTTTTCGGGTGTTATCCTATTCTCACGCATAACCTTGCATTCGTGTGGCTTGTACCCTGTGTGGGTTATTACTAGATTCCGCAGGTTTTCATTGTCGTAGTTCAGGGGCAGATTGTGAATCGAAAGCCGATTGCGCGAAACAAATCTGGAAATATTGCTGATCAGCCAATGTTCTCATTATGGAGGTGGCTTAACTTACCTGTTTAGATTCTTAAGGACCTGATTCTTTACCTGTTCTAATTTATGCCGCCTGGTCATGTCAGATGCAGAAACACCCTCAGCTGCTTTGGATCCTGTCATAATTAAGCCCTCTCTTGCCAAGTACAGGTTTCTGGAGTCCTTACTTTCCTCATTTGAAGATTTTTTGTCCGCCTGTTGACGTACTTCATCTCGGCTTAATGCAGGAAATGGATCCAAAGGAGTGTCATTTAAAACAAACTCTGTTCCTGACGCTAAACAGAGATCGGCCGATTCTTTGGTTTTGAATTTCACAAATGCAGTTCCCTTAGAATGGCCAGATACTGGATCTCGATTGATGATGGAATAGTAAACGGGCCCGAACTTCCGGCAGACCTTGCGCATATCATTGTCGTCAGCATCGAAGGGAACGTTTTTAATAAAAACAGTACATCCCTCCTTTACGTCGTTGGACAAATGTTTCTCTTTCTGAATGTTCAGCTTGGATTTTATATCTTTCTTGTCCTCATCTTGGTCATCTTCACCCTTGTCACTCTCTTCGTCTTCTACATCAGAGCCACTTGCACCATCTTCATCAGAACTGTCTTCTTCATCGCTTCCTGCTTCGGACTCAGATTTAACCGAAGCTTCATCATTGTCGTCGTCGCCATGTTCTGCACTTTCTTCGGCGCCGTTCTGTTCATCTTCGCTATCTTCTTCCGATTTAACTTCCTCCTTAGGTTCCACCTTCGGTTTAGCCTCACCAACACCTTCCCTCTTTTGTTTGTATTCGTCCTTTCCCAGAGCCCAGTCTGCAAACACGGTTCGCCCAAGAAACTCTTTGCCAGACATCTTCAAAATCGCTTTCGCTGCCTGGTTCACTGTTTCATACTGGATGAAAGCGCATCCCACGAGCTTGCCATCTGGACGCTTCAGAAGATTCAAATCCAGAATTGTTCCAAATTTCTGAAAATGTTCCCGCAGCAACTTTTCTGTGACTTTGTACGATATGTTGCGGATGATTATTCTAGCACGTTTCTGTCGGCGTTTTTCTTTCTCCTCTTTTCGATTCGCGTTGAAAGGATTATTGCGCTTACGCTTTGCTGGCTGTTCATTTTGGATTTCCCCATCTAAACGACGTATCCGGTTAATAAATATTTAAACTATTACAAATCCCTATCATACCTGACTTTTGACTTGTTTCTTCTGTTATTTCCATCGGAAATTTATCTTTGCATAAATATCCTGAACGTTTCCAAAAAAAAAATAATGTCAACTATAATTATTTTGACGTTTCACCCCCAGCACGTGGATTGGCACTTTCCCCATACTGCATACTGCGCCACCCGTCGGTCAAATAAAATAGCACGATTTGTAAACAAACTTTTTATTTAACTTTTATTTTCTGCACACATTTCGTGAAACTCCGATGGAGTCTTGAAGTAGTCTAATAGTAACAGCGTTGTCTTATTCCTAATTTTATATGTTATAAGCGACCAGGGATTTAAAATGTGTTTGCATTCCTTGATTTCGCCCCGATTGAAGGTATAACGATTGACTCCAAGTGGTAAAAGACCTTCGTATATAGCCACATATCTGTAATCACAAGCATTTAGCCACAAATCCAAATCTCGGCATCATCTTACTTACTTCTTTTCGTTTCTATAAATTCGCAGAGGATATTTGGTAATGAAAATCATTATAGCAGCATTAATGGCGACAAAGCCGGCAGCAAAGATCCAAATGTCCGAATCGTGTGCCACCAGACCACCCATATCCAATTCTTGTGCAAGTTCTATGTACTTGTTGTCTGTGGCGAATTTGAAAAGCGCCAATCCACTAACGATTGCGGCAGTGCCTCCGGAGACGATATTTGAAACCTTCACATAATTTTCCATTGGAGCGCGATATATTATCTTGAAGCCTTCAGGGACCTTATCCTTTTCAGCGAACTTTTCTTCTTTCATGTAACGTTTCAAAGGAATGTTGTGTACCGACCTGGCACATGGTAACCTAAAAAAAATACGTAAGGGTAAAACGTTAGTGTAAAATGATTTACCACAAACCTTTTTGTAACGCTGAGCAATTCGTGCAGTCTTCCATTTAAACTTTGACATGACAAGTTAAATGTTCGTAGAAAAATAGACATTAGATATTTTGTAAATAAAATGTACAAAGAAAAATCTATAATCAATCAGCTGTTTAACTGACAGTTAACAATGAATTCAACACATTTCAGTTTATGTACAGGTTTTATGAAAAATTTTCAGGGACTGTTCAGTGATAGTCGCAACTAATGTATTCGATTGGGCGTCTTCAGATTTGCTCTCAGATTTCAGATTCGGGTGCCTAATCGAACATAAAAACCTGATAAAAACGTCACTTGAATATGTGTAGTCTTCGACACTTTTCTAAGCTCCTTCGGTTCACTGGTCAAATTTTACATTAAAATATTCGAAATTTCCGTCCTAAATATTTATACACAAATAATTTACGAAAAAAGATTCACCCGATGCAATCCCTTTCTTTGCTGTAGAAAAATTTCACGAAAATGTAAACAAACTCCACCAGTTGTCAAAGTCAAATGTACTTGTATGGGTAAATCTGAAGCAAATCTGAGAAAATATCTAGATTCGCAAAAGTGCTCTTGAAATCTGAAAAAGATTACTGTTTTTTGTACCAAACGAACATAAAAATTGCTCTGAGGGCAAAAAAAGTGCTCTGAGAGCGCCCAATCGAATAGGTACCATATTATGTCGTTTTCCATTGGGACCACCAGAAATCTTTTTCAGATCTCAGATCTTACGCTGCTAATGGAACGCGCAACGAAATTGATCTGCTTTTATAAATGTATTAGTGCGTTATTTGGCAGCAATGTCAGCTAACAAATCGATATCGATTTCAAAAATGTTTTCCCTATTGTAGATATAAATTTAGTATTTTAGGTGATTCGAAATCTTCAGGTGACGAGGAAGACTATGAAGATAATAATTCCTCCAAAAGTATAGATATCCATGGCTATTGGTGTATTTCGTTATTTTGGTTTTCACGAAACTTTTCGCATTTGGCTTGAAAACAAAGTTTTAAAATGACGTAAAACAGCTGTGCAAAGCATATTGGTATTGTGGCAGTATGTGTAGATCTGAAAAAATATCGAATCTGCAACAAGTGTTCCGAATCGAAAAAATGATTGATTTGATTGCCCAATGGAACATGAAAAGTGATTTAGATCAAAAAAAAAGATTGATTTTTTGTCCGAATGGAAAACGACATTAGTCTACCAATTAACTGAAAATAATTTTGAGTTGTGAGTTGTCAATTTGTGCTGAATTTGCTGAATGTTGCAAAAGGTATGAACGATATGAACACACCCGTTGTAGAAGATATGATACAACATAAATGAATGTACTAGTTCTCTCGCTCTTTTCCGCATATTCAGCGCGTTAAACATATTTTCGTTGACAGAAGCGCAGACAAACATCGTCCATATCCATATCCATATCATTCAGTGGGCTATGATAGTGTATTTATTTTGTCAATTAAAAAAAAAAAACTTTTTACGTTCATTAAAGTGTTTTAAAATAAAGATATAAGCATATTGCTTGGTAGTTGTTAACATGGTCTAAGCTCTAAGTTTTCAAATTATTCTCCTGTTCCAAGGGACATGCTAGTCAATCGAAAAAAAAACATTTTTGCATTCTTAAATATATCACATTAGTATATCCGCTCGCAATGAAACGTTCTGGCAGTTCCGATATTTCTTCTGATTCGAAGCGGTATGACTTCGAAGGATATTCACAGTATCAACAGCAAAATCTACGCCACCATCAACAGCATTCTCAACAACAATTGAATATTCATCAGCAGCAACAAATTCAGGCTCATCAGCATTTGCAGCAACAGCAATTTCAAGCCCAGCAGCAGCAACAATACCAACTTCAACTAGCCCAACAACAGCAACAACAGCAGTATGCGGCTAACCAGCAGTACTACAGTCAGTCACCTTCCTACTACCCTATGGGTTCGGTAAATTTTCAACAATTTGGCCCTCCTCCCCCGCAATCGCCAATTATGTTCAACAGCAGTCCTTCATGGAACTTTATGTCTCCTTCACCACAATTCTACAGTCCATCACCATCAGCACCAGCAACGCCATCACTCCCACCTCTCCCACCGCCCGATATAAAGCCTGAAAAACCACCGCTACCAAGAGATCCGGAGCCAGGAAAAATAGGTGGGGCACATGCATCGGGCAGTAGTGGACCGGCAGAGACACAACCTGCAATTGGGGCTATAAGAGTAAGAGGGTTGAATGGAATAAACAGTGGTTTGTTCTCGCCTTTTAATGGACAGACTCCCAATAGTAAAGGTCCTATTCGTGGCGCCAAGCCTAGTCGTGGTGGTCGTCGAAATCCGCATTTCTTTCCACAAACTTTGGGGCCACCTGCTGAACTACAGAGTCTCACAGAGTATAATGGATTTGGCCATTTAATGGGCGAGGACCAACCAGCTGGACCGGAGAAACTGACTATTTACTTAAACAGCAGCGACACTGGTCGAGTTCAAGTAAATAAAAAGCCTAAACGTAAGCCAATGTCAACGAGATACACCCGAGCGAAGCTATGGGTCCGAGAGGAGGCTGAAGCGGCTATAGCTCTCGAAAAGGAGTTCAATCGGATGCAGAAACGTCCAATGCTTATACTGAAATTCCCGGATCCAGACCTTAATAAATACATCGTTAAGAAGTACTCAACCTCCATCGACAGTGTTCACTTTCAACAGCCGTCAACCCCTCGGTATTGTTTTGTTCAGCTAAAGGAGAACTCTGATGTGAATGAGGTGATAGAAGCGATTCGTCAGATTCCTTTTGGAACAGGAAAAATAAGTGCTGAACTAAAGAACCAACATATGGACGATCAACCAGTCACACCTGAAGAAATTGATCCCTACACCCTGTACATAGGAAATCTTCCCACTCACATATCGGTTCGGGTGGTGAAACAATACTTTCCCAACGCACAACGGATAGATATTGGATACGCTCAGCGAATGAGGTACACACGATATGCGTTCATTCGATACAACACAGTCTCCGAGGCAATGGATTCCTACCGAAAAACTGTAAACGCTTTGTTGGACTCTAGAAGTCTGATTGTACGCTTTCGTCGGCAGAAGGGCAATATTGGCCTACCTGGTGAGCCAAAAATGAATGCGCCCAGTCGCGAGGGACGAGAAGTTCTTCCAGATAGAGTTCCAAAAGTATTGGATACGGGCCTGTGCGGCGAAGAGCATGAGGAAGACGATTTTGCAGAAGGCGACTTGGAGCATTTAGAAGGAGATATAGATGACGAAGAATACGACGAAGGTCCAGAAGCAGAGGAAGTTAAAATTAAGGGAAATATTATCAGCCCTGTTATCCTCGATACTACACTGCCAACGGAATCGCTAGTAGTCAGTGAACCTGCCGTTGAATATAATGTAGAAAGTTCAATAAAAACAATACCTCCAGAAGTGAAGCAGGCAATTGCATCGGAAAATTCGCAGGAGGTGACGTCAAAAGATGAACAAACAACTCCACAAGAGGTGAAAACAATCCCAATCAAGCCGATAGAGGTTCGTAAAGTGTCAACTCCAACGCCAACGCCAACGCCAACGCCAACGCCAGCGTCAAAGCCAACGCCAACGCCTACGCCAACGCTAACGCCAACGCCCACGCCTACCCCAACGCCAACGCCCACGCCTACGCCGAAGCCGACGCCAACGACTACGCCAACCCCAACGCCAAGGCCAACGCCAACACCAACGCCAACGCCCAAAGCTCGTTCAATCACTCCGAAAGTAACTATACTACCTAAGAAGCCTATGGACAAGAAACCTTCGAAACCGGTAGCAACGGATTCGGACGATTCTTCAGACTCACAAGAATCGATTCACTATCATATAATAGACCGCAAAGACAAAGTTTTGCAAGAGGCAAGAGAGTTGATGAGAAAGAGCCTAGCAAATAATGTTTGTAGAGGAAGATCAGAGTCGCCAGTTGTTATTGCATCATTCCCGTCTGAATCCATATGCTCCAGCATTAAACACGATCCAGACGGCAGCAATGACAGCTGCATCAGTTCTGGTATTAATTTGCTCGGAACAATAGTTAAGGAAGAAGAAGACGAAGTTAAAATTACCGACATGGAAGACCCATTTCAAGATGACTACGACTACGATGACTTGGATGCTGGTATGTTTATTCTGCAGTGTTTCATAATGATTACATTTATACACGTCCATCGTCGGTAAGCGTATGTTGCAATTTCTATTTTCGATTTTTTTCCAGAACCCGAGGAAGAAGATGACGAAGACTGGTCTTCAAATGCAGACTTCAATGTTGCTGGCCCCAACTGGGAAGATTTCCGTCGCAGCGAACTGAGTGCCAGAGAAGACAAGCCGGACTTGGCGAACCTCGTCAATGCACAAAGCCCCATTCCGTCAACTCCAGTCGAAGTAATACCTATAGAACTGGAACCAAAATCTGAGATCTTTGAAGACGATGACATATTTGGGGAAAAAAATAAAAAAGTTTCGAATCCATTCTCAGAGAAAGACACTCTACACGATATGTTTGCCCAATTGGATTCGGATCCTGAAATGGATGACGACGACGATGATTTGTTCCGAATGTAATTTATTATTAATATAAGAATTTTGTGGTAGTTTTGCGAACTATTTCTAGCTGTAAGTCGCACCAATGAGATTGTGTGTTTTAATGATTAAAGCGATACCGAATCTGATCTCCGGTTGCACACATAACAGCAAAGGTATGGCTACAAATTATTACTTTGTAAGTAACTCCCTATCATGTGTGCGTATATGAAATATAATTGTTAGGTGTAAAGTATAATAATAACTGTAAACTGTGAACTTAATACTGCCTGCGTTTTATTAAACCCAAACAAAACGACTTCGTCAGTAAGACAGATAATAAAGCCATCTGAATAAGGAATATTTGTCGATTCATCTCAAACAAAGCGACAGGTGGGTAACTAAAGTCCGCCCAAGTGTATCTGCTTTTTTGCAGATAATCCTTCTATTGGTTTTTCTTGTTTGTCGAATTAGTGACCAAATTAGGTCTTAAAAGTAGTTGCTCGACACTGAGTGGCATACTTATTTTGGATTCTGATGTTTAATACGATAACTGTGAACTGCGCCAGCAACACAGTGAAGGAACAACATTTCGACGGTTGTTCTTTGATTTTTCCCAAAGTGTTGTGGATCCGCAAAATAACAACTGTTTACAACAGTCTTACTTCGATTAAGCCTCCTTCCAATTTCGCGGCCTGAGAGTCCTAACTCCTTGAAAGCACCTATTTTTCCTCTTTCTGTCGCTGTCAAAGTCTTGCCGGAATCCATTTTTTGTTTAAACTAAATAAAAACAGTTCTTTCCAACGCTTTTTTAAATACTGTTAACAAAACTTTGAAAAAAATCGCAGATGTGAACCCTTGCATCGAAATATTCGCAATGGCCTCATCCTAGTGGAGCATCTTCTTATACGCTTTTCAAGTATTTCATTGTTTCCAGCCTTGGTTTTTTTATTTACCAGTTTCATGACTTACTGTTGTGAAAATATGTACCTGTTTACAGGAAATCAAAGTTTCCGGGTAAAAAAATTCTAACAGGTATAAAAAGTGGAAATCGATTGCAAAATGCATCGCCAGTGTATGTAATATGCTCAGACTTGCTTTGGTTTTCGTGAATACTTACAAGTAACCGGCTCACATAATTCAAGAAGCCCCATTGAAAATGTTGCATGAAACAAAACAATAAAAATTGATTTTTTCGAAAATTTTATTTTTTAATTAGGTAATAGAAAACATAATATATTTCTACATGTATTTTTCATTCATTCTTAAAAAATAATATTAATAATAACGATAATATTCGGAGTTAAATATTAATTCCGAAAAATATCCTACATAAACTTGTCAATCATTTTTATTATTTTACAAACTATTATACAACATTTTCTTTTTTTATATATAATTTCTTACTATTATTCACTGGATATTTATCTATAAATAATATAGGTATCAACTTTAAAATAATAATACAAATTAAGGAAAATCTTCATAAAACAATAATTGTTATCTTCGAACAATTTAAAGCAGCACGATATGGATTCGTTTTCAGATATTTCGATTTGATATTTTACAATACAAACATTAAGAAGCAACTTTGAATTTGTTACACAAATATTCTAATAGTTTCTTTCAATCTTATGTGTCTTATACAGGTATACTAGGACTAACTTTAAAACTTAAGATACACGCAAAATTAAATAAAAACAAACCATGTGGACAAGATTTCGTACGATTTTCAATGAAATAGCAGATTGCACACACTAAATTTACAATTCCTAGTATCGGCTCCACTTCATCTCGCAAAACTGTATATTGTGTGGAATGTGCACGATTTTTAACAGTTCAGATCTTACCTCAACAAGCCGTTTTACAAAAGAGTTATTAACAAATAAATGTTTAAAATGCCTAAGTAAATACTATAATGAAGGGCTTTCGATGTGTTTTTTTTTTTTTTTTTCTTTTTCTTTAGATAATATTATTTACAAAAGAAGGCACTGAGTTTGGATTCGTTTTGGGTTCTCCCTACTTTTGATGAACGCATATACATACATAAATACACACAATTTTAAATTAAACAAAAAAATACGAACCAAATTATATAAATAAAGACTTTGTGCGATAACAATAGATAATATGTAAAAAAAAAAACAAAATATTACGTGAAATAAAAACAAAATTTAAATAAAATTCTCATGTGAAAAATGTTAAACTAAAGACGATCGATTTTAGCTAAGAATCAGTTGTTTGAAAACAACTAACAGGGCGGTCGTTATCAAGACGTATACTGTATTGGTCGCCGTTCCCGATATGCTTCTGCCTGAGTTCTTTCCTGAAATTTCATCATGGGCTCGATGTTCATCCGAACCTGAATGGAATAAAAAAAAAAAAAAATTACCATTAAAGTAACGTGAGTATATAAGAGTCTGACATGTTTAATAAATATTTACTAATAAATTTTAAGTGCTTGGAAAATGTGCCTAATTTATTTTAATGCGGGATCACTTTTTATCGCCAATCTAATTTTCATATTCTCATAATAATTAAGCGTTGCATTTAATTATTTATAATAGCACTTTGAACTACCAATGTTCGAAGAAATGAAAAATACTAATCACTTTATAGATAAATGGTTTGTTTTAGCTTAACAATAACAATAATTTCGCAAAGAAAGCTGCATTATTAAAATTCACAATGATAGTGTTCAAATGGGCGAATTATATTCAAGAATTTAAACAATACATTAAGCACTGTACAGATTTTGTCAACCTCGTCTATTATTTATCGCTGCAGATGAATGGTGCATTTTTATCTGTAGCTTAAACTTTGAATTCAAGAAACAGTATGCGGTCTTGGGAATTTCCAAAGACGTAGGTAGGTACTAGTTGTAAATACAACTCATTCCATAGTAGAAAAGCTTACTCACTTTACTTTATCAACTTATATCGAGTTACCCAACTGATGCACAGTGCACCTGTATCAATTAGACCAAGCATTGGGCTTGAACGGTCGCTAAATATGTACCATTCAATATTTGGAGCCTCTTTCGTGCGATGTGACGTAATTGGATTTTGTTTGGTTTGGCTACATCCAGTTTATGATCAACCAGCTTGGACGACCTCAGTATTGTTGCGTTCACTATTTGAATGAGCCTGACTTACTTTATGTGACGGTTGACGATTGCAGAGGGGTACCCAACAAATCTTAGTCAACAATGAATTAGAATGAGGACGTTTAAGTTCCCAGTTTTGATTGCCCTATATCGATCATATGGTCAGTTTTTTTCAGTTGACGTCTATGGAGGGGTAGCCGAGGAATCTAGGCCCATTGACAGTTCGTGCATGAGGCTGAAGTATCAAAAGATACGTTACTGACCAATCTAGTTTTTGCGTTCAGGTAACATTTAGTCCAGACAAATCTAGGTGACTTAATTTACCTCACCATGTCTTTGATTACCTATGCGCCTTTGACGTTTGTGAACACCTCGATTCTTGCGTTCAGGCCTTCAGGGACTCGACTTTTCAATATACCTCGTCGTTTTTGGTATCGCTCGATAAACGTTATTTGGCATTTAGGAGCCCATTTTATCTTGGATAAAAATTGCCTCTATTTAATTGGTTTAGAGCCGTATGCAAATGTGATTCATAACAATTTAAGTTACTCTAAAACGCCTACGAGACAGTCTATGCCTAACAAAAAGTAGCACGTAAGCATTTATACAACTTAAATCGCTATGCACCGTGTAAGCAAACGTTCCAAAACTTATTTGAAGTATGCAAACATCATTGGTGACTTTTTTGTGAAAAGCATCAAAATGTTTAAGGTCGATCAGAAGCAAATTACGAGTACGCTCATATTGCAGAGTTTAAAATCAAACTAAAATAGATTTAGTACGTTTAAACATAACATAGACACAAGCAAAACATCTCGCCAGTACTGAGTTTACATATAGATACACGTTTAACAGCCCCAAAGTAATTTTACAAAATTAATCTGATTAATCGGTATTTAGTAATAATACGTTATTTAGTGTACATAGATGACATTTAATCATCATGCAAGACCCTGATGAATTTTTTTTAAGTCGAGATGAAAGTGTGTTAAGTTGTTTACGATGATAGCTGGGCGATAAATTAATCCCACACTAATATAATGCATATTTATAAATATTACACAGTTGTCTAAAAATAAAAATAAAAATAAAAATAAAAAAAATATTAAACAAATTATACTTAAACCAAACTGAACGAAGAGTTTAAATGAAATTTATGCAACGTACATCTTGTTAAGCGTGTAAAGTTGTTGGCAGCTTCAGTGTTTCGCAAATTCATGGCCTGGGATTCACGCAGAGTTCCCCAAAGCTTTTCGTTTCGTTTCTTATACGCGCGTTCAAAATAATGTTGAGTTCTTTTTATAAAAACGTCTGATTACGTAGGTGACTTAATTTACAATGAAGTGGATTTCTCTTAAAAAGTCCATCGAACTTGTTTCAGAGTTAGGTTTGTTCTTGTCCTAGGCTTGGACGTCATTTTCGACTTATTTACATTCATTTCGAATTATTGGCATTTCATTTCGTAGATATATTTGTTATTGTGATGATCATGGATTGCAATTAAATTTAAAAATAATAGTAGACTGCAATTTGGAGATTGTTTGTGTTTTTTGTTTGGCATATTTTTGTTGTTGTCACACACGCATGTACAATTTTCCGAAGAAAATAAACAATTAAATATGAAAAAAGAAATCATTTAAAAAAAAAAACAAATTGAAATAAAAACTATGAACAAAATAAGAAAATAATTATATTCACTTTTGATGTATATTGTGCGCAGGTTTTTTTTTTGTTTTGAGAAGCTGCAAGCTACACATTTAGGGAAAGCTAATAGCTAATAGGTAAGGAGGATTTGGGGCATTAAAATATTCTCTCAACCTCGAGATCTGTGCCCTGCAAAACATATTTGTAAAATATCATAAATAGTAAATAATATTATAGAATAAGATCAAACACAAACAAATAAATCATGCTTTGGAGGAATTTGTGTGCTTGTGTGCAAGACCCCATCAACAAATGTTATCACGAAATAAAATATACATAAAGGGTGCTTTTTGTAGGGTTAAGGTTGATTTTTTTGCTTTTTTTTGTGTTATAAAATAGGCGTGCAAACATATAGAACACATGCTATATAAAAAGGTACCCATTTAGAGTATTTATTCGATTTACGTGCAACCCAATACAAATTGTTCAGTTTGTCCAAAATGTTTGCCAAATAAAGTGTGTTGTGCATAAATATTGCTCAATTTGTGTGTTTTTTTGCCCTTAATTTTGTGCGTATTTTAGAGTGTTTTGTATTGGAAGGATTTGGTTAAAAAAAAATAATAGTTATTAAAATTGTATTTTCTTTTCCCGCAGCCGATGTTTGTACATTATACAGATCTATATATCGATAAACATAGAATTTGTATTGCCTCTGTACAATCCTGCAGATGTTTGTTATGCACATTAAAAGTTAACATGGTGGCCAATAATCTCCTTACGATAAACAACACCACAGTTTACATTTTCCATGGGGTGCTCTTATTATTATAACAAGTTCTTCTCCACATGCTACTTTTTGTATTCCATCAATCAATTGGACTGCAATATTTCAATACCGAGAATGCAACTTAAAAATTGTGTGACAATCTATGTTCATGTTCGTTTTGTAGAAAGAAAAAATTTGACTCTTTCAAATTCACTCACGGTTCGAAAAACTTACGGAAAACTTTTTACAAAGGAGTAAATTCCAAGTTTGTTGTTCATTTTAACCATATTAGATGATTCATCAAGCAATGACAGTAATTGTACAAACACTGGATAATTATTTCGGAAACGGCTAACCGATAATGGTACAGCTGCGCCCGAGATGTTTGGTTTTATTAAATTAAATATTTTTTTTTCTTACACCCAAGTCGTCTTTTTACTGATATCATTTTAGAAAATACATAAGCTTACAATTTTCAACTGCATGCTGTCGGGGTTGAAGATTGCCTTTATACCAAAGTTCACAGTTGTTACATTATTTATTTATTTTTATTACGAAAAAACTTGCCAATTGCACGTAGACGCAAATAAATAAAATTTAAACAAACGATTTAAGAATAATGAAACAAACAGTGCCAACAAATTCATGCATATAAGGAGAAATTAAAAAAATCTACGTTCAGTTGGGATAAAGGACAAATAATCATAAAACTACAGTAATTTGTAAAAAAAATAAGAATAGATAAATCTAGTTAAATTTTGTAATAATATTATTGTTTAACAAGGTAAGAAAGAGAGTGATAGAGAGATATTTAAAATCATGCAAATTTTGCCAAAGCCTTTTTTTGTATAGTTTAGAACTGCAATAAAAATGTTAGTCACGCAGGGGGATATATTAAACAAAACTGTAACCAGTTAGTGCGTTGGTGCTCTATATTATGATTGTTTATAATAATATTTGTATAATTGAATTATTTCCTGTTGTTTTCCTTCATTAATCATATTAATTTGTTTCATTAACTACTGCTGGTTAGTGAAACCGACCATTTATATATTGTTTTGTATTATTTGTTTAAAAAAAATTAATAAAGTATAATTACACCATTTTTGTTTGGCAATTTAATTCATGTCATTTAACAATATATTTAAATATTACTGGTATGTTATTTTAATTTGTTTTAGTATAGAAAGTTAATACATATTCACTTTTAATGAGATTTACATGATGTCATGAACATTCCGGTCCCAAATGATTCTTGTATATTGAGTTAGTTTGTATTATTTACATATTACTTACCGATTTTTGTACTCTATTCATACCAAATTATTTAAAATGAGGAACTCGTGCACTATCATTCGAATCCGATCGTGCCAAGAGTAGTGACAGCGATGAGCTTTTTTAAGGAACAGTACAAAATACAAGGGCTAAATGAACAACCACCATTATCATCTTTGGATCGCTTAGTTTCGAGACAATTTAAACCAAGCGAATAGCTACAAATCTGTTCAGCATTTTCTAAATTCAACCACAACCTTTCCAAACGATTCCACTCCCAGTTTGTCAGTAATATATAACATCAATGTGGAACAATACAAGACAGCACAAGTAAAGAAGGGAATATGAGTAGAGATTCAAGAAAAAAAGTGGATTTATGGAAAGAAAAACTATTATTATTATTGGTTAACATAATCTTTTTGTCTAAACGAGTATGTATATAAGACACCGTATTAAAATTACAAAACATATAATGCAATACAAAATACTGTCGAGCTTATACACTGTCATAGAGAGATTGTTCTTAAACGTAACATACCATTAAATCTATTTTGTTAAGTATAACTTTTTCAACAATAAAACTCTTCTTATATGGATCTTTACGTCATTAAAAGAAATTATTTGTATTATTTTCTACGTTTCGAAGAGATCATGTGTGTAATGTAATGTTCTTATAAAGAATGTTAACTGGTATTTCAAAACACTATAAATTATTTTGGCTTCTTTTTAAAAGAGTTCGTGTGGTCGGTTCCACTCACCTGCATCGAATATCAAATCATCATCATTATCATAACTATTCCACTGACCATGGTCAACAACAGTCTCATCAGAACTTTGGATAACATTACCTAATGAGTTGAAGAATGACGGGACATTCTTACAACCGAACCACCAATGGGCCGACGGCCGTGGGAACGGAGGATCTGCGGAGTCAACCTGAAAAATAAAATCGTATTTAATTTGGTTGCTTATAAATGCGGTTTGAATATTACATATTTAAATAAGGGCATACGTTGGAGGTGCCAATGAGAGTAATATTGCAGTAATGTACTAAAATGAACAAGTACTGGGTCAGATATGGACCACCTTCATACAGACCAACTCAACTATGACAACTGATCTACCAACTGAACTGCAGGCCAACTCATCTACTTAGCTCGAGGCAGACGCTTTAAACTTTGCTCCATTTTCGAATATCATCTTGTAAGATGGAATACTTTCCTGAACAATAATTAAGGCTTTTAAGGAAGTGTCCATGAGCTGTCATGTAGTTCAGCTGTTGCGTAGATAAACTGCAGGAGTACGAAGTAGCCATGAATGACTTGGATGTGGATCATTTGCAAAGTTAGAGATTTGCAATATTCAGCAAACGAAAGATATCGAAGGTGGTGTAAAAATAATCATTAATTATATAGCGAGCAGATTTTCATTTCAAACTTGCTTGGAAGTCAATGTCAGAAAGGAAGAACCGCATAAGTCGTCTTATGTCAAAATTGAGTTACGAACGAATGTTTTCATTCAAATGTCTTTTGCGGTTGCTGCGTTATGGATCATGGAAAAACGACGGAAACAAATCAACAACAAAAAAGAATCGACTCACCGCAAACGTTCTATCGTTGAACCGATAGTACTTGTCACCCTTGAAGAAGTACGTATAACCGTTAGTGTACTGCAGCGCAGCGTCCAGGTTATTTGGCAAGCCTTCCCAATTCGAAATTGGCTTTGGATATGTCGCCTTGACTGGCGGCCTCTTCAGTGGGTCGAATCGCCAGAACTTGCTGCCCTTGTAGAAGTAAATCTTTCCATTGCCACCCCAAACCATAGCGGCATCCAAATGATCCGGAATGCCAGTGAAACCCTCACTGATCTCTTTTGGATATTCGCCATCAACCTGTCGGCCAGAGTACCGCCAGTATTTGGTGCCTTTGAAGAAGTACGTCTTTCCGTTCTTGTATGTGAAGGCAGCATCGATATCACCTGGAAAACAAGAACACATCTTCATTAAGTAAATCTGTTGTATAAGTGGAGTTAATCGTCTTGTACCTGGAAGTCCTGGCCATCCTTCAGAAATGTATTTTGGGTACCCATCGGCCACAGAGTTTTCTGTGAGCTTATAGTACATTTGACCCTTGAGCGCGTATGTTTGTCCTTCATGCGAATTGAATAGCGTATCGACCTTTGAGTCTTTGCACAGCGTCGAATCATCGCGCGGCCTCGTTGGGATAACAGCCGGCTTCGATGTCGTTTTCGGGATGTTGGTTCCAACTTGGTGGCTTTTCTTGCCATACAACGCTTGAATAGCTAACACATCATCTGAATCCAGCCTAAAGACGGGATCAAAGCCGCGATAGAAGGGGGCCATCAGTGCAGACCGTACATCCGAATGACTCAAACCGAGTGAGTGGCCGAATTCATGAGCTGCAACTTGGAACAGATTTGTGCCGCGTGGACTACCAATTGTCCATTGTTCAGCGTCATCAAAATGGGCATCACCACCGTAGACGGGGAAGTAAGCGTGCGCCAAAGTACCACCTGGGCCATCGAATGGATCTCCGTCACCATGTTCACTTTCCTCGAATCTGTAAAACAATATTAGTCACTAGACCGCTGGTGATAGATTCCGCTGTTGACTCACCTGATTTCAATATGAACTGGTCCAGTCTTCTTGGCTGTGAACGTAAGATCTGTGTAATCGCTCCACACATTGAATGCCCGCGAAACTTCAGCGTCAACATCGGGCTTCTTCAGCCTCTTGGGGTATTTGGAGATTTTGTAGGTCAATCCTTTCACCCTCCACCGACTGCCTTGCAGCGCATACCGCTTTGATCGACTGTCAGTTCCGAATCCAACCTTATCCCTCACACCGCACCGTGGCAGTGACATGAATTGTAAGGTCTCATCGTCTAAATCGCCGGTCACATTTAGGCCGGCGAATCCCTGAAATTCCTGTATAGCTTTGGTCCATGTTGAGGCGTCCAAAAGTCCACCATTGGCAGGGTTTCTAGCTCCGGCTGGTAGATAACCGAATTGCGAGAGGTATATCTGTTGAATAGAACAATCTTTAAATAAAAATATTCTCCAAAGTAACAAGTTATTTGCTTAACCATAGCCCCCGCGTCGACTTCTTTCAAACCGCCTAAACAGAATATTAAACAAACGAAACTCAAAATCCAAATCCATGATGACCACCTCATATCAAGTCAATGAAACTCTTTTCAGAAGCCAAGCAATATCTAATTAACTACGATCCGTCGCGTTACCTGATCGATAATAGACTAAAATTTACCAACTGACTGTGGGACGTTGAATTCTAGCCAGCCAGCCGAGCGATTAACATGCATAGCCCGTGTTTGTAAGCCAGCACATGCTGTCATGATTTCGCTAACCGACAAGGACGAATTGGTGAGAGATCGCGATATAAGTGCTCGTATACATTTTGGCGAACGTTTTGGTGATGATCGGGAACGCATAATAAATAGATGGAATGCATTGGAACATGATTGATGGGAAAGACAATTATTGAGCGAAAATAGTTACATTGTGCGAGTTAAATAATTCTGAATGCATTTTAGCGTAAGAACTGCTCGAGGTTACGTCTTCAACGATCAATATCAGTGTTAGGGTTGGAGCTGTGCTATTGAGTTGCCGAGCTTTAATTTGAGTGCTGTGCCCTTGTTTTAGATTAGAGTCTCTCTGACGAATTGACGTTTTTGACGTGTGTGTGGTTAACTAACGATTTGCTTTAATTGTGGTCGGTTGTCATTTCTAGTTTAAGGTTCAAAGACTCACTGAATTGCATTGACAGACTATTCGGATGTGAGTGGATATTTTCTGATTGAAGGACGATGTTTTGGAAAGAAATGGGTTTAGCTGTCGTATGTGTGTAGGCTAGGGTACTTTTGGAGGGTGAGAGAGAGAAACGAACAGAAAATGATTGAGTTTTTGAATTTTTTAATTTGAAATTTTTTTATTCAGATATGTTCCTAACTCTGTAATTCCACTAAGAAACGAATAGACAAGATATACTAAAAATGGGTCCATCTTTCATTGATCAGTGAGCTAGTTTAACGTCACCTTGGAGAAGACTACATACCAGATATTTCCGTTCATTTAAATGTTCGCACTTTTGCGCACAAATAAATAAAAAATTGTATTTATATTTGATCAAAACAGAAAAATTACAATACCTTCGACAGAAGCGATTGCTAAGACATACAAAGACAGCGGGTGATTTTTTAGCTTTACTGAAAACATAGCGAAAACTATTTTCTGTAATCTTGAGTAATGTTTTTCAATAGCGTAGACGAAAAACCGAAGAGTTACACTCCTGTCTTCTGCGTGTTTTCTACGGAAAACAGAAACTCATGGTAACTCGCATAGTTGGAGCTGCGTGATTGCCCTGGTAAATCGCGATCCCGCACGCACGCCAATTTGCTAAGTTACTCATTTTATTATTTTATGACCGCGTTACTAAATATTTGCTTCGCAAAAAAGCTGCTAGGGCAGTCAGTGTTTTTATGTGAATGGGTTGGTTTTTCCTAGGCGATGTGGCTTGTGAAAATATGTATAGTCGGGGCAGGCCCAGAAACTTTTACCTAGCTATTTGGAAGACATTGGACTTAACAACCAGATGAAGACGTTTGAAATCTGTAGGTTAATGGTACAGGGTACGTGATTGTTTGGACCATCTAGTTAAATGAGGATCGCTAAGGTGCCTAGAGTTCTGCCACGTTTTTTTCACAAACTTCTATCCAACTCAACCTAAGACATCCGTATAGACACTTTTGTTTTGTTTGAAGATCGCAAGCGGTGGACAACCTCGAACTTGAAATGTTCCAAAACTCACTTCACCAATTCCTCCGTAAATGCGCCCACAGTTATCATTAGCTTGAGTCCTTAAATGCGTAACTTTCCGTCTCAAGCAAAGGCTGGCAAAACTCACACCTTTTAGTGGAAATACCATATATCCGCGCATTGTAGCACGTGACATTAATTTAGCTCTGTCATTGCAAAGCCGGTGTAGGACAACATTCACGCGAATACATAAAGGAACAAAAAAATTAGATATATAAAGAAATTTGCGAATTGAAAATAAATCAAAGAGAAATAGAAACACTAAAGTACCTGCCCATTCGTTATTTTATCTCAGACAAAGGTTGAGGGGACTCCCTCTTAGAACATGCCTGTGCATTGGCAGTCCATACATCAAAAATATATGAAACAAATAAAGTTCCGTGTCAATCAATCATTCCACAATGCACAGGCTTCTTTTGTCTGTAAAAGGTGCGAGTTAGAGGATTTTATAGTGCATAGCTATTCGATTTTTTTTTCTCAAATCTTCACATCAGTTACAAACTGTTTGAATATATTTTTTGCCTTGCCTCGCACACTTCTTCCTAGTTCTCAAAGAGGACGAAGACTGAATTTTAATATCGATTTTGCTTAGAAAGTCGTTAAATACAATCATATCAAATTATCAATCGATGATAATGTGTGTGGGTTTTTGTTTTTCTTTTTAATTTTTTTTTTTTTGCTTATTTTATGAATAATTTATCACTTGGCAGCAGAGACAGACGTAGATGAAGGTATTTGCCAGAGTGTGATTCACCTTGCTATTGGTATTTGATATCGCATAAGGTGATCAACGAATTTGGAATTTATCTTTTGATTGTTTGATTTATAAGGACATTGGAGATGTAGAGTGCACAGTTTGAACTTAGTAATCAAATTGAGCGGCTGGTTCAATGACTTTTGTAATCGTAAACAGTAATCGGAAGACAGATGGGAACAGTATTTGTATTTGACCTTAGTAAATAAATAGATGGCGCAATTGATGAAGCTCTTCATACAGTTGAAATAACGAACTAAAATTTATTAAAACATTCTGTTTTGTCCTTGAGCATCAGTCCTAAGAAGTGTGGGGCTTCGGCCACTTTTAAGAACTCCCGAGGTATGGTGCAAAATGTGTCTCAATTCGGGAGTTCGGAAGCACTTTCTAGTTCTTCTCCTCGAAACTGTTTAAACGAGCCCAAAAGTAGAACAAACACACGATTGAAACAGACACGTGCGATTCCTCGTCTGATGGTGAACAGGCAGCAGATTAATAATGAGTGTTTTCAAAATAAAAGCAGCAACAAAATAAATTGCGCCACATAGTTAAAACCTGATTAACGTAAAGCTCGCATTGTCTGAGCGCACACGATGAATTTAAAGTGGCCAAAGGGAAGAGCCTTGTTTTGTTTACAAAACACGGATAAACGTTAATCATCCAAATGGTCATTGTTAGTCTTAATCTCGATGTGAAGAGGTATCTTAAAATGGGAGGTTTGACACTCGAATATGTTTGCCAAGCAAATACGAACAGCAGACGTTCGTTGAACTTCGAACTTGCACAATTTGATCCGATTCATACCAAACATAACCCAACTATTGAGAGCTCTTCCTAGATTTCAATCATTACTAAATTTACATGCGAATAAAAACACCTGTTGTTGCCAGAGAACAGCCTAAAATCTAAATAACACTGGGTGACAAGCTCATTTATGTCAGCCTCGTGTATTATTGCTTTCAGGCAGTGATTCGCAAAGCTTAATTTAGATGCTTAGTGACCTCGTTTTCGCTTCATCTGTGGAATACAAATAAGTCCGAAGAACGGAAAGGTAGAGGGAAATATAGTTTCAAATCCTTTTTCCACACGTTCTAGCTGAAAGTTATGTAACTCGCGGGACGAGGTTTCTCGCTCATACAAGATGTACATATAAATACATTTGGTCAAAAATTAAAATAGCTTCATATGCGAATATGCGCGCGGGCAGTTGGAAATTTTAACATGGTTCCCTACACTGGACGTACTGTCCATACTAAATACCTTCGATTGGGCTTGTTGTATCACATGACCATCAATTTGCATACGATGAGTATCAGCTGTGGTGGCTTTCGTTGGAAATGCCGACCGCACGACCAACTGAAGACGTTTACAACCAATATCGGCCGCTTGGGTGAGGAAGTCGACAGCGTGCGCCGGCAGAATAGTTCATGTGCTATTGTTTTAGATTCATGCCTTATTTCCCATGTAGGGTAATGAACTGTACAAAACGTGGCATTCAGTGTTTTGCACTTTTAATTGACTGCAAATATGGTTCGGTTATGGGTAGGTGTTTTCCTGATGTTTTAATATGGCAGCTTGTGGATTTTTTTCACAATAGGCTCCTCGATTAAATTCGACCTTCTATACCATTGAAACAGTGAGCTGCGTACTTTTCAAACGAGTGCCTTTATATGAAAAAACACCCTGAAGAAGTTTAACCTAATTAATTTTTTTAACTAGCGTGGTTCTGGATGCTTTTAACCTTATTGTCGTCAAAATTTGAGGCGTAGAAATCAAAGCTATCAGCAAAAGGTGAAATGTTTTAAAGCTTTCAACAAGTGTTGTCCTCAAGGGCAGCTATTTGTACTCGTACGTGTAAATTTAATAATCACAATACACCCCATGGAATGTCTATAATGTACCTCAGTTGCAAGTACGGGCCGCATCGTTTATATACCCGTACTCGGGGTAAAACCAATCTTCTTCAATTAGGTCAAAAACTCATCAAGATTCCACAGCCTAACGCTGCATTCTTTTCCGTGCGTCAATTACAGCGATGTGCGCCGCTGCATGGTGTGGGGGTGCTGCTGGGGACTTTATGGGTTATTAGACACTTTATGAACTTGACGTCGACAGAAAATTGTAATTAAAAAAATACTGCTATTGGTATATAAAGAAAGGGTGAGTTTGAATGGCATGTCTCACGCAACATACACTGGAGTAGTTTGAATTTTTGTATTTTTAATATCTCGCTCGCACTGTCTGATGAGGTCAGCAAGGTGTGTTCCATATCACTCATAGGCTGGTAGGCAAACAAGTCAAAGGGTATGTGTCGGAAATTTTTCGACTCAATTTTAATGCGTTTCGCGAAACGTTTGTATGCCCATTTTGGACATCTAAATCCCAATAGGGCATTTCGCAATAATGCCACTGTAGATGCACAAAAGCAATTAATTATTTGAAAACAATGTTGTCACGCGAATTCGTGTCTTAATTATTCCTCCTGCTTTTTAAAACGTGTCAAAGCTAACAAGCTTGCGCATTGCGATTCCAACAATTGACCGCGCAGTACCCGTTGTTGCATGACAAAGTTTAGAGAAGTTTCAAACGAATTTTACGGGTTTGAAAAAGAAGTCAAATTTACTGCACGATAAATGTTGTTTATGCATAGTAATCGACATTATTGTCAGAACATTCCGATTCATACTCTGAATATTGACAGCCAAGTGCAAGTCCAAGGTAGGGTGGCGACATTTTGACATTCATTTGGAGGCTATATAAAAAATACTACATACACAATCATGCAAATTAGATGGATATCACACGAACATCATTCCGAGGATGAATGTTGAGACTCATTAGATCAAATGTTGATGTTTGTCACAGCTGGATGAATAGGAAAATGATGCTTTACCATGTGAAATGTATTTATACTGGTATAGTCGATTATGTCGTTTGGACACAGTTTGTCCGTGACTTGTAGTAAACACTAAATGCTTATGCATTTAAATACGATTAAAATCAATTGGCTAAATAAACTTGTTCGAATGAGGAAATGTTCAACCTGCCCTTTCGAGATGCAAATAGAGGTGAAGTACATTTTTAAACACGACCGTGTTGATTGCGAAAATTGGTTGATGATGGAATTTGTCCCTGAATAAAGTATATTTAAAGCTACCACATGCTGTTTAAATTTGTTTAACTTCTTCTTGCGGTTTGTACCTAGAGACATAGCGCCGTACTAATAACAAATTTTAGTCTCGACTTTAAATTTACAGAAGCTCACAATTGCGAAGTTTGTATGGAATATACAGTGAACTACTAAAATTTAGAGTCCAAACTTGATTGGTCATGCCCATAGTCGAAAGAGAGTGACCCTGCGCAGATACGTCACATAATAACACAATTTAATAAGAAATATCCACGCCGCAATATAAGATTCCATACATTTCGGTGTGGACAAACTATCAAATTTTACAACAAAAGCGAGGAATCATGGAAATATCGCAACGTGCGTTTATTTGGTAGATGAATTCATCTGATCGGAGCTCAACACAAATTTAAGAAAATTGTTTGGGCAGCACGAAAAAGATCGGAAAAGTGGAGGTTAACCTTTTTTAAAGTTCACAATCTCAGCAAAAATAATTGATGCTGTTACTAACTCTTACTAACTTTTGTGAGCGTTCTTTTAAGTGCAAACACGGTGCAAAGAAGAAGTAATCGAACAGTCCAAAGGCCAAATTTGCATGAAATTATTATTTTAGGTATAACTGAAGAAATTTGAAGCAAAATACCAGTTTAATTTCTGCCCTCTAAAAGCAGAAAGAGATGTAAAATTTGGCAAAACACGAAAAAGTGGCAGCACTAAATAAAACAATTAATTCGTGTCTCATTATAGATAAGCTGAATGGATATGGAATAGAAATGAATGGGTTATCTAGGTTAATAATCAGTGTCTCTGCAGATAGGAACAAATATTTGGCAGAGTATAAATAGAATGTTTCAATTTTTGCGTACATTTTTAAAAACGTGGTTGTATTTTATTTTTTAATTAATGGTTATCAGCTAATCTCAAAGGTCTTCGGGGAAATCCAGTTAATCAGGCCGTTACGAAATACTATCCCAGATATCGTAATAATTTTCCACTATCCTCTTATAATTGTTTATCAACAAATCAATTATAAGCGCCAGGAATTAAAAGAAACTATCAATTTGAGACTCGGATCACTTAACTGCGCCAATTACGCTGCAATAACATTTCCTCGACAAAATCGCAATAGATCACCTTATACAAAATAACAATTCCAACCTCTCATGTTTTATACAAACCACAAATTGCACGACATTCTCAACAAACCCGTTTTACTCACAGGAATATCTTATAGTTTTCTGAAGTATCAATACTGTTACTGGTTAATTGTTCAAACAAACGGTATGCTTTGATCGATAATAAATCTACTGATGAATATTCGATATTAATGCTGACAGCTAAGTGATTACTGTAATTGTTACAAGCTACGAAAGCAAACATACTGTCCGTTTATATTGCAGCCAATGTAACTTCCATTGAACGGTTTAATTATATCGACGGGGATATTGGACCTTCATTCAGTGAGTTTTTTTTTTTTCATTAATTTAGTATTTAGTTTCGTTTGCTATATGTAATTATTGGCAATTATTTTTGTGGCGTATCAATTCAGCTTTCAGTGGATTAACTTCAGTGTACTATAATTTGTCATTTTTGTTGTCATCGAAAATGTCGATTGTTTATGAGTTTGATTTTTGATATCTGAAGTACATTCGCTTTATCATGTTTGCATTTGGTTCCATTCAATTCAACAGAAAAAAGGCTCTACAGTCACTGACATGCGTCACCTCATCACTGTGACACAGCACTTAGACGGACGTCAGAGAAGACATTTTATGCTGGTAAAGATTTTTGACAGGCGGATGTTGAAAATCCTACTGACGCATCTGAAATTTGTTAGTGAGACCTTTATTGCGAATTGATTTCTATAAAGAAATGTTCAAAATGGAATTGCTTAAAGGAAATGCAAAGATGAAAATAAATGCGATGAAATTTATCAAATAAAATGGAATCCATGAAGAAGAAGAAGATCACCAGCTCAATGAGAAAATTTCTGTAGAAACTATTATCCACTGTTCCGCGCATATGACACACGGATGTTAAGAAATGCAAATGTTCACGTGGTCATGTGACTAACCATATAAAGAATTACTTCACCATTGACAGCCAGATGTTTAGGTGAATTCTAACGCCGAAGGAAGTACTTCGACTTTTATCAGAACCTTATACAGCCTACAAATGGTTACAGAATTTTAAGTAAGCTTTTAGCGACAAGTTAAAGTTTTCAGAAAGGTCTCTTAGACAACTTATTCGATCATAAACATAGCTTCGATATTTCTGAGAAATTCGACTGAAACCTAAAATTGAAACCAAAGGTATCAACAAGAGCGAAAGCTTCAAGACATTGATTCGATTTCATATATGAACAACCAAATCAAAGTTAATTGCAAATCAACAATGACAGGCGATAAATCAGGAAGCACAAATGTCACTGTCACTGCCAAATTTCTACTGCAATGTGAACAAAAAAGAAACATTTACAAAATGAGACTTAACTAGCAGTTTAATATATATTTAATATGTCTGTGCTTAAACAAGTCCAGTTTATGCCAGTTTTGGAAAGGAAAACCTTATCTTGCTTATAGTTGCTTACTTTTATTAATTTATCTCTGCCATTGTTTCGTTACGACAGTGTTCTGCACACGTCATATTATATGTTACGTGCTCTGCATGTGTCTGTATTTAATTTTCATATTTTACGTTGAACATAATACATTTCTTAACGTAGCTCTAAGTAGCTCATTACGCGTCCCGGACATTTAGTTGTATAGAAAACACGCAAATCCACTACGCAGGTACACATTTATTTGGAAATTAACTAAGCAGTTCAATGACCCAGCCAACAAGTTCTGTAAACACGTCTTTGAGTTTGATTTTAAAATAACCGGCGAGTTGAAATGGATTTGCCCTTGTTTCGATAAAGGGTAACCATAACTACACAGTTAAAAAAACGAAAGCTGATTTCGTGTTTTGCCACAATATAATATAGCGGTAACTTCAGTCCCAGGTATTTCATCCACTTCCAATGCCATGCGACAGCAGTTAACAAACAGTTAACAGAAACCATCTCTAATTGGTTTCAAATTCGTCCTCACCGCCATCAAATTCATTCATTTGACTCTCTGTATAAAACATGAACTAGTGAACTAGATTTGCGACTCACTTATGTTGTAGTTAGTAGTATGATTAATATCCACTTAATATCTGACACATTTACACGCTGTGAGTGAAATATGTCGCAGGATATAAAAAATTAGGAACATGGGTTCGTTCAACTGTTCGGGGCGTATACGTAACATTTTTTATTCTTCTATTTTCCCAGGTAGGCCTCACTCGTTTCATGTTGTCACATATATTTTGGGACTCTGACCTTTGAAATAGGTACAGTCTCATTAAATCAGCATGGGAATGACCATTTGTATAAGAGGTTTAGCCTGGTTAATTTGGTAAATATTGCGTCTTACACGCAATGATACATTTTCACTCTCTTTACGTCATTGCCAAGAAAAAAGAAAATTTTCACTATTCCGAAGGTGGGGTAGAAAGTGGACAAGACAGTTGTCAATAGTTTTGCTCTTTGGAGATGGCAAAAAAGCGAATCCAGATCAGTGCGGCGACATGAATGCACTGCATTTTGCAATTGAATGCCCAGTTTGGCTGGTTCACAAATCTTGTGCACGATGGCTTTGCGATTATTTAACTCGTTAGTTTTCCTGTTTACGTTCCGTAATGAAGGCTTTATATAAAGGCCTGCAATCTGTGACCAACATGATGAAATCATTTTTTTTATAAAATGTGATGATACTAATTACTGCGGAATAATGTTGAACACGTTTCTAAAATGGGGTATACATGAAAAAAAAAATCTCAAAAGTACGGGCTACCCTTTGAGACTGAGAACGGAGGTCATTCCCATTCCATTTAACATAAATAATATCAATTTAGTGGCTATCACCAGTCGTGTAGCCTACAATTAAGAAAATGCACGACGGACTATTTATGAAACTGTAGCGCACATGCACAATTATTGCATACAAGCGTTTTCGTTGTTTTGTTTTTTACATTCGCTGACAACTACCTGCACTGCACAGCCATTTAGTCGTAATAAATCCTACAGGCGCATACTTAAATAGCTTGTCTCGGCTGTGAAGGGTCATTTGGCAACAATTGTCTTGAGGCATTTCACGCTCCAAGTTCGTAGGCGGCAGCATTACAGTCTCAGAATTCGTGTAAAAATTCCTCGCAGGAAATCGTTGACTCCCTCGCCTTGTTGTTTGTATATGTATTTCGCTTAGTTTTCGAAGAAAGCTTTTAAAAAAGAAAGAAACAAACTCCGGGTGTGGGAAACAACCTTCACCTCGTCAGAGGATTGAATTTATGGAGTTGGTGTTCCACTTTGACCGGTCGGTAAAAGCTATTTTGTATATTTGTATACTCTTTTCATTTCGCCTTGATTAAATATTTCTGTCTTTCCTATGTTGCTTTTTGTTTCGTACTGTTCGTCTCAGCAATCTGCTCTTGTACATTTGATGGGTTTTAACTACTTTTCTCCTTAATGTTCTCGTTTTCTCTTGCAGAAGAGGAATTTCCCGAGAAATCGTATCTATTTTTGGATTCTGCTTTCCTGGGTAATTAAGAGTTTTTTACCTTGCAGACTTCTTGATTACTTTTGAACATGGACATTCTAATTAAGGTTGAAGCTCAGAAGGGATATCGGTGAGTTTCTGGCAAGGGGTGTGATTACGTCATTCTCACACATGGAGAAGTGATTTTGACGTTCAAAATGCGCCATAGACTTCCTCTCCCGCGCATCTATGTCGTCTAGTAAAAATGTTCCATTTTCTCGACTATTAGTGATCGAAAAAATAGCGGAAACTAACCTTGATTGGGGGGACTATTTAAAAATTCAACTCTTGTCCAGAATCGATAAAATAAAATTATAATTATTACGTACAAACACACAGGTGAAGACACAGGCTACATACGTAAGTGGATACCAAGAAGCATAACGCACGTATAAACCGTTCCTAGAGAACTCGACTTGGCGACGCTATATAGTAAAGAACACGCACATGCAGCCGAGCCCTGCCGAGCATACTAAGTAGATTCGCAAAAAAACAAAACCAAACAAAAGACTAAAAAAGTGACACTCATAGCCGCACTATTTCTTTTGACGAATTCATAATTATTTCAATAAAAATAAAATAAATTTATTTCGCGAATATGAGTTAAGGAAGTGTACTTGTTCTATCTTTCATCTGGTATACGTATGTGTGACAGAAAAGCACTTCCACCTATTTTGGGATGTGTATTCGTATAGCTAGTTTCGTCACCAGAATACTGGCCGGTGGCATTGAAGCGGCCATACTTATAAAACGCCACACAAAGCCCCGCCAAGTAGAATATTGTACTTTCAAGTAAACGTATGCTAAATTCTAAGCCTGATCGTGGCCTGACATATCAATTAGACGCTATTGTTCTGTTCAAAGTAACATTGGTTGACTTTTTTTTATTTTTGTTTTTTTTTTTGCGCATTCTGTCAAACATCGGCATCGGAAATAAATCTCAACTGGTTGCTACTTGCTACTGGTTGCATTGTTAGGCGTCTCATAGTCGAACTGTCTGTGTCTAGCCGCGAACTAACATTAATTCTCGTTGGTTTTTTTTTTTAATAAATGACCAAAGGAATGCACGCGCCGGCGCGGCGATGGTTGTTGATGCAGATTTAGTGTAATAGATACTCTTTGGGTTGTGTGTATGCAGGTGAATTACACTGATTTCGTGGTAATAAATTATATGCCTTCATCATCAGTGGATGGAATAGACAAAAGCCTGCTTTCGATAATGCAATTAGGTATACTTGAGACATGAATTGCATGCAAGCATGCAAGTGCCGATAGATTTCATGATCGGGTGTGGTGATCACGTGCTGCCACTGGTACAAGTTGTCCCCGATGATCTTTGGCAATGATCTTTGGCAATGATCTTTGTTTCCTTTTTGCGTGCCCAGTGTCGATTGTTTGTGCTGTTGTCGGGGGGAGAATTGAATAGAAATTGAGGCTTTGCGGCTTTAGTTCATGGTTGTCACATATTTGGAGAGATCATGATATTTTGTAAAATTACAATTTCTTTCATTGTTTTGGAGGTTTGGTTGATATTTGAAATGCTGTCATAGAAGAGTACCTCAACAAGGCACTTTGTCAAACTTTGGCCCGTTAGGCCTTTGTTCAGCCACTTGACAGCCACAGTTGGTCCTTTCAGTACAAATATTAAAAGAGGTGATGGTGCTTGATTAAATGTAAAATAGACTGCGACTTCAATTCGGTTGCTTGTGCGTATAAAATGGCTTATACGTTTAGACGCGACTTCTGTCCGTAAACTTTATAAGATCATATTCATGTGTCCAAATACAACTTTCTACTTGGCCCCCAAAGTAGCTGAAATCAAATAGGTTACATATCCTCTTCCCTAAAAATTAACGCAAATATCCAAAGACAAAGTATATGTTGGTGAAATGTTATTCCAACGAATTTCTTCGAGTAAAGATATTCCAAGATACTCGACGAACGGATTGGTAGTAAACAGTTGCTCCATTTAATTTGTACAGCACCGTGAGCGAAAAAGCGACATCTTGTCGAAAAATATGCGTTCAATGGCAACACGTAAAAAAACAAAAGCGCCATCTTGTGGAAAACTAACTACACCTCCCTCGGAAATGGTTTTCAAACTGAAGGTGGGTTACAGTGTGTGTAGTGACAAAACGATCGCACAAATTGTAAATATCAATTAAACACACCTATAAGCATCGGCCAGACAAGTTTTTTGTCTACAACAACATTATATGTACAAAAAGACAATTAAAGCGACATTTCTCGTCACTTGCCGCTTTAACGGTGCCATTCAATAACAATTACTGTTCGAATTGAACTTGAACCTCAGTGCATTTAATTCTTAATTAATTCCTAGAAAACTGCACTTGTTCGTCACTATTCGATCAAACACTTAAAAGCCGCTCCAGCCCATTAAATTTTGCAATGATTCACTAACAGCGTATACAGTTTCGGAAAATCACAAATGAAAATTACCAATTTAAACTGTAAACCTCATTAAATAACAGATATAAACGCTTAATGCATCTCGAATACTTCCTAGAAAATCGCTTTTAATTCCATGCACACGTCTTAACTTCCGTCATGGAAACCTTTTCCAGCTTGGACTTTATCCTCACACTATCACTCGATGCACTGCATATATAAAGAAACAAAAAACAGCATCGCATGCCGCATGCCAGAACTACCTGACATAGGCCCGCATGAGGTAATCATACATATTCAAATGAGAGACAAATTGCTATACCACCGAGCGGAGCCGCTGCGCCGCCACCGCAACACAATCACAATGTCAGATCGATGCACAATCTTTGTGCACACGAGTCGGGCTTGCTGCATACTTAATGGATGAACCTTCAACTTTATGAATTGCTATTCGTATCTCAATGGATGCTGAATGCTGTGTGGAATTTATCACGTCCACGTGAGATAAATGCACTTTTCCCGCAACCCCTTTCGCAGAGGATACAAGTCGGATTCAGGTGCATTGGCGCATCTTGTGTAACAGAATTTTTATGTTGTTTTGAGTATAACCACAGTAGCAATGCCAGGATGTCAGCTTTGTGACTATTTAAATTGTGCAGTGTCAGCTTCGTTCGATGCGCTTAAATGAGTTTTTTGTTTCTGCAGTGACCTTGTGGGGTGTTATAAAATAAAACCCGACATTTCCAGTTTACTGTTCACATAGTTACCATTACTGACATATTTCTAAATGAAAAGAAGTTCAAGTATCTAATTTAGTAAGTCTGTTTGACTTGATGTATCTCAGCTTTGATTGGCTCAGATCGGGCAGATGGTCAAACTGACACCCGCCCGACACAAAATGACCTAATCATCGCAGACCAAAGCACCGCGATCTACGCTCCTAAGGCAGAAACCAACATGACCCAGAGTGGTAGACTTATTGAATACTTCATTTGTGTGTCGCTTTACAAATTACTTTAAATTAATATTGTAGCCTATCTGCACATAGGTCGCTGTGCTCAATGGGTTCCATGATGTTATATCGTGGCGCTGTAAGATTCGGTTCATAACATTCTGTTTTTGTTTGTGATCAACTGTGATGAGTATGCAAATAGTAGTTAATTGTGCATGTGCAGCTGGAAAACTAACAAAACTTAATAAATGTTACGCCCTGGTACCTTATCTGCGATCAGTTTGCAATTAACAGATGTAATAGCTTATACTGTGTCTGTGTCAATAGATATTACTTAACTTGAATTTGTGTGTGCCAAGCTAAAGCAATTAAGTATATAAATATAGTGTTGGCTTTAATTGAAATAAAATTCGTCTTTTGATGACATAAACCGGTAACAAACTGCTCCACCTCCACCATAAATCATCACCTGGTATGAGTTTATTAGGAGGTAAAGAACTGCATGCTGCACAAAATGATTTGTTAACTGAATGTTTGAGAGTTTGTCAAAGTAAACATTCGGTTGGTGAATTGGAATTGTCTTTCTTTTGTGTTGTTAATTTTCTGATGAGTCATGAGACAATTAATCCGGAAAGGTGAGTCATAGGCGCGAGCGAAAGTGCCTGGAAGTATTCATGGTAGAGTGGAGGACTGGCGACCGACGACGCCGCCCCGCCGGCCGATGGGTTTTCAATTGAACAATTTATGAATCGGAAATGGCATTATGATTTGTCATGCCTTCTGTGTTGTCTGTATTACTTGTGTGTGTGAGCTTGCTGAGATTTTTTATCTTTCAGTGAAGTGTAATAGTTATCCCCTCAGACTCCTTTTTTTGTGCTAATGGAAAATTGATTCTTGCTCAGTATTGGGTACAATGAATATTTAGCTTGCAGATTAAGTTTTAAGAGCTCTCCCAAATTTTAAAAATAAAAACCTAAATGTATAGGTATATCGTATCAATATATAAAAAATATTTAAGGTGAAGGTCGAAAGTCTGGTTGAAAATGCATATAACTTGAACCCATATGGAATGGTTAGGCCGCCTGAAGAATGGTAGGTGTCACTATTTAAAAAGCTTTGGTTCATACTGTTTCTCGTCAGTCTAGGCAGCTATGGGGTCATTCAATCTAAGTCACTCATAAATAAATAAAGTGTGCTGATTATAATTTTTTTTTCCATGAAGACATTATGCCTTACTGATCAATATTTTAGTTTCGACTCCAAATTTTAGTAGTTGACAGTGTGTGATACTAATATTCATGTTTAGTGTGAGCTCGTAAAAAAAAAACCTTTTTTAGTGTGAAGATTAAAAATGATTATTAGTAAGGGCCAGTAGCTATTTTTTCCATACAAATTGAGAGCTTCCATGAATTTAAAGTCGAGGCTACAATTTGTAATGACTATAAGGCGCAATCTGTCCGTACTTAATTTTTAACGATCTACTCTTGGGATCTACAATCTACATATATCAATTGTCTTCGTCAAGTCAAACAGTTTCTAGGAAAAATACATTTTTGACGGTATGTTTCACTTATATACTTAATCTGAATTTGATTGAACAAATCATTTGTTGCAATTGTGACTTTGTGATTTCGTACCATTCAATGATTTGCGCGATGCAGTATGAAAAATTGACAGACAGGACTATGGTACCAGAACGGTGAAAACAAGGAACAGGAAAATAATGTTATATGCACCTCCGATTGAAACAGTATGTAACTCTGTCTGATTCTGACCTGTTTCTGTTACAGACCGCGTTCTATTTCTGCTTTTGCCAATTCCAACAAGATATAAAAAAAAAAAAAAAAAAAAATATTTCCACTTTCTCCCTTAAAAGTACTCCACTGAATGAAAGAAGTCCGCCCCCAAATTAAAGAACGAAATTCGAAAAGATTTGCAAAGGTAAAACTTACCGCAGCTTGTGATGTTGTTTGAACGGGTGTACTCTCCGCTACCACTGAAGCCGTTAAAACTGTTGCTAATGCTATGAACACACTTTGGCAGGTGATATTGAATACATTCGGAATCCTTCGACGATTCGTTTTAAATAAATTCTCTATTTCGTACATTTTGTTGCGCCTCTTGCTAACCGTCCTCGTGTTGATAAGCACAAATATGTCACTGGCTGTCTCAAACTCGTTATTACTTCTTTTAAGTACAATATCGTACTGTACTCTGACTCCTTACGATCTGTAAACTGTTATATCAAGTTCCTTCCTTGTTTTAAATTAGATCTGAAAATAAACAGACAGACACATCACATTAATGGCTACAAATACAGCTCGATAATATACGGTATCTAAACATCAACTGTCATTCCCTCAACTCATTGCTCCTTAAAGGGCAAACATTTGCCTGTAGTTAGCACATTCATTTAAATAGATTCCACCTCCTTTGGTATTTAGTGTCCTGATTTCGAAAATAGAAACACTAGCGAAGCAACAAACTGCATTGCTGCTGAGGCTACAATAATGAAATGCCACCCATCCTTGGGCTGTGGTCACGTGGCGGAATATCTTTCCATGCACTCGTACCGTAGCCTGGCCAAAAGACAGGCAACGGTTGCAAATGCCAACAGGTTGTGGTATTTCACCTCTTTCTGGCGTTGAGGTTAAGATGTGTGAGGTTAGAAGGGCACCACTGGCGCTGGTGCTAGATGCATTCTCCGGAACCACCTTGGAATTATAACCTCATTTTATGTATTTGTTGTAGGTATATTTAAAATTAGATTGTGGTTGGATAGATCGGTAGGTGTACCATGTGAAAATAGGATAATTTATTACAATCGGTGTAGTAAATTTATTATTTCTTTTGTCGCAACTTTGAGAATCTTGTCGATCGACCTTTAAATTCTCGGAACATTATAGTTTATTCTATTTTCAGAAAATGCAATATTTAGTTGCCTGATTTTGAAATGTATTTTTAGATATCTAGGGGTTTGGTCTTTTTTGTATGATGGAGACATTCGGGAGACGTGTGATAGTTTATGGGAAAACAAAACAAACAGCAGGCATTTGAGTGGTTGTCAACGATGAAGTTGTGTAGGCACATGAATGGAATTCTAAAGGCTTTAACTATTTATATGATGTGACATGTGAGCTTTGTTACTGTATTTTCTGGTTGAAACATTTGTTGCAGGTATATGACAGACGAAAATGAAATCCCTAGTAATTAATGGAGTATAAACTTTAAATTACGACCCCAGACGAAAGAAGAGGTTAGGTGAAGTGTTGTTTGATGGGAGATTTGTATGCACTGGTCCGAGAAAGACCAGGATACATAAATACAACTAAATTCAGCAAGTGTAGTGCTTTCTTTGTGGTACAAGGTTTCAAGTCCAATGCCGATTTATTCACCACATGTAGACACATTATTTAACAGACCATTATATCCCTATATAGGACTTTGAATTTGGTTTTATAAACCCCAGGTAACTTTAGCGTGGAATATCTTTCAAGTTTTTAAGAAAGCACCGCCGGACTTTGCTCATTTTCAACCATGGAAACAAGCTAATAATAACCGCTAATTAGTACCGAAGGGAGGATAGAAACTGACAGATTTTCAAGACAGCCAATGAGGTTAAATATTGCTCATTGAATATTTATACACAAAAACACTCTAAGCTGTCAGCAGTGCTCCTGATAAATGCAACACAAACACCCGTGCTGAGCTGTTAACAATGGCAAATGGAATCCACCCTACAAAATACAGTACTCGTACATCAGGAAAAGCTTTCTCACTTTTGCCGTCAAACTTTAGCACAGGAAAAAAATCTCAAGGTAGATACAAACAAGAATCCAGAGCGCATAAAAGTTCCATTAAGAAGGTGAATTTTCATGCCTGTGTACAAGCAGCTTCAGCATATGTTCCCCACCGAAATTATTGATAAAACAAAACTCCACCAAAGAAGAACAACAGGCATTTACCTAATCAATACTGAGCCAAGCACCAAAAATAAACCTTGACGTAGGTTTGTCATTTTGACACTGCTACGAGTGTTCCACTAAGAGATTACCATATCATCTCAAGATTATTGTCATTCTCATATTAATATGAAGTAAGTGACTAAATCGATTACTCACTCGAAAAGAAACCATATAGGCCTTCAACTGTGCGTTTTGGTAACGCAAGGTCTATAACTCAAATCACCGATAACAATCAGTCGATTGTTTATTAGTTTCGGCGGCTTAAATGTAAAATTTGAAAATTTGAAACACAAAGCAATGGGGCGGGTGATGGTTTTCAATTTACGACTCAAAGGTATTTTTTGTCGCAAGAGCACAGTACCTACGCATGTATTTCTCAATAGATAACACTTATGTAATACAACTTGAGAATTTTCAGATAAAACGCTGTTTCTATACGATTTTCTGGAGCTTTGCAGGTGATGTGAGTGAAACATTTGTTTAATTTTTTCCCATTAGTCTGTTTTGCAATGTTGTTATTTTCATTATCAAACTTTCATTCATATCTGCAAGACAGATAACACAAGTTTTATGTTTACTCGACTGTTTAATACGCTTGGGCAGGCAGACTACAAATATGAGTCCACTTAAGCTAGATAAGGGGTAAAACCAGATATGAGTAATAGTTAAAATATTTTTTTTTCTTTTTGTGAACTTGACTCGTTTTTGGGGGCAGCATAGCTTGAGTAATGTGGCATTTCGAAATTAATTTAGTTTAACATTTACAGTGTAAGACTCTCCCTTTATCGATAAGTCTTGACCCTCGTGATTTAGTTGTTATATTATCTTATCAATGAAATGATGTGTACCTTAGTGCAATTAGTAAGAAGGTACATACGTGCCGTGGCAGCACATATTTGCACAGCAAAAAAGGCCCTTATCGGAATTGCGCACAACATTAGCGGTAGGCGGGTCTTAAGAAATATTTGTTCAACTTCAAAACACCTGCTGAACAAATCTTTTCACAAAGTATTTCTTTGTTTTGTTTAATACTCAATAGGAGCAAAAGTTTGAAGAGAATAACATCTGCATTAAAAATAAAATCCGTATTACATTTAGAAACAAAAAAACTACCAAATTCCTAGAAATAGGATCGTAACCCAATTTGATCAAAAAATATTAGACCCTTCCTTCAGTGCCTTAGCAAAATGTGACTTTAAGTTAAACGACTGAATAAAACTGGAATCACGTCATAACAAATAGAGGGGATTTCTTTTAAGACTGATGTGTCCACAAGAAGGGATAGCTGTGCAACCTTGCTTGAGTTTTTTAAGACCACTTCTCTATAATTCAAATTTATTTTGAAAGTTGTCTTGTTTCCTGAAAATTGTCTTTTTGGGCAAATCTCGGTTCGATAGACAGGCAAAACTTCCGAAGTGAGACAAATCATCCACAAGAGACTTGTTTGGCGTTCTCGACATTATCATTTGGCGTTACATGCCCTAAATGTCACAACTGACTTAATAAGAACTCTGCTCAACAGCAAAACCAACGCGATAGTCCACCTTTGACTGTAGTACTCAAGACCGCGCCAATTGACGTCACCCGATTACTGAAATAGACTAATCGCCTAATAACAATAGTACACAAAGGACGAAGTCGTAATTTTCGCTTTTAATCTAAATACCAGTTGATCGAAACTGAAAAGTTTATACAACTAAGGGCAGAATTAATTTATTCCAATGAATTACAAAATTTCCTGGTAATGCTAATTAATCTTCCGATCAATTAACAAATAAAAAAAACATTAAAAAAAACTGCGATCTCAATTAAATTAATGCTTGTAAATTAGTAAAATATTTTCTACACACTTTGACAACCATTTCAACTCAAGATCAATCATATAACATTTTACAAATATGAGATAGGATAATTCCTCAAAAATCGCTTTCCTGGGTTCTAAAAATGCATGCAATATTTTTTGTTTGAAAACTATTTCAAATTATTTTTACGTAGATACATTTTCATGGTAAGACCTGACAACGATCAATATAGTAATAAAATTATTACAAATATTCTAACAAATAGAAAATGCTCCATTTAATGAGTAAACTCAAATGACCTCATCCCAAAGCAGGAAACTCTGTTATATGATCTGAAGCCATAAACCGAAATTACCGTCATTACTCTCCAGATGCAAATTGAAAATCAGCCCAAAAGATTGTTGAAAATTCATCGAAATCCAATCAAGTGAGTCAACTATTAGTGTTGGCAATAATGCCAAACGAACAAAGAACAAAGGCCATCAAAATGATTTGTCTGAGGTTTGCTTCTTATTAGTTTCTGGAACGTTGACAATAATTCTTAACAGACATTTACTTTTAAAACCATTCAACTGACAAGCTGACAATTAAGATCGTAAAAAGGGACAACAGCTATTGTCACTCACTTGACAAAGGAGAGCCACCTAAGTAGCGGACACACATAATCGTATGGGGCTTAAAAACTAGTATCCAGCTCAATACTGTAATAACGCGAATTTCCATCAGACTGAGGAAGCTGTTTACAAAAGTAATGATGCCGCTCTAGTGGAGCTAATGGAACCTCCTCCTCCCTGTAGTATGTTTATTAACATTCCATTTACTCACTGATTATATGTAGAAGCACAGCATCTGCTGTGTGACTTTTATCTCAAACAAGGCATCTGGCATCTGCAGCGCTAGTGCAAGTGGTGCCCGGCAAGATCATCGAACTTTCTTAAGGAACAAGACACAACCGATTTCGCACTGCACACTCGCTTTAAAAATATTTTAATACAAATATTCGAACACAAAACGCCTTTATCCACTTGTGATGAATCTCTATGTCTATTTGCAATCGTCAGACTTCCTGGAGCGGAATTTCTTTATGAAAGTGCACATCAGATTCGGAGTCGATCGACTGTCACCAAAAACACTCTTTTATTTTATCAATTCGTACTTGTGTATCTAATGAATTTCGCGATAGCAGTTCGTGTGTTAAATCGAAACCCGAGACCCGAGATACTCTAGACTCAACTGATCGGTCGGCGACTAAATTAGCAACTGATCGATTAAAGCTCGCCGCGAATCACATAAAAGCTTCGGAGCAGGCACTGACTGACTGGATTGGATAAGTCGTTGCGTATGTGTTTTTTTTTTTTTTTGGTTATAGACAAACCGATGGAGCAAAGTAAATGTAGATACTTCGTCTGTGCGATCGTTTGTGTGTTGCAGATTTTTCAGTATGCCGTTTATGTGGGAATTTTTTGAGTATACTCGTTTACTACCTCTAGCGCGTTGCTCTCCTTGCTTTGGCGAAAACTCTCACGACTCACGAGTGATGCGGTAAAGTGGGTTTTGTTTTGTTTGTTGGGCTCTGCCGGCGCTCGGCAGTTGTGGCTGGCTGGGGATGGGGAGGCCGCTCTCTTTCATGTGTTGAACTATTGGTCGGAACTGAGAATGAATAATCGCTGGATTCTTGGAATTGCGGAGTTTGTCACAAGCAGTATCTGCGTTTTTTTTATCTGTTTATATTTCTCCGGTCTTTGTGATATCGATGACTCGGAGGTAGAGACTTATGATTTACATTTTGTATATTATTTATTTTTATTTTTATTGCTTCCTTCAATCGAGGTGGAATGAAATGTCGGCCAGGTTACGTTTGAATGTGGCATTTTGCGGTTTTTGGTTTGGTGGGTGTTACATTTTTCATCAGATTTTCAGCGGTAAAATGGGTATACCTAATATCATTCATTCGAAAACTAATTCGAAGTAAATTGCCTTATGTTTTGTAACTGAAATTAATTTTGAACCAACGCCAAAAGCTGTGTGTTTCTTATCAACCAATAACTTAAGGTAGGTGATTCGACGAAATATCGAATGAGGTAAAAGTCGGCATTCGAAGTTCAAAGCAAGGATCTTTTCAATTTTAATGTTTGATATTTGTAAGTGATCTGACCATAGCTTTGAAAATTCTATAATAGTTGACAGCAACCAAAATTCGACGTCATAGTTCGTCGCATAACCTGCCTAGGGAAATTTGCCGAAGTAAATTGCCTTATGTTTTGTAACGGAAATTAATTTTGAACCAACGCCAAAAGCTGTGTGTTTCTTATCAACCAATAACTTAAGGTAGGTGATTCGACGAAATATCGAATGAGGTAAAAGTCGGCATTCGAAGTTCAAAGCAAGGATCTTTTCAATTTTAATGTTTGATATTTGTAAGTGATCTGACCATAGCTTTGAAAATTCTATAATAGTTGACAGCAACCAAAAGTCGACGTCATAGTTCGTCGCACAACCTGCCTAGGAAAATTTGCCTTTCAAAACTTTACTGCAGGGATACTTACTATGGGATTTGTTAACCAGGAGTCGACACACTTAGCACCGTACTTATAACAAATTTTAGTCTCGACCTTAAATTTACGGAAGCTCACAATTGCAAAATTTTAATGGATCATGTTACTAAAATTTTTTTTTATTGGAAGGGCACTTTATAATTGGACCAACTCCTTTGCAGCCTGTATACTTTTTGATCGTTCTTATATATTGTTTTGGAATATCTATGGATCAACGAATCGAAAACTTGCAACCAGACTTTCGATATGAAATCCATTTGGCTGAAAGCTATGATTGCCTTTGTTTGCCGGTGTACTATTTCAAAATATCCTTTCAATTTTTTAGCTCACTAAAAACTAAACTTAATCAACGAAATACAATATTTGTTAGCAAAAACTTGTAAAATGTTCGATAAGTATAAGGTTTCATTTAAAAAATTCTCAAGAACTTTACTAAAAAAATTAATGGTGCTTGATATCAGCTTTGTCAACTAGCTTCTCATTATCTCTTACAACTTAATAAATTCCTTAAATTTTTTGTATAGAAATATTCATATTTTCGACACAATGACTTCTATTTGCTGTTCATATAATACCGCATATAAGTCTCACCATATTTACTAAGTTTAAAATGAATACTTTCGTTCTAACTCAGAACTTCCGGTCGTTAATAAACACTCACCCACAATCTGGTTAACGTATCTTTATGATAATTACCGATTATTGTACGAGATTCACCACCCCGATCGAGATGAATCAGAGAAACATTCCAAGAAAGCTAAACCAACTTTTCTACTATGGAATAAGCTAATGAACTGTTTGTAAGCCAAATTACACACGCGGATTAACTATTGTGGATTACAAATTGGATTACGGTTTAACTCATATGCATATACGTTTTGCCCATGACTTTCATTCAGAATTGAATATTGAATGAATAAATTAAATAAATAAAATACTAAGAATGTGTGTCCTATGGCTGGCATATTTAAACCGGTTTTAATTTAGCATCATTATGGTGAAAAGCTAAGTGATGTTTTTAGGGTAGACATTTAAAGGTTCGAGTGTGTACAATATTGAGCTAAGTTGGGTTATGAAGTTATACATTCCATTTTGCTAATAAAACTTGTTAGGACTAGTGAAACAAGTTGTAACTATTTTAATATGCAAAAATCAACACAAAAATTGTGTTTGTTTTGTATTGGTTTATTCTGACGGTATTGATAGTTGAGTATCTTAGTGTTTATTATAATACTTACGTATATATTGAAAGTTATGGTTCGGGTTTTTGAAAAAATACAGAGAATAACCACATTTTTATAGGTGTGTAGTCGCTTAGGCATATATTGCGTCATATAACCTATAGGGGCTTGAGCCAATTTTACTTGGGATTATTTTTAATTTATGAAAACGGAGTAGTGAACGGTAGAATGTCTTAAATGGCAATATTTTGGAGGACTTTGTAATATTTCTCTTGGTGAAGGCGATCTTATAACGCCGGAACAATAGATGTTAGTTCTGCACCAAAAGTGCCGTAAGTTTCATCCATATGGAATTTTGTTTTCAGGCAGCGAATTACACAGCAGAGTAATACAAAAAAAAAAAAAAAAAAAAAAAAAAAAACACACCTTCAGTGCATTTTAAATCTTTTTAAATTGTTTAATCTGTCCTTTTATAGATTGAATATATTTTAGATGAAGTAAAATAAAATAATAATTTGTATGGGCTGTGAATATATTTATTGTATTAATTAGGTCGAGTTCCATATCTGGTTCCTTGTAGACGTTCATAGAAAAACAAAAACAAGCAGATTTAGTCCCACCTAAACTCTTGCAAACACATCCGCAAATAAGACTGTCACATAACATAAACCTTTGATATTTGCCTTGCTACTGATATGGCCTCATAAATGGGACACAACACATAGCTGTTACTCTTAAAAATAAAAAAGTAAAAGTTTTTTTTATAATACATCGGAGAAAGAAGCTCGAAGGTTAAAATACGGTGATAGCTTGTGGTCCAATTAGGAAAACATAAATAAACTGTATATTATTTGCGACTGCGATTCTTTCAGCGTCATAATGATAACAACAAATCTCTCTGAGTTTAAACAAATTCTTAATGTTTCTGTTAGATAAGGAAAATAAATACAGTTCAAGTGAAATTTAAAGTACTTTTTTGTTCAACAAACTGTCGACAACAAATTACCTTAGGTTGAAATTTGACAACTTTACCGCATAAAGTGACCGTTTTGATAGAGATTGTTGTGGTCTTAAGAAATTGTTATTGCTAAAGTGACTATTCAGAAGTCGAAGAAGATGCCGCAGGAGGTACGTTGAAACTAGTTTCAAATAAATCGAGCCTACATCCTAATCGCTTATCATTATTGACAGAACAAATTTAGTTAGTCGTATTGAACTAAGATTTATTCAACAAATTACATACAGCATTGTATATCTGCACAACCTTCCCAGCAAAGAGAAAAAAATCAAGCGAATATGTTGTGTTAGGCAGTGAAAGTTGTCTTCACTATTTTCCTTGCTATTTATTTCTGCGACAACAAGGAAAAACAACATAAGTCATTTTTAGACACTTTTCAGGAGCGCTGGTTAAATGTTTGCCTTCAGATGTGGGAAGACGACTTATGCGTAGGATAAGATATTCCAAAAATGTATATAACCTTTACAACATTGGTAGGGACTGTTCAATTGTTTCGACAAGTAGTGAAGAAATGTGTTCGTTTTGCTATAATCTAAGAAATGTGTCTCTTTTAAATCTTGACGAGAAACATCTTAAAATGTTAGATTAACTAGGACAGATTATTGATTTTTCGGAATTTTTTAAAGTTATTAAATAGTTGTTATCAAGTAAGTAAGTAAGGCCATTTATAGTCATTCTCAAAATGGATAGGGATAAGAGTGTACACAGTTAGATTAGTTATTTTGCATTTGACTTTCAAACAACTCTATTTGTTTCTTCTAAAATTCACCATACAGCGTTACATGAACAAAGCGTTCTTAAAGAAGACCATCTTCGAACTACATTGATCTTTAGTTCTTTAAGCCGAATAGTTTATAGTTAGAAATTCACCACTTTCGAATAAAAAAATTATCAAGTTATATTCACAAACATTTTGTCAAAAGACAAAAGTCTTGCTTGAGGGGAAAATGCCTTTGTCATATAGCACTTAAAGTACCCACTATCTCACAGGTTGATAAATAAAACTTTTTCCTATTTGGTGAGTGGCGTGAAGAAAAGACAAATTATTCAACCCAATTTACATCAAACAATTATATCAATGCGATATGCAATTAAGGCAATTCACATCATGGAAACCGTCATAGCCACCAGTAACTCACTAATTACCTGAGGATTATAAAAACTTCACGTACCCAGTGCTCACTTCGCGTGAAACAATAATAACAATGTAACCATATTTTCACGTTCTTCGTCGTCGTCGTCTAAAAACAGCTTAACTTGTCTGGCATACTAAACCACTGTGACACTGAGAATTGAGAATTCTATTTTACTGACACTTGTCAGCAGTCCAGCTTAGATTGGCAAAAAAAAAAAAGAAACACGCTCCTCAAACTCACCTGCATCTGTAAGGTTCCAGTAAGATGTGGCGGTACGTGCTGTACCGCTTTTGGTTTACGTTTGACCTTAGATTTAGGGTCTCTCTTTGTCTGGAGATTGCTTTTTATTCTGTTGAAATTAAACGTAAGCACGAATCTATTTTATATGAAGGCACTGCACAAATTGTATATTTTCAACGGCTTGATTTTGGAACACAACCGAACGTCAGGCTTACTTCGAGAGTATAAGAACAAATTCTTATCAGTGTTTTTTTTCTGTTCTATACCGTTAAGATAGATATGCGATTCTGATATAGCGCAAAAGATACTTTTCTGTTATCACACTTTATAACTTTTTTCACTGATTAGAATTTCGAAAAAAAAAAGAAGAAAGAATGTAACTGCTTGGATTGCAAAATACGAGTATCTTTGTATAAATGGCAGTAGGTATGTTGCGGCGGAATGTGTATGAAAGTAGGACACTTTTCCACAGTCAATGGTGTATCCTTGCTGCAATCGATTAGTTGGATGTTTTGCCGTAGTCACTTGAAATTATTTTCGAATCGTTCTCGTTGATGGAAGTTCCAATTAAAAACGAAAATTATAAAAAAAATCCAAAAATAATAAACATACAACCGCTGGTGTTCGCGGTTCGATTAAGACTCTCTCCCGAGTGTAGTCAGTGTCTACTATTCTCGTCGAAGTCACGCGAATAACAAAACTTCTGTGGCTGCTAAGAGGGTGCTTTATTTAGCTTCTTTAGGACTAACGAAGCAATACTACCACGACGACGATGTCGAACGGCAGTGTGTTCTAACACGAAAATATTCTCCCGTAGTTGCCGTTGTATAGTTTGATATTTTATATTCTGTTCTTGTCTGCGCGTCTGTATTCTGCTTCTGCTGCTGCCTGCTGCCTGCCTGCACCGAGCGCGATATTCTTTGCAATAACCGAGTGATTCACTTAAGCTTCAATCGGAAAAAAAAAAACAACAACAATAAAACACTTTATGTACTGGGTAGTATTTATCTTCAATCTGCATGTGGTATTCAGAGCAAGTGCATAGTCATGGAGATGATAACAACGAAAATTTGATTTTAACGAATTCTGTTGAGTTGCTCCTCTACTAGGCTTGTAGCTTGCTTTCCAAATATGCTTTTTCGGCGGCTAATTCTAACTCACTCAAAAGAGCTTTTTCTCTTAAGTGTGTACGACTAAGTAGCTCTAGTGTGTCGAGGAAGTTTGTTGCCTGATTTAACCGCACACTGATCGCGAATGGTAGACTGAACGTGCCGGAGAGAAACTCAAATACTTTTATACCTAAGACTGCCTATCTGATTGAAGGTGAGATGCTGGCTGCTTAGCAATAGAAGAGGTGGGTATAATTTCATTGTGCCAGGACATAGAACGTGGATGCGGGTTATTGTTTTTGTGCAGCACATTATGAATACTAATTGCGGTTTGATTGCAAATGACGGATTTATGGCTATTGTTACACATGCCACCTCCCCGCACTGTAAAGATCGAACAGCAATAGTCCGGAATCTAAGCGTTTAGGAATCGGAAAGTTATTCACTATTTTTGCGGTGTTTGCATAGGAAAGGACAATGCTAACAATTTCATTGCCACGTTGATTGGAAGACTTCCAAATGTGGCACAGCAACAAAAACTCTACTCCAGTGTTATTGAACTGTCACATGCATTTATCCTACGTAATGTACGTAATGGTCGGTACGGGTAGTGTTTGTTCGACCGAATTTTCATTACTGCGGGACGGATGAGCGTTTTTTTTTTTTTACCCAGAATACGTTTCGAGCCGAGTTCTGTGATTGGGCAGAAAGAACTTAGCAAACAATATGCTTCGACCGGCTATAGGCTTTATTTCAGGGTCCTTAATTATGGTAATCAGATGCTACTAAGTAGCAACAAATCGCAAATGTTTAACATGCCTGGTTTTATTTATCGATTCGACGCTGCTGAGTTGAATTGATTATCAGTCAGTATCTCAAATGCGTTTACAAAAATTCGAGTGGCAGTAGACACATCAAACTTAAAGAACAACTTAAAAGCACACCTTACCTTTACCTGGACTTTTAGAGAGTCATGTCTCGTTTGAAATTGGAATTCGAAGATATAAACCGTCAGCGACAATTGACGGCTGGTGAGTTCTTAATTTTCCGAAATTATTTTTAACAAGTATGGTTTGATTTACCCACCGTTCAAGAGTAATCCGAAAGCGTGGAGTAGGTATATGTTTCAGGAGATTTTGGTTTTAGCCCAATAGCCCTTTTAAGGTCCAGTTCCACAGGGGGTAGGTATAAACACTTGAATAGGGAGAATTAATAAAACGACGCGACGTATATTTGTTGTGTCGAATTTTACCGAACACGCGGCAAACAATTTCCGTTGACAAGAAGAATCTACTGACTTTGAAACTTATCCTTTAGATGTCGGTGCTGTCCTCCTTGGCCGCGCTTGATACTGAGAGTTTTTTTTATAGAGGCCAGCTAAAGAGGAAGATGGAAGTTTAGAGTGATTTTTAATAAAAACTAATCCGAAATTAAAGGTGAGATCATAATGTAACCTATATAATTATATATAAAACAAAGTTACATCCGTAAGACCGTCCACAACTCGAGAACGATCCGTCCGATTTGAGCTATATTTTCTTTGCTGTGTTTGTCTACGCCTAAGGAAGGGGAAAATTGGTAAAAAATAATTTCCCCTACATTTTGTTCGGGGAATTTTTTTTTGAATCTTAAACGCAATACACAGTTAGATTGTATTATTTGTCAAAAGTTCTGCCACATTTTGATGATTTCGGAAACAATTTTTGGTGCAAAATTGAAATTGGATTTCCCGTCATTTGTGAAAATTGTTTTAACTATGACGGTATATTCAAGTCTTTCGTGCTTCGTCTTTTAGTGCTGTATCGTTTGTTTTTTTAGACGTCAGCATAGTTTCAGTAATTCCGGTGAGTTTATCGAAAAAAAACTTCGATCACCTGTGTCGCGAATTGAGGCAGGACGCACGTTATAAGACTCATCGCTCATACGATGCATTGTAATAAAATAAGTATGATCAATCCATCGACAGGTTAGGTACCACGTAATTTAAATGTTTTTTAGTACAAAGTTTCTGTATTGTGCGTCATTCAATCAGTAATTAATGCCTGTAATCGATCACAAAAGTTAGACGATCGAAATTATTTACATCAAAAAAATTATTTTTGGCGGGACGAAGTTTGCCAGGTCCGCTAGTTATTTATAAATTTATAAAATAATATGTTTTTCTTATGTTAGTGAAATGTTAGTATTACATGTTTAGAAAAATGTAGCCTATTTGATTTTGCTATAAATAATATGGTTACATTTTTGGAAGAATAAGAAAAAGGAACTTGGTTTTAAAAAGTATCAGTTGCTGTTGAGTAGCAACAAACTGTGCAAAAAAAAAAACCCGGAAGAACTTACAATTTCCCCCATCATGTTGCTCTTAAGCTTTAAACCGTCTTATGCCGTTATTTTTTCGCATTTCTTGTATTTAAAAATTTTTTTTTGGTCAGTAAAGTTATCCAAAACAAAATTTATAAAAAATTGCGTCAATTATGAAAAGTACAATTTTTTTTTAACTTCCATGTGTACATAAGAGAAAGATAGCGCAGCTTCATTTACTGATATTCTTCACTTTTGTAAACATTAGAGTCGGTTCCTGATTTTAGATATCCACTTGCTTACCTTTAAAGCCCTCGTAAATCATATTAGAGAGATTTGCATGACACTTGTACAGTAAAGATGACAATCAGCTTGAATTTTTCATGAAAGACATGAATGTGACAAACAACAGAGCTTACACACCCCATTAATTAATTGTTTATAGAACAATCATCCACTGTAAACAGAGACATGCAAGGCAAGCTGCAGTAACGTGAGGTTGATAAAATCCGATAAACACGGTAACTTGAAAAAAAAAGTAAATAAAAAATCTCAAAAATTAGTGACAAATCGGAAGTGCAACCAGACAAAAGCTGCAAACGGAAATAAATTTCAGCAAAACTTTTCATACACCATTCCGATTCAGTCAATATTGAGATAGATTGAAATGTTATTTGAGCCTAGACAAATCATAAGTGGCAACACAGCACGTGTCAAGTATGAATGGCACAAGGAAATTTGGAAAAATACCTCGCAACTGGTCACCCACGCCGATTCATATGTGAGTCGTCTATTCATCCCGTCAATAATGGCGTTGGAAAAAAAGCACACAATTAGTGAACACTTGCCAGTTGGCACTGGTGGATGCCGCATAGGGGTTGTCATTTGTTACGCGCGGCTATATAATATACATATATGAACACAATACACCACACCACACCTAATTAAGCGACTTCTCCCATTCTCCCGCAGTGTATACACAATTAATCGATGCGAAACCTTTGGACGCAAAAGTCAATGCCACGCAACAGCCAGGGAGTTGTATGCCGCGACACAAGGGAAACATTTGACCGCACGTTGGCATCACGACCGTGACCAGAAGCGAGAAAAGTAAGCATCCAAGTGGCCAAAGATACACAAGCTTCCGTTGTCAGATTAATTAACTGCCATCGCGTTTTGCATTGTAAATTGCAATACATAGGCAAATGTACACACTGTTCTTAACCTTTCTTAACATTTACTCCAATTGGAGGACACACTAATGGAACGCCGGATAGCGATGACTAAGCCGCCAGGCCTATGCACAAACAGACCGGTTCGCAGTATCAACAGACTGGCCGCACGTCAGGTTAAAAAGTGACTGAACTATGCTCTAAAATTGTTGGTCAGCGGTATTCCGCGAAAGTTGTGGAGGGTGGCTTTTGGATGGACGCCTCTTGTGCTGCACTGCAAGAAATCCTGTTTTGGGGTGGCAGTAGGTAGTCTGCTTTGTTGTACATATCGATCGGAAAGGTAAACAATCACGGGCTTTACTTTGTTCTGGGTACCGGTGTGTTTTGTTATTTTTGTTTCAGGGCAGTTGTGGTCGAGTATTACCACTCCTTATTAAACATTGTGTCCTTTGAAAATTACAACGTGTCGATTTTAATGTAGGTTTGCTTAGTTTGACTTATTTTTGTTGGTTATGTTGCCATTTGGTTTGGCGTCACTTCACTAAATGTGCTTCATTTTGTACAATGTTTTTGAAAAAGCATATAATGGTACCTTAAAATTTTTTCTATGGCTTCTGAATATGCCCAGTAACGTAATGCGCTTTAAATTTTTTGTTTATAAATCAAACGTGCTTAAAGAGGCGAACAGGGCAGGGGGTCAATTCGGGTTCTGTGAAAGAGTAAATCTTATTCACATTCGCTTTCAAACACTGCTTTAATTTTTTCGTTTCACTACCTACTAAAAAGTGATTCTCGCTCAAAAAGTGAAACTATCGTGGTGAATTCAATATCGCACACTGAAGGCGTTTTTCTTTTCTAATTAAGAGCAGAACCTGAACTGTTATGCAAAAAGTTCGTGTTTCTTTTTTAGCCCAGACACATCAGAGATCGAATTTGTGAGCTCAGAATAAATTGACTGAGCAGCCTGAGGAAAAGGAAAAACAAAAAAACATCAGCTCGGTTCAGAGCATGCTTACAATGCTCCAATTAAGTTCAGTGCTCAGCTCTGAACTAAAAATGAAAAACGCCTTGTGTTGTATGAAATTAGGTTCTCAATTTTGAAACTCTCACTTGAAAATGAGAGCATGAAAGTAAATTATTCATATGAACATTTTTGATGTTTGGTTTCACATTTTTCGTAGAACGAGAATCGAAATTGCGGTGAAAGGGTGAAAACATTTTCGTACCCGTAAGTAATTTCTTTATGGCCATGACTTAATTTTACGAACTCAAACTGTCGGAATTTTCAAAAGACAAAAAGTTTGAGCGAGCTAGAATAAAGCTTAGGTGAAGGTCAATGTTGATCCATTGTCATTATTCAGTCGCGTCAGTAAAATAAAGTTCTCGCTTACCTACTGTAACCTCTATAAGCGCTCACTTACTGTGCTACTTCATATAAACCACACTGAGGATTTGAAGATGTTCATTATCCTATCCTAGCCCGTCAACATTTATGTCTTCGAACAAATACCACACTAGAAATTTGTTTATTTTGTGAGACCTGTGCAGTCACATTGTAGGTAGAGCTCCAAGAACTCCTTCATCACCGCAGTCGAGCTGTTCTTCCGTTAGTTACCTCTTGTTGTTCCAAAGAGTATTTTGTAAATTCTTTAATTCTCTTTGTCAAGCAATCCAAATCTTTGGAATTTAAAAACAAGTGCAAAGAAAACTTCCAACTGTATGATAATTTTTTTCTCTAAAAGCTCTTAGGAAAAACAATAAAGGACATCCAATCAAAAGCGACTTCGAAAATTCCTTTGTTAAATAAATCCAAAAAATGTCATTCACAAAATGTGTCTTTCCGAAACTTATTTCATATTTTACTGAGGAAATTTTAAGACGCACACGATCATCACATGATTAACGACTCAAAGTCTGAATCGCTCCCTACTTCCTCACTTTAATCGAATCAAAAAAGAGGCCTCACATCCTACAACTTGACGTCAGCATCTCTCAGACCCTTTTTAGAATCTTCATTCATTCACCGTTCTTGTGCCTCTATCACAATGACCTAAAATACACAGCTTTTCTCGGAACATCATTGTATGCAGCACCACTTCCGGACGCCCACGCTTAACAACAGCCGTTCACCCAAGTGGGCCTTCCCAAAACGATGTGACTCAATCGATTCCCAGACGCACTCTCCCAAAATTACTCTGCATGTGCATTTATGGAAAACGCTTATACACTCTCATCAATTCGATAGGCCTCAAGCCCTATGAATAATTTGGCGTAATTGATATTCAGGGCATGCGATTGCTTAGGTTCGGGGATTTTACAACTGGACACATAACTCACCAAATTTTTTGAAATTAAAAGGAAAATGCGTGCGCGCAGTTGTATCTGCGAAAACGTTTAGTAGAAAAAACTAAAAAAATAAACAAAAAAATTCGTCTCTTAGACTGCTGCGCTTTCGTTTTTTAATGTTTTTGTGTTTTTAATTTATTTTATTTTTTGGTCATCTCGTAACACATGACGCATGCGAGCCAGAGGTCTGCCACACGTCTTGTGTAGTGAATCACTGAACGCCGAAAAGCGAACAAAACATTCTCGTCTTTTATTGAGGAAATCTTATTTGTTTGCGGGATGCTGCCTACACTGGCTAGGCCTCAAGAAAATGATCTACATTTAAGAAGAAACTCTTTGATTTTTATTCCATGGAAAGAGGATGATTCAACAGAGTTCATCTAGTAAGCAATTTGGCTTTGGCGTCGCATATTGGCTCGGTTGCTCATTTAATTTGAGGCTGTTAATTTTCACTTCGGTAGCGAGTGTAGAAAGAATGTTAGCAACACAGACCGGCCTTACGCCATTTTTTGTAACTGGCTCTAAGTCCCTCTAGGTGTTCCTGAACCTTGATTGACTATGATTCTATGATACTATGCTACTGTCTGAGTAGGTAGAGTAGAATAAGTCTCCCATACAAACGGTTAGTAGAAGCTCTGTACCATTCTTACATTGACGAACGATGAGAAACGTAACCGACGATGGAAATAAAACGTCAGAACGATGTTCAAGCAGTCATTCAATAAAGTAGACAATGTATTTTACTGGTGTCAGAATGAGGCTATGAACTTGCAAGTTCCTGAAAGTGTTACTCACACACTCACACATAGATGAGTCTGTGTCAAATTTTTTTTTTTTTTGGAAAACCATAATGCAAAGTTCCCTCATATTTATTTCTTTCCTAAAAATACCGGTTTTATACCTGTACAAGATTTTACGAGCACTCAAACTACGCTACCATTTTGATGATTGATCAGTGACGGCCATTTGCAAAATAAGTTAAAATTTTCGTCACCGCATTTTGTTTCATCTCGAAAATCGATAAAAGTGGTTGTTATTGGTTCCAATAATGCTTTGTAGTGTAACCCGTACTTTGTTAAGCTGTGTCCACAGTAGGATTTTCATTCAATTTATTACCCTATTTGCTTCCGGTATTAAAATTGTATATTTCCCCATAACACTATTAACGCGTTCGTCATGAGCAAAGTTAACAATAGAAAATTGCTTCATTTTCGTAGAAAATGGGCTGTAAGACACTAAATATCCCGTCAATCATTGCCAAGGCATTTATATATTGACGTGTTTCAGAAGTGGCAAAACTATTCTGATTTTCAGCTATCACTCATATTTGTTGGTCAATTAATTTAACGACTTGTCACAGCGCAATGTGCAGGAAAAATTATTGGTTTAGCCACAAGTCTATTGATTCATTAATATTTCTTGAAATTCACTGAGCCAATCACCACAGGGTATTTCAGCGTCAGGCTGGCTACCTAAGTTGGGTTAGTCATCATTCTCAATCTTTACTTTAAGTTTATTGTTGCTCGCTATTGTGAGTTCGCATAATTTAACCTAGACGCCAAGAATGGATTTTTTGTATACCGCCGATTGTCTTAGAATCGAAGCCTTTGTGAGCCTGTTTCAGACTTCTCTGAAAATGCTTACTATGTTGTTGAAGGAATTTGCTGGTTATAAAAGCAGATATGGAGACCATTCGAATGAAGGGTGTTCAAAATTTTTGCCAAACGCAAGTAACTCGATTCTATTTACCTATTCAAATTGTTTTTAAAAATAAACTCAAAATATGACTCTCGCTATATATGCAAGTAGATAATGCATTTTATAAGTAACACCCTCAGCGGGGGCATCAAATAACATATTCAAAAGCGCGTAGTTTTCCTACTCAATCCATGGCCACTCGACCACAGGTATGTTAATCGCAGACACTCTGTATATCCGTTTTGTGAATTTATTATCATTTTTCAACACAAAGCTGCACAGTCTGTACTCATATACTACTCGTAATTAAACAGTTCGGTATGGATGTCGACTTAATTTAAAACCGTGAAGTAGACACATCACTTGGATTGGCCGACTTGGTGTTTGATCCGTACGTCAGACTTTTAATTTTTGGCACCTGTTCAGTAACTTTGCGCAAAAGGTTTTGCAACAATTAGTATTCCAAGAGGTAAAACGCATTAAGTGTAATTGAGTTGTAAGTTATCCTAATTCGGTAACAATTTTCCTATATAATTTATGAAGTCGGCTTGATGAAGACAGATGATGAGGTTTTGAGGAAGTATTTTTATTTATGAGTTACATTTACTGCAACATTGTGCTCAGTTCAGTAGTTGTACTTTGGCATTAGTTTTTTATTTCCCCAGTAACCAGTATATGGATTAAATAAGGGAAGTGTATTGAGCGTTTATACATTTGAATTTCTGTAGTCGAAGGTTTAAGATGTTTTGATTTAGCGACAGCGTTCTTTTATGTCCCTAAATGTTCGAATGATGGTGTCGGGCTTAATTCAAATTGCCATCAGTCTTACAAAATCAAATCAAAATTTTACCATGAATTGTAGATCGATAAAGTAGCTTAAATAAAATTTATTGAACCAAGCATTTTGAATCAAAATCACATTCTTTATTTAATCTGCACTCCTTCTGCGTTGTCTAATCCTTTAGCGAAAGAAAGACACAATGCTACGTATTCTGTTGGTCCTTAGATATATGAAATTTTATTATTAAACGCAAATCTTTGCGAAAGTACCTTATTTAAATTGGAGTTTTCACGGTTCACTTTTTGACACCTCTTTGCTGTTTTTTTTTGTTTTGTTAAAAGTATGTTCTTAACGTATTCCATTTGACAATAATTTCATTTACTATTTTTACAAATAAATATATATTTTGTTTTCTTTCGGTGGTTACAAGTTAAATAATATCCTGTGTCCTAAAAAGGGTAGGAAATTACGATAAGGAAATTTTTTAAAATTTCATTAAATCTAAACGCATTACTCAAAATTAATTAAGGTTTACAAATCTTTTTGTGGTACTTGTAGAAAAGTTAACATATTGTTCTTCGTAAGATACGTTGATAATAGATAAAAACTGTCCCTCTTTCCAATGAGACTTATTCCACTTGAGGCTTTTTGTTTTAATGTACTTATGTCAGTTGGTGAGGTAACTCATTTTCTACGAGTTAATGTGTGACACACAAAATCTCGCATATCAAAATCTCTACTCAAATGAATTGTTTTCCAGAAGTCAGCACGTTTTCGAGATATGAGAAATGGCTGTTGAGATTTTGGATCGAACCCCATTTTTCTTTTACAAATAGAATTGACAGCTTTTCCTCTTTAACCTCAAATGATCTGGTTTGATTTCGAAAATTGGCAAGCAAGTACAAAAACCACTTGCTATCGAACTTTGTTTTTACGAAATAAGAGCCAGCTACTAATATTGTGAGTGTCCTTTTCAGTTTTTCAACTCTTTTGTTCACATTTCCCTGCAAACAAACGTTTTCAAATGTTTAAATCATCTCGCGACGTGGAGCTCTTTTACACAAAGTCGCACTCTGTTTGCCTGCCCAAGTAATATACACATTCCTTTAAGACGACAAGTAGTCGCACTCGCCACCATTCTACTCAGTACTCACTCTTCACATCGGTCATTCGTGATGACACGACAATGTAAACATGGAAATAATAATATTTTAACGCCCGCCCACTTCACTTTATCCTCCGTTCTAGGATTTTTCACCTTGCACTTGTGCGAATTTGTGAAGAGTGTTGACCTCCAATACTCACTCCTGTGTTGCCGGCCATTCTGTGTAAGGGGCACTCTCCATGAAAGTGAAGGCAATTGTAATTCACGGCACACATCCGAAAGTTGTTGCGCAAAATTGATTGTTCCGAATTTAGTGACGCGGGACGTGTGGGTGTGGACGAATAAGTTTCGCATTTATTTGATTACGAACGACCGACAATATTGTTCTCGACTCGCACAACAACAAAACTAAAGATCTTGGTGACTGTTTTTGTATTTGTTTTGCTTAAGCGGCTCGTTGTTAAAATTCCCTTTAAGCACATAAAACTGTTATTCGGTGGAGCTGCTTCTGACGCACGTAAGTCTGCAGCCGAAAACACGCCGCCTAGCGACTTGTGTGTGTTTTACGACTCAATCGTGGATAGTAGTTGAAAACGCGGAAATGTCTCAAGCCTCTGTTTTGTGACAGGTATAGGACGCCCTTCTCGGAATGTTTAACAAGTAAACACAACATCGCACAAAACGAGCTTGAGTGTACAATCGACACAATTTAAATTAAAATTGTTTGTTAGATAAGACAGAATAAGCTATTTTTTTTTTTGTTTAAGATTGCTGGCAAATCCCACTACTTGATGGCTGGCTAGGAGTGCCTAAAAGTCTCGTCGTTGAGATAAAAAACAAATCGCTGCGATTTACGATATGAACATCAAAATATTTTGTTTCAGGCGGCGAACCATGAAATGTGAGAGTTTAGAGCAGGTTGGGCTGTTCGTAAATTCTAAGAAAAATGGAAGCGATAAACTATTTGCAACAGCCATGGGTTTTTCTAAAAGTAGCATCAGCAGGAGCACCCATTGGGCGAGGCACTAATATCGTTACTACAGATTCTGACGAACGTCCATATGATCATATTTTGAAGTTTGTTTAGAGGAACTGCGTCTCTGCCTAGAATTTATTTTGAAATGCAAGAACAACTGGAATTTAACGGCCGACGTCATGTTGGCCGGTAGAAAATCTTATGAGTGAAATCACGAAACGTCCAAGGGGCTTCCTTTTTTAATTTTAATTTAATTTAATTTAAAAATTAAATTAAAATTAAATTCCTTTTTTAAGGTGTAATTTAAAACCTTGCGGTCATGTTTTAAGAAAGATATTTCGTCCGCAACTGCAATTAAAATCAGGTCCAAGTTAAAAGCCCAATTTAGTGTATAAAGACATGTGTTTGAAGTGTTGGCCGATTCAAGGAATCCGTCACATATTCACACAGAAGTGCCCAAATCTTCAAAAGTGTGGTCGCAACGGCCGTCGATTTTGAAATCTTCAGCCCAGTTGAATAGATTTTACTGGCTCTAACACTTTTCGGAGCTTTCGGAGGTATCAACTGAAAATGTTAAATATTCAAATTTGATTGAAAGGACTTAACCATTCGGACCATATAGAACATGTAAAGATTGGGTATATAATGAACTCTATAGATCGGCTCAGATTAGTGACTTGCCTATTAATAAATAGCTTCCCTATTAAGTTTGATATTGCTTAACGCTCTTAAGTTGGCTTTAATGCCAACGTTAACCACACGTATCTCCCAGTCTCATAGCAATTTCCTTGACGACTAAGTTGCATAACAATGATGCAAATCCAAGTTGCATCATTGATCACATTGTTCACCCACATATCCGGATAAGAATAAATCATTGCGCCCAACAAATCAATATTCTTAATTTGTTTCCCTGTGATATTTTTAAACACATTCAGGAATGTTTCGCTCCTGAATATAAAATTCACTTCAATTCCAAAAATAAAGGATAGGTACTGCCACACGTGCGCATTTAAGGACCACCGTTTAAGTCGCACCATCGGGCAACAACCTTTCGCTAAGGAATGAGGAAACCTCGCCGAGGAATTTTAATGCAAATCAAATATTAACAAACAATATTGCTTATTCCGAGCACATCCTACTGCCAAAAAAATGCCCAAAGCCCCCGGCTCTGTAGTAAATGGGCAGTTATTTTTTGGCGTCGTCGACTGAGTTATTCGAATTGCTCCGAACTGCATGACAATGCATTTGTGGTTGAAAAGAAAACAACGCCAAGACACATTAACCGCTAATAAAATCAATTGTGTTTGTCTAAAATGTCTGTGAATCACTGGTTCGGTTCGGTCACCAGACAGTCTATAATTTCGGGTGATCAACTGGCGGCTCCTTTCTGGCAGAAGAAGACGTCTTTTTTTTTTTTTGGCTTATTGGATTTGGATAGGCATGGTTTGTGGATTTCGATCACGAACCCTGTGTAGACTGAAATATGATGTTTGGTACGCTTTGTCAGTGAATCATATTTTAGTTGTAAAGCCAATGTGAGTATTGTAAGTGGTGATCCTTTATTTTAATATTTCCGGAATATTTTTGCTCACGTCGAGACGGAACCTCTTTACCAATGAACATTTAGATACAAAAATGCCACGCACACACTGCTCTTGTTCGACGAATGTCTCAATACTTATTGACACAACAATACTACACTTGGGGTATAGGATATAGGTACACTTAGTGCGAAACTGAAATCTGCAGTAGTTAGCACGCAGGCAAAAAAATAAGTATTGACTTGAGTTGTTTCCACAGTCGTATTAGTATCTTGGGCTTTTATTTTCCTTGGAAGATCTGGTGAAGGGGTAAATCGTGCCAAACAATGCCCTTCGGCGACTTGTATTATTGGTTTTCTGTCAAAAAGCGTAGCAGAAAATTGGGCGCCAAAATAATTCAATTCACTCTAGCTCCTCATTTTAAGATGAATTTACAAATTTTATATGACCCATTGTTTTATAAAGACTACTGATAATGTTTATAAAAGAATACTTTAGAACTTGGACATTGATTTTTAGTAAGAGTAGAGCAGTTGTTCGAAAAAAGAGGCGAATCTTAAAAAAATATCTCTTAATTTCAATTTATGTTAAAATTCTTATAGAAAATCCACCTTTTTTGTGAGACTCGAGTTTTAACTTATTAAAATAAAATCGTAGGCATAACGACTCGCGTTCTCACGTATATCATGTTAAAAAAAAACATCAGCCTTAGATGGCCCATGAAGGAGAAAGTTACTAGTGATTCAGTCACGCATATGCTTCTTATATTTAAAATCTTATAGTAAGGCTTGAAAAAGCGACGTTTTTGTACATTTGGAAGTTTCTCTATAGGCAATTGGAATGTCAATCCATTCGGAAATAAAATATTTTTACCGTGTTGTTGCACTATTCCTTAGGGGAAAAATATAAAACGATGCTAATGCGTGCGAAATCGGTTGAACAAACGCAGTCGCCGCTGCCCGAGAGGTTGAAAGTCGAAATGATAATTTTTTTTTTCTTCCGATCTGTCAAGTCGGAAGCGAATAGTGGGTGAAAAGAGAATAGGCGAAAGTGCAACAAGCGGCACGTTGATGCCGCGATTTGGCTAGTCAGCTGGGTGTGGGTTCGATCACGGTAGAATCTTGATTTAATGTAATAAAAGGGAGTGATCGATATAATTTGGGATAAGGGCGCCACGCAGTCTTTGAAAAAGGGAGATTGCGAAACCTTTGGTACGATGGTTGATAAAAAAATTGCGAAACAATGAATTAAAAAAACTTCAATTATTTTCCCACGATGGGGAAATTCAAAAGTTTATTGGTGTAGATCAGATTTAAAGAATTACAAATTGGGAAATGGCCACCGATTGTTTTAGAAAACCATCACAGAGCTGGAAGCTCTCAGTATCGCTTTACACAACTGTTTTTTGTTGCGCGACTTAGAATCTCCTCCGTTCGGAACAAGAACGAGGAGTCGGAACGCAAAGTGTTAGGCAAGAGAATTTATGAAACATGCAATTTCCAGATGGGAAAATTCAAACGAAAATGAAAAGGAAAATTAATATGAAGATGAAAATGAATACGAAAATTATTTCACTTTGCGGTTTTGGCCAACGGATAACCTCCGAATACCATACGGTTCAGTGGGTAACGGACCCAACAGACGGTCATAAAACGACACAACGGGTCGCGAAAGTATTAAGTGGCCGTTAATGGCTACGGTTTAAAAAAAAACGGAACGAAACCTCACTCGACTAATACGTCTCAATATAACAAAAAAACAACCGGTTACGAACAACCTACGACACAATCACAACACCCTACTTATCTGTTTCCTTTTTTTCTCTCCTTCCTCTCCGACGAGAACTCCTAATCGTCCTATGTACTGGGGTGGTGTTGGCAAAACTCCCCGCTACAACCACTGTATAAATTGCAATTCCCTCCACTGCACGCTACTGTATACCGTGAATCTTCACTAATCTTAATTTTTTTGTTCTCTACGGTTATCTTGCTCTTGTGAATCCTTTTTTTCCTTTAAGCTTTTCTTGCGTCTTCTCTATAAGGCGGCTAACAAAAAAGTGAGTCAGCAGCGCTGACAGCTATTGGCATCCCGACCTCTGACAGCTTATTCTCCAACTATGATCCACATTCATTCTAGCGATCTCGCGCTGTTCGATTAAAAATCTCTGTGGTTGCTTAGGTTCGCTTTTGCCCAACCCCTATTATTATTATTATTATTAATGAAACCATATCAAATTCGCGATTCCTATGTCGAGTGAGCTTCCGCGCAGAAAGGGTAAACTAACAGAACCCAGGTAGTTGGAAGTTATCCTTTACAATACTATTTATTTTTCAGTTTTATTTAGGATGGGCACACGCGGCCTTTGGGCGATTGATCTTCGTTATCCTTTATTTTTAGTTATAGATTGGGGACCGTCCGTCCACCCGTTGAGAGATTCCCGACCGTCCGTCTGGGCTCTAAGACAACCTGCTTTGTCATCCTCCCGGGGCGAAAGGGAAGCCCCAGAAGATAAGGTATGAGGGTACAAAAGGGAGAAAAAAGAAAATGAGTGAGGAATAGGGAGGATGGAATGGACCGACGTTTTGGGCGTTAATTTTAACGCAACAAACTCCACCCTTACCTCCAAAGAGGCGAGGTTGACTTTCTACAAGGAAAGTCGAAATAAGATCGGCTACAGCAAAAGGGTAAACGATGCTACGCATGGAGAACATAAACTATATTACAACGACAGCTATTATTTTCTCTTTCTCTCTTTGGCGAGAGTTATTGAACATCACAGAGCCATTGGCTTCTCAGTTCCTCTTTGCGTAACGATCCTGGTTTGTTACGCGACTAAGGTCTTCTTCGGGGTCCTCGTAGTATGGTTTGAGGTCTTTTACGTTCCACGTTCCGCGTTCGCGGTTATCTTTATCTACCAAGGTATAGGTCCACGGCGATACTCTTTTCTTTATGCGGAATGGGCCGATATATTTCGGCGCTAGTTTGGCAGTATAGTAATTCGCAGCGTCGGATAGTATGAAGTTCCGTCTCCACACTAATTCATTTGGGAGATACTGAACATCTCTCCTCCGAAGATTGTAAGCTTTGGCGGCCTTTGAAGATGCCTCCTCTAGCTTTTTCCTTATGCTTTCTCTCAGCATCCTAAACTGATCAATGGTGTCTTTTGTATTTATGCCCCCCTCATGCGGAATGGTGGTTAAGGACGTACGTCCGAAAGTCACCATACCTCGACCTCGACCCGGGGCGAAAGGGAAGCCCCAGAAGATAAGGTATGAGGGTACAAAAGGGAGAAAAAAGAAAATGAGTGAGGAATAGGGAGGATGGAATGGACCGACGTTTTGGGCGTTAATTTTAACGCAACAGTGTATATTTGTAAAAAATACTAGGCTTTTTTAAAAGAGGAAGTTCTGAATGTAATGAATCTGATGGTTGCAGGAAATTTAAATCGGCCCGATACGCGAAGCAGAAAATAATGCATTAGTGCTTGGATTAATATAGAACATAAAAATCATTTAACTGACTTCTTTACTGATGTGCCCTTCAAGAGTTTTATTCCTACCCAAGAAAAGCCTCAACCGACTTAAATTCTTTGTTTGACCCCAAACTGTACAGCAAAATAAAATATTTTCGACCACACACAAAAGAACAAATAAAACAATAATCCTCATAGTACGCCCACAAAGCCACACCCATCCGAAGAATTCAAAGTGGATAACCATAACCATACTTGCGATCCGTACAGGTAGTTGAACCACCCTCGAGTCAAGACTCATTCACGCGACGACACCCGATATGGGTATAATTGCCAGACGGATCGTTCTCGTAACAAAACCTTTCACCAGAGGTCCTTCACATTGAAAACAATCGCCACATCGTCAGCCGATCAAATGCAATTAGATACATCAAGGTATAAAGAATCAATCTTCAATCTTCAACCCTTCAGATAGCAAACATGCAAATATTTGTTTGCCCAACAAACTGACCGAAAGTCATCAACGGCATGGCGTTTAAAGCAGCGTGCTTGAAATTTATAAACGCTTTTCACCAGTAAGCGGTATTGATTCATTGCGTTCACTTTCATGAAAAGGGGCCCATTTGGCGGTGTCTACTGTCTAATTAAAAGAGTAATGAATTTCGCCGAATTATTATTGTGTGCTTTTGTTTTGGGGTGTAATTATTGCACAAAGATTGATGATCGGGACTAAAAAGATGAGCCCGAGAGTAAGCTATAAAATTGGTGGATTTATGGATGATTCGTTTAAATCGGCTTTGTTGTGACAGGTGCAGTCGATTAACCGCAAATGATAAAGCAATCCGAGGAATTTTTACTGCCTCAATGATGGGGGGGAAATGTAATTAATCTTTCGCATTATTGTTAATAAATTTTACAAACGCATTTTACAGTTTATTCGCGTGGCATCATGAAACGGATTTTCATATTCGTGTGGTTTTAACAGTAGATAAGAGTTGTTCGACAATTTACTTCCACTGCTTGGTTGGGTTAGGTTGAAGGTGCCAAAAATTCGTGATGGTGTTTTAGATTCTACTTTAGTTCCTGTCTGTATTTGCCAAGTCGTTAATACGAATTGTACAAAAAGATGTTGAATACAGTAACACATTGTTGTATGTCTAACAATGGCCGGAGATTAAACTCATACAGCGTTTTAGACAAATCTGTTGCAGAATCTACATCGCCGCTAATAACTACAGTTGTAGTCCTTGACCACAAAGGTTTGATTTTTCGATACTACCTTTTGAATGTAGTGATCGCAATGCATTGGTCCACATACGTATTTGCCGAACTCAAAATTATAGCTCAATCGATTTTCTCTTAAGGATGCGATTTCAGGTAAATACTGATGAACTGGCGGTATAGAATTCGGATGCAATATTTTCCTTCTGTCAAGTATAAACTACGTTTCTTTTTGGTATAGCTTCTGCTTGCCTGAAATACGCCACAGTGATTGGGCATGTTACACATTTCATGCCAATAGTTCTTGAACCATCTGTATAAAAATGTATCGATTCAAATTCCTGGAGTGCACCATCACTCTAGAATGTCCTACTAGATTATCACACAGATTACCGTATCGCTCCAGATTATGATACCAGCAAAAAATATGCATCCCTATAGTTCCATTGACCACACAATTCTACATAACCTGTTTTGCCCTATTTACTCCTTTGTGCTTTCACATCCACTTAATTTTAATTGAATTCGAAGGCAATTACTACTGTACCTTAATACAACTTTTTCCCTTGCTCTGAAATTTCTCTGCGGACATTTATGGTGATCACTTAAATTAATGCGACACCTGACGCCATTTGATCGGTTTCTTGACTCCCAGCAATTGCATTGTAAATTTTATTTTATGCCAAAAGGTCTAGTCACCCTCGAGATGCGTCTTGAATGCGAGCAATAGGGTTGGCTGTCATTGCGCTCGCAGATATTCTCGAGAAAGCGTCGTAAGGTATACCCATACATAGAGTAACCGCAGACGGAGCGAACTTTAAATTCAAAAGTACGAATCACTTTACTGTTATTTCAATGAGAATGCATTAAGTGACTAATCAGCCGGAGTGTGCTGAATGACAATGAAATCGACAGCTCATCAGTATTATTGCCTTGAAAGATGAACAAATAAAATGTCGGCACGCACATCTCGATTGATTTTTGTTTAAAAAAGGAAATTGTATCGTATTCCGAACTTATTCTCATCGGCAATGGATTTGTAAGGAAATCTGTTTCCTTGTCGGCTGTCATTTAAGTGATCGATTGAAATGGACGATTGATGTGGCACGTGTTCTAACGACGACTCCCCCGATCTGTCAGAAAAACAATTCAAATATTTCCGGTTGCATTCCAAACACAGAAGACGCGTAACACATTTGAAGGCATGGCTATTGATATTGATTCATCAGTTTAAAAAGAACGAAACATTGAAATTCCCATGTTGTTTGTTTATAGGATGACTTTATATAGCAATTTAGAAACATTTCAACTTTTATATGTACAGATGTGTGGGTATATCTTTTAAGAGTGTTCCTTAATCCTTTGCGAACTTTTGGATTGTAGTGGAGTACTTGTAAGTGATTGCTAATACAGATCTTGCTTCGGCTATCATTTGATATGGATTTTGTTGTTGTTTCTAAAACCCAAGGAAGTTGAAACCGCATAGAAGTTTATCGGGACGACGAATGCGAAGTATACCAAACTGGAATACGGACAAGTCATCGGCGATGTTCATGTCGAGCGCCATCAGTTTCTCGGCAGCCAGTGGATGCCACGCGCCGAATGTGCAGGCTGAGTTCATCTGTAGAAGAAATTGTTTGTACCTATCCTTTAGTGAAAATAACAGTCGGATTTAACTCACCTCCTTGCTGTAGTAGTGGCAGCGGCCATTTAATCTTGTTGACGGGATGTACTCAATGAAGTCGATGTATGGGCAGTGCGGCAGCAAGAGTGAAAGGCCTGTAGAATAATTCAAAATCAAAATTTGTATTGCCCTTTATTGCGATTTTGGGTGAGTTTTTAATTTTTGGGACAAATACAATTTTAAGCAGAGTCCAAACGACTAATTGAGAAGCTCTTTCATGGCAGTTATACTCTCGGATGTTTATCAGAACTTCGGGAGAGTTGTAACAGTGGAAAAAGTAGACTTAAGATGGAATTTAGGATGTTTCGGTGATTGAACCTGGGTAGTCCAACACTAACACTACCAAGCCAGTGCACCTACGAGGTCGCACTTACTTTGATATATGACATTACGTAGATGAGTGTGTTACAAAACTTCTCAAGATCATGAAAGACAACAACACTTTATTTTATTAATTTGTGTTGTTCAAATTAGGAAATTTACCTTTCGTTTGATTACTTTACTTCTAGAATGGTTTGTCGCTTTAAAATAGATTAATTAGCACCCTGTGTCAGTTCTTTTTGAAATCAACAATATTCATATGAATCATGTAGAAAGCCGACTTATTTTCCGTAAATTGCAGCTCTTAGTGTGGATTCCCATTGAAAACTTGTGGGATCTTTTAAAACAATATCATTTTTTCGGGGATATTTTCCAAACGTTTAGAAATCATTTTGCTATTCCAATTTTTGAAAATGGGAAACGTGCTAATTTATATTTTGCGCACTACTAATATAAAATTTTAGTCTCGACTTTAAATTTACGAAAGCTCATAATAGCAACAATTATATTATAAAAAGTATATAGCCACTGTGATCTCCTAAAATTTAGAGTCGCAACTAATAATGTTTATTGGTAATAATTCCCATTGTTTATTGATGTGTCAATATTAGTTTCCATTTTTAATGTAGCTTTAGCTTATCAAGTGCATAGACTGGAATGCAATTGCCTTAGTCCTTTAAATTTGCATACTCACCAATAAATCCTGAGCTTGGTGGATTCTTGCGAATTGGCTTCCCGGAAAATGTTTGTAATCCCTGCCACAAGCGCCATATTGAATGCGGATCGATCAGATAGGCTTTCGACTTTGGATAATGTTGACGGTATATTTCGTAGTTCGTGAATAAGTCATAGTCGGCATTCGTCAGCCAGTCGCCTAGCGAGCCGTTGTACTTCCCCGGATCCCATGCCGCAATCGTAACATTTTGGAATATCCTCGATCTAGTAAAATTAAATTCCGCCTTTGTAACTACCTGAAATGAGTCACATAAACTTACAAATAATTTCTAAACAATTTTGGAGAATACATTTTACTTGAGAGTTCACTACGCGAATTGTTGTCTTGCTGCCCACATCGACTTCATGCCCTCGCGTTGGTGCGTGGTTGAATCTCATCACAATGTCATGACTATCTATGACACACATTAGACAGATCGACGATTAGTTGTAAAAGAAATTCAAGATAAAAATTTCTTTGTCTTACCAATAAATCTGCCCAATTTCGAGCCAGCCATTGATCCCGAACTCGACACGATTGCACAGGTCTTAATGTTCTTCACATCTCGAAAGATTTTCTTCTTTGGAAACAGTTTCCCAAATTCCAATCTATTGAAAGGCGGATCTCGGCGCCTCAAGACTCGGACACCAGCCTCCAGTACCAAGCAGCTAGAGGGGTAGTACTGCTCTTCAAAGCTACTGCCAAACATCGGCTTGTAATCCACATTGTAGTAGTTGGTCTCATTCAGTGATTCGCTCATTGACTTCTCCAGAGTCCTCACAATCCTGTTGCGAAAGGCAATGGTTTTGTTGTAACACGTCTCCGAATATTTGTCATGACACATGTACAGTTTAGGATCAAGTGTCAGTTTGGTATTCTTCGACAGAGCAAAACGCGGGTGCGGTGAAAGTTTTGTCCGATTGACTGCTGGTTTTTCTTTGCTTTCGACAATGAACTTCTCGTTGGGATTCCAGCGAACATGGAAGACACTGCGACGCTTTCGATGTTGCGTGCCTATAAAATTGTAATTAAATGAAAAACAAGTAGTTGCATTTTATGGGACTTCCGGACGGACATTAAAAAATTGCATTTGGCATACGAGCATACGCATACCTAATAAATAAAGTCTGGCAACATGAAATTCGACTTGATTTTATTGAATTGTGCTAAACAAGATCGTCTCCAAGCTTAGGTTTATAGACTGGGAGTCAGTTCCGTTTCTCGGAGATTATTAAAAGACGCTATGGTTATGTGGGATAGGCGCCTTTATTAAAACTACCCCTCTTTTATGTGTTAAGACTCATTTAGAAAATTCAACACTTTCCTTACTTCTCTTCTATTCTACTGGCGTTGAATTATTTCGATCTCGTCAAATAGAACCCACAAGGGATGAAGATGGGAAGGAACGGAAGCAAGATCAATTAGATTTAGTCGCTGAAAATGTTGTATATGTAGGTATGCTCCTGCATACACATTTTCTGCTTGACAGCATATTTGTACAATATATGCTTTTGTGATACTCTACATTTAGATCCTTGTGTAGGTTGGAATTTTGAATGGAGCGTTAACAATACCTGTAAATACTTTCGATACATAATTTTTTTTTTTGTAAAATTCCAAAGATGAATTCCATATGTCCACACAGATTTTTTTAGGATCTTGTACTAAGTGTCAAGTAAATCGTAGAAATTTGTTTGATATCGATTTTTCGCACCTGCAACATTTAATTGCATTCGAATCGATCACCGCGAGTTTTCACGTCAAAAAATATCTGTAAGAAGTACCTTCATGGATATCAAATTTAAAAAATTTTTTAGAAAATTGCCCACGACTTTATTTAAGGACAGAGAAATAAAAAGCAAGAAATCATTTTTTTTTTTAAATTTCATCTTTTTCAACCCATGATTATTGCCCAGAAGTCATTTTGCTCTTTTTTGTCGTTTAGAAAATATAATTTTATACTTTCAATAAAAATAGCAGGAATAAATTCGAAGGAGAGAAAAAATAAATGTTTTTTTTTTTTATATAGAATGGAACAACAATTTCTCGGCTAGCAATCGGACGTTGTAGAAAACACACAGCTCAATGTTCTAGCCAGATACGTGCCTCAAATTTTGTTTATCAATTAATTTTTTTTGGAGCAGTGACTAAGTGGTTAGTGTGTTGGACTACTAAGCGAGGGGTCCCATCAAGTTCGATTACCGAAAAAAAAGAACAATTCCGTCGTTGGGTTTTTTCCACTGCCCCACCTCTGTCATGAAAGAGTTTTGTTCACCTTTTTCATTCTCGTGGAATGCGAATGCAACACTAGCTAAAACACTCTGCATGCCGAAGCTATGCGATAATATTGTAAGTATATATGTCCAGAATCCCGTTAATAAATGAAGTAGTTGACACTCGCAACATTTGCTTGGCGTGATGACAGCCTAGCGTGTCAAGAATCAAAGTACCAAAGGAATTTAATAAGAGCGGACCATGAATGTCCGGTTTCAATTTTCCTAACTTAATTCATAGGTATATCTGTTAGTTATAATTCATGTGATTTAGTCTTTACATATCAAATTTATAGGTAGTAAAAAATTAATTATTTACATATTATGTATGAAGAAAATAAAAATCCATTCCTGCTTAATGAAGAGTGAACAAAAATAGGATAGACGTTATTGAAAGCTGTCGGAGCAGAAACATATACGAGACAGTAGGTGTTTATTGTTTACAAGACTTAATTCTATTTAAACAAAAGAAGAAGAACACGATTCATTCAAGAAAATGACTTATTCATTTGTTCCATATAAAAAAAAAAACGGTCAATCAAATTCGATAGACAAAGGAGGAAGAAATGCTGAAACCTGTGTTACTCTTCGGTTTGGAATCCATGTACACAACCCTATTTGACAGCACATAAAAATAAAAGCCCACGGCAGAATGAACAACAAATAACTTTTGTACTCGCACCAGAAGAATGTCATTTAGTAACAAAAAGCGTGTGACACGGTCTTAAATTAACAATTAGTCGTTAAGTGAACAATGCAACGCTAAACTACTTCTTGTTACTATACCCAGCCACAGCAATTATGTTTAAAAATTCAAAAAACGTAGCTACCAACCATTCCTAAACTTATCACTCAATTGAAAATTCACCACACCGATTGGTTCTGAGATCGAATACTCCGAATGTAGACACGATTTCGTTGCATATGGCTGAGGCGAACTCCCGGATAACGACTTTTGAAATGGTTGGTCCGCAGCAGCAGCTGATGGAAGTCTAGATACTATCACAACACAGAGCACCTGATACATTACGGACGCAGAACAGTTTCCACTTAACACACACTTGGTAGCACACAGGCGCATATTATGCGTACCCCTGCGGGCTGGGGAGATGTCTCTTATTTTATGGACTAAATCACAGAACGGATGTAAACTTTCCCTTTCGACGGTCGACTCGCTTCTGATTTTGCAAATTCGAATCACACCTGTCAAGGGATGGTTTGGTATGGTTAGTTAGCTTGCTTGACTCTGTTCTGTGTATAAATTGACAAGGAGAGCTTTACATTCTCTAGGTGAGCTTTCAAACGAAAGGAAAAGTTTTTCTGTGTCGCGTGTTGGCCGGCCGCCTTGTTCTGTGGTGCCTCGCTGATAACCATGATGGTGATGATAATAAAGGCAACCAACCAACCCTTGATATGGGTTTGGGGATGTTCGACATGTTGTTATACGTTTTTCCCGAGAAATTCCATTCAAATTGTCCACACTGTGTGCAGATAAGCAGCGGTTGAGTTGGAGTTTGATTTAGCAGCTGTAGGCAGGCACTCTACTTGTACATCTGCGACAGCGCTCCTTTTTTTATTGGAGTTTGGAGGTACCTAATTGAAACTTATCTCTCTCGTCTCCGGGAACAATACATTCGGTAGCAGCAGCACCAAACTGCTTTGTGTGTAGTACCTAGTTGTTCTTCTTTGTTTTTTTTTTCTTGTCCCTCCTGTTATGCTTGGCCCCCGTCGCCCGTCCCCCCCTGGTGGTTTACTTTGAGAGTAAATAAATTATAGCCTGGTCCCTGGTCTTGGAGCACACTTTACGTGCTAAGATATTATCAAGCGCCATAGACATTTTCAGGCAATGCCCTATGCTCCTTTGGGGGATGGAGATTAATGCGAATGTTCGCGGTGGATTAATTATTTGTGAATATAAAGTAAACTGTATTCTATTTCGCCGCTTTAGCTTATGGATGACTTAATTGTATGTTTAACTAATTTCGCCAGCGTGCTGGGTGTACCTACCTTCATTTAATTATGTTCGTTTTGTGGTGTCTGTCGATGTTGCGGTGGGCCATGATTGCGCCTAATTTTGTAGGTTATTTTGTCAAATAAAAAAAGATACGCATCTATAAACACAATCGGTTAGTTGACAGGGTACACTTTCGCTCTGACAGTCTGACACTGGCAGGCGTTACATTTTGTAATCATAACGAGTTAATCGGGCTAAAATATTATATTGTCAACTCTCAGGATATTTTACGAAAATAATGAGATCGATATTGCACATCACAGCTTAAGGCGTGGTGTGGGAATATGGTGTCTATTGTTTGTGGGGATGCAGATGGGTGGGTACTTTAAGTTTAATAGACATGCAGAAAGTTGTTTCAGTGTTTAAAGGATATGACATGTGCAAGCACTTACCGGGTAAGAAACTTTTGCCTCCGAAAAGAGCCTGCGTTGATGGTACCGACCTATAAAGTTGCCCCACAAGTCAAAGTCGAATTGGAGGATTGGAAATCCGCGAACCGAATCGCCTGAATAAGAATGTTTACCTTAGCGATCGATTGTTGCACAGCTTGTGTGCATCCTGCCGGAACCAGAACTTGTCAAATTCTTATTACCCAAACTAATTGGGCATACCTAATGCTTTTGTAGACCTCTCCCTTAACCTTAACGTTGCTGTTTAGTTATCGAAGACGAATTTTCTACAACAACACCAAATAGCTGTAGGTATTAGGTGAGAATATTTGCTGAGATAAAGGGACGAACATAATAGATTATGCACTTAATCCGAATGGCGCTTTTCAAGCGTTAAGCGAATTATTTTGCACCGCATAGATCTGAAATGTTGTAATGTTCGCGAAGACCTCCTATGACTCGCCGTGTAATCGGTGAATTCTTGGACTTATGTTGCTTTTCTCAATTGAGAGCTTGAGAGTCCCTAGTACTTACTTTTTTAGTTACAGTTTCATAATAAAGGTTATGGTGTTCTCTGTCTTTCCAATTAATTATTAAAAAAAATATAAGCAACGTTCGATCGACGGTCATTACCTTACTTTGGCTATTCGGGAGCTAAAAAATATTTAATTTCCTTTTCGTTGTTGTTTTATAGAAAAAGAAATTTATTTATGAAAAATCCTTTCAATATGCGTACCTGCGAATAGCCTTTCAAGTTCTATGCGAGAATATACCAGTGGCGTGGCGTGAATATTTTAAAATGAAAAGTCGAAGCAAAATTAATCACATGCAAATGTAAAAAAACCTTACACCTGTGTAACTTGAAACAAAATCATTCATTGCACATTTGCAAATTGGGTTCACAATACTTAATTCATTTAAGTTATGCACTGCAATCTGCCAACTAAATTTGTAAACCAACACACTTACACTACCTATCTGAACATACTACCTGCAATTATCCACGCAATCAGAAAAGAAGACGTAGAGTCAAGCAAATAACTCGAAGAAAAACATGTTATTTTGTTCATTTCATATTATCATAACCAAGCGGGTGTCAACAAACAAAAAACCCAACACAGTACTCAGGGAAGAAAAAAAGAGATACAAACAAATGTTCACTCAGCACTCAAAATGAACTTACTGAAACTCGAAGAAAAGCGCGTTATTTTCTACATAACCAAGTGGGTGTTGAACAAAGAGGTGTCAGAGGTCAGACACAGTGCTCAGGGAGGAAAAAAAGAGATAACAAGCAAATATTCTCTCGAAATCAACTATTAAGTGAGAGCTTTAATAACCCGACATAATTTGGGTTACCTTCGCTTTGTCGTGACGAGACGATGACGATGTTATATAAAAATGGATGCACACACAATATGTATTTGATGGCTTATGTGTGTGTACATTTTGTGAGTAGATAGATAGTGTTACCCGGTGGAGATTTTAAAAGGGAAGTCGGTAGGAATCGGGTCATATGGACGCAACGCCACTGGAATATACGGAGACAAAATTAAAGAAAACGCTGCACTCACTGAATGATTAGACGCTACAAACGGTGCAACAAAAAACTAGCTACTTCTTTTCACAAGAGAAAAGAAACACAACAGACAGAAATATTTGTCGCGCTCTGAACCGAGCGTGCTCAGAGCGTTCTGATTTTTTTGTTTATTTTGTTTTTTTTTTTCTGTCAACTGTGGCTGGAAGTATGCTTGTACATGTGTATACAGCTTTTTCATCAGCTTGCTCATTCAATTTATTCTGAGCTCATAGAGCGCGCTCTGATCGTGCTCTGAACGAAAACAGAGACACAAATTTTAGCTCTGATGTGTCTGAGCTAAAATAGAAACACGAACTTTTTTTATAACAGTTCAGGTTCTGCTCTGAACTAAAAAAGAAAAACGGCTATTGTAATCCGGATGATGTAGTTTTCAGATCGACCGCACAAATTTTAATTTCTTATTAAAAAGTCTCTTGGTTTATTTAAAATATTTTTTTTTTCAAAATGGCAAAATGGCAACATTTCCAGAGAGACTCTGTGCATTGTTTCAGATTTCTTTCCTGTTCTCAATTCCAAATGTCAACACTGCTAGCATCTGTTTATAGCAGATCTCGTTCAATCTTCTGACAGCTAGTGCTGATAACTGACCCAGTGTTATGTTTCATGTGCCATTGTGTGAGCTTCTTCCATAAGTGACACCCAAAATTAGTATTTCTTGCAAGGCTAAGGCACTGTTTTAGCCAAATTTCATTAAATATTTTTATTATTCAGAAGTTGCTTGCAAACGGTGAAAAAAACTATATTTATCTTAGACTGGTAAGTTGTAGCGTGCATAGGAAGCATTTAAGTGCCATCTGAAATAGTTGGTTCTTAAACCGATGGTCTTCTTCTTCGCGCACCTTCTAACTATCATTTTGAACCTCTCAGCCAATGTGTGACTTTGACAGAAGTTTGCAATAACTGCCTAAGCTTACCTCAGAAAGAAATACCAGTGAAATGCACGATGTGGTAACTTGAAGACTGAAATGGTTAAAATCTTTGCATCAGGTAGTGCCTAAGATTTCATTGCCTGCACCATTATATTTTCAGATAATCGCCAAACACCAACGAAAAAACAAGCCTACACCACAGAGCCACCGTTACCGTAACTGAACTCTAATATCAAAATAAAATAAAAGGAAACACAATTGGGTTATTTTTAATTTTTTCTAACATTTTAATGCTCTTGAAATCGAACCAACACGTACATTTTTTTGTTTTATTTTCTTATAAGGTATAATTCTATTACAGTATCTTTCTATACCATAACTTCCATCTTTTAATATTTTTTTTTTTTTACTTATTTGTTCTTATAATTTCATCTTTATATGTACTTCAATAAATTTATTCATATTTTATCTTAAATAAATGTCAATATATTTTCTGTTTCATCTATTTTTTGTTTTGCCTTAATAATCTTTTTTTTTTTTTGTTTTTAATTTTTATAATTTTATTAATAATCCAATGGGTTTGTATTCTAAATCAAATGAATTTCCTCTCATAAATACTAAGTGTTTCAATGTTTCATGTTTTTGTTTTTTGTCTTTATAGTACTTCAATGTTTGAATGTGTTGTTGTTTTGTTAAATGTATTTTGCAGTTTATTGACACAATCACACTATACTCAAAAATATAGACATAAAACATTCGCTTGTTTTATTTTTTAGTGTTTTTTTTTTTTTATATATATACTTTATGTTTAAACGAAATATCAGGCATACAGTTTCACAGACACACGGTTCTTTTTATTTTTATTATTCAACTTGCTTTGTCTGCGTTTTATTATAATTGTTATATCTAATGGTATTGAATTGTTTCTCTATTAAAATAATTCAGTTTTGTTAGTAAATGTTTTTGATGCTTTAGAGATGTTTTGCTTGTTTTTCATATATATTTAAGAAAGGAGTTTTTTTTAATACGTACTCATTATAATTTTATAAAATTTCCTTGTCCAAAACAATGATTTGATTTTTTTTCTTTTATTATTTTTTTCTGGATTTTGTATAAAAATTTTATCTATTTTTAATAAATTGTTTTCCTTTTTAAAATTAAAAAATATTCTTTATTATAATATTCTTAAACATGTTGGGCAGTTTATCATTTACTCATATATTAATCTCCTTGACCACTTTTGTTGTTGTATGTAATAAAAATTAATTAAGTGTTTCTTTTGTTCAAAGTTCGAGTGTAAAATATTTAACGTGTGCAATAATTTGTTTATACTTTTGTTTTTTGCTTTTTTTTTTGTTAAGATAAGGAGGGTGGGTCTTTTTTATCGTTCGGAGAAATCAGAACATTTATGTAGAAAATGAAATTTGAAAAAAAAGATGAATTTTACCTTTTGTTTTTTAATTGCTAGTTAGCATGGGAAATATTTTTTTACATGCTATTGACAGGTTTTCTTTACTGATCTTTATTTTTTCTTGAAGTAATTTGTAATCATCTAAAGGTACAATATGTTTTTGGTTTTAAATAAATTATTATTTGTATTGTTAGTCAATAGTACACGATATTTGAAGATTTAGCTACACAGATGGTCTACGACTATTTCTTGTTTTTTTTTTCATTTTATTTTCAATTTCTAGGGAAGTTTTTTGTTTGTATATACAATTGGGATAAATTTATTTTGCGTTTTGATTTTATTATTTATATTATGTATATAAATGTCCATTTATGACGTCAATTTTGATGATGGTGTTGACTTTTTAATTAAACTTACCGCTCTTCATCTATCTTAAAATTACTAACGCGTCTTCATTTAAGACAAAGATCTCATTTTTAATAATAATATATGTTTAACACTTTTTTTTTTATAATATTTTCTTATGATTTTTAAAATAATATAATACCTATGTGCGTTTCACGCTGACCTCTTCTTATAATTAACTCATTCTTTGGTAGAATTTGTGAAATGATTCTCTATTAAAACAACAGATTTCTAAAAGGACACATTTTATTGTTATTATGCTTTCATATATACTTTTGTTTTCGTTATTAATATTTACTTAAGGTATAAAAAATTTGTGCTTGAAAATTTCGTTAGATACAATCGCTTGTCTTTATACTAAATTTATGTTTTAAGATAATATTCTTATATGTTTTGGTGTTTTGTTTTTTGTTTTGCTTTAATCCATATAATTATAGCTATCTGCAGAAGGAGAAAAATTATATAACATAAAAATGTTAAGAACAGCAACTGATTCATTTTCACGTGTTGTATGTGATTCGTACATCTATATTCAAATAACGTTCATTCTAGTTTAATTTGTTTTCCTTTGTTGAGACACACATAAATATAACTAGTTGAACCAAAATCGAAATACAAAATATAATTCATATATTTAACATTTACAATTAATTTCCCCCAGTCTACACATCTAATACCCTACAAATGTATGTAAATACGTACAAAATAACATTGATTTATATTTTTTTTCTGCGATTTTACTATATTTTGTATAAAACAAATAATAAATTTGTATATTCTTTTCCTTCAATAAACAAACGTGTCAGTAAAAAATTATGAAAACACCTTCTTTTTTTTTTTTTTGCTATTAATATATTTTTTTTTATTTCATTTATTATCCGTTACATTTACACTATACAATCAACAACAATTCTATATAATAAATTTATAAACCTTACAATTTGTAGTAATTCTTTTTATATTACTTGGTGGTTTTTTATAGTTAATTTTTTTATAGTTACATATTATATGATATTATATTTTATTAAACCGATCAGAAAACATATGCTCTGATTTTATTTCAACCGAAAAAGAATGTCATTCGTGTGAATATAACATTATTTGCATAAGATCAATTACTTTTGCATAATTATTTTTATTCTTAGTAAAAACAATGAATCGAACACAGTTTGAAAATTTAAATTAAATTTGTAAATAAGAACGAAATTAAACATTAAGAAAAATTTGGTTTCTTTAATGTTTTTATAGGCATCTATTCATGTTAACTATTTTAATAATTTTATCAACTACTCGTTATGTATTACACTTTCATGTTTAACGTTATTTTACAAATTAATTGTTATATAAGCTACGATTTCTTTTGTTGTTTTACTTTTATAAATGTTGATCAATATTATTGCGTTTAAGGCCAAGTAATAAAAGTGTTATGCTAATAGATGGCATTCAAGGAATAACAGTAATAATTGAAATAAGTAACTGAAAGGGAAAGGGCACTCAAATAAGTAGGTAAGTAGTACGATGTGTTTTGTGAAATGGATAAATTCTTATTGCAGTTAGATGTTGCATTGCTGTGCAATGTCAAAGTATGTGAGGATAAAATAAATTTAAATGAAAAGATCTGACGCTGGGTACACTGGTTCATATCTTACAATTTCAAAAGAAGTGTCTTTACTGCTCTTGCTTTAACGTGATAGGTAATGTTGTCGGGAACACTTTGGAAATCAGATATATTGCTTAAAACTGGTTTTAGATCCGTTATACATTTATTACGGGTCGAGGCACTGGCATTGAGTATTTTCATGTTAATAATTGTATCTAATGGATGTCTTGTAGATCAGAAAATATTAGGAATTCGTATTCAACTATTGGCATTGGAGAAATTATTACTGCCTGGTGTTCTTAATGAGACCTGTGTACTGTGTAGCGCACCATAATGATGTAGTTAAAGCAAATAAATCTGCAGTAATTTTTGTGTTACTTTGGGAAATTTATCTTTTTTTAATGATTTTCCGAATTGCATATGAGAGGACTTGAAAAACTATTATTACTGCGAGCTATGGGATACTATACCGCTCTAAACTTTGAAGCAAGAATTTTTAAAGGTGGAATGTATGGTTTAAAAAGGGCTTAGCCTCCTTAAATTATCATCACGCCAATAAATTGGTCTAGCCAATCATAGCTTTGATATGGAATTTCAAAAATTGACAGCAACTACTATTGCAAAATTGGTGAATTTGTTGTCATGAACTGAGCAACTGTGATTCAAAGTAAATGTTAGACAAAAAATAACAAAGGGAATCGTTCGGACCAAATTATTCCAAATAGGTGTATCGAAAATATTCACTATGCGTCACAGAAAAGGCGAACAAGTTGTCATGTTGTTTTACAAAATTAAGTGCACAAAAAACTACGCATTTTCAAACACCTCTTAAAACGGGTTACTTGGGCAAATGCGATAGCAATGATTGTCAAACTATCCATTATGAGCCCACTGTTAGTTTCGGGTTTAGGGTCTATTCCACCTCGACTAATCGACGCGACGAATGACATCGGAAAATCGGACTCTAGCCTGGTACAGCAGTTCCTTTTGACAGAAAGAAGCTACCACTCTCGCTGTATAGTTTCTCTTTGACAAATCTATTAGGCTTGACATGGAAAGATGTTTCTCCCATATAAGGTTGATTCAGTTCTATTTTGCAATGCTCAAAAGATGTAGTATTGTGATTGAGATCTGCCGTAAATTACACTCCAACTCGATAGAACTGACTACATAAATGCAGGTATTGACCGACCATGCTTGTATGAATTCATGAATATTTAGAAAATTTTGGAGTCTGAGAAGATGTAGGTACACTCGAAATTCGAAATGGACTAAAACTGATATATTTTATTAAAAACTATGTAACCATGTAAATGTAAAGCAGGCATTTAACTTCAATATAGAATCAAAAACAAGATTTCCACGTTAAACAATATTTGTAATGAATATTTGAAATAATAATAGTAGCTGTTGTAAGTTACTATGTTTTGTTTATTCATTTGTTGTTTTAATAGACAATCATTTTAGAAATCTGCTCTCCGCATTCTAAGTAGATTTTGTCTTCTGTCTTCGAATTTATTTGTCAGCTAGATTTTGTTTTATTTTGCATAATTTTTGATATCTACAATTTTCTTAAGTTTAGATATATTAAAAAATACTTGTCCATTGGTTTCCTAACAACTTTTGTTTTTTTACTTTGTTGCTTGTTAATAAAATGCTTTGCTTTATCGAGCGAAATAAGTGGAAATAATATTTTATAGTGAGGGGTTGTTTTAAACAACAAGTACAAACTTAAACTTTTATCCGGCTATTTCCTCTTAGATTCAAGTATATTTTCTTTAATTTGATTTGTTTATTCCTAAATTCACTTAAGAATTAATTCTAAAAAATACTAATATGTATGTGTGTTTTTTCATTAAATTTTTCTTTATCAATTAACGTAACTCTAGTTCAATTTATTATTATATTTATGCACATTTAACTATGTATGTTTATTATTTATATTTATTTTCCTAAAAAAAACATAACTATTATTTTTGTTTGTGTTTTTTACGTGATGCTTAGTTAATATATTAAGTGAAATTTCAATTCTCCGGTTGAACGCTGTTTTGCATCTCGATCTTTTTTGGGAGATAATTTACTTAAATATCTATTGTTTGTTTTTTTAATATTTTTCTTCGTTTTTCTTCATTTCATATATATCATACAAAATAAGGTCAACTGATTCATGAGTTTTTCATCGGAGATATTAATTTCAATTTGCTCACATTTTACCAAACAATTTATTCAAAATGATTTAAATAATAATTTCTTTTTATAAAACGTGTTTCCTGTCATTCCATTTATTATTTGTTAGAGAAAAGAGTCATCACGACTCTATTATCTCTGTTATCCGGGTGGCGGTTTTGAAAGTAAAACGACAAAAGGTGGGAAAATATCTAGGAAGTGTGTTTTTCAAAATTCAGTGTTTTTATTTTAAAAAGTTTGGTGGAGTTTAGTTTTTTTTTCGGTTTTCAGTCGCGACGTTCCTTAAAAAACACTCAACAATAAAGTAGAACAAGAAAACGAATCGGCTGCCAGCAGCTAAACAGTTCGTCTTCATGTTTTTTTTTTTTCATTTTTGTGCTGATATGACTATTTTATTTGTCTACTAAATTAAATGCCGTTCTCTTTGGAAATTATGAAAAATATTGGTATTCTTTTCTTTAACTTTAAGTATAAACTGGATTTCGTTTTCTAGAAATTGAGAGAATTGGTTTAAATTTCTTTGTTTTATATTATTTTATCGTAACACATTTTCAAAGTTTTTTGCTATAATTCAGTGTATAGTAATTATGCCCGCTTTTTAATTAAATATTTAGTTGATTTTCGGTATAACGTTATATGTAATTCTTACTTTAAAACTAATTTTTTTTTGGCAGTATTTAGTTTATTTCACTTCTAAAGACGTTTAACAAACCGGCTTTTTTTCATTCTTCTCCAAATAAATTAAACAGTTTAGATTTTGGAAAACGCCTCGGTGTGAATTGAATTAGTTCATTCCAATGTTGTAAGTTTGCGCAAGAACAAAAGGAAAATATCGATAAAACTGATTAGAAATACTCCACGCGCATAATGTTCAATTTGATATGCATAATGTTCGTTCCAGCAGACATAAGACTTTAAAGATCTGACCAATTTTAGGTTGGAATATATTATTTACAAACTTCATTCTCTACGATTGGGACCACCATTTTTTCCCATAAATATATCCCAATGCCATAGTACAAGATGGATGAAATGTCCATGGATAAGTTATCCTTAAGTTCAAGTGTCTCATAGATGAGATATAAGGGTATGACCATGGGTATCTTGGCTGTGTTGCAATGACCCCTATTAGAAGTTTGCGTCTAAGTCGTATTAGGATTGAGTGAATGTGGAAATAGGAACCTGAAAATGGTTCCGGCTTTTTATGATGGATCATCACTGGTGGTAAAATTTATTGCAGTGTCAAACTAGTGACAATTATGGACCACGTGAAATTTCTTAAAGCCATCGCTGAAGCTTGATTTCCAGGGAATTTTAATTTGAGAGTGCGAGGTTGCGAATGTCTCTTTTCAGATAAAATTTGTCTGTCTGAAACGAATAGCATAAAATGCAGGCGAGAAATATACCTTCGATAAGAACTGAACGAAATCAAATGCAATATCAAAACATCGTATAGTAAATTATATCTATAGTAAATTTTTTAGGGTAAAATGATACAAAAGAATTATAAAATCCTGTCCGACTCATTTTTTTACATATTTTATCCTGCACATTTCCGCGTGTGTGTATTTTAAATTTATTTACTACTTTCATACTTTACAACTATAAACAGACAACAGTCATTGTAAGCACAATTAACCGTCTCCACCAATCGTTTAAATTATAGCAACAATAATAATAGAAACGATAATTATTACCATTTGTATTATGCACTGTTACTAGGATATAATTGTTAACTAAATACCAAAATATTGACGACCATACTAAGATGGAACGCTGCGACAGTAAACTGCTTGCATCAAACTTAGTTGCCGATGATGCATAATATGGCATCGTACATTTGCTATGTATTGATGCAACCGGCTGGCATTCAGGGACCGGTTCGCTAGGCAGATCTGTGATATCATCATAATAGTATACATCGCCCGTGTACGCAAAGTATGGCAGCTTTGCTATTTCAACAGAACTTGCTACATTAGTCGCTGTCGTGTTGAGGGACTCTCTACTCGAACTTAGGTCACTATTGTCTTGCGTTGGTGATGATGGCGCAAGACGATCTTCTAAGGTCGTACTGGTATTTCGCGGATGGTTAACGGCAGCTGTTGTATTCGATTTAGTCCCTGATCCATCATCAAAGTCATCACAGTATGTACAGATGCCATGCTCAGGCGGATCACAGTAACGGTAACAGCATTCTGGTGGGCCATGATTCGATTTAAACAGTTGCTCACCCGTTTCGGGGATATTTTGATCTAAAAATAAAGAGTAAAAATTACTACAATAGCACAATAGATGAGAAATATTATTATTTATTACCCAGACAAAGAAATGTCGGCTCTCCCGCATACTGTGTTGGATAGGCTGGTGCACGGTCACCCGGAAGTAAATATGGACATTTCTGTTCTACTATCTGGCACACACTAAGACATGGTCGTATTCTTCTTCGTTTTCGATATTCTACTTTTCTTTTCGTTCTGTAAAGAAATGCAAGAAGAAATAATTAATTAGCATAAACTGATAATTCAACAAATGAAAGAGTTTTTAATTTGTTTTTGTTATATTTGTAGGACGATTTACGACGAAGGACCTGTGGCATTTCCCACCGGCTGCATTGAAAACCTTTCGAAGAAGAGTTATAATTTTATCGAGACGTCTTAAGTAAGAAAAAACGACTTACACAACGTGATGTGACGTCTTCTATATGTTAGACTTGAGAAAGTTGTGCCCAACTCACAAGCCAACGCAAAGTTTACAATTTCCCAGATGAGTGCAGATGACATAGGTATCATTGGCAAAACAGAGCGAGCTGTCTTAGGGGAGTTTGCAAGTACTTGGACAGAATGAAGAAGGAACTCAAATACGCAGCAAAAGCAGACTTTGTCTACCCAGGCTCTCCGCCATACACCCTACAAAATAGTCCAACAGCTAGACTTGCCAATCTGGCTGTCGCAATAGCTTTATGCAGTGTACTGAGATCCAATGGGAAGTTTAATGACCACATACGTGTTTGTGCCGATTTAGATTGCCAAAGCCAGCGTAATGATACACAAATCGCCTATTTCCGTAATTTTTCATAACCAACTGCCATCGGTCTTTTTGCAGAGCAGCTGTGTTGCTTTTAGGACAAATTTTAAACTGATTTCAGTTTCATAGCCAGCAGTTTTTTCCTGCAAAAATATAATAGAAAATTTTACCTTTTTAATAGCCTTGATATCACTGGATCCTCAACGCATGGATCCTCGTTATTGGCAGTCGATATGGAATCTTCACTTTGACGAGTGTCGCTCGTACCTCGCTCGTCGATGTTGCTCGTCTTTCTACTATTCGATTTCGTTCGTTTACATGAGGCGTCCTTGGATCTTTTCGTAAGTAGGTGCGTCGGTTGTTCATGTTCTTGTTCCTGTTGTTTTTGTTGTTGGTGGTGGTGTTGATGTTGTGCCATTGTTTCTAATGTCAAGGATGTTATCGATAGTGCGGACGACGATGATGAAGGTGATATTTTCGGGGATTCAGCGGACTCCTCATCGTCATACACACTCAGACTATGTCGATGAGATTTATCTCTTTCGAAATTCTCATCGTTATTGTTCATACTAAATTTATCCGAATTATCGGGTTCTTTATTGTTATTATTATTATTTGTGGAATTCGATGTTGCTGCTGTATTTGCTGTTGTGTTTGCTGAATCCTTGGTATTAGCATTGGAAGTTGAACTGCGTTCCGCAAAGTATGGTATCAGTGTACTACACACCCATCGGCGATAAGCTTCCTGCAAAAAAAAAACAAGAAGACAACATTTAAATTCAAGTTGTTGATATGGATTTTATTTCTATAACACCAATGACTGTTAGTTGAAATCATTTTTCCCATGAAATATTATTTTAAAAAGTAAAAGTTCAAAGGATCATTGACCCTTCCTGTCCCGAGGACATCCAACAATTTTGCAAAAAATAAACAGTTCAAATGAAAAGCGTTTCCGAGTAAGCTGTAAGCTTTATGGGGATTAAACGTGGTACCTCTTGTTCAAAAATCAAACTAGTTCCCATCAATTACACTGATTATACCAATATAAAGTCAATTTCAATTTGTGAAACAAAAAAACAACTTTAAAGGGGTAAATGTGTTTTTTTTTTTTAGAAAGGAGATATAGCAAAAAAGGCGAAATGTTTATATTTTTGAATTTGGAAATGTAAACTCGTAAATGTCCATCGAACATGTTCATATTGCTGTAAGCTCTGTATTAAATTTTTAAGAGCAAACCAAAGGCACACAACAACGTTTCATACACGCTTCCAAGCCATCAACAACCAAAACAGTTATTGTCGAGTCAAGAACATTACGACAACTTACATCGGGAAGACATCACCTTCCCCCGAACAAGTGGAAATCATAAGATCCACATAATATATCCACTCAGAGAACTCAACAAAAGCAACAATAAAAAAAAAAACAAAACAAAGCCCAATAAATGACAACAAGGACACCATAAAACACTTAATCTCCCAAAGTACCTATGCAAATCATTAAAACGATGATCTTCATTCTCCTCCCTCACCCCCGGTCCTGTCCGTTGTATCTCTCATACCCATCTCAAAATTTCATGAGGTGAAAGCAAAACAAAATGACAAGACTATGCCAGCTCTGTCATCATCTTCATCATCAGCGCGAGCTAACAGACGGGTGAGAGTTCACCCTCCACCCCCAACATTATCACCCTCGGCCCACCACCACTTTGCAGTGCCTATACAATGGGGACTAAGTACCCTTACGAACAACAACAAAAAAAACAAAAACAAAAAAAAAAATTTCTTAAATTGCTACGAAGCTCATGAAAAAGTCGCTTTTATCGCCTGCAGTATTCATCAATCCCCCTGGTGAGAGATGCTGCAGGACGGAAGGGCACTCCTCTGGGGCATTCAAGGTATTGACATCACGATTAGATAATTGGCAATCCTGGTGGAGCTGCCTTACGTTTTCCTTTCGTATTTTATGCGCCCAAATTCAAAGTACTTCTCTCTCAAGTAAGGGCAAAAGCAGTTGGACGAGTGGCTAAGTGTCTTTCAGTCAAGTGGAGCCGTAGAGCGAGAGAGAGAGGGAGAGACTGGTGGGGCCGATGTGGGTAAGGTATAGATTTATTGAACATTTGCATAGTACGGTGAATTAATTTCCAATGAATGCTTCGGAATGATTTTAAATTGTCAAATGCTTCTGGTTGATGAGTTAAATGATGGAATGTGCAATTTGATGGAATTGGCCATTAGAATTGAAATTTTCAAGGCTCTGTTCAAAATATTAGTTAAGCGAGTAGGTGGTCAAATAGAGAAGAGTTTTCGTGAGATTGCCTCATTAATTTAAGGAACTATATGCTTCTAGGGCCGTGTTTTACAAAGTTTGTTATCGGGTTGCAAAATAAGACGACGTTATTAGCTTCAACTAAAAATATAAATCGTTCAATTCAAACGTCAAGCAAATTGTGAAATCCAAAGAACCCACTATTTGTGGCTTATTTGAAAAGAGAATTCTACCTTTGGTCCCACACTCGCACATTTGCTATAAAAGTATACTAATGTTGCAAAGGTAAAATAATGCGGACATTCATTCCCTCCCCCACAACAACGTGATAGCAACTACAAGACAAAGTAGACAAGAGGCGAGATTAAATTACGCATACTTATAGTTTCTCGCACGTTGTGATGTGCACCTAACAATGCAAATGAAATAGCGCTGAACAGGAATTTATTTTTTGCTTTCTTTTCCTTTTTGTCTTTTCTCGACAAATGTTGGTGAATGTCACCTGGCAACACTGCGCGCCAGTCATCCACCACTCGATGCAAAGAAATAAACAACAACAACCACCCGCAAAAGAGAGATTCTCGTGAAGGGGCGTCACCCATTGACACACATCAATGCAAAAAGTACCATTAGTGATGGGCATCGAGATGGTCGCGTGGGGTGGTAGTTATCGGTTACGCTGAAGTACCATCAGCACTGCTGTGCTTCGGTACCCAAATTTAATAGGTCGCGCATTTGAGTGTGCGTACATGATGGTTGTGTGGGATCGTTGTTGCACACGATGATCAAGTTTTGTGAGAGGTTGCTTGGAAAAAAATAATAATTTTGCATGCAAAACGCACTATGTTTGTCTGGCGCGACTGTACTCTTTGGTCGAACAGAAGTCGGTTGTCAGCAATACTATGTAGCGGGTCAGAGTGTCCACATGCATTCTTATGGATGGCATGACTCTACGGTACCTTGTTTTGCAAATTGCGACACACCAACGGCGTGGTGTGGGTCGATGCGAGGCATAATAAGGAGATTCGGTTGAACGCGAGTGAGTGGAATGGGAGTCATTGGGCAGAGCGGACGGTGGAACATTTAGCTGCGCTGCAGCTAAGGAAATATTTTTTTTCCATGCGGTTTTGTGCAACGTACACGTGTCGGGGAGCAGAATATAAAGTATATTCTTTCGTGTGCGATTTCAGTACCGAGCCTCGGGCGGAAAAAAAAAAATATTTATCGCCGAACTGTGGGTTTTTTTGTCGGGTTATTTTATCTCGTGTTTTTTTTAATAGATTCCCTCTGTGAAATCATCCCTGCAACGTCTGAAAAAAAAAAAAAAACTACGCGAGTGCCCCTGATTAGTGACCGTGTCTTAAATAAGATTTTTGGGTGACTACAAGGACTGCTGTATCCCCGCGACATCGTGCCTCACCCTCCCCCAGTACCGTCGCTGGTGGCCACTTATCATCCTCTCAGTGTTCGGTTCGAAGTGCCATTACGTCTGGTCATTGTGTGCAGTGCATGTGTTTCCGCTATTTAAAACCCCCTGCAGGATAATATATCCTGGGCAAAGTGCACCGCGTGGTGTCGGACAGTTGGCCTCATTACGCAGCTGCATCCATCGCTCGTATTGATTCCGAAAGACCGTAAATTGACTGTGAAGTGCCCCAAAGACCCCGTGAGGTTAGATCAGGTCACCACGTCAAGTGCCTGTATCGAATGTGTTCCTTGTTCCGAGTAACGGTTACATCCGTTCGGGTCAGAATCCCCTCGACCCTCCCCCAACCAGGCTATGTCGTCAAGTGCCCGGGTAGCTAAGCGTCTCTAGCCCCAAAGACAACAGTGTAAAGAAAAAAAAAGACAAAAAAAGGAAAAACTAAATTAATGACATGGCAATTGCGCCCACAAAACCTTTCCTGAAAATTTTCTGGTGACTTAATCGGCTTCCAGGAGTGCCGCAACGAAGCGACGACGTCATCTTTGTAATCGGCCACCCCCTCCCCGTAACCGGCAGGGTGCCCTATGTAAGCTGGTATCGTTTAGCGATTTTTTTTTTTTTTTTTTGATTAAGCATTAGTGCTAGTAGTGACATTGTCAACTTATAATTGTAACTTAGAGTATAGACATTTTTTTTTGCTTTCCGAGGTGGAAGAAAATATTTTCCTTGAAGAAATTGAGATTTTTTTTGTGTAGTTTAACCAAACATAAACTCGTAATAGATCCGTCTAAACTTTCTTTAACGGCGGAAGTATCTTAAGTACCCAGTTGTGGGTTATTTAACTGATGTACAGTTAGGTGTATTATTTTTTTGTACTATTGCCTGCGAATCATTAGGATCGTAGAAGTTAAATATATCTATGCTAAGCAGATTAAAGATTTTTTTTTTCTCTCCTTTCCTGAGGATAAGTGTAAAGACCACGACAGCGCTGACGTAGTTTAGATGGAATTTTATTTCCTGTTCAGGATAAAAGTTTTTTTAGTTTTTTTTTTGAATCCGATACAGCGGATAACCGGCACTATCGGTAACGAATCCCCTGTGTGGAAAGTTAGCTAAGATATATGATTTTTTTTTGAGGTTACATATGTATATATGGCTATTCATAAATATAAATGGATACCTAAGAATACCCGTCATAGTCTTGAAAGAAAACAAAGAAGATTAACTAAGTTTAATTTAATTACCGGATAGCATTACTCGTGTATGTTTTTTTTTTTTTTTTTTTTTTTGAAAAAAATTACAAATTAGATAGTAAGAAAGGCCCTTCTGGTCACTCAAGTACTTTTAAGTAAATATTCTTAATGATGCTCTGAATAAAATTGAATTATGTTAACTAAATAGTAACGCTTAATATTGATCTTGTGGTGGTAACATGAACTGGAGCAGCGGAAGGTAAGCTAGCATAGGGGTCGCCGAGAATTTAAGACAGGTGACCATGGTAGGGTGGGAATAGCCAGTGAAGCACTCGACACCTTACTTCACCTTGGCTGAGAAGCAATGGAGTGGGTGTCAGGAACCATTTTTTTGTCAATGCCTTAGTTACCCGGAACTAGCGCAGTGACTTCCAGTAGTTTACTTCAAATTTGTTTACCTTTTGTGCACACATAACTAATTATGAATGGACGTTACCTTATGGCTCGAGCAAGAACCCCCCCATCCGGCGAGCTAGTCAGAGTACAGCTAGGTGTGCACCCGCTCAATGCCGAAGAGACGACGAAGAAAACGTTCCCGCGCAAGCGGTCCATTACAACGTTCCCATTTGCACAGCTAATTCAATAACTCCGTGTGGTTAATTCCTATTTATTATTAATTTATATCAATTTCAGGTCACAATCACACATTCACATATAGAGCGAAAGACTATTTGTGCTCCGTTGAAATTGCTTCTTCACCACATCCAGTCGACAGTCGTTTGGTGTCACAGGGGAAAGTCATTCCACCGCGAGAGGATGTATGACTAATTCATTCCATAATTAAATATCAATTTTCCTCACAGTTGACTCCAATTCAAATAAAAGCGGAGATGGTAAGGCGCTGTGGATAGGAAAATGAAATAAAAATCGACACGATCAACATATCCTTGGGGGATACGAAAATAACATAAAAAGCTTAAACTTGCTCGTGGTATTGTTGTGGAGTTCTTGTGCAGCTGCCAGCAGTTCTTATTCGTTTTTATTTATATTTTGAAATAAACTAAAACTCCTCGGAGCAATGAAATTAAACGCATGCAATCAGCAAAGTTTCTCTCAATACACACACACGAGGACGAGGACGAGAACGAGTAGTACGGCTTGGTCTTATATTATGGTTGATATGCTTCTGTGTAGTTAATTGAATGCAGTTCGGCGTTCACATATCCACAGTGCTATCTGGTACAGGAGGGCGCCCAAAGTTAGCTGTAAGAATCAGGCACATCTTCTGACAGTGGATAAGGGTGTATTTTGTTTTATTTTTCTTTATCAGCAGTTCGAAAATTCTTTCTATAAGAACAAGATTTCCAGATCCACAAAACCACTGGTTTAAATAGTGTAATATTAAGTATTGCCGCAAAGTATTTTTTGCAGTCACATCTCTCCCATGCCATAGAAAACCTTCTCATAAAAACGGTCATTCTTCGCCAGTATCCCTCTTTGGTGTTTCGCATACAAAATTATCTACAATGCAGTATCCTGTTTCCTGTCCAAATGCTAAATAGTTACCTTCGCATATTTTTATGGTAAGCGTTATAATTTTAAGGACGGTTTCAGATCATACAAAATAATTATTGTGAGACGGATATTTTGTGGAATAGCTACTTAAAAAAGTGTCGCAGTAAGACAGTCCCATTTGGATTTCGTCACTTAAAACAATAATTACGAGTATCACTCAAAGTATTGCAACAACTTGAAAGATTGCCAGAAGTTATGTTCCACAAACAATCAATTCAATATTTTATCGCAATGGTACCGGTATCCGTGGGTATAATTTCACATTATTCAACTCTCAGTGCTCCCAAAAATAGTTTAATATTCCGGACAATCATTTGAAATCACATGAGTTTCACGAAAGCAAATACCGAATAGAGAAAATGTAAGTAAATCCCGTTCGTATTCTAATATCCTTTCATATGCTGAATACGTTTTCCTCGTGGAATTGTTTGACTTGCATTTAGTTAAAAATTCAGCATTCACCTTTTTGCGCTATGCCAGTCCAGCTGCCAGCTACCATGGCATGGGCAAAAGCAAGGTAGGTATCTCTTGCCACTAATTTTCGAATCTATGCGATGGTTGGAGCAACGGTTCGAGTAGGTATTACGAGTGGTTAATATGTAAATCCCGCGCACAAAATGATGGCCAGCCAGTCAAAATCCACTGCAAGTATCTACCACTATAGGGCACTCCTCGCAAAAAAAAAGAAATCATTTGCCTGGAGGAGAGTTATCGGTTGGGTTGGTGTTTCGGGGATTGTTTGGAGGTCGTCGCAATGCGGATATTTTTCGTAAGCTGTCTACCAGATTCACATGGAAGTTTTAAGCTTCACTGCGAGAGTGGCAGAGTAATAATGATGATTATGTGGTTCAAAAAGCGCCAGAGTAGGGTGCACACTTGAACAGTGAATAAACAAAATTTTAAATTGCACTTTTATATGTGCTAGCTGCTAGCAGCCGTAGGGCAATCGTCTCTTTGAATGGATATGCTACGGCACTCTATTTGACTTACGCAAGCAAATATAATGGCGTTAATTTTTCAAAAGACGATGTAGCAGTTAATAAAACAGAGTAGATATTTATGTGTGCCTTGAAATTTCTTATGAAGAATAATAGTCTTCAAAGTTGTTTAGAATAACCCTAGCTAAGTAGGTCAAGGGTGTATCTCATACGCGAAATGGAAATGCTTTTTTGAGATATAGATTTATGTTTTGATTTTAAAGTTTACATGCCGAACCTACCATGTTGCAGAAGTGTCCTGAAATATATATAACTTTCTTGAGCAATATAGATGTGTGTTCGGTTGTCTTATGCTCGTTCCCTACGTTCCTTTCTTAAATTAGCCTGGTTTTACCCATACCATATTCTTATCTATCTCGTCATTTAAAAATGAGGATATTTTGCCACCATCAAACAAGAACTAAAGCCTAAGCAGTGTTGTTAGGACTCATTCTTCTTTTATCACACGAAGCGTCATTTTTCCCATTTCACAGTACCTTAATTCCCTTAAAAATCCATCGATACTTTTTTGGGAAATATTCGAATTTTTAAAGTAAAATTTGTGTGCATGAAAAAAAATAATATTAAATTCACCTTCAGTATTAAAGTCGCAGATTGTTAACTACTATATACTATTTTTTGTGGTACTAGAAAATTTTCCTAAAACACAATTTACATGAGCAACTTCTTATGGACACTTTTTCATGTTGAAATGTAGATGTTTTGATGAAATTGCAGCAACAATTTATAGTTTGAATGTTTTTTTTGTTAGATTCCTGAAATTCCCACAGTTTCGTGCTGTTTCCCTTTATTTCACGCTTTTTAGACATCGCAAACCTTACAAAAAGGGATAAATCCTACGACATAACAATGCTGAGCCTAAGTAATGAATAAAGTACATACAACTGGGGCTTAAAGCCGAGGATGGTTAAGGAGATCGAGTATATTTATGGTAGGAAGTGCTGCCCACATTACGTACAGTTATTTACTCAGACAAAGCACATCAATGTTCCAAATTTTACAACTATGTCGAGCAGTGTGACGAATTTATCATATTTCCTGCTAAATTTAGCAGAATTGTTTTATACTTAGCCTCTTTTTTTCAAATCACGCAAGCATTTTTTTTAACCATAATTTCATGCTGTATCAGAAAATATTAGCAAGATTTTGGCAAAGCCAAATTATGAATTAAAATAATATGATAAAATCAAAGCAGACGAACCTTGAGAGTGAACACAGCCATTCAACGAATTCAGCAAGCTCGCAATCAACTATCCACACACATAAACTTTGTCTTTCCCTTTTGTAGTTGCACGCAATTCGCATACTAATTATTTTGTGAAAAATATCTTATTTTTTTCTGAAAAACGTTTTTTTTTTGTTAATTTCTTGGCTTTTATACAGGTTTTGAATGATTTAAAAAAAAAGTTTAAGCATGACTTTTAGCACTTTTTTATACAAAAAAAAATATGCTACATTGCTGAATTAGCATGATTTCATTGCTTCGGTCACACTGATGTCTAGTAATATATGTACTTTTTGCAAATTAATTAATAGAAGCAAACCCTCAAGAAGTAAGTATTTTGTTTATATAAACAAAACTCTGTATCACCACAATCTTAAGGCAATACGATGAAACGACTAAATTCGTCTACAAGAGATCTAAATCAAATTGAGCTACGTGGACACATCACTGCGTAACTTTGATTGACAGCACATAATTTTCCAGTTGGCATGTGGGTAGCTGAAAATACCTAACCCAAAATGTGGGTTTATAATTTTCCTCCATAAGTCACTATAATTTATGTAATTTTTTCAACAGTTCATCGTCGATCAAGTGATGAGCCGCCAAGATTAAAATTTTTAAAAATTTTGCTTTATTTCTTTATTTTTATGCGGAAGTCTTTGTATACATAAAATAAAAGCAAAACATTATTGCAATGTTAAATGTCACATTAAAAATATTTTTTCAAAGCTGCAAAGCTACAAAGCAAAGACTTATATATGTACAAATTAGCATTCAAGTTAAATTTTATGAATTTCAAATGGCGATCAAAATTATAAATATTTTATTTTTTAATATTTAAGGGGGAAGTTGAAATTCGTTACTAAGGTCCAAATTCACATATTTTCCTAACTGATGGACTGCATTTTCTTTGTTTGTTCTTAAAGCCATGCGACCATAGATGAATTCAGCTTTTGTCTCGTTCAAGTTGTTCGGCTCAATTTTAGCCCACCTCAGGGTAAAACCATCCAACTATCGCATTGACATTTACAATTCCCATAACAAAGTAGAATTCCCATTTTCCCACCAATATTCTTATTGCCAATTACCTTATCCTTTCCTGCGAATAAATAGCGCCTGTATACTCTGTCAGTATTACACCGACCGCGCAGGGTAAGCGCAATAAATATAAAAAAAAAGAAAGAAAACTTTGTCCAAAGTACCTTGGCGATCATAAATCTGTTCAACTACAAATTCATCTCTCCCTTTTCGGCCGTATTTTAGCACTTTATTTCTTGAATCCACCTGCCCACAGTTATTTGCTTCACTTTTCCACATTTTCGGCAGACACCGTTACAAGTGGCGGCATCGCTTTTATCTCTTCTCATCAAGAATAACCTCAGAGTGTAGTATACATTTCATTTTTATTTATATTACGATTATATTAACTTAACAGTTTTGATAGTATGTACCTATCCTACACAAGGTCGAGGACCAACATTATGTATCTGCAGGACGACCATCATCGTCGCCATAATCTCCATCGCCACATCATGATTATTTCAAATTTCCCAAAAGGGTCAAAGGATATGAGAGTAGCACAGTACGTATACAAAAATAATGAACGAAAAATTCCTTTTCTGTTGCTCAGTATGTAAGCAACGAACAACAACAATATTAGATTGGAAAAAAGTGTCATGAAAAGGTCGTTATGTCCTTCGATTTTTATAAGGCATTATACGGACGAACTGTTCCTTTCTTCTTGTTCTCTGGTCTGGTTATAGCATAATACTGTCCCTTTCATGACTGTTGCCAGTGCACAGAAAGGAACGAAATAAAAACAGTAATCCACGGCGTGCTTTAACTTTTTTTGACTTTTGTGGTTTGTAGGACGAACCTTTCACCCCAATTTCCGTTATAGGTATTCACCATTCTATACATTCTATACATTTCATATCTGCAATCCATTTAAAAATATTAACTCGATTATATAGCTATATTTGGTGGATACAAACAACGGAGAAGAAAGTTTCCCAACTATCACTCATTCCCATTCTAGCTATATGTTCGGCTTCGAGTGAAACGTTACCTGAAATGGACAGGGAATATGGGATTGTCGATGGGATGATTCGCTCAAATGAAGTTGCTATGAGCGCTTGCTGCCATTGTGTGCAGAAGATTCATGGGAACAGAGCACGTGGAAAACGTTGCTGCATACATTCCTTTCTATTTGGTTGCCCTCTAGCTCCGGTTGTTGGGTGATGGAAGTGTCACGTGGCTTATGGTAGATGGGTACCCTATACCTGGATGAAACAAAAGAAAACTTCATCTGGAGGATGAAAAACAGAGAAAACGATAGCATTTTGCAAATACGGGGTTTTCAGATATCCGTGTGATTTGTTTCACCTTTTTTTTTGTCTTGCAAAGCCACCGCAATCGAGTTGCAACAGTAAATGCACCGAAAGGATGGTGATTTTGAGCTGTAGTTGATTTTTCGATTATATGCAGGATAACTGTTAGCCAGCATTTTGGAAACAAGAGGGGCAATATCGATAATGAGTAGGTAGATAGTAGCATTACGGATGTCTGGCCCCGGGCATGGGAATGGAACATTTGCGGAAAAGCAACGGGAGACTGATGATAATGCAGTTGAACCTTCTGGTGAGAATGATGATTTATTCAACAGCCATTTGGTTATTGGATTTCTCTTCAAGCATTCGATTAAATCAAAGTGGATAACAGAAAACGAGCTATAGACGAGTGTGCATTTGACATAGAACGGAATCCCATCAACCGTCAGGCTGTACCGTAAGTCTGTCGATGCATTTTTGGTTAATTTTTGCCAAGTGCTAAGTAGTGGCTTAGTGAAATGTGTCCTTTGAGTATAAGAGCTATAAGAGTAGTTCTTCGGGAGGAGCATTACTTGGGTTTTTTTCTTTAGTGGCATATGAACATGCCGTATTTTGTAAAAGAGTTGTAGGGAAGTATTTTGGCTTTGCTGTGTGGATACATCCACTCTTTTGCAATCAAAGGAGCTCTCAAGCCTCTAGGTAACGAATGAGCACAAAAGTTTGCTTGCACTTCTACCACACAATCCTTGATTTTGCATATCAAACAACAGGTTCGTCTACGACAGATCATGCTCGACATCCATCTTTAAGAACGGGTAGCAATCTTGTTCTAGTTATATGTAGTAAGAAAACACTCCAGGGGACTTACAAGCGAACTTACAGGCAACCACACTTCCGCAAAGCAACTGTGTGAAATGCTAACACATTTCCGACGCTTCCTCCTTGATTGCCTTGCCTTTGAATGTTAGACTTACCAAAGGCTTGTGTCGTGAACGGGGAATATTGTAAATCTTAATTATTTAAGTGCCTTTAGGAAATTTTTAAAAATCTCTATCGATTAGTATATGTGTGCCGACTCGTAGGATCATAGGCTAAAAATATATTTAAAATACTTCTATATTTTATAAATCAAGATCACGATTAGCCATTCAATATGAAATATTTTCCAAATCGCCAGAGTCTTCGCAGCTTAGTTCTGTATACAAACGATATTTCGGTTTATGACGCTATTCATATATTCAGGGCCGATATTTGCTCCTGAATATTCGATCATAAGCTGTTTTTAAGCCTTCCCCTAGTCGTGCCTAGTCATCTAAAATAATTTCAATTGTAAGCGAGGCCGATGGCTAATTTCAGTTAGCAGTTCTAAGTCCTAACATTTATAATATAAAATTGTTTGATGTAGGTAGGTAGATTCTGTTCAAATGTACAAATTGTAACGAAGTTTTCTGACTGTCAAAATGAATGCCAGGCTTATCGAAAAGTATATATAAATATTAGAGTCTCATTTTCTAGGCGTTGTTTCAATCTAAATAGCTTCCTCAAAAGTGATGCACAAATGTGCTCATTTGACTAATCATTTCGATTCTATTCAAATTTATAGGTATGCCCCATCATACCTATAATGAACCGAAATCAATGCCAACTAATAATGACTTTGAATTATTTTAATACTCCCATTTTGAAGCAGAAAATTATAATTCAATGACAAGGAAAGCCGCCTCTAAAAAGCCTCCAGTCATAATCCCTGTTGCCTTATTCGTCTCAATGAAATTTTAATAAAATTCACTTGCAACAGCGATCATCATCATAATTATCCATCCCCTTGTAAGATTTCTCCGCACGAAAACATGAAAATTCCCTCAAATGGCATATAAAACAATCACACCAGAGCTAAACTCCAACTGCCTTTTCTCTCAGAGGAGGGTTTGGCAAAAGCACCACCTCACTACCTGCCCACCTGAACCGAGAAGCAGAAGGATAGTCATTATAATAAAAAGAAGTACAAAATTCAAGTTGACAAACAACAGCCGTCGCAGCCGCGCCGCCACCAACCACCACCCACTGTAGTGGATTCCTTGCGATTCCCCTGCCACCAATAGCGAGTAATGCTAGCTGCTGTTTTTCAGCCTTTCTGCCTGTTTTTCGTGTTGTCAAGTGTTTGTTCGGGCTCAAGTAAATGATGTAACCTTAGGGCGCAGTGTTGCACATAAATATTTATGCTCGCTAAATTGTCAGCTAAATGCTCTATCGTGGTTCTTAGTCATTCAGTTATACTTTGAGATGCGATGTGACAGTATGCGGTTCCCTAGGAGAGCAGCTTGAATAAAGAAAAGTCGTCAAGGCTCAAGCATATCATGGAAATGAATTTCGAAAGCAAGGTCACGGTGAATTATGCGGGAGGAGATTCCCCTTCAATCTACACAACAAAAGACCTTGACGCTGGATTAAAAGATGCACTTTTGCATAGAATTTGAATTGTTATCCTTGCGAATTATTTGCTGAATTTAATCTGGGTGAACTATAAATTGTTTGTTTGTTTTCAAGACATGTATGGGAGAAGCTACAAATGTGTTTGCATAGGCACCGGAATAAAACGAAGGAGATTAGATGATTGTAACGGCTTCAAAGTGAAGTGAATGGGGAAGAAAATACGCTGAACTGAATTCATAGATACATTTTGCGGGAAGTGTTTTATTGGGCAATTTTTGTAATTTATTGCTTTAACATTTTATTTTAGGACATCTCACGCGAATTGTCATGCAAATAAATTGACGTTATTTTATAGCGTTCGTGCTATTCTCATCAGAGGGGTTTACAATAGGTATAGTTATAGCCAGGCTGTAGTTGTAGTTGTATTTTCGAAGAGACCATTCGTCTTGTTTACTATTGCGGATGATTTTATTGGGGACAACTTTTAGACGAGGAACTGTTGTCTTTTTTGAATGATCAACAACGTTAAATCACCATTCACCTTACCTAAAATTCATTTTCATGTGTCATTAAGAACTATATACCACAAGAAGATGCTTTTGAATTATCATATCAGCTTTTTAGACCGATCCACTTTTTGCCGAGAATAGATTTAAAGGGAATTTTTGAAAGGCACAGTTGATAAAATAGATTTTTTTGTTGATTAAGAAATGAAAAGAGAAACTTGATTCCTTCAAAAACAAAGAAAATTTTCCACGAAATAAGACTGACTTCGAACAGTTAAACGTGTAACGTAAAAGACGCGACACAACTTTATACCAACTAAGAAAACTCCCGCTTCCGAAACTTTATCACATTCCAAGGAAAAGTTGTGACAAAACAATCCACCTATGGAAGTTCATCTCATTTGTTTCACATTTAACGAATATCCATTTAAAAAAAAAAAGCCTTAATCTGTAAGACTTCTATGATATTGGGAACTTGATTTTTTCTCAACAGGTTATTCCAGTGCGCTGAAATCTAAAGTGATTCCACACTTGTCACTCTGAAAATAGGTTGTACGTCAAATAAATAAACAATAAATAATAAAAAATGGTTAACAGCTGCCTTGTTTCCTTATTCCTTATAGAAACGGTTTTCCGAATTGTATACAATTTGAAAAATGAAACAGAAGGGATATTCAAATCCATAAAAGATAATCATTTAAAGAGGGAATTTGCATTATTGTTCTATATATTTATATTTAAATTGGCATGAGGCACACGATCGCATTTTTTTTACATGTCCTCGGTAGGACATCGTTAACTATGGCGTTATAAAGAAATAAATTGCTGTTCTTTTGGTGTTTTGTCAACATGTTGTTTGTATAAAAGTCGGTTGTTAGTGCCCTTCCATTTCCCGGATAGCGAAATGGGTGCTGCTGCCGCTTCATCAATTTATAGTCGAATAAATTGCCTTTAAAGTAGGTAACTAAAAGGTTGCTTCTATTGATGAAGGATTTCTAAATTCCACTGAAATAACAAACTTGATGAAACCTACCCATTTACGGTCGAGCTCAGCAATAAAAATTATGTTCCTCATTAGACACAAGAAAGTGGTGTCAGTTGCGCTGAACGTTGAAGACTTAACCTATCCACTGTAAATTACATTCTCGACCTACGAACTTGTTCCGTAAATTGGAAACCATACAAGGTTAAGACTACCAAATGTCAGGCTCAATTTAATCTATATCTTAAGGGTTAGCAAACGGTCATAAGCTGCACACAACTTTAATAGGTGGAATCTTCTTTAAATAAGACATTCAAAATTGGGTCAAAAATATTTATCTTTGCTTTTGTTTTCACACCCTCCCCCATTATCACGCTTTCAATCTATTCTCTTCATAAGACGTCTTCAGAGCATCAGGACAACTTTAATACAAAAACCTAGAGGAGAATATTTCTTGAAAGAAAAATAATTACTTTTATTGATTTTCCACTTGGAGTTGGTCTTTCCCGAAGCTCCCATTGATAGATTGGTTTCTTTCCAAATCAAATGCAAAGAAAGAGAACGATGAAGGAAAATTGTGGTGACCAAGGAGAGAGAGTCCACAAGTTGGAAATACATAAAAGGTTCGCAATAGCTGTGATTTTGCTGTAAGAAATCCCTGTCGGTGCAATATTATTCATTTAATATGTGCACAGTATGATGACGAAGATAGCCAATTCAGCGGTGGTTGTGGATATTTGTAATGGCCCAAGTAGCAGCCTTGGAGATCTCTTGAAATATTGAATCGACTATTTAATCGGGACGGAAGAAGTGCTCAATGGATAGCCTGGAAATAAAACGTAAAGGCAAGTACTTGGCAATCGAGTACAATGGATTATAATATTTCGTGTTGTTCGAAAAGAAAGGGACTCTTCGTTTGATATGAAATCACGTTTGATTGTTATAATGGAATCAGAGATGAGGGTGCCAAATGGTATGTTTGCTGGACAGTTTTCTCTATGAAACGTCAAGGTTCGTTTTGTTTCTAAAGCGGTAGGTCATCAGCTAATTTCTTTTCAAAAATCGCTAGACTACCATCGTTGAAACATTTCTTAAGGTCTTAGCTTTGTTGAAGAGAGCATGGTGAGTTTCTCTAGGAGTACACGGAATATAATGATTCCACTAACCGTTGAACCAACCAGAAGCTTGAAGTTAAGGACTGAAGGCGGCTGGTACCTATATTTTACATTTATATTGTTTGGAGGGGTCCGTCTCAATAATAGCCGAATAAATATTGTGCCTAAGTGCCGGTAATTTTCATGCATATCTAGTAAGCATAATATATACCTCCAATGGTGTCCTAAGAAAATTCAAACGGGCAAGTACTTGAAGGCAGAGTTACGTGCCTAAAGCGGTTGTTTGGACAACTAAACAAAGTCGTGCGCTAAGGATGGATTATTGCACGGCGTATTTGGTAGCCCCTCGTGCTGGAATTAGAGCTGACCTAGTTTTTTTTTTTATGTTTGCCGTGCGATTTAAAATCTAAAGGTTGAACAGTTGAACAAAAATGCAACAACACTTCTTTAATAACAAATATGCAAGAAGTCGTATACCCAGAAAAACCCCATGTTGACTCAAAAACATGTGTTGCTCTAAAGGCGCCTTCTTTCCGAAAGCAAACATATCGACTCACCTCCAATCCGGGAGACAATGTTTCCCCTAATTAAACTTCAATTCGCTGGCACATAATTATTTTATATCTCTCAGTGTCTCAATCAATTAGTGCTACTTTGACGATTGACCACTATACCCCTAGATCCTTCCAAACGACGTATAGTCGTTTACGTATGGGAATACGAGTACCAAAACATTCCATCTTCGGTTTCAAATTAAATTAAGTCCTGTTCTCGGCAGGAAAATTAAACTAACAACTTCTACCCCCAATTCAAAGTCGTCGTCGTTGTCGTCCTCATGCACTCACTTTCTATTTCCCTTGCAACACGAGAAGGAATCGGGAAAAGAAAAAGCAAAAACTATAAGAGCCACAGCATATAGAGAATGGAACAATTCCTTGCTTCCTTCTCTATTATTCCACATACTCTCCCACCAAATCAAGGATAATTGAAAAGTAATTAGACAGAACATTTAACAAGGTTAGACATAAGGATAGTGCATGGCAAAGATGTTTGTATATGCGCGTCTGTGTGTTCACACACGAGTGAACCATTATGGGACATGGCAAATAATTATGGAGCCTCCCAGCCACCAGCCCCCCGCCACCTACTGCCAAACTGGCGTCACGCTTTTTTGTCCCTCCTTTGGGACATACTTCTTGTGCCGCTCAATAATTGAACTCAACTTGTGGGCTATGTGAACAATTCAAATCTCGATGGCGGATTGACGAGACCAACAACAAGGAGAAGAAATTACAATTTTGCTGACAAAACGGTTTCCGCCTAAATAGAATTGACAACATCCTTACATCAAGCATCGCACATCCTGTTTTTTTTCCATATCTCCCATTTTTGTGAGACAGAGGGTATAGCCTCATGCCGTAAAGCACAGAACAGGACATCATAATATCATGATCGTTAACTTCGTTTCCTCTGTACGACTTTGTGTGTTAAAGAGAGCGCGCTGAATTATGAGTCTGAGCGTGTGTAGTGTATGTGTGTGGGTTTCAAACCCCACTTCCCTTAAGTTCCCATGAACACTCTGATGCTGCTGCTGCTTAGGACCCAACCAATTTGTGAGGTTATAATCATTTTCGAGCACATATACTATATATCTAGTAGTCCTTCGTCCTCTTGGCAAATAACTACAGAGATAGTGTGATACACTCGTTTAATATGAAGTAATTATGTTTTCCATTTCTCGTTCCTTCAGCCCTGGCACACTACGACCTGCAGCTCCTTGGGTCTGCTAATGAAATTCGCCACTTCCACACATCTGAAGGGTGAAATGTGTTATTTGTGTACCCTGTGTACACGACAAACACAACACACAACAGTCTACGAATGGGAATGAACGGAAATTTTCGCCGATTCGCTATATTTTATGGCAGATAATGCGCCACATTATATGGTTAAACATACCCGCTATTTTACATGTGATATTGCAAAGGAAGAACAACACACAGCGGAAAGTGGAGTAGCGAGCAAAAAAAAAAAATAGGAATAATATACTACGAACGAGAATAGAAGGAAATGATAATAGGAAATGGAGAATATAAAATAAAAGCAGACAACGCATTAGTTGCTGATGAGTACAGGATGTGTGAAACATTAATTTGCTCACCCACCCACCCCCGCACTGGAGCACCAGGACGACGAACAGAATGAAAACTATTAGATGCTAATGTTTCTGGTTAGGCTGCGCGTATGTAACTACCGGTAGAGGACGATGCAGCGCAGAAGTTGTAGGTGGTGTAGTAGGCCATTGCATAAATTTTCCACTGGCTATTTGAAAATTGGTAATCATTTAAAGGACATTCCACCTAGGAACATTGATTTGTTATGTTTTCGATTGGCTATCTCACAGAATTCAAAACTCTATTCCAATAGGCAGTCCCATTCCGAAGAAAACAACTGGAATTAAACTTCGTTAACTACGGTCTATATAAAAATAGATCAAGGGAAGAGGTATATTTCCACCAAAGCAGTTGACATACATTTCATTATATGAATGAAAGGCAAAACTTCTTTCGGAGAACTCGAACCGAAATCGATTGGTTTGCTGAATCTCAAAAACAAAATTTCAATTTCAGCCTCACAGCGTTTAAAGCATGTATTCATGACAGTTAAGCTACGTGTCTACAAATGATCTGGCAATGAGCTGCAAATGATCTGCCAACAGTGAACTACCTTACAATACCAAATTGCCAGTTGACCCAAATTCTGAAAATTTCATTTGTAGATGGTTTGCCTACAAATAATTTGTCTGACAACGTTGTGAGGTAGAAAGTTGCCAGTCCACATGGTTGGCAGATTTTTGTATATATATTTTGAGAGATATTCGAACCAGACCACCATTGACGGGTCTCTTTTCGTCTCTCTACCACTATAAATCTTACCCAGATAGACTCTCTGGATTTCTCCAGAGTTCTTTCCTGGTTTCGATTGTTTACAAATTATGTGCAGATCCGCAGGCATTGTCAGACAAATTAAAAATATTATTTTGTTTTCATATTTGTGAAGTCTTGATTGAGAAAACACGTAATAGAAAAAAAAAATTAAATGGAACAAAAAGATGCAATTGCGATTGTTTTAGTCGTGTACGTATGTGAGAGCAGCGACGAGGATGAATTGCTTCATAAACGTCGGCGTTTTTGCACGAAGGATAGGGTGGCCCGACGAACAGCAGGAGGGATTTTGCGAAAAATTGCTCATGATATTGAGAACTGTGGAGCCTCAATTGTTTGAGTATTGACTCCAAGCAATTCGATGATCGTCTTGCTCTAGTGACTCCGCATATCCAAAAGCAACAAACAAATATGCGTGCGAGCATTTCAGCGGCTTATGTTGACTCTACTATACCTAGCTACCGGGGAACATTTTCGGTCCCTGCAATATCTGTTCCGCAAACCTGTGTCAACGATCTAGTCCATCATTCCAGATGTTCTGGATCCAATCTACAAAGTGCTTGTGGATAAATATCTTCAGGAAAATTATTTCATTACCTAATTCAATGTACAAATTAGCACCGCATACAGTTGAAATTGAAATATTATAACATAAACCCCCCCCCGCTCCCTTCGTGTTACCCTTCTTCACGCTCGCGGGTCATGTTGCTGACACAGCAAAGAACTCCAAACAACGATGCAGTAACGACACCATTCCACATGCTCCATTCGCATGTTGCTGACTTAGCGTCTGGAGTACGATCCCATTACACTTTTGTTCGCATATTCCTCTTCTTCCAAATTCCTTTGCCCGATAGAATAAGCTTCACCAGAATGTAAAGTAGTTTATAAGTTCAGTTTGTATCGAGGCAGTACCGCTGCCGGTTTGGGAAAAAATAAATACATATATATTTTTTTTAATAAAAATTAACGTATAAAGTTTTAATTTACACAATGCACAGAAAACGGTTTCCGAGAACACCAGAGGCCTGGGATTCTGTTGCTACCAAATTTACGAACATTGGCAATTCCCAAACTAGGTAACTAGGTAACTTTTGCAAGGGTCATAAAAGGAAGAATACAAATGACAAAATAAAAACTAATTAAGAAGGATCATTAACATTTCCAGATACTATTACAAACATCATAAAACGGAAAATACAAAATATACGTAAAACAAAAAGTGATTAGAATATAAATATTTCTAGATCCTTTTAGAAGTACCTATCATTAAAAAAGGAAAGGGTTATAAGCTTTCCTAGATCCTTTTCGTTGTTGTATTGACTTTTTCCTCCACGTACACATTTCAAATTATTTAATTCTCACTTTTTGTACCAATCTACAGAAAACTGCAAAGAACTATTTTCCGAAACTTCTTTTTGATCGTTCAAATTATGAAAAATATTTGAATACGGCACATCTGCCAATAGGAAATGAGTCTGCAAATGTCCTAAGCGGGCAACGGTCTGGCAATGATAAAATTGGTTGTTCAGACGATTAACAGTTACCTGACAATTCCATTGTCAGATGACGGTCTGGAAATTATCCGGCAATGACTTTTCCGCAAATATTGGTAGACAAAATTGCCAGTTGACCCGGTTGGCAGACATTTGGGACAATGTTTTCATTTGTAGACCTGACAATATTTTCAAATCTGGCAATCGTCTGAGCAGAGCTTTAGGCTCTCGGACGTTCGCGAGAGGTGGCACAGTGGAAAAAAAACTTTCAGATGGATTTTTTTTTCGGGAATCGGACCTGGGACCTATCGCTTAGTAGTCCAACGCACTACCCGCACTAGGCCACTGCGCCTAAGAAAAAAACTAACACAAATAGTCTTAGAAAATTCTTACTGATCTAAGCTTCAATTACGTAGAAGTGGTTCATCTAAGATAATTATCATCCTGACTAATAAAGCCTACTTTCTTCTAGTGGGGAAACTCAGCGCGTCATTTTTGCTTCTATTATCCTCTTAAACACTCCCCTCCCAATGTCCAAGGATGCGGATGTAACTATGAAAATTCATTTATTCATCGAACAAAATTTTATAAAAGTTGCAGGACAAAAGATTAATAAATCAATCTTTTTGTTAAACTTTTTCAAAATCTCGAATCCGTGTTCCCGCTTAAATTTTACTATTTACCTACTATTGCTTCAACAAATATAGATCACGAGTTGATAGCTTTCCAATCTGTTGCACGTTTTCGGGCAATTAAATTTAATGATAGCCAAGCCAAATTTACATACGCAAATTACAGTATAGACCTCCAAAGTGTGATAATTCCTAATTACGCTTACCTACTCTGGAACAACGGAATTCAAATCAAAAGCTGCCTTAAACTCAATGCCGCAGCTGGCATATAGATATTTCCATTCACAAACTGTACAAAGGAATTCAGCGATTCACCGAAACACAAAGAGGATCCCTCAAAATTCATTAATTGACAATGAAATCTTTTTCTCTATAGTTATTTCGCCCCCAATACGGAAAACACAATCCAAATCTGTTTTAGTATTTATATTTGCGTTCATATGTATGCCATGAGACTAATGCGCTTACTCACAAACACACACCTTATCGCCGAATATACCACCCGAAATATCCTTGCGTGCGGAAATGGAAAACCAAGATGGAAAAGCTTCAACTCCACGCAGATTTTCGTACTTTTCTTGCTTTTTTGTCCAGCGAATTCGCCTTTCTTCTAAATTTAGCTTCGACTTCTTATGCTCTTGATTGTAAGCATTTGTCCTGTTTCTCTTTTCTTGTTTGGTCTTTTCTTTTCTATCAAACCAGTGGTATAACAGTTTTGTCGTTATAAGAAACATTTCATATAGGTAGCTATGCGACTTTACGATGATTTGGTATTTTACGAAAATTGATTATGGGAACAAAAAAATACGTGGAAAATAATAGAAAATCCTCAAGAGCAGTTTCCGGGTGTGTAAAAGTGTTTTATGCCGTTCGCGTTTTTTTATGCTGTATGCTATATGTAGTTTCTGTGGCTTCGTGTGTGTATAACATTAGTGGCACGAGGATGGAAATGCCGATAAAATGAACTCCTCCAGAAGATACGAACGTGTCTAAGGACACCCGGACTCGTGGATAAACGTGGGTGTCATATAATTTCCCAGGAAATCAAAAAAAAATATATATGCCCTTGTTGTTGGCCGAACAAAGAGGAAATAATCTTTGAGGAAACACAAAGTGACTGATGGATCCCATAGGACAAACAAAAAATGTTGTTCAAGAGTTTGGGAGTAACATTATATGACTGTGTTCAGGGTTTCTGAATTCTTGTCTACTTTCGTGGTGCAGCTGCCGAGATCCCTATTTCGGTTCTCTCTTCGTGGGTACTTTCTTAATTTTAAGTAGACATTTTGCGCTACGGACGTCATCGGCAAGCTCCCTTTCGCTTTGCTCATTTCTGCAACACCTACGCATCGTAGCTGGCTGGCTGGCAAGAAGGAATGGGTGTAGCGCGATTGAGTGTGTTGGTGCACACGCAACGGTATGGATTTCATTGATAAGAACACATTCTCAATGACTTTGGGCACGGATGGTAAATCTAGCGATATGTACGATAATAATGCAGACGAGTTTGGTGACGGCGCGTGACGTCAGCCCGGCTTACATATGTGAAGAGGAGGATTTAATACATTATCCGGGCTCTAACTGTGACGGCTATTAGAGAAACGTCAATTTACAGATCATTTACTCGAAAGAGATGAGGACAATTTTTTCGCTTACATGCATGATGTATATATTTATTTATGGAGTTTAGTTAGAATATTTCAGGAATCTAAACTACTGGGTGGTAGTAGCTATTGGTCACATTCTGGTGTCTAGCTTATGAGGTCTTTAGGGGCTCACTATATCGAATGGATGTGGACATGTAGAAACAAAGGCTTAACCTCCCTGAAATAACATGGACTATACAAAAGATGTATCAGGCCATCATCGGAGAAGAGTTTTATGCAACCCATTCGGTCTTAATCTTATTTACAGACTTCTGAGTAGGAAATTCCATCAAAAAATATACAAACTGATAGAGCTACATCGACTAAGTTAAATGTTTATCTTATAGGGCTAACAAACATCAACGGCCCGTCCCGCTTAGCAATATTTTTTCCAACCTGCAGTATGGCCACAGGCTTACAGGTTTGTACAGAATGACATATAAGACCATTGAAAATTAAGTTAAGCGTAAGACAAAGAGTGCCTTTAGTTAGAAAACCCATGCCCATTTAAGAAATAAGTACATAAGAGCCATTTTTGCTTATATATAGTGTCGAAACTCTCTTACCACGATCTAGGAAGGTCAAACAAACTTAAGTTTTTTTATTGGAATTGATAAGATCGAGTTGCCCAAGTATACTCAAAAGCTAGGAAAGTTCACAGAAAATTACGGTTTGCCGGAATACAACGTAGAAATAAACGTCGGTTGCCCTTACTCAGAAAACATTGACACTCACTACTTGTCAATGGGTGAATGGACTTTAAGTTCCATTAACCTTCCAATTGTAACTTGGCATTTTGGATAAAATAGTTCATTTCACATATTACACCTCAAGGTTTGAACGAAATAGGTCTGAATCAATTTGGAACACGGCATTGAAGTTAAAAGAAGAAACTTTGTCGAAGAAGATATCATAGTAAAAAAATGCCTATCGACTATGGAAAGTTTGATGTTGTCAAGATCTTACAAGCTATAAGCCTAGCGTTCCGTGGATCCTTGAAATGCTCTGTTTGGCCCGTATATAAATAAATCAGTCAGCTGATATCATGTTTTCATTCGGTATTGTTCACTAATTAGTCAGAAGATCATCGTTTGTATCGTTAGTTCAGTGATTTAGGTTGTTCCTTTTTGTTTTACCGTATAATTTCCCGTGGTGAGGCAGAGGCTCATGTCTGTTAAGGTGGCTTTGTTAGAAAGTAAAATTATCGCATCTGTATTAAGGGAAATCGAGGAAGTCTAACTCAAAGATGCAGTCCTTGAGAAGCACGGGTATGGTAGCTTTATCTCCGAACTCAGTTTCATCATAAAAAATAAAAATAAATTATTGGCGTAACAGGCACGTAAGGACCGTAGGCCTAGCTTCTCACAGCTATTCGATTTGTGTGAGTTTTTAATTTTTGGGACCAATAGAAGGGATCTACAAGTTTATGACGAGTTCAAACGAATAACTGAGAAACTTTTTTATGACAGTTACACTTTCGAATATTTGTCAGCCATTCGGCAAATTTCTTGAGATGGAATTTGTTTTTCTTTCATGAGTCGAACCTGGGACCCCTCGCTTAGTAGTCAAACCAACAAACCACTTCGCCAATGCGCCAGCGTGTAAATTAATTTTTCTATTGAAGTTGCTCAACTCAAAAAAAAAAAAAAAAACACAATGGAGAAGAGTTTTTTAATCTCTGCATAATTATACACAACGAATATGTCATCCAGTTTTTAGTGTGTCTCAAATATCGAAATGACACATTTATTGTCAGGGATATATACATTTGGGCTCGAAAAAAATAGATAGGTAGCGATACGTAAAAATCAACTTTCGCTAGTCATCGAACAATTAAAAGTATATAGAATACTTTACTCGAATATAGTGGTAAACAATGCATGACAGAAGGAGATATCGTTTCTCACGCACTTGAAGGTTGCCTCCGATTTGGAGGTGTAGCTACGTAAGATACTACAGTCCACCTTTTCTTTATATACTGCATTAGAGAAGTCAATTTTAAAAAGCATGGAAAGAGCGAATTGAAATAAAAAAGAACCGCACCCGGGAAAGTCTTCCAACTCTGGTATATCTATTTCGGACATTACCCTGTGCGTTTACGATGCAAATGGCTTCTTAGAAAACAGTTTTTGGCAACTTAATATATTTTTTTCTGGTTTTCGTATCCCGGTCTTCCAAATGTTGTCATTGCCTTTTCTTTCTTTTCAGATCCAAATAAGTAAGTCAAACAAATGTTTACAATAGTCACGATTTGACAATCTGTCGTTGACAATTTTACTGACCAACATTGCTGATGGTCTGATAAAAGAGCCGTCCAAGTCTAAGGCCAACCGTATTTGGTGAAGAAGTTGTATGTATACGGCAACAACAAAACGAACCCGTCAGAGAATACGATACAATTTGCAGCTAATCAGAAGCATAAACCCACCGAATCGCTGGAAAAGCCATCCAATTTCCACCTTCTGATTAATGAAAATTGGCAACATCAATTAAGAGCGAAACGAACACCAACCTTATGCAATTAATTTCTATCAAAATGAAAATGTTACGCAATACATGTACTTTAAAATTAAGTACACCCCTCGAATTGTTTGTCTGTGTCGCTGCGCTGCTATCAGTGTCGCCGCCACCACACCACCGACCACCATAACCGAACTCAGTCCTTCGAAGCATAGTAGTAAATCCTTCAACATTTACTTTAATCACTGAGTAAATGTTGTCCATATATTATTTTAAATAGTGGCTGAACAAAAATAAACCTCGAAGAGATAAAAAGATGTGTATAGAGCAGGCTCGTAAGCATGCAGAGGTAGTGAGTTCGTGTCTGCAAAAGGAGAGATAGAGCGAGACAAACCGAGTGGGGAATGACTGTAAGACCACCCTTAACCATTATTCTCCCCGCAATTTGAAACTTGTAACCCTGACTAAGTGTTGAGTGTTCCTGTGAATAATAGAGGGGCCCACAATAGCGCTTCAGCTAAGTTTGCCATTTCTGTTTTGTTTTAACTTCTTATGCACATCCCTTTTTTTTTGTGCATCTTTTCCGTTCCCATCAATGCACAGCAGAGACCCTTCTAGGTAGAACATAAATTAGAGCATACACTGTATAATATCCACTTGTCGTTCAAGTGTCCCGAATTAGTGTGTGCACTATGTTGACTGTGAACACATGAAGGATGGCGAGGTACAAGGAACAGACCATAGCGAATGTCAGACGAAAGGCAAGTGAAAAACTTGCGTGTAAATTTACTCCTCTCTGCATTACATAGAAATGTATTAACCTCGTTTCCAGAGAGTGGCCTGCTCGTGCTCCTGCCTGATTCTGGTCCCGTCTGATTCTGATTCTGACAGAGCAGAAGAGCGAAGTGAATGCTTTCATTTCAAGCTATATATTTACAAGAGTTCAGCTTCAGATGGCAAAAGAACAAACCAATAGAAAGGGTACGAAAGTGAGAGAGCTTTTAACAGAAGATTTTTACTGCGGATCTCTCCATAGAATGGTAGATATGTTGCTGAAGTTAACCCCAATGTTGAGGAAGGGACACTGGCACACACTTTTCTAATTAGCATTTTTAATCTCTTCATGTCGGTTTTCTTTCGCTGTGTATACATAGCGAAATACTGTGCCTGTCCGATGCACAGAAGAGCCTCTCTGTCTTCATCACCCTCCCGAGATAAAAGACGACATTACTTCAAATGAGTGCTGTCCACGTTATATGGCTACCAACTATTTTTATACCTGCTTTTCGTGGAGGACCAACTAATGATTTTCATTCCTCTAAGTTCAACTATTCAAAACTTAAAGTCAACAACATTCCCCATTCAGTGTTAAACCTCATGCATTAGTGGATATTCTGTTTACCTGCATTTGTATGAGTGTACTACAGAATGGACACCAAACCACTGAAAATAGAGCATAGAAGTTTTATAGAGTCGAAAAGGAAAAGGGAACAAAAAACGAAACAAAAAAAAAAGAAAACCATCGCGATGGGGAAAGCTTTCAAGGGAAGATATTGATTCGCCCTAATTCTTGGTAATTTGAGCAGGCACCTGAGTTCCTCAGCCCATCGTACACATACCTACACATTGAAAATGTAGGAGCCGTCACATATGTGGGTATGCGCAACTATCTCTTATCAACCGCTTTAATTTTTGAGAAATTTTGAATGATTTTCATTTTTTTTCTATATTTACAGAGAGAAAGGAGCTTCCAGCTTCGACGCGAAATTCCATCAGCGTTTTCGAAGATAGATGAAAGATGAGTGGGTAAAGGTTTTTTCATTTTACCTTTCAGGACATTTCAATTTGGACAGGTGTGTGAGATTTCGTTTGTCGATTCCTTCGGCTAGGTTTTTGACCTTTTAGAAAGTGAGATAATCTATAGGAATATGGTGGATGTAACACAAACACGGATTTCCATGGGTATCACATAGTAATCAGTTGCGGGAAATAGCACAATACAAACTTTAGTTGTTGGAACTGTTGCCATTTTATGAGATAAATGATCAGATGTTTATTTCATAACAAAGAGGAAGGCATGCCGTTAATAATGAATAACAACATCAGCCAAATGGCCACCACGAGCACGCATACAGGACCATATCCTTTTCAAGAAATTTTCCATAACCAAGTCGCAAAGTGGCTGCCCCATGTCCTCGATAGGCTCACGAATTTTATCCTTGAGCTCTTGAATCGACGCTGGGCTGTTGGCGTAGACCTTATCTTTCACGTGGCCCCAAAGGAAGAAGTCGCAAGGTGTTAAATCACAAGATCTCGGTGGCCAATTGTGATCACCTCTTCGAGAGATAACACGGTCCGGAAACTTTTCCCGTAAAAGATCAATGCTTTCGTTGCTTGTGCGGCACGTACCGCCGTCTTGTTGAAAGTAAACGTTGTCCAGATCAATACCAACCAACTCCGACCATGAAAAATCATTAATCATCTCTCGATAGCGCAATCCATTCACCGTAACTGTTGATCCAACCTCATTTTCCAAAAATTAAGGTCCAATGACCCCGCCGGACCATAAACCGCACCAAACAGTCACACTTTGAGGATGGAGAGGCTTCTCAACAATAACTCTTGGGTTTTCCGAGCCCCAAATGCGACAATTTTGCTTGTTGACGTAGCCACCGAGGTGGAAATGGGCCTCATCAGTCAAGATGATTTTTCGATGGAATTCCGAACCATTTTCGTGCATTTCAAGGCCCCAATCAGCAAAGACACGACGTTGTTGAAGCGTGTATCATTCCATTTTTAGTAATGGCGTAGTTTCTACTTTTCAAATGTCAAAGAATAAAAGCTTCAAAAGTGACAGCTACCGAAATAGCAGGTCATTCACAATAACATCTCTAATTGGAAAAGCCTTTGGCAACTTTACCGATACTGTCTGACAAGCTTGTCTAGGATCAATCTCAGTCTATGATTGCAAGGAAAATTAAGCATCACTTGGAAAAGTTTCAGTGTCTTTAAAGCTACAGTCAATGCTTTTAAAGAATACGTTATCATCGTTCTAGGGTGTGGGATGAAAAGTGGTCCAATCCCATACCCATACTCATAAACAGTCGAAGAGTTCTAGTTGAAGGCATATTGAATTGAGTCCAAAACAGTTTTGCTCTTCTTTAAGTAAACTCTGGTGACCCACCAATATGAGCGTTTAAGAAAACGAGGTAGCCAATGAACTTGTATCAAAAGGAAGAAAGAATTTGGGGCTAGTGAAAATCGTCTGCCTCGATTTTCTCTTGCCCAGATTCTTTCTTCTGGCAGCTATGAGGAGTTGCCACGATAAATAGAGATAATTCCTATTCAATAGGTATCAGAATGCTACTTAGTTTTCTTATAGATATTATTTAAAAAAATACTTCCCTACATGAAAGCTGTGAATGCAAATCTATTTATGTATTATAAGATTACGCCTCTTCTTCAGCAAAAATTTGTCATATTCAAACAACCGGTTAAATAGATCTTGGGCTACTACATCGAACAAAAGATTCTCTTGGCCACAGAGCTATATCCGCAACTGGGTGCGGGTCAGATCTTACAAATCCGATAACGATTTCTTCGGACTCCATAACATGCCTACATACATGGAAGCATTTTTCTATATAAATCTGTTGAAAGGTTCAGAATATTCAATCAGTTGAAGGTCACAATAGTGAAATGATTGGCAATACAGAAGAAAGTTTAACTTTATTTGTTTTTTTTTTAAGAGTAAACCCTCTAACCTGATGCTAACAAATATAAATGGACCCCAGAGTGGAATTTGATAGTTTTTGGTGTTAAGGGTGAATTTCTTAACTGTGCTTATCTCATGCACAAACAACCATCCATATAATAAATTACACCCAATACAAACACCAAATGAAGTACTCGTACTCGTGAATTTAAAACAATTTACAATAATAATATAGTAATAAATAGTAATAGAAATGTATTGACTCCTCACGAAACTCACCTTACAGTCCTTGCATTGATGTTTCAGCGAGTATATTTGCCGACAATCGTAGCGAAATAATATCTCAGCTAATTCGCATGTGATACGCGTGGCCAATATGTCTAAATCCAAAATATCCGTTAAAATTCGAACACATTGCGGACCACCGCCCAGTGTCGCATTTAGGGCGATCGTATGCAGGGCACTAAAGACGGTACGTTCACAGCAATGCTTCAATCGTAGCGTGCGTAATTGGTTAGCTAAATCACTTCGAGAATTTTTACATAATTGTGTAGGACTAGAGTCATCATTATCGCCCAAATAATCAAGGCACTGTTGTTGTTGTTGGTTTTGGTTGTATTGGTTGCTGTTATCGTTATCGTTATTATTAGTATTAACATTATTTATATTATTTAAGTTATTTGTAACAATATTATTATATTTATTTAAATTTATATTATTATTTAAGTTGTTGTTATGCTGATGATCTTGCGCCGTCGACAATGACTGCGAATCGCTTTGCATGTCTTGGTGGTGATTCGATTGAGTTTCCACAGTTTTGTCGGCTACCATTTTATTGGCATTCATTGAGGCTGTTGATACGGTAGTAGTTGTCCGCTCTACTACTCCAGGCGGTTGTATCGTCGTTACTTGCGAAGTATCGTGAGAGGGGGAAGCGACTTTGGAGGCAGCTGCGTTGCTCGATGCTATCGTTGTCGTCTTCGCAGTTGCCGACGCTGCCGATCCGGTAATTTCTCTTCGCACCTTCGACATAATATTGTTTACTGGATTAAAATTATTGTTGTTATTCATATTTATTAAATAATTATTATCAGGAATATGCAATTTGTTATTATTAGAATTAGAATTAGTATTACTATTATAATTATTATTATTTTCTAAACGTAATTGTTCGCAAGATTGTGGACACGTTGGTGGGCCGGGACCTTCGTCTACCCATGCCACGGGCAGTGACCCAGCCGTGCACTGACCCTGAAAATGAAAAAAAAAAGGTTAGTTTTTTTCGACAACGATTGGTTGCTGAATAGGCGCTTAGTGTCGTTAGGGGTTGTCTTGAAGGGAATTGTGTCGATTCTGTTTAAAAATACTATCGTTTTGACATGTATCGTGCACGCTGAAGTGTTTTTGGAAAGAAATATGGACATGTTGGAATGAAATTTTTGCCAAAATTCCCCATTTTGGGGAAATATTTTAAAATTTTTCCCCATTCCGTATCCGTTTTTTCCCCACTTTTTTCCCCATTTCGATTCATTGAAAAAAGGTACCTTTAGATGAATTTTTGATACAATACAAATTTGTTTTCTTTTTTTAAGAAGGTAATACAAAATTCATGTGAATCTAAAACATAAATAATTAATTCACTATACGTTGGCTTTAAAGTATTTACTCATTTTTGATTTGCAGGTAAAACAAAAACAAGTCTTTACTCTTTAATAATAAATTAATATTACTGGTACATTTATTCAAAATATATTAGAAAAACAATATAGGTAATCCATAAAGCACAGCGTCATATATATGCTTGAACTTCACAGCTGATATTGAATTTGCAAAAAGGTTGCAGTTAGTGGTATTCGATTGGGCGCTCTCAGAGCAATTTCAATGTTCGTTTGGTACAAAAAATTAATCTTTTCAGATTTCAGATTTCAGAGCACTTTTTCTCAGATTTGCTTCAGATTTACCAATACAAGTGCCTTTGAGTTTGACAACTGGTGGAGTTTGTTTACATTATGGGTGATGTTCGGGATTTATTTGAAAGTTAACTACACGAGTTTTATTTTTAAAATATGCAAAATTGATAAACATGCGTGCATTTCGTTTTTTCCCCATTTCAAGAGCACTTTTTCCCATTTTCCCCATCAAGTGAAAAATTCCCCAAAATGGGGAAAAATCCCCACATCTGGCATCGCTGGGCATGACTGGACATCATCGAATAGCCAAGTAGTATACCCATCGGAATGCTCTTCTCAAATAACCTCTATAGGCTGAAAAGGTGGACAAAAACAACATTACTGACCTATTCCGGCAATTGGCCTGAAGGAAAATCCTCCTTTGCCTCGATAATCTTGACAATTTGGTGGTCATGATACTCAATCAACTCCATTATCTTATAAACATAATTTCGAAATAAATTTGACCAATAAATCCCGGGCTGTTGGTTGAAAGACAAATCGTTTCCAGATAGGGTTCAATTTTCAATATGTGCATGACTCTGGTGCAAAACGATTTCAAGTTATATTATTGGTGCACTGACAGACCTCCCGGGTCACTGTTATATATACTCGTAAGTCTTCCCTTCAGATTTCGCAAATAAACCCGATGTCGTTCACGAAATACGAAATCAATACTCAAAATTAAAAATATTTTTTTTTCTGTAACGCCTGCTTCACCTCATTTGTCTTTGTTATGACTTTACTACGTTACTCAGGCTCCCAAGTTACTGCGGCCAGGAGCACTGCGCCACACACGATGTCTACACTACTTGCCAAACAATACAATTTCGAAATTGAATGTAACTTACAATACCTAGTGTTGGACATATTTTCCTTCTTTATAAGGCAAACAATGATGACCTCGAGCACAGCCGGCGCCGTATTAAGGGTCAATTCGAGAGTCCCTTCTCATCCTAACCACCTCGACATATTTTCAATTACACTAGAATCCCATTCGTTTTTGTCTCCATGTCCCTTTTGCACAGATTAAATCATCCCGATTTAATCATTGCATTTTGTGTTGTGTTGTGTGTTTGTGTCAGATTGACCTGACTTTATTCACCCACTCATTGCATCAAGCTAACAGATTAATTAGTTACAGCTAAAAATGTACTCGTATGTATACAGCGTACATGTATTCTTTTCGTTCAGATGGTTATTTAAAATACTTTTAATTAATATGCTTTTAATTTTTGACCTCTCAACCCGTGTTGTGTACGGTTCCTTAAATGGATATCCATTACAAATGGGCAGACCACAAGCAAATGAATATTTGTTTCGTCCACTGCGAAGGTTGAGGGAAATATATTATTACATTTTGACCTTGGTACTGTTATTCCTTTTGCTAGGGATGATATTTGTATGGGATGAGGGGCGAATTTTAGTCGTAGCCGGGAACTCTTAGAATATTCGGCGAAGCTATATACAAATGTGGTTAGTAACACAATGACATTTTGCAAAGGAAATTAAACCTCACCTATCCGAAATATTATTTAGTAAAACTATAAGAAGAAGGTGCGTAAAATCAGTAGTCTAAATAAGATCCCGTACTTCGTTTCCCTCAAAAAATTAAAAAAGTCAGTTTTTTTAATTATTTATACCGTTTCTTTTAACAAGCATCGGTTCTCAGAATTTGACTTACCTACCTAATGAAATAAGAAAAAAACAAACGTTCGACACTGACTATGCACTTTGCAAAAGATCCTGAAGGCGTCCATTCTCATCTGGTTTGCAATTATCAAAAACTATGAAACTTCAATCTCTAGCTAAAACTTTGTTCTGCTCCAAAGGAACATATAAAAAGATAGACGCATACATGCTGATGTAACGCGAGCGTTTAAAATATTTGGATAGCCTTACAGAAAACATTTTTGCTGAATGCATACTTCCGCGCTCAATGCAGTAGCACAGTATAAATACAAGCTTTCAACAACAGCACAATAGCAATGAGCTTTGCAATTACCATTCTGCCACATGCAGGAACACGCATCCTCACAGCAGGTTGTTTAGTCCAATGTGCACGGAAAAGTGTTTCAAAATCAGAAGCGTCCCTTTTTAGCCATCTTTCTGTGTAGACCAATGTCAAGGTCAAAACATGTTGTAGAGATGACGGTGATGAACAAGAACTAGCCATTTTCTAAAGAAGTAAGAAGGTATGTGCTACTTGGAGCAATTACATTACATTAAGGCTAAGCAATCTTGAACGAGGTCACTAAATGCGTTATAGAAATGCCGACCACTTACGTAAAATAGCTTTCACTTCAAGGACAGAAATAGACTCCTTAAGCATGAGAAAATTTATTCTTTTGCCTGTTACTACTGCCCATTTGCACCTACCAAATATCTAAATTCAACTTCTAAACCAACCAAATGGATACATACTCAATAAAGAAATCTACGACAGGGGTATAACATTCTCCGACATAAATATTACGATTTGCGCATTCCACTCATAATTCAGGCTTGCGGCTCATTAACTTAAGAATCTTTCTTTATACAGCTAATTACCTCAAATGATCCTGCGAGCTAAGGCAAATTAAAAACAAAAATTGCAATGACCCGGTGTGACATGGAAACTTATTCAAACTCAGTGTCAATGTAGACAGAATAATATTGACACTCTTCCTCCCACTCAGAGGTACACCTAATGTTTCATTGGCTTAAGAATCGTCATTTTGACGCCAGAGTAGTAGTCTCCATGCATGCACTTTGTGTGCCGTAGATTTTTTATTATTTTATGTGAACAGTTTTCTTAATTTTCCCCTGGGGTGCTGTCAACAAGTCGTCTTTGTCATCATTCTGTACACACTATACACACTATACAAATGGGTGTACATATAGTACGTAAGTGAGTGCGCCACCTTCGTGTGTGTTTTGTTTTATGCCTTTCGTATGATTTGAAAGACTTGAGGTAAAACTCACATAATGGGCAGGGTGTATGTGCGCAGGGGTACGGTAGTGTATACGGCTAGCAAATTTGTGCGTATTGTTTGTGTGTCCCATTGTGCTAACTTGAAGATTTTTCCTCATTAGGAGTTTGCCTGCGAAGGGCTGTAATTTGTTTAAAGCGAGTTAAATCTAAATGGTCCCGTTGAGGTATGTCCTGAGGTAACGCTTGCGAATATAGAGAATTTTACACAATTCGAGTTGAGTGGCACAAAGATTCGAAAATCGGCAATGCCCTTGTTGGAATCCTGTAAAAATACATTACTATCATGCAAAGTGTTGCCATTGGAACGCAATAGTTACACGTTAATTCTTATCATAAGCAAATTCGAGCAGTTCAAATTTTCCTCGGACAAGTAAGGGTTCTTTGTGGCATACATTCTTCGCTGTGAAATTTAAATTCAATGGTATTAAATTAAAAATCACACTGAAATGCAATGTTTTATGATTTACAAAGGTTTTCCTACAATCACAAAACTAACTGTAATGATGATGAATATTAGTTAGCCGAACATAATTTTCGATCATAATCGGTTGTTTCATTTTCTTATCTAGACATAATCGACATCTCCGTCTTTGCGGGAACTCACCTAAAAACATTCACCTTTCGCTTGGTAGATGTACGACAAAAAAGTTTTGCCTTTCAATAAAATTCTCATTTCCTAGCTAATTTAATTTATTTTATACAATTTCATAAACATTTTTTGTGGAATGAACACAGGGACAATGGACATGGAACAATTTAATCGATGTAGCCATTCATTCTTAGCATTCAAAATGATTCTCTGTGATTCCTACAGAAGTCATCCTAGTAATACAAGAGGGAGGCATCATATTTAAACTATTCTCCGTGTCACATGCATTTGCGAGTCCTCTCTCCCATTGCTGTCGTTCACATGTAATTTGCGTAATCAAAGTCAATGCATTTCCTAAACAAATAACATAAATTCTAACATTATTAATTGCCCATCTCAGTTTTCCATTATAACGAAAACGCATCAAAGTCGAGTTTCCTAATCTAATAAGCAAAATAAACGAGGAACTGCGCAATATAACGCAACATTTTCTCCCCACAAATGATAAATTTAAATGCGAACGAACATAAAGTATCTTTTTAGGTTGAGTGGGTATCTATTTTGTGTGTGCAAAAATGAAACAGTTGAGTGTGCTGTAGATAGTAAGTGACAGTGTTTTCTGCACTGCAACCCCCCAGATTTATGTACTGTACGATGCACATTCAAAGAAACCATTCAACGTTCGAGAGGTATTTGTAAAAGAGAGGTACTTCTGCCAAAAAAAAAAGAAAAAAAAAGAAATGAAAACAAAAGAAGTCATTGAGAGGGTAATGTTTATTCCTTTACGCCCACTCAGTCCACCCCCTTTAGTCAAACGGTGTCCTAATGAGCGACTTTCTCTAGATTTCTTTATTTTTTCGTCTCTCTCTTTCGCTGTATCATTAAGGTTAATAGATACTTGTTAATACTTGAGCCTGGTGGCAAAGATGAGTTCTTTAGGAGACCACCTTAGAATTCAATAACCAACACCAAGAGCAGAAAGTACTGAATAATAAACTTGATGGTTCCGGTGGCTCCCAAAACGAGATGGTTTCACACAAAAACGTTTGTTTTTTGGCAGTTTTTTGAAGTGATTTCGAAATCTGTTTGGGCGCATCGTATGACGTTTGAAGTTGAAGAGGGCAACCCTTTTCACTTTTAGCGAAATAATGGTTTTTGTCATTTTAAAATTTTCTAACAAATATTTTTTCATCATTTGAATATGCAGGTAGATTTCTTGGTATGCATTTTCTAACAGGAATGTTGGCTTCCTTCAGTTGTTTGATTTTCTGATACCATCCTATGAACAAAGTTCTGATTTAAATTTGACAATCAGAACAGAGTGTCATAACTGCTGAAATAAAATTGTATTCTTAGAAATCTCACAAGGACTATTCAAAGAATACATAAAACTATTCGATTCCCCTTGAGTCGTCAATGTTGCCCTTCTACAAGATACTCGGATCTTGATTCCCATAGCAACGACGCATTTTGCAGTCTGAGGTAGATACATGCCCCCTTGTCTGTCTGTCAGTCTCAAATTTCAAAACTCTTTCACCCTGCTACCAAGTTTGCAAATACCATTGGAACTAATACGAGACAAAACAAAATTTGCAAATTTTCAATGTGCATCACCATTTGCCACCAGCCACACCCCTTACACTGCTCGCATTATGTGAAATGTGGAGGTAGTGATTGTTTTCTTCAGTAATTGCCTCATAAAAATGGAAATAGTGAAAGACTCTCTCTTTGTCCTGCACTCTTCAGAGCTTTATAGCTTAGAAATGACTAAGACGCAGTTCTGTGTTGACACATACCCATGTACGTACGTTGCGAATGATGACATTCTGTGACGGGTGGTTTAACTGAGATATCTTTTCCCCCTTAGGGCTTGTCTGGACGTTCATGTTGTTGGAATGTTCACTATGCGCGTCTACTCAAAGGAGTTTCAGTTTAGGGTCGGTCTTTAGTTGTTGGGTTGTAAACTCTCGGACACAGACACCAAAAATGAAAACTAATCCATGTTATGGGATGTATTTCAGATGCATTCAAGTCTTCAGTCGGATGGTGATAATGACTCGGATTTTTTATTGAAACGTTGCTTGGTGTTGAGACAATATTATTTTTTGATTTCTTTCCATTTCGTGTTTTGAAAATAAATAGGTGGCTTTAAGTTTTACGAGAATAATAACACTTCGTCTTTTTTGTTTATCACAGTCGGTAAAGCTTGCGTGCATCCTTTGTTCGAGCATGTAGGAAGGAAAATAGGTTGCTCTTACAAGAAAAAATTGAAATATACTGGTGTGTACTGTAATCAATCCAATACATTTTTGGTCTTTCGAGCCGGATCTGTGCGACATGAATTAAATAAACTTGGAGCTCTTTCGAGTTCTTCTTTAGTACTTCCATATTTGAGTTTTGTATATAAAAATATTAAGATAGTAAGGCAAAAACGCATTTTAAATCACATTTGAGTGAGTGTGACTCCCTATCAATCTCAATTACATTTCATACCCTCTCCCTCATATTGACGTTATAACTCGATAACCACAGGGCCAATTTTCATGATTCTTTCTTTGTTTTATTCGTGTTACTGTATTTACTGTTTAGCTAGACTTAAAAGTTAGGATACTTTTGGCCCCGATTGGTGGCGATGTTGTCGATCACCGAAACAACTCAACAGATTTCCATGAAAATTTCATATTTAATATTCTTGATGGGTTTGGTTGGTTCCAGTTTGAAAGATAGGATAGTTTTGGGCCCTTAAGTTGGAACTTTGCAAAAGATTAGAGGGATGGGAAAACAGGTTGTGGCACCTCCCATTGAATATAAAATATAATTCAAACGCTATTTCGAAAGATGTATAATTAAAATAATTATTAACGGACATTGTCAAAATAAAGCTGTTTGCGGAATGAGGTCGGGACTTAATACGAAAGGCACAGGCAAAACCGGATGGGTTCATCTATATATAAATGAGACTACATCCGTGTGTGTACTCAAAACTCTTAAACGGATTGTTCGATTCTTACGATTACGATTTTGGGCTTGGTGGATTCGTAAGGACTATGCTATTTTTTGTAGTGAAAACAAAACTTTAAGAGGATTAGATTGGGGAAAGAAGTCTTCATGGGTAACCATATTTTGAAACGAATCGACTGGATAGAAAAACGGGTAGTGTCACCAATACAACAAAAATTATTTAAAATGTTTAGTTTCGTAATTCTATAATTTTGCTGCGCAACCTCAATGCACCGAAAGCTTGCAACGGAACGCGTTTGATTTGATTGTGAAGAATCTTAAATCAAATGCCTAACTATTTTGTTCAGAAAATTTTTATTTAAGCGACTCCCATTTCCCGTGCGTCTCGCTTTCGCTATGATAATTATAATTAATGCGCAAGGACAATTGCTGGAAATTTGTTGCATCACTCTTGAATTCCCATGTTACTCGCCTGGTCAATTGTGGAGTACTGACGTGTGTTCAAAACCATTAGCTCTGTACGTCATGTACCATAAAGCAGTTTAGTGAAAAAGCGGAAGGTTGGCCGACACGTCATTCATTGCGGTTTGATTGAAACACATTGTATGAGTGTACGTTTTGAAAAAAAGTGCATTGTGGATGCTCGGAATTATTATTTTCATTACATTAACGAATTCGGGAGGAACGTTTATTATAATACATAATTGCAAATGCTGAAAAAAATAAAAGGCAATTTTTCGCATGTCTTTAGGAAAAATAAATAAAATAGCCTTCAACTTGTCAAGATTGATAAGTTCGCCCATATAAGCAGCAGAATACACCCCGGAACCTTTCGAATTACATAAGCATTTTTAAGGGATAATGTCATCGATCTTACATAACTTTATTTTTCTTACCAGGAACATTCACCCACCATCAAAGGAAAAGAAAGTGACATATACCGTAGTCGTGCAAACAATGTTGAAAATGTCACTGCTCACTGTGAATCCTTTTGCCATACAACATACAACAGACCTTAATCCCAATCAAGGTTCTTCTGTTTTAAATAAAAAAAAAAACAAATCCATAGTTCATTTCTTTATAATAGATCGACGAAAACTGAAGTAGCCTGCAAAGGTAATATTGATTTGCCACAGCGAAATCGATGGAATTAACAATGAATTTAATTCTATTCATAAATACATAGCTGAGGTAAGACACAGACACAGTTATGTACGAGACTCGCACTTATTTACTGTTTGCGTTTCATTTCAGCAGCAAATAAGAATAGCAACACTGGTGGATATGGACATATCCTCATATACGCATGATTCACAAACTGCCATTTGCACACTGACATCTATTCCCATCCCATGCACAGATGACACAAACTGACAACAAAAACGTTTTGGTTTTTTTTTTTTCCTTATTTATTTTTCTCTACAAAGACAATGCCAACTACAATGATTCCACTGATGGCTCCGGTAAGAAGCTAAAGGAGTTGAATCGAATGTGATACAACAGCGAGTACAGATTTTGCGAACCGTGGCTATACCCTGATGCGAGAACTGAATGTAAATAAAAGAGGGATATTATTTATTACGTAATGTTTTGTCATTACAATTACAAAATCACGGTGAGATGATTTTTTTTTTAAATTTTTGTTTTGTTCTCTCTGGCAAGAGAACAACAATGCGAAGGAATTAAAATGTGAATTCCTTAATAAAGCACATGGATAGAAGAATACCTGCTTTCCATAGCAGCACAATGTATATAGTCTTATGTTTGCATCGGGTACACGTTGGGAATTATACTGAGCGCAGTAATGAGTACTCTAAGAGTAAGCGGAAAAATTATGCAAAACGTTGGGCAATTTATTATAAAAATTGCGAAAAATAAAATGTAAAATGACCTTCATAAAGACAAAGTTATAATTATTATGATAAAAGTATTAAGATTTGTGCAAGAAAATATTAAATAAACCACATTCCTATTGTTATAAAGGGTCCGCCATCTAACTTTTTTTTTCAACCAGTGCTTATTTCGCGAATGGTTACACTTAGCTCATGTCGGATTCGACAGATAATTAGTTTTATCCTTCCGCTGAACGAATATGGTTGTGTATACGCTTGAACAACGCTCGGAAATATTGCGATATTACTTTGAAAATCATGGTAATGTTGCAGTATGTGTGCAAAAATTGCGTACGGAATTTGGAAGAAGAGAAGCACCGTCAGCTCCGTATGTTCGTTATCTTGTGAAAAAAGTGAAAGAAACTGGCATCCTTATCGATAAACCAAAGCGTGAAAAGCCAAAAACAGTACGTACACCCGAGAAAATTGCTGCTGTGGCAGAAAGTGTGCGTGAAGCGCCATCAACATCAATTCACCGTCGTTCTCAACAATTGAACATTTCGGAGACATCATTGAGACGCATTTTGCATAAAGACCTTGGTATGCCGCCATACAAAGTCCAATTGGTTCAGGAGTTGAAGCCAAATGACCATCCAATGCGTTTTCGCTTCGCTAAGTGGGCTACAATCGATGTTTTGCGCCCTGTTTTTGAAGATCGCATTATCAGCCGCAGAGCTGATGTCGTTTGGCCAGCTCGGAGCTGCGATTAAACACCGTTGGACTATTATTTGTGGGGTGCCGTAAAAGATAAGTGTTACGCCGACAAGCCAGAGACAATTGACGCTTTAAAGGACAATATTCGTGAAGCCATTGGTTAAATACAGCTGCACAAGATCGTTAATGTGCTTAAAAATTGGACCGATCGTGTAGGCTACTGCATGGCCAGCCGAGGCAGCCATTTGAATAAAATTATTTTCCATTATTAATCGGAAGGATTGTTCTTTCAAATAAAAAAAGGAATTTGAGAAAATATTAAGTTTTTTTTTTATAGCATTTTCAAAAAAAAAAAGTTATTTGGCGGACCCTGTAGTACCAAACCGAAAAAAAAAATTTCAACGACGATTTTGCTATTGCTATGCTTTTCTTACGACGTTTTGTGAGTACATTCTATCGGGACCAGTGTTTTTAAAATAGACCAGATCTTCCAAAACTACAAATACAGATTAAATACAGTAAATTTCCCTTGTTTGGATTTATATGACATTCATTTGATACACCAACAAGACATAATGTGAGGTTGACAGCAAAATGTCACTTCAGTCGAAAGCGAAACCACTCGTCCCTAAGAGACCCTATTCCGTCATAGGCCCTTCTGAAGATTCACGCGATTTAGACTGTTTTTGATAAAGTCCAGAGTTTTGCACTGTTATCTAGGGAAAAAGTCAAGATCAATCCGAAAAATAACTATGTATAACCGTCACATTCCAGTTTGCTCCGAAGACGGCAGAAAGGACATAGTTTCGACGTCTTCAAATAGGCTACACATTATTTTTTGTCGTACCGAATGCGGGGTTATTGCGAAACTAAAAGATTAATTTTCGTAGAAGAGACGAATGTAACTTGTTTTATTAAGTTCTTAAACTATTGATATCTACAAATTAACGAAACGCAAAGTCTGATTTCTATACACATTATGCTACGAAGTACCGACTAGACACACAATGCAAAAAAAAAAGAACGAATGCGTAGTCGTAATGAATATTTATAATTTTGTCAATAATTGGATTCCGAGAAAAGCGCACAGTACTGTCGCTGCCATCGGATTCCCAGAAAAGCACTCAGAGCTGTTGTTGTGCGAAGACAGGAGAAGTTGTCGCTTGTATTTACAAGTAGGTGCACACAGGGTGCGATTATGCGTCGGTAGACTTTGGAGCAGTGAACCCTAATGTGAGTGGGTGAATTATGGTTTGTTGGTTGTTTAAATATCTTTAATGGACGGTATATAGGTTCAAGCTGTATCAATGCTTTTCATACACTATTCTATCGATTGCAAATGTCCATTTTAAAGAGGGATTTGAACTAGCAGTACAGTTTAAAATCCATCAAAACAAAAATATTTTCTGCCGCAAGAAACAAGCCAATAAATCGTTCAACTTGGGGGCGAATGAAATAATTTCTTGATTGCATGTTGTCTCATCAAAAGGATATCTTTCCCTTAAATGCGATAAAATGTTAGTCGCTAGTTTTTCCTGAACCTGATCAGTTGAAAGTGGACCCCAATATGGAACTGAAGGCATCTAGCCAGAATCGCCTAAGCTGCAGAAACATTCTAGCTAAAGTTCACCTCCAACAGAACACCACTACAATTTATGAAGTATCCTCGTTCTCCCAACCTCTTTATCTAATTGACATTGCAAATATTGAAAATTCACACCAGAACATACCGCTCGATATTTAAACAACTATACGTAAATAATAATCTACTCTCGACGTATTTACAGTACACCCACCCTTATGTGGGAAGTGAGCAATTTCAGGGCAGGCAACATTTTGACTCATAGATATAGATACCGTAATTCGTGATGGATCGCTTTACGTCCATAAACATTATAGACTAAAGTGACAGACAGACAACACTTGGGGACACATTCTTTAATACCAACAATAACAGATGACGAAAAACAAACACCCACGCGAATGTTTACATGTAATACGTTCCGCTACCAATCAATTCAAGGGATCCTCATTACATTCGCTAAAAAGCCACCATCGCCAGGCGCTGACGATGGCGTAAGTAAATATTTGTCTAGAGATATTGATAAACTGTTTGGCCACAAAATGCTAAAGCATATGAGTTTCCACCCCATAAGCGACAAAAAAAATCAACCCACGTAACGGCGAAGCGGAGTGTGTATAGAAACGCGCTAACAATAAGGTGCCGATGACTCTACTTATAACGTCCATGCGAGTTTACAACCCACCACAAGTGGACATGAACAGCACCGCATAGCAACCATGCGACCAATAATTTCTGCCATGACAATCAACGCATCGAATTCGATTGGACTCTCCTAACCGCACATGGGTCTGTCACTCTTCCAGCTGTCGGTTTGCGTAAGGAGTAAGGGCGGGTGGGTATATTGTTAAAAATGGCGCCGACCATAGGTACCCAGAGCTATTATGCAGCCAAGCCAAATCACAGAGCTGGTGTATTTGTTTTTGGATAATATAATTAGGTTACGTACTATCTCGCTTGTCGTTATCTTAATGAATTTTTTATTGAGTGGACTTGGAGATGGGGCGAGCTCAAACTGTGCAAACTGTATGACACACCTAACCCACATATATAGCCGCCATAAATACCCGAGCTGAAGCCGTAACCTAACCACCATCACCCCCTTGAGGAGGTGCCCAATGTCATTTATTTCGCAACGTAACGCATAACTCATTGTCAGAGTGTGGTTATATTGTAATTTGAACCGGAATAAAGGGAAGCGACATATTTCTTTTTTCACAATCCCTCGTCCTTCGTTCACTCGCTTTTATTTGATTTTCCACTGTGTGGTCGACGAAATGGCGACACAAAGGAAAGTAGTTGAGTCCTACATTATTCGTAACTGTTATTGTATTTGAATGGAGTAGGTACCTATACCTATAGGGAGTGCAGAAGGATACCGATTGTACGTTATGGTGCGCAAGAAGGTAATGATTTTATACTGTAATGGTTGTATTAGATGCAGCAGTGCACGCCATTGTATGATATAATTAGCAGGATGTCACCACGATTTCGTTAAAAAGTATCGCAAAATGTCACGGATGGTGACTTGAATCTCTTCTCCAAACAAGCGATAGAGAGAAATTGGGGTCCAATTAAGTCACTGATTGTAGCATTGCCAAATCTCAGATTGGCGGACAATGGAAGAATCTGAATAGAAAAAAAAAGAGGTTATGAACCTTAAAGTGACAGACAGACATTCCAACAGATGAACATTACGTACCTATTATAATGCTTTCTGTGAGCGTGGTAAAAGGACTAAAAGTGAACGCGTACGAAGATTAAACCTGGCTCTACTGGGCCAAATTGAACAGCAACTCGATACTGAATTGAACCACCTGAAGAGATAAAAATATAAACTCAAAGCTGTCTACTTGAATTGAAACCAGAAAATGTGCGTTGCTTCTACGACTGTGTTAAATGAAAAAGTTGATGCACACATCTCAGTATATGAAAGGGCTTATAAAATTTAGCGTGGGAGACACAAAATCGGAAAAGACATAAATAATTATCATGAGGGAAATGAACGGACCACTTTTGAATGTGTGTTTGTAAAAATAATACGTATACGCCCGAGTGCCAATTAAAAGACCTTGCTGACTTTGTCCGTGTGACTTCTATCCACTACAAGTGTCACTACTTAAGTGATCTCAATCTTCCGTCGAAGTTGATCAAACTTAGTCTACCCCAGCACTTTTCTAAATCCGAGCTCTGAAAAGAAAATAACTTCAAACTAAAGGAGCAACGCCATTTTATTTCTTTGATCAGCATACCCAAAGCTTAAACTACGGGTAAGAGTTGTAACGAAGTTACCTTTCGGAGCTCGGTAGTTCTTTTAACTTTTCTTAAAATTCACCCACCTTGATCCCTGCTAAAAAAATATTCAGCGAAGAACAAACCAAGTCAGCCAGCGCTGTCACTGCCTATACGTCTCAAAGTATTATACAAAACACTTATCGGCTTCAAATACGCATACGATCTTCACCAGATCATTCCTGAGCTCACAGCTCTTTACGAAATATAGCTCGAAAGAGCCATGATACTCTTAGAGCAGTTTTATGGCTTGATGCTCTGAAGAAACAAGTTTTTGACAGACTTTCGTTCCTATGTGTGACGAGAGCGGATGAATATATCCGGGAACTCTATGAGCTGTGCAAAGAGGTGGATGTTATTAAGAAAAAACAAAAAAATTGGATTGGCCACATCGAGCGAATGGAGAATAACGCTTCAATCAAGACGATCTCTCCTCAGTTTCTACATTACAAGGACGATTGAGCTGCCGTTTCAAGAAACCACGTTTCACGGTTCGTGATTAGTTGGCAGTCGCTTCACTCTGAAACTAAAATTTGCGAAAAATGATTACCCCTAAAATATGTCTATCTACATTTATTTAATAAATAGCAATGATTTATTTGTTGGGAAGAGCAAAAGTATTTTTTTTCATTCCCACAATATAGTAAACCTAATTGTAGTATTTATTCGTCGCATTTCCTCAGACACGACTCACCCCGGAATATATATAAATCACGTGGACACTCGTGTACCCTTAATAACCAAAAAAAAAACATTATTCTTCATGCACAAGCAAATCCCAAAGCAATGCCTCCCTTCTGTAGATACGCAACCTAATCAATCACAAAACTTCCTCTTACGCAAATATCAAATCGTCGATATAAAAATAAAAACAAAATAAAACTTTTCGAATATGTACGAGTATTTTCAATCGGATTTGAAATCACCCAGCGATCATCAATATCTTTATATCATCACACAGCGAAGGACATAGCGACACAAGGAATCCGCATAAAGCCAAGTAAAAAAAAAATGAATAAATGTGAAGGTAATAATTTTGTAATTTTTCTCCCTTCCTCCGTTCACTCTGCCTCTCTGCCTGTATTTGGTTTGTGGTAAAAAGGGAATTCCAAATATTTTCTCTCGAGCCATGAATGATGTTGATTTGAAAAGTGTAAAGAAAGTTTAAAAATAACTGCACTCGCACACCAACATGGTTGGAATATTCATCTCACTCGACCCCATCTTTGTGTTTGGGTTGGAGAACATAACTTTTGTCGTTAAATGTACAAAATGAGACTTGAGTGTTCGTTCTCATTCACTGTGCCTGGAGGAATATCATCATTTTATAGTGGCTGAAAAATGAAGTGGGCTCCTTCCATTGAATATTCGTGTATTTGAAATGGGACGAAAAAAAAAATATTACAGCATCACTTAGCCCTTAGATGTTTGCTTGCATTTTGGGAGCATTGCCAAAAATAATCCTTTCTCATCTTTTTTTTTTCTGTATTTTAATTCAACTATGGAAATGCATTTAATTCAAATTTTACGTAGGTTTACTCGTACGATATGTTAAATGGAAATCTGAAAAGGTAACAGAGGGGCGAACGTGTTTTAGTTTTATTTAACAAAATGTAAAGTAAAAATTGTTGGGATTTGTTCCAGAAAGTTTTTCTAGAATTGAGGACGTTGCTTGAATGTAAATAGTAAAGCAGATTTTTTTCATACGCGAAACGTTAATACGAATAATGTTACTTTCAGAATTTGTATGTTTCCTTATGAAAGTAGCATTTATTGCTCCTATTCAACCTAACTTCTTCCTTTACTCTATTTTGTATTCAAATTGTGCAATTTATCTTTATTTATATGTAATAGGTACCTTCTGAAGAGTGCAACAGAAGTCTATGCAAATCTTACAATTTTATTGAAAATGCATGTTCAATTGAATAATCCAACAGCTTACTGCTATTTTATATAGTTTTTCGAGCCGGAATCAATAAGCGTAACTTAGTTTAGCCGTATCAGTTATGGGGTCGAACTCCCTATTGGGCTTAGTAATAACATTCCGTCATCATGATTAAGTATCAAGAAAATACTAAGTTTTAAAGCATCCCACCATTTAGAATATTGAATCAGATTTTGTAAATCCTTTTGATCTCCTTCCTTTTTGAATTTTAAAAGCTTATATTCAAATTGCGCGTGCAGGCTTTGTTTGATTAAAAGAAGTAGGTACTCAACGCCACACATCTTCTTTCCTCAAGACTGAGTATTTAAACTAACATTAGGGAGTTGAAAAAATTGCAGAAACTCAAAATCGCGCAAAGTGTGTCCAACTTTAAACATGTTTTTAAATATGAATTACATATGATAAGTATGCGTTGTATTTCGTCACCAGAAGTTAATATTTTAAAATAGCTAAGCAGTTACCAAATTTCCTACTCGATCATAGTTGATAAATCGAACACTCATCATGCAGTACTGTACAGTACTAAATTCTTCACGGTAGTAGATGTTTTCGCTTTTAGTAACTTCTGCTTCTATCGTCCATTTAAAACCAAATATTTCTACATTAGAAATATCTTTTCTCAATTGCAAATAGCTTGTGCAAAAATGCCTAATCCACTGTCCACTACCCATACCCAATGACAGTCCAGTCCTGGTCCAAAGAAAAAAACGTCAAAGTCCCTCCCCAGTCGATGGGCGCAATTAATTTCGAAATAATATTTATTAACTAAAAGCACAGCGTCCAAATTCAGAGGATTATCAACTCTGACGTAAGAGGGAAGGGAACAAGTAACAGCCGCTGACCATCATCATCCACGCCATACTTCAGGCAACTCCATACAGTCTTTGCCTATACACAAATTACGTGATTTTAAACAGAGAAAGCAACAGAATACAAAAATTAACCAGCTGTATCTGTCTATACAGTTTCGAAATGACAAAAATAAGCAACAGCGAAAATCAGACGAATAATCTTAGGAAAGGAAACGGTACTTTCCAAATGATGTAATCACGCTGTTGTTGGTTACAAATAATTGATTTTATAGTATCCTTGACATAAATATCCAGTACACTGAGTCCAGGGGCTATGCTGGCGAATTGTCATTCGCTTAAAGCTGCTGCTGCTACTGCTACTGCTACTGCTACTGCTACTGCACATGTGTATGTGTGTGTGTGTGTGTGTGTGTGTGTGTGTGTGTGTGTTTGTGGGTTGCGGCGGGTACGCTTTCTACTTATTGTCCTCTGTGTGTCACGAGGCAATTTTGGAGAACCCTAAATCACTAAGATTTCAGAGAGTCCAATTCACACTGAGTATTAACGAAGCATTCGCATCGCATGCGGGTGAGAGAGGGGTGTGTTGTTTTTTTAATGGGTAAGAGTGTGTTGAGGATATGGAGGTTGCAAAAGAACCAAGCCCAACACAATAACTTACAATCCGCCCTTAGCGTCCTCCAGCGCTCGCTGCTTGCATGATTGTGCAGCAGAAAAACCATCATCATCACTGCTGTCATGTTTTTGTTGCATTTGCCGCAGGGATATTTTTGAGTTTCGTTTTTTTGCCAGATTTCCTTCGTTGTTATTGTTGATGGTGGAGGCAGCAGTAGCAAACAACAGCATTGCCAGTCGGAAGTGTAAGGATCTTTTTGCGAATCCCTTTTGGCCACGCAATTGAATGAAGCAATCTTGAGATGAAGAGGTGTGACTTTTAAAATGAGTGGTGAGTATGCATTCTGGCATTTGGCAATTTAGGTGTTTTGTCATTGTGGGGAATTTCACTAGCCCCTCTTGTTAGTATAGTGCTCATTCATCTTTGGTCTTTTCCACTGACACAGCCGTTGGGTATTCAGAATTTAAAAAAAAAACACATATAGCGTTAATTCTTTGATGTTCACTTTTCGATACTATTTCTTAACAATGGCGTGCTTTTGATTTTTTGCACTGTAATAAAATAAGTCGTCACAGAAGTGATTGCGTTTACAAATGCCCAACTTAAATGGTATTTAATTAAAATAAGCTGTTTTGATTGAACTCGTTCTCAATGTATTTTAGCTCAAAGGAGTCCTTCGTCTCTATCTATAAGCTGAGCTGCACTAGATTTAAGACAGAATTTATATGGTTGAGGTTTGGGTGGCCGGCCACACAAAGTGAAATCCCACAGAGGCCGAAGTAGGCCCATTGTGATCACAAGGATCAATGTTCTCAAAAACCACCTTATAGTTCGACCATATTTTATAAATGGTTGCTTCCGACTGTAACTCTGCGCTTGGTGTAAACGTAAACTTAATGGCTGTGTGAATAAATTTTACCACCATTACGTGGTGTTCGCGCTCCTTCTTCATCAAAATACTGATTCCTATATTCAAACTATATTAATTTAAATAGTGTGCAGTTTTCACTAGGCGCTAATCACGTGTTCAATTTGTTCATACTACAATAGTTTACTTATGTAGATCCAAAGGCCTTCTTATTTATGCGATAACAAGCGTTCATTTTATAACCCTTGGTCTTCAGTTTAGAAACATAGTAACAGCAAATGAAATTCAAACCGACCACCTACCTCAACGAAGCTAAGTAAATTCACATTTGTGATAAAGTGTTTTAAACTGTTATACTAGTATGACTTTCAGTAACGAAATCATGGACATATCTCGAGAAAGGTATTAACATAAGCTGGTACCGTCAAGTCACTTCCAATCGGGATTAATACCTAAAGTGAACCTCTTAAACGTTAAGTAGAAATATGTTGTTGGAATTGCATGCTGCGGTTGATGTTCAATAAACACACACCTAGTGTTAGTTTTTCTTACATTTTTTTTCCATAGAAATTCACTACTTATAGTCAATAAAATAATTACAAGTGTAAAGAAACTGAATGATTTTTTTTTTTTTTTGTAAAACCTTACAATTTTTCTGACCAACTTTTGGAAACCAAACTTTATACGCTCATCTATATGTGTTTCTTAGAGTCTTAGTTGTTTTAGAACCGAAAGTGAATTCCTGTTAAAAAGGAGCTTTCTAGAAAAATTCAAATACAATCGCCATCAGCAATGTATGACTTTAATTGAACATCTAAAACAGAAATACTGAAACTGAAAATCTAAGTCGTTTTCGAAAGGGGATGCATTTTTTCAAATTACGAAATTATTTTTAATATAATCCTCTATATGTGTATTTTTGTCAGTATTTTAATTTCGATATTTGTTTAAATTAATTTGCACACGGTAAGAAAAGAGGATGTTTTTCGGATTGACGATAAAAATTCTAACCTGGCAGAAACTGTGATTTTTTTTAAAAAGAGACAGTTTAGATCCTAAGAGCTAAATGATATCATGAATTTGAACAAAAAACTCTTAAGTAATAATGGCAACTGGTTGAAATCAGGCAATTAAATTAATGAGATTCAAACTACTCAACCATTGAGACCACACTCCCAGCCAATTATCCTTGAAATAACAGTATTATGTATGTATTTTGTATAATGAGTATATGAGCAGGAATTCGTGAATTTGCCTAAGGATTGCACTGACACAACTTTGCTTAAATAAATTTTATAGTTTCTTCAGGATTAATTAAGCTAACGAATTCCTCCTCTGTGAAATATGAAAGTTCGATATTAAACGCAGAATTCTGTTGAATTTCAATTGAGAATTCGATTGCGTAATAAAGAGCTAAGGCAAATTGGTTTGGCCTTTATCATTATCATAGTCTGAGTACAGAAACTTGTGTGTGTTTTTTTTTAAATAATAAATTACGGCTCCTAGCTCATACAAAGTGTATCTCAAGGATACAACTATCAGGGACGTGATTCACCATCGAAATATATAACACAAATTCATATTTCCAGTAAAACTTTCGGACAAACTTTCCTCGAAGTAAAGAAGGAAAAACAAAAAAATAACGTTCAACTTTTACACAATCCATCAATCTTGTATCAAAAAAATAGTTTCCCATCTTAACAGGATTGTCAACGTCCATCACCCAAGGAGATACACTCACGCATACAAGGCGAACAAAAATAAATTATGAACCTCATTAATAAAATAATTCTGCACACAATTTGCATAAGCTTCCGATGCTTGGCAATATTCCCAGATCTAATCAGCGATGTTATCCAAATAAAGTGTATATAAATATATATTTATTCACTTTATGTTGTCTCGAGCCCACAAAAGAGTTTTTTTTTTTTTTTTTTCTGTACCTTGTATCTGTCTCTGTTCTCAATGCAAAAGGCCACTTGATGTTTATGTAGTGAGATTGAGAAAATATATTTTAAGGAGCAATTCACAAAATGAGTGAAAAAGGACTGGGTCATTAAGGCCACTTAATAAGGTTGTCTTTATGATGGTGTTGCGTTTGTTCTTGTTCACATCTAGGGCATTGGTCAATTCAAGTTTTATTTTTATTTTTTTAACTAAGCAAGTGAGAACACAAGAAGGGACATAACTTGCGCTCGTTGATGTAAGCATCGATATGAACGATGCGAGGAAATTTATCCTTGAGCCTGAAGGTAAAAACAAACAATTTGTTAACGCTATGTTTTTCTCATTTTAATCAGTACATTTTTATTTATTCAGAATGCAGTCAATACGAAGCAATGAATAAATGCCATGGGAAAACTGATCTGCCATATCGATAAATAATTTAGAATTTTGTCGTCGGGCACTCATCGGCAATTACTATAAAATGCATCAATTCATGCGAGTGTGAAACCGATTGATGTAGGTACTCTGGGGCGCAAATGTGGCACGGAGCCAGATTTAGAGTGAATTGTGGTTTTATAATAATGGATCATAAATAATTAGGACCTTTTGAGAGAATGGGCGAAATGAAGTTCGCCATATCAGTTGGCTTCGATTGGGAGAAGCTACTGTAAAGGAAAATACACCGCTTAATGTTTGATACGGTTTGTTACTTCATTTCAGATCGTACGGCTTGGAATTTGTTTGATGGTCAGCTGTCGATTATTTGTGGTTTATTTTAGGATAGGTCGATCAATACTTTTCATATGTGCGCCTCATGCTGAATCAAATTGAAGACCAACAAAGATACTAATTAAATAATGAGACGTTCCAAAGAGGTTATGACTACTCTTACCATGCAGTGTAAGGTACAGAGCCTGAAGCCAGAAAGCTTGCAGATCTTCTTGCAAGGATCTGGTCGAAATCACGCAGCAAATAATTTTTGAAATATATCTTGAATGTGTGCAGTGTGCCTGATGAATAACTGAATCTCAGCTTCTTTTGCCTTACCAGTCAATAGCCTCATAAAAAAAACGAGGAATCAGAATCGTGTACAAGATTTTACTTGACATAATTCTATAAGCAATTTATTTGCAAAGATTTCGAAACATATTTACAAAGAAAGTCGTAAAGATCAGCAAACAATTGTCCACTTATCTCTACAGATTGGTTTGTTTAACTACAGCTTGACCCTAAAAGTGTATTTAACATTTGGAACTAGACACTTCGACACTTGATTCAAATAAAATTCAGCAACTGCCTAAAGCAACATCAATCTTATCAAATAATAACCAATTCACTTACCTGAAGATCAGGTGCTGAGCTTGGTTGCGCCAGATCGCAAGCTGATAGCCAAGGATTTACACGTGACAACGAGCTGGTGCTTTCGAAGATGTGACTGTGACTGAGTGTGCCAACGAAGAATCGATCGTCGTCCTCGAATCCGTCTCCGCCTCCACTAACCCCACTATCACCACTAAGTCCAATAATACCAACTTTTTCAATATTTTCCCCGTAATCCTCTACGTTAACGTAACTAATTTTGTCCAATTTTAAATTATCGAAATGATAATTCGGCTCGATGTCGTCGTTATTGCGATCGAAATTGTATATCGTAAACGAATTTCGATAGTCGGACGATAACGATGAAGTTGACGACGACGACGACGACGACGACAACGACGAAGGATGTTGCGGTACGACGGATGTATCGGGTGATCCAAAAGGATGAAACAATGAATGCGACGAAGACAATGCGGATGGCGATGTGTCTGATGGAGAAAAATACGACGGGTTGTATGCTGAGGAGGAGGAGGAGTAGGATGATGAGTAAGGTGATCGTCGATCCGAAGGCGATCGCTGCTCAAGCGGCAGCTGTTGCTGGAAGTAGTGATATTCGTTCGACGGAAACAACAGTGAAGATTTCGACGACGAAGACGAAGACGACGACGACGACAACGACGAAGAAGAAGAAGATGACGATGATGAAGACAACGACGACGACGATGTTAGCGATGAGAGTTTTTGTTGACTGGTGCTGGTGCTGCCACGCCGAGCCCCCGAAATAAACGCAAGCGCCATCACGACCAGCCCGGGTCCTGGCCGCATATTGACCTCGGGTTCGGCGGTGCTAGCATGGTGCAGGCCCGCTTGAGACGCGCTTGCGACTCCAGTTGATTAGTGGATATGATGGGCTCATGGCCCCATCCTCATTTGAATTTGTTTGTTGTATGTTAGCACTTTTCGCACCAATGTCGTGTATTCGCAATATCTTTTTCGTTTTGTTGTTATCCGGTGCTTCGCAAAATTTCCTAATTTACAATCACTCTTAAATGCATTTCTATCCTTGGCCCGTCCGCACTTCGAAGTAGTTGATATTTTCCACGAAAATTGCAACAAATCCCTCAAAGTATTGTGATAGCGTTTACTCCTGAAAAACATCAAATGGAAATATGTTAGTATATGGGCAAGAAAGGAAACATACGATGAGAGGAAATATACACCAAATCGAATATTGAATCATACCAATACAGCGAAATAAATTGAAAATGCTTACAACAACAAATGCTACCTATACCTATTTTGTGTACATTAAAACGTAATTTTATTAAATCCTTATTCATGCAATATCTGCACATGTTTCAGATGTGTATATGGTATATACCACTCTCTGATATGTAATATCCAGCCTACACACTCACGGCTGCATGTACGAGTAGGTATACATGTGGGTACAACTGTGACAGTTGACTAGCAGAACGGCATCTTGGGGTTGGGGGCGCAAAACTTTAGTGAGAAAAAAGCTCTACTTCTATGATTTTAGTACCTACAGGCTACACCGAAAAGGAAAACTGAAAATCGAGAACTAAAGAAGCTTCAGTGCGACGGACACCCACAATGGCTGCAACTTAAAAGAGAACGTTGTAATATTTGTACGGGTCCTTTTTTTTTCTCAAATTCATGCAAAACTTCCAACAACTCAACAAGAGTTGTTGTTGAGTTTTTGTGTAGCTTATCGGAACTGGAACCGGATAACAATTTGACTGCACTGTCATAGAAAAAGCAATCGAATTGAGATTTGCAGGTATAATATGATATAGTTGACTTCGGACTTCCGAGTGGATCGATAGTCCATCTTTTGTAGCGTGCTTAATGTGGAACAATCTTTGTTTACATCTGAAGTCAAGGCAAGTGCCAATATTTTAAGAAAACTCCATAGTACTGATGGACCTTTAGGTGGATATAATTTGCACTTATGGTGTGCAATTGAATAATTAGTACTTTCGAGCTCAAAACAGTTTTGATTTCATTTCTCTTCCGACTATCTTCAACAATTGAGTTGCATTTTTTTATAAAAAGTTGCATTTCATAATAACTGTGCATAGCTCTGACGATTGTTGGTAGTTAGACAGAACACCGAAGTGCCTTTGTTGCACTTTTGACAGCAAATTTGGAAATAGTTTTCGCTCACTAGACCACAATCTTTACATGTGTTTACTAATTTCTAGCCCGTTGGAAAACCTCCATTACACGGCAATCTTGTTTTATTTGAAGCGATTTTTCAACATGCTCTTCGAAGTCGTTGGAGAAAAAATGTCTTAAATTTTAAACTGCGGTTTTGATGCGCCAAGGGTGGTTTTGGATACAAAGAGCCTAAGAGTCTGTGTTATTCTTCAACTTTATGAAGCGACTAATTTTATTTGTACTACAGTTCTATATAGGATCCAATGGATAGCGTCTTTCCACCGTCCACATGCTCAATGAAAAAAAATAGACTGGAACAAGACTGGCGGAGTTTTTGAATCGATAAAATAGTTCATCTGTCATTTCTTACGTACAATCACTGTAGATAGGTCATATTCTCCATTTGCGCTACTTTTTCAATTCTAAGCTAAAACTAAATACTTTTCGTTTAAGAGTCAAGCAATAAATTTGTAACAGTCTACGACGGACATAAGAAACTACTTAAATCGAAAAAAAAATATGCATATTAGTAAGAAACTAACTCTTCTGTGTTTTCACCTGCGTTTCTCATAAGCAGTGTGTTTTTATATGCGATGTCTTATATTAGTCGTGGACTGTATCGAAATCTATTTTTGGCGTGGACTGGACATTAAATAAAAAAAAAAAAAACTTCATTCGCTCAAAGTAAGTAACTACCTATAGCCAACCGTTTTATAGGCTAATTCCAGGATTCGGAGGAAACGAAAATTCTTCGAATTCAACGTTTTCAATATAAAAATTTGCTGTTTCCAGGGAATTCTGTTTTTTTATTTTAAATTAATAGTTATACTGAAGTAAGCATTCGATTTATTAAGCTTACCAAATAATCTTTTACAAAGTTTTAACCAACTAATTGTGGTTTCACCCGAATGAATGGATAATGCAAGGAATTATGAACAAGCATGGAATTTGATTCAATTCGAACGTACGATTAAAGGTTAGATAAAAGATAATACCTCAGAATAGGCCTTTTTTTTTTCATCAAATTTTTCGTTGCAAACATTTGGCCTCTCCAAACAATAAAAGTTATTATATTCGACTCGAAGAAATTAAAAATAAATAGTTGGTCTTACAGATCCATTGAGAACTTTTTTTCTATAGGAATGTATCCTGATTATATTATCAGTTCATAATACAACGAAGAGTAAAAATGTTGTCCAAATAGTCATAAGAACTGATTAAAAAGTGTACGTCTGGGTGTAAGTTCGGTCAAAATAAGACAAAAATAAAGAAAAGAGCTAAGTATCTTCTTAAAAAAAATTTGTGTTGACTGAAGTAAACAGGACATGGATTTTCTTTTGTCTTTGATGAATTTGCACTGCATTACAACTGGTATAAGTACATCATGAACTCGTAGTGAAAATGTACAAGATCAAGTTTGTGTAAGAAGTATACGAGCTTATTTCATGCATTCGAATTATCCAACGAATCGCGAATCTTTTGTAAGCAAGTACGAGACAGGCAAATCTGATGAACTCACTTAAAAAGATAACAAAAAATAAATTGTTGTCGCAACAGGTTCAGGCAGGTTACAGTCATTCTTTTTTGGAATTCTTTTCTTTTTCACAAATGAAGAGGAACTAAATTTAACCAAATTATTGAATCCTGCGAATTTTTAGCTTTCGTGACTTAGTCGAATTATATGGCCTATTCGAATCTTCTGTCTTACTTATAGTTTGACACTTGCCGAATTGGAATAACAATCATTAAACAACAATTTGCGTTGAATCTGTGTCCAGCAAACTAACCACCTGGCAACTGCGCTCTCTCTAAATAATATGCATAGTAAATTAATTTGTTGCAATAGCAATTAATTTAATATTATAGCAAGTCTACAACCCTTCGAGCTTTTAATGTTTTTTTTTTATAAAATGAGTATAAAATTAGACTTTTCTAGCTATATTCATCTTTTTACCTGTTCTTGTCTATAAGGAGTACAGTTCGTTCGGGAAGTACCTACGTTATATTACCACCTTGCAAAGGAAACTAAACATGACCTTACCCTAGAGTATCACATAAACATCTTAAATTGAAAAAGTCTGTCTTTCTTGATGTAAGAATTGGATGCACACAATAATTTTACAAATCTTAGCGACCCGTGAATGATGTTCCACATTCAAATGAAATGGACTGCATTGTCCTGGAAAATCAATCAATAGTCCCTGAGATTTGAAAACACATAAATGTATTGCAAGAAACCCCTCAAATTAACGATAATCACAATCAGCGTAGAAAAGATGTCTCATAAGAAGCCTGAACTACAGAACTGATATAGTTTCTATAATAGGTAGATATATACCTATACTCTTGTGGCATTGCCTAACGTAAATTTGAAAGGAACCATGCAAACTTGAAATATGAAAAACAAGTGTTATCCATTATGCACGTGACCTAACAACTGGCATAACCGGCGGCCGTCCAGGGGTTTGTTAACAGCACTAAAAAACTTAATTTCCCATTATATAATACCTATCATCACTTAACCTAAAATCATTTCTAGGATTCCCATTTAATTCATTCGACTTCAACTTGATTCGAAATATTGGTCTGCAATTGTCAGTTGAGACTACTCAATGATTATTTCCATCAAAATCAATCTAGGAAATATCTTTAAATCGATAAAGATTCAAATAAACATTTACGTAAAAAAATATAAGCAAATAAACGAACGAAAGAAATATAAATGCTTTCTAAATGAAAATGTGCTTCACAGTATACACAACAGCAAATGCATTGTGTTTGTTTTTAATTTGCAATTGTAAAAAAAAACCTACCTCCCTTTTAAGTTGTCTTTCTTTTTCTCTGACAAAAGGGGTAAAAGCTTAAGTAGTAGTATTTGAGGGTGGCTGCTAGTTTATCTTTAGAATTAAAAACTATGCAAGAGGATATTTGTTTTTCCTTATTGATTTTCACTACAGAGTTATCAATTCAAAATAATGTACACCATTTGATTTTCATTAAAAAGTAGAAAATAAAAATGAGTAGGTACCTTTAAACAAAAGTGGGAAACAATTTGCAATATGCAGATTGCACGTTTCGTATCCAATATCCACCAAGTAAGGTAGGAGCATGAAAAATGAATCAAGTTTATCCAAAATTTATCCTCTAGGCGTTTGTTAACTTTGTTTTTTAATAATCCGGTAAATGAATTTGAAACTAGAAAAACGATTTGACACAATCCGTTGAAAAGAACTCAACACACTTAATTTTTTTGTTAACTTTTTGAGGGTATACGAAAAGCAGCGACGAAAAACAAAATGAAACGAAACTGTTATACGAGATAAGAGATATTTCAAACATAGCACTTTTTTCCTTATCTTGTCCTATCCGAAGTACAAATCCAGAAAAACACTTGCAAATACGAACACATACAATTTATTTATTTTTCGTTCCACGCTCTCATTCGTTCGGCATTCGAATTGAGTAATAATTATTGTAATCCACTCTCGTTTCACCTTGAATTTAGCATTTTATTTTATTTGCTATACCGCGATCGCACAAATTTTTTCATTCGACTTTTGTTTTATTATTCAATTCACTATGCATTTTCGGCTTCGGAAAAATGTCGAATGAGAAAAATCATATATTTATATAACGCGAGCGAATTGTACGTTTTTTGGTATAAGGACAGTATAACACATTTGACCAATGGAAACTTTCGATTTCTCCATTTGATTATTTTTTTTATATGTAAAACCACACAATTTCGTTATCGTTGTATAATTTAAAATAGTCGAAGAGGATACGAAGGGTTATATTTTTTTTTGGAATTAAATCAAAAAAAATAATAAATCTGTATTTGTATAACAGGATTCGTCCCGTTTTCCAGTTAGGTAGGTATGTTGTTTGTGGTGCCCTAAAGTAGATCCTCCCGAAAGCGAATTTTCAGTACCTAAGTGGTAAAAGTAGTGGTGATGGTATAGTACACGCAAACAGAATATAAAGAAAGGAAAATTGAAAACGTTTTTCTTCTTTCACCGTCATCGACGTTCTCTCTTTCTCTCTGTAACCATATAGATATTATTTTCTTCCAACGAAGAAGAAAATTTCTCTCCCTTTTTTCGGTGATTTTTTCGTACTTTTTTTTTATCTTTTTTGCTTTTCTCCGCTTAACAAAAGGATTCCCGGGACGGTTTTAGTTACACGACGTTTTTCTTTGTTTCTTCTTTGAACGAGAAGAAGTCAAACAGAAAACTAACTTTCAACTTGAACTTAAAATGAATGACGGCATTGTTTCATAACAATTTGTATTTCTTTGGCAAATCAAGTCGTTATCATTTTTTCAGAAATGAAACGGAGCACATAACTAGAACTTAATTCCACTTAACACACACACGACGTAAATGGAAGTATGAAAATTTGCAAAACGAATCCCAGGCTGCAATTATACCACTGCATTGAGAGTTGATTAGATTAAACTCATTATCGAATGTGGATAGATAATCAAATAACAAAAAAGGCAAAGGATGGAAGAAAAGTTAGAAAATCCACTCGTGAATTTTTTTCTTTGATGGTAGTGTCTTCTGCCCTTTTTTCAGGTGATTATTCCGTTGGCCAACAGTGACAGAGTATATTGGTATCTACATTTTTTTCGGATTTACGCACAAATAGCAACTTTAATCGAAATATATTTTCAAGTTTTTTTTTGGGGGCATTAAGTAATTAGAAAATATGTACTTTTCAACGACCAAACGTTTGCGCGTTGCAGGATATACCGTGGTACCCTGCTTCTTGTCTGATGGCCCCAAATGGCACTGAGTGTAGTTGGTGTAGATGGCGCTTGACTGGAAAAAGGGATAGTTGCCAATAGTACAGAGTGTAGGGTGTTGGGGAAATGTTATCCACAAAAATGTGAATTTTGAGAGCATTTTGGAAGCTACCGAGAGCGGGATATGGAGCAGATAGAAAAGAGTGTGCGAGCGCGCATAGAAAAATTGGTTGAAGTGTGCTTGTGATAAAACTCCCCCGCTTTTACATTGTGAGAAATGAGAGCCAATGGAATGTTTTCCCTTGAAATTCGACCCTTAAAAAAAACCTGGTGTCCTGACTTTGATAGATAAGGAAGTTTTATGTAAGAGTTCAAAGCTTTCTCACACGCGCTTACACCGCTGCTTATAGCTCAATAAAAGTTCACTTTTTTGGATCGTTCCAATGGGAAAGTTCAGAATTCATCTTGTGTTGAGTATGTTTAGTAAAACAATTTAGCGTTTAATACGAAATGATGTAAACTGCAAATCAGTTGGTTGTTGGGGGATTTTAAAAAACGACTCTCTCCATAGACAGAGCAAATCTACTAGAAAAGTTTGCTTATTTTTTTTTTTTTTTTTTGTTGTTTTAAAACTTAGCCAATCCATTCCATTTATTCATTTTTCTAACATTTAATTTACTTATTTTTTAAACTACTTAATTTATTCTCTCTCAATTTGATTTATTCGATTTAATTAGTTTGTTCCCCTTTTTTTAATTTGCTTCATTTATTTAATTTAATACTTTTAACTTAATCAAGTTATTTAACTTGGTTAGTATAATATTTTTTGATTATTTCTGATTCTGTAAATTATTACACATTTGTCTTATTTACATGTACCTCCACGTGAGTAATACTCCCCGATTGTTCTCGCGTTGGGCGCCATTTTTAGCAGATCACTTGAGATTCGGCTGTACAGTTCACATCATGGCCTATGATTAAGTTTGAAGGAAAAAAAAATGGTGGAAAGCGTTCTTAACGCTTTGCGATCGACTAAGGCATTTGTTTTTATAACTAGAATTTTGAATTCGAACCGTCAATATTCAGTAAGTGTACATACATTCGAATACCTGCTACACCTATCGGAAAAAAACCATGTGTAACTTACTGCTTTCAGCAATCTGCGATTCCTCCCGACCAGACCTTCCGGCTTGTAAATCCGCAAATCAATTATCTGCTAAAATGTCCTGTATGCAGATAAATTAGCATTTGATTGCAGACGAAGTATAATGCCAAAGCTCATATTTATTCATTAAAGCAACTCGCATTCACACAGAGGTCGAAAGAAAATCTGTTTAAATCCGTCAACCGATACATATTTTCCACTGGAAAAGCATCCCTCGCCGAAACCGGACCAAAAAATGCAAAGCTTTATTTTCCTAGCGGATTTCAAAAACAAAGAACAAACAAAATTAAGGGTAACAGCATTATTACATTGTCAACAAAGTTTACGGGACAACTAAATTTACAAGGGACAACAAAAAAAGAAACACGCACACCGCAATATGTTGAGAAAAACGAAAGCTTGTCCTCCCCCCTTAGGAAAATCCAAAACAGCAGCATCCGAGTGAACGAACAAAGAACAACAAAAAATTTGTGCGCATACAAAATAATCAATAATTCTGACACATGCTCTTTGGAATCCAGCTTGTCATACTGACACACACCCGGCCTTCTCACGGCGCGGGATGAAAGTGTGTGCAAAAGCAATGCCTTACGAAAGCAAAAGAAAAAAAAAAAACACAATTCATCCAGCAATTGTCATTTACAGTTTGCCACCCTGACAGCGTTCTTGATATTCAACATGACAGTTGTTCCTGTCACGCACAGACTTAAAGCTCTGAGAGCTATCATAATCAGTATCATCTGCTCCGTGTACACACAGCCACACGTGTCATAGGCGGGTCGAAAAAACAAAAAAGACGAAACAAGTCTGTGAAAAGCTGATGTCACAAGTGGTGACGCCAAGCGGATAGCCCCGATACTACTCGTTGTGACTGCGCATTGAGGTTGAGTCGCTTCTAAGGTTTCAACGTACTTTTTTGTGAATGAAAAGTCAGTTGTAACGAAGAAGATCGGAAGGATGGGAAACCAGCGCGGTTATGGTATTTTTATTGGAAAATAAATATGGGCCGCTGACCCATACATTGGGTAAATGCGTGTAGCTCGCCCACAACTGCGAAGCTTGGGTACCGAAAAGCGAAAGTTCGTTTTCGTCAATGTGAATGTTGTGAAAACTCGGTGAAAGCTTCGCCTAGTTTTTTCTTCAACTTTTTTTCCGACGGACTGCAGAACTTCGTTTAGGAATTTCAGAGAGCCATACATAAATTGTTACATACCTGCACACGCCATGTACATAATTTGGTTGAGTTTTTGTCGAAATCATGTGCTTTTCAGGTATATAGGTTAAGGCTCGCATTAGCGCGAGCCTAACTGTGGCACAGTATTTGCTCTGACTATAAAGACAAACAATTTGTAATCGTCATTATTGTGCTGCAAGGGTTGGAGAATTGATTTATTGAGAATGTTTTTTTTTTAGTCATTATAATAATACGTGAAGTATTCGTACACTTTTTCATTGTATTATGAAATGAGTAGAATAAAAATTATATCATTCGAAATGTACTGCGCCATAGATGTGTACAAACAACATATCGTGGGTATATATGTCTCCATTAAGACTGGTAAAATTAAGTTAAGAATTACCCGTACGAAATGCTTAACAGTTGATTGAACTCATTTTGGTGACATTCAATTTGTCGGCCCCATATTGCCACACATTTTAGTCACTCTAGTATATCTCTAGAGTGGTTTATTCTTGTTATACTCGTATGTAATACAAAACTATACATACACTTTCTTATTTTTTTTTTCTCCACTTTATTCTTTCAAATTGAGATTTTTTTTCGTTGTTTCCTCAGGTTCTATTTTGTAAATTAATAGCATCATATAAAAATATATATAAATACCTACCCTTGTAAATCATATCTCTGTAAATTGTGCGATAGCAAACGGTACTTTACTAACGAAATAAATATATCTGTCTTTATTGCCATTCGCAATATAATTTCTTCTTAGATTAGAACCTATTTTCTAAGGAATTCAATTTAACTACCCTTAAGAATTAGCAAATATGAGCCTAATTTCAATTCAGGGGCATAAATCTGCGAGGTGTTTACGACCATTGGTTTTAATGATGTTACTAATGAAACGAACATTTTTCGACCACAAGCGAAACTATTGAAATTAATAGAGTTTAAAATAATAGCTGATTAGTTCTACAGCAAAAAATATTCGTAATCAACAGAAATTACAACAAAAAAGTACCTGGAAAGGTTTTGGGAAAACAATGCTTAAAAGATTAAAAATGATTTGACTTTTATTTTAATTGCATGGACAACATGTGACAGGACATCTTAGGAAAGGAAACTTGTGTCTTTTACCACATTTTTTAAATACGATGAATATACAAAGTCAAAGTTATAGATTCATTTGCAAAACGTTTGACTGGCTATGATGAATGAAAATCCTATTTTACAACCCCACGCACTACGGAGGCTTCACTTCTGTTTTTTTAACAATTTGACTACTGGTATTTTTATGTACATTAATATTATAAAAATACATTTTGCATCTGTTTTTAGCTATACTTTCCATAATATGGATGCTTGTACTGAACTATTGAAGTTCTATTTTCTCAACATTAAAAATATTGTCCGCCAGAGCAAGTCCAACTTAAGGCAAATAATGAGAGGTAACCATTGATCTCAGATAGAGGCGCGCTTTCTGAAAAGAAAAAGAGTAAAACGAGGGACAAGCTTAAAAAAAGGGGGGAAACAACAAAAATCTTTGTGAAATGTAATTATTGCTTGAGAATAAAATTAAAACGTAATAGTCTACTTTGTGGACTTTATTATTTGATAACGTGGTATCAACAATTTCAGTATCTTTTCAAGTAGCATTTCTCTATATTGGCAAAAACTGTCTTCTTATTTCGACTTTAAGGTATCTGAAAAACTATCACTTTTAAAATTTTGTTTGTTTGTTTCGTCAATTAATGACATTTTGAATTAGGTGCAGCTTAAATAAACTTAAACTTAAAATTCAATTTCTACAGACTTAAGGTATGGAATACATTGTAATTTCAAAGGAATTCGTAATAAATGAGAAAGTTTCGTGCGACTCAGTCAAGTACTTCTTTATCCAACTCTTATCCGTATTTAGCGGGCTTTAGATCTAGTTTGTTGTTTTTGTTTATTTGTGTACCTGTTCTTGCTATTTCAATAGACAACTATGAATTCGGAGTTGGAAAAAATACCGGCAAACATTGAGAAATATAAATGAATGCATATCGAATAAATATATGTCGATTGGGTCTCAGAATAGAGGTCTGAACAGATTTTCAGGCTCAGATGTGAACACATCGAGCATGTTTTGAAGCGACCTTGTTCAGAGGCAGACAAAACTCAACATTTTTGCGACAATCCCACTCCCACATGTCGGGACCGGCTTGTAGTCTTAAGGGAGCTTTTTAGACTTTAAGGGCTATTTTAATCAATGGGTGATTTTTTTGTACGCTCTTAAAGCATGTTTCCCGGAATGATTGAGGGAATTTCTGTGTAATTTTAGCGATCTGAAATAATAAGTTGATTTGAAAATATTTATAGCTGTTCCTATTACTATGCTGTTGATCCTCTACTATTGTTGCCTATTTTGTACCGTGATGTCACTATTTTCAGGATCACTGTGTCGCTTATCATATCATGTAATGTATAATCACAAAAGCCTTTTCCAAACTGATCGAACGATCTAGCCGAACTACTTCCAGTCGAAATATACATCTAAGAATTTACTGTACTTCTATTGTCTATAAAAGAGAGTTCAAATCTATTTTACACACAGTTCCATATAACCGATCAAAGACATTTATACCAGCGAACACCTTTGTTGCTTTCCCTCACGCCGTTTGTGTCCGTTAAAGTTCCCCTACACTATTTTTGTTAAATGCACAAACAGATAATTTAAGTGCTCGGAATTAATTTGTGTGCAACTCGTTAATGTCATGTTAATGTAACATTTTATAACAGAAAATCTAAAGAAGAACATTTCATTCAAACCTACGAAATAAGCTATCGAATTTAATTCTTCTCCGATGTTGAAACAAAGTCAACCTCTTTTGAAGTCGTTTGAAATTTCCATTCTGTGATAGCCAACTTATCAAGCCATATTGAAGAATACCAATAATTGAGAACACAACCTTACTTCGCGCAATTTGTCCGATGTGCAAATCATTGACTGCGAACAAATTGATTTCCTACCTTTTATGTCCTTACGAACTTTAGGAAGCCACCCGCCGCCGACAAATAAAAATACAAAGTGAAGTGTAAATTCACCCCGCAGGTTGAGTTATTTTTCAGTCTCCTCTTACTTCCTCATGTGGGGCGGAGAAGTGACACGAAATGCAAATTAAAAGGGGGCGAAAAACTGCTTTCATTAAAAACACAATAAGTGAGATTGTCCAGCTCCAACTTGATATCAATCAAACTGCCATCCTCTCGGGGGTTATTCAGAGTTTCCTGATCGAAAGGACCACACAAAGAATTAGGCAAGGCTATATAAAGAAGGTAAGAGTCTCCAGTTGCAAACGAATGCTATTTTTGCCACTCCTTGTGATAATTTTACACACATAAGAGTACATGCCACGGAAAGCACAAAAAAGAAGAATGCGTACCCACATACTTTTCCAATACTTACTCTAGCTGGATTGAAAATTTAATCATAAATTATGGCTTCCAATCAATCAAAGATTACCGGTAGCCTTCACAATACTCTCTACATCGAGTATGTAGCTACGTTGTTTTACTGTGTAGGTGTAATGTAGACGAATCTAATATTTCACCACAAAAAAATTGGGCCAATACTTTCATTTAGGGGTTGTTTCACTAATTTTCTCTATACTTCGTGCAGCTATATTCTCTGCTTCGCAAAGTTACTTATTCTGCCTTGCCCCATTCGTTATTGATGATGTCATAAAGCCCCATGTCAAACCATCAAATAATAATAATAAAAATAATATAACAATAATCTACAACTCAAGGTGTTTCGACATTGGAAATATGATGACATCCTCACCTCGTCCTCGAACTTGTTCGCAAATATTTACATTCTCACTCTGTGCACGCACAAGAATAATCAAAATAATGACAATCTCTCTCTTGTCAGAAAGAAGAAAATAATATCATTCTTCGTTATTGTAGTGGCTGCCGACGATTTGTAAATGAGTTTGTAAATAGTATCCATGTACTTGACTATACTTTCACAAAAAAAAGAAAAGCAAATGGAATAATGTCTGTAATATGTCCGATGCTTTGTGCTGGTAAGGGGAACAGTTCGACAGTTAATGTTATCAGGGAATGACTGTCAATCATTTTGCAACAGGAAGTCGACGAATGTGAGCTATGTTTCTTTTGATACTATGTACTTCTATTGTCAAGGAAAGTAGGTAGAAGGTAAAGGCACATAAAGTTCAATACGGCCTCAATTTTGATCATCGCAGTCCGTTCGACTATGTCTTAATTTACCCATAGCCTAAGGCTAAAGGCACTCAAGCAAGTTTTTTTTCTCATTAATAGGCGTTTTTCTTTTTTAGTTCAGAGCTGAGCACTGAACTGAGCTCGAGCATTATGAGCGCGCTCTGAACTGAGTGTGCTCAGAGCGTTCTGATGTTCTTTTGTTTTTCCTGTTTTTTTTTCTGTCAGGTGTGACTGGAAGTATGCTTGTACATGTGTAATCAGATTAAAAGAGATGGATATCTTTCGTACGTCTATCCCCCCAAAACCCATTTGTTTACATTGTTGTTTTTGTAATTTCAACCCCCGTCTGTGAATACGTGTGATCAACAAAAAAGCATGTTGCTAATGGCCGACCGCGAATCATCTTCCTTTTATGAGCATCGCGGTCTTTAAATGTTCTGTGTTTCGTTTTGAATTTGTATGGTTTTTGTGGAGGTTTTAATTAAAATGAAAAAAATTGTGAAATACACAGTAGAGAATACTGAATTCTTGCATTAAAGTCCAATTCATGAACTCACATATCCTCCAATAGAAATAAGCAAGTGTGTGTGACTTCATGAATTTTTCTGGAAAACAGCTTGTAGCTGTAGGCAGCCGCCTTTCCACTGGAAAGTTATATATCTCTGTATTCCATTATCTTTGGCTCTGATCATGCTCTGAACGAAAAAAGAAACACAAATTTGAGCTCTGATATATCTGAGCTAAAAAAGAAACACGAACTTTTTGTTTTGAAGAAGTTCAGGTTCTGCTCTGAACTAAAAAAGAAAAACGCCTAACGAAAACGCGCCAAAGCTTAATGTCTCGAAAAAAAGCGCCCGAAAAAAATTGTATCAAAATGTTCGTAAAACACATCGCAAAAAAAAAAAAAAAATAGCACGTAAACTTGGTGAAGAAACCATGGCAGTTAGCTCTCCAAAGAATGGTTCGCGTATACATACAGCAATTACAGAAACCGTAAAAGTGGTGCTTGCAGAGCTTATGGCAGTTTTAAAAGCCAATGTTCTAACCACCAACATGGGCTCTCAAACTAGATCTTAGGGTGCGATTCACCAAAAATTCACCACGTTATGGTGAAAATTCTTATGGCTTTAATGCGGGGTTTTTTTTTAACTTTTTGTCTAGCCAAAGCTAATCGACAGAAATATGAAACTTTAAGGATTGGTAAATATTTGTTTGTTTTTGTCGTACTTACGATTTTAAAGAAACATCCTATCTCTTACAATAGTTAACCTCACCTCTTCCGAGTCAGTCTGAAACTATGCAAGCGTTGGATTCAGTGCCAGCTAGTACCTTTCTAGGTTTTATTTTTTTATTTTGATTTGAGAGGATGCCTCGTGAATCGTGTCCTTAAGCTGCGATTCTGGGACAAATATCCGGCTTTCCTGGTGAGTTCCTAACTTAGGCTATAAATCGACATAATATATATCTTTGTATATACAAAGCTTATATCGAATTTGGGATGATGTCTTTGCTGAAAGCGCATGAACTTTCAGTAAGTGAGTGTATTTGATGCAGTCAACACCTAAGCTCATGAAATTAGTACCTAGGACTTCTACATTTGGCGCTTTTTCTGTATGTGCTATAAAAAGTCTAGGATGCAGGATGGGACTTCTTAAATGGCTATGTAGGTACGAAATTCACTTAGCCAAACATTTCCTTTTTACGGTTGATTATTTTCCTGTGTTGAATAACACATTGTTGGCTGAATGCTATCTAGTTCAATGTCCATTTTTATAAATGTTGGGATATCGATTTTTAAAGTTAACATTTTGTTTATATCACAAAATTTTCGATTGGTATTGATTTTTTTCTGAAAGCCTTGACAAACAATTTTGCGTATAAAACAAGTCACAGAAATAGTTTTTTTTTTATTTTGTATTAGTTATAAATTAAAATCAACGAGGAAGTCATTTTGGATATTGAACAAAGTTGTATGGAGTGACAGCAAGTTCGTAAAATGTTGGTGGTTATTGAACAATATCTCAATATCGAACAAGAAAGGAAACAAAAAACACAAAATGACATGGCAAAAGTTTCATATTGAACGAAACAGTTCTCTGTAACTTGAAAACTAAAAGAGATAGATCAAAATGGTTTGCGCCAAACAAGAGCGTCCCAAAATAATAAAGAGTTTATATATATAGATGGCGCAACAGGTACGTAGGGACCCAAGGCCTAGCTTCTCGCAACCATTCGTTTTGTGTGAGTTTTATTTTTGGAACGAATGGAAGGGATCTACAATTTTATGCCGATTCCAAACGGCTAATGGAGAAGCTCTTAAGACAGTTATACTCTCGGATGTTTGTCAGACGTTCGCTAGAGGTGGCGCAGTGGAAAAAACCCCAAGTTGAAATTTTTGGTTTTTGCGGGATTCGAACCTGGGACCCCTCGCTTAGTAGTCCAACACACTAACCACTAAGCCACTGCGCCTATAAAGAGTGTATACTGAACTCATTTTCGTAAAAAATGACATTTAGGATAAGATAGCATTCAGCCGACGACATATCCAAACTGATGTTCATAAGACATTTATAGGAAAAAAACAATACCAAAAAAAGCCCAAATAGGTAAATGATTAGACAAAATTAGTCGAAATATCCCTCAAAAACTTGATTTCATTGTCCTACTGCCTTGCTTATTATTCAAATTGAATCTTATGAATTCTACACATGATGGCTGAAATAACACTTTTTGGTTTTGGAAAGAAATAGCTTTTTTTGTTGCGTTTGGGTCTATAGATATGCATCATAAATCAATAGTTTTATTATTTGTTATAAATAAAAATAAATAGTTGGGCAACAGGTCCGTAGGGCCCCAAGGCCTAGCTTCTCACAGCCGTTCGTTTTGTGTGAGTCTTTTTCATTTTCGGAACGAATGGAAGGGATCTACAATTTTATGCCGATTCGAAAACGGCTAATTGAGAAGCTCTTTCAAGACAGTTATACTCTCGGATGTTTGTCAGACGTTCGCGAGAGGTGACGCACTGGAAAAAAACCCTGAGTTTTTATTAAATAAGTTAAAGGGCTGACTACTTGTGCCACCACCCTAGGTATGTAATAAAAATACGAAAAACTATAGTGGAAGCAAGGATACCTACCAGCGTTATTCCGGAGAAATTTTAGAGTTGAGCCTTTCTCTGAGCCATTTTACACAAGTGAACCACATTAGTTAGATTAAAACGAACCAGTTTGTTGATTTCTTAAAAAAAAAAATGCATTTATGGGTGGGTGGTTTATAGTTTTTGTTTTCCGACGGCGTTCAGTCGAGGAAGTTCGCATTTCCTGATCAATGTTTTTTTTTCATTTGTTAACATGTTTTTAAAGAAACTAATGTTTAAGTTTTGAGACAAAAATCTGAACCATTTCTGTTTCGCTCGAGGCATTGAGCCAAAGCTGGGTAATTGATCCAAATTAAACAATTGGTTAGGTTCTTCAGCACAAGGCTGATAACTACACAAGGCTCACGCACGCGAATGTGTAGAGGAACATTTTGCAAACTTCTGTGGAATTGGGAAAATGCATATGTATTGCAAGTGTAGGTAACCTAACCTCCTCCGTAAAAAGCTTAATATTATATGCCACAGGAAGATACCTATTATGAGTCTTTACAGGTATATGTGAAATCACATAAATTTACATCAGACGAAAAGAAAAGCGGTTTAGGTTGGATAAAAATTAAAGTCGAGCCCCTTTTTTCATTTCGTGAAAAATAAAAAATGCCAATGTGACCAAGAGAAAAAATAATGACAGAAATTGGTCACAAATGACCAATGAGTGACAACCGTGAATGTGGGTACCTACATTAACTTCTGGGATTAAATTTAAAACGGAATAACACAGACGAAGTTCAAATTGTTGGACTCCAATCTCGAATATAAGTACTCATCTTATATATATATGTATATGTATAATATATGAACTACTGATCATCACAATGAAAAACGAAAGCAATGAGAAACCATGGATTAACTTTTATTTCCTCCCACTAACAGCTCCAATGTAGGTATGGTAACTTTTATGGCTAGTTATAATTAAACGGCAGAGCCTATGCCTACTCACTTACATAAATGTTTGTATATTGTATAGGTACATACCTGTCTGTCTACGAGACGAAGGCTTACATAAAAGGAACGCAACTACCTACCATAAGAAGTGAATCTGTCGCGGATTCCTACCACAAGAACAAGACGCACTTATTTAAGTCACCGCTCGCCTGAACACAGTGCGGTATGTTTAAAAATAGTCACCTAGATTATCGCAGAACTGGAAGAGCCGGTTCCGATCCAATCCAACTAATTGTTACTGCCTGCAGAGTGCACGAGAAGAGACAGCGTATCCCAGCCCAGCGCCCAGCCCAGCCAGCCCAGCGCGCATTATGGGGTTTTACACTTTTGCTTGCTAAATCAAAATCAGGCGAATTCATTAAAGACTCAAGAGAGACTCGAAAAGACTTCGACTCTCTTAAAATGACTTTCATAGAATAATAGAACGAACAATGAACGCATGCTATGGAAGATGGAACATGGAACTATCATAGGCACAGGCTGAGGCTGGCGCTGGAATTTTACCTTCCCTCTCCTTCGTCTTGTTCCTAGCATCGTCTTGTCTAGCCTAGTCTCCCTTTATAATATTTACATGTTTGAAAGGAAAAAAAAAAAACAAATATAAACACCGACCGACGGACAAAATTACCGCATTGTGCGGGTGTTTCTCTTTACCGTTTCATTTCGCCGTACATTTCCTCTTCTCCATTCTTCCATTTCCACTTCCATTCCAGTTGTTTTTCGATTCTTCTTTTTTGTTTTGTTCGGTGAATTTCTTGATTTCGTTCGTCGCTGTCGCTTTGACGATCGCAGCCAATCGTTAGTTCCCTCAATCCACTGTATACTGTGAATGCGGATTGTTGCCTGTTGCGCGAACTGCAGTGCGCGAAAAAAGAAAATTATATTCTGTTCGGTGTTTTTGAAGGGCTCTCTTTTGAATTTGTGTGCGTCCATTCAGTAAGACAGGAATAAAAACTGATCATCCACTGGCACTTTTGCATGTTTTGTTAAGTGTCTTGGCAATTTTATGCAACTGTCAGATTGTGTTTTTAGTTTAAGTGCTTAGTGTTGCTAAACTTATCTGCGAAGAAAAAAAAAATGCGATCTTCGTTTCGTTTTGGAGAAAAATTAGATCTCATAAAAGATTACCTGACCTGCTTGTGAATCGGTGTGGTACAGACACAGTGTCGGATTGCGGGAAAGTAACAAAGTGCATTCAGACTGAGAGATGAGGTGTTTCTTTGAATTCAGTGGAAAAAGCCGGTTTCGCATTTCTTATCCAAGACGACAGTTTTGTTTTTTTTTGTCGAATTTAGGAAGCTAAAAAATCCACACGAACTACATTTGAATTAAATTTGTGTCTACGTACACCGAGTTTTTGTGCATGGGTAGATATTTGTAGTTTTAACTGATGAAGAGAAGGAAAGCATTGCTGCAAGTCATAAGTTGCGACAGGCAAACAAAGGAAATCAACAAAAAATCTGATTAAAAATTTTAACACCTACTATAGGCAGATAAATTGTAATGGCATTCTGCTGTACCCGGAGACACCCAAAAATCTAGTTGTTAGCGGAACGTAATTAATAAATCTTGAGATGAAAGAATTCGCCCTTTGTTATAAATAAATTACTGAAGGCGGTATACCTTTGTCCAACTGTGTGCTCAGGGTCGAAAACCGCTAGGCATTGCGAAGTCTATGAGGCGGTGCTGAGTGCAGGTATATCGCGAGCTTTTCCATCTAAAATTGGGTATACCTACCTATCTATTGTGATGTGATTTTTCACATAAAGGTATAATCGAGGTGTTTTGCGTTTAACTCAACAAAAGGCAATAGGGAGGTAGTGCAGGCATCGGGTTTTTATTTTGAAGTTAAAATTGTTTTCAGAATCTCGGTTCTGTAGGTACCTTTTTAAGGTAGGCGATTTTCGATAGCTTTCCAAACATTTCTGGCTGTGTTGTCGGCTTAGCAGGATATTGTTTTTTAAATGACTTATTTACTTAATCTTAAGAGACTACCTCTTGTTTGCATAGACTCGAATTTAGACCATATTCTCAGAAATCAAGTGTTCTACTGGCCAAATGATCTTGCCAACTCTCGACATTTAACGGCAGCAATGGGGCTAAACTTGTATAATCTTCCTGTGTATGTACAAAAGATGGAAACAATTTAGTACATTCAGTAGTTATCATATAGATTGTAAATGAGAGAGAGAGTGAAACTAGCCTTCTGTGCCTTTAACCATGTTTTTTTTTTTTAATTTAAAGCTCAATCTGGAGTTGAAGGTATACCTACCTATGACCTATAAAGTTTTTCTGATCCCTCCTAGTCTAAATGGCAATAGACATGAGTACTCAGATTGAATAGAACTCCAAGATAGGCTCGTCGATCTGTCGCTATATATAACTCACTTTTTAACACCAAACATGGCATAAACGAGAAGCTTACAAATGTAGAGAATCGATGTAAAGGTTGGCTAACTTGTTTTCTTGATTCCAATGAACCATATTAAAGCCTCTAAAAGGCCTACTTTGTGTTCACCAATCCTTCAAATCATATAGAGGAGTTTTCGTATTCAAAGGTGTTTAAAAGAGTTCAGCAAAAATCTCGCTAAAAGCAGCTTCTTTCAGAACTCTTACCAAAGTCTTAAAACGTAGCTATAGTTTTTTACACTTTTCACTTTCCAACATTTTATAATTTCAAATTGAACAGAATTGAGTACAAAATTAGAAAACACATGTATAGCTAGACTAAGATCCAATCCGCTTCCATTGTATACATTTGTTGTTTACCTACCGACAGACAAAAATCCAAAACAAAACAGATTCACCAGGAAAAAAGTCCAAGGGCCCAGACAGTTTTCCCGCATTTGCGCCTCCAACCTCTCCGCATCCACACAGGACGGATAGAAATATCTACAGCCACACACAAATAAAATCCAATCCCAACCAATGTAGTTCAGCTTGCCGTAGCGTTGTACAAGACGCCGTCTACTGCATCTCTCTTGGTGTGACATCACACGCAAAGAAGACGAAAAAGCCCCCGTCTTTGTTCTACGCACACCCCCTCCGTTCGTAGTTCGTACCTTCCGAAAGTCGCAAGCTGATCGAATTTCTGATCATACCGTGTATTAAGGCGGGAAAATTATTTCTCTTTCTTGGCCGTTTTTCACTCAATTTTTTCTTAGCTTCTTTCTCAAAAAAAAGAAAAAGCTGTACATTGTTAGGCGCCTGCGCTTGTAGGTTGGTCGACTTTTTCTACTTACAACAGGAAAATCGGAAATAAACGAAAGTCTTTTCTTTCGTTTCTCTAGCCGTCAATATCACCACGATAATTGTTCTAGATGTGTGTAATAGGTAGTGCATAGTATAGGTCCAATTTTAGATCTTTTGGCAAAGCTATAACACTTGTTTTTTGATTTTTTTTTTTTTTCTAAAAAAAAACCGAAAACACAATTTTAAACATTGATAATTATCGTTTCACTCATTTGAAGGGAAGGTTTGATAAGTTTATAAATAAAAACCTAATACCGAGCTTATGGTAAAAATATTTAAAAAAAATGATCGACGCGGTTGTTTTGTCCTTGTGGGCATTTTCTGGCTGGTGTGTATTGTTTACATATTTTCTTTTGGGCGAGTAGGGTAGTCAATGCAATGTGTCGAAAACGATGCGTTGTTGAATCTAATTTTAGGGAATCAAAATCAATTACTTTTGGAGCATGAATCATTACATTCTTTTCTCCTTTTAATCCTTGCATGTTAGGAGTTATTTGAGGTTGGGATCTGTAGCTTTAATTAAGCTGAGGTTTGAAGTGTTGCTACTCTGAAACAAAAATATAAGTTCAAAATACACGCTACACCATTCTTTGAGCTATCTGTCTTTTTCACAAAAAAATGTAGTCTTACCTTGGGCGCAAGCGTTTAAAACCACATATTCAGCAACGGCCAAAATAGAAAGAAAAATGTAACTTTCCAATATTGAGACCAGTCTTGAAATTGTTGTCTTCCAAATTCGGAATTGAAATACATACATCTAAAAACGTCCCTTTAAATTCTTTCGAATTTTCCTAAGATTCCTAAGTTTCTTTTGAACTTTCTCATTTCTAAAGAATAGTAGCTACTAACGAATAAAAGGATGCTTATTCTTTCATATTACAGTCTGGAATTCTTTTTTGATATTCATCAATCTAAGTCACATGGAGGATGAATTAAAAAGAAATATTAAAAAATCTGTCTTAAAAAGTCCTACTTCAATTTAATTTTAATCATCTTCCAAACTCTGTCTGTAGAAAATGCTGAAGTCAGTTGAATTCAAGTAGGTAGATATATAAAAACCCTCTCTAGGACCATCTTTTAGCTCTCGATCTTTCACCTTTCATTCCGAGAGACCATCCCCATGCGTGTATTCGAAACATGTCCATTTGCATAAGGATTAAGGATACCGAAGGATAGGCAACTCTGAAATCAAAATCTGACAACCAGTGTAGGTCCCTCGTTTTTTCGCTTCATCCTTCATCTTCATCGTAAAGTGGATATGTATTCTTTCTTCAACTCACAACATGAATGATCAATGGCGTGGGGTGACTGATTCTTCTGATTCTTTCACCCTTGGGTACTAACTAAACTTCTGGCGACCATCATGTTAGTACTTTCGTTTTAAGGTCATCAATATGCAAATATGTACCTACGATCGCAATTGAAGCCAAGTTTTCTGTGCACGAAAATACGCGGATTAAATGAACTTTCAGCTTCATCGAATCGATGCAGCACAATATAAATTCGATCACCGATCACATTAATCGCAGAATCTCTCCATCTCTTTCTCGTCATTTCGTCGGATCAACAAATCCTTTCAATTATTAGACGACGTCAATCTTATCGCACAATTTCGCTACAGCAGACGAAGAACCGAAAGCAACAACACCCAGCGTAGTACGGAGAACATAGAGGAAAACGCCGCCGATTTGTGTGTGCACTCGCACCATTACGAATGCTTTTTCCGTTAGAACCATACATTATACACTACAGCTTACAGTATTTATGTCTATGAGCATGTATGTGATGTTCATATAGAAGAAAATTCGAATTTTCACGATGGATTTTTTGAATTTTCTTTAGTTGAGAGAAAATCGTCGCTTAGTTAACGTCAAATCAAATAACCACACCTTAACACACATTATTTAGTTTTTAATTTATTTTTATTTATTTTTCGAACACTGTTTTAATTGCAACTGAGGAAAGTGTTACCTATAAAATTATTCCCAATCTAAAGCAAAACGAAGACGCATTTAAAAAAAAAATATAAATCTAAGCGCACTTAGTAAAATAATTTACAGCTACAGTGTTTTTAGTGTCAAAAGTGTTGGATAATAAATTTAAAATTATTTTTACTTTTATTTTTGCAGAAACGAATCGAATTTTCAAAGGTTGATTTAAAACTGTGAATTAAAAAAAAAAACTAAATATCAAGTGAAACGAATTAAAAAGAAACGAAATTTGAAAAGAAATTTTTTACAAAACAGCAGAAAATAATAGCAGCCGCTGCAGAATTTTGAAAAAGACCGAAAAAAAATCGAAAACTTTTCAAGGTGAGTTTATTTTTAGCCTCTCGAGATAGCTGATGAGTTTTTCACTTGCTTGAAAATGGGTGACAAATTATTTGCATCTCTGTCGCTCTGGTCCGATTTTCGCGAATCTCAACGAGTAGACACAATTTGTTTGCTTCTTTTCGAAACGGTTGGATTGTAAAATTCAATTGGCATACTTCAAGATTATACGTAGGTATGTGGGTATCTGAAAATTGGATCTGAATCTAAAAAAAAAAAATTAATTACGGTTAGAGGGCAGTATTTCGAAACTGATTCTTGAGGAATGTTAAGGGGAATATTTTAAAGGTCGCATTCATAAATCAGTCTTCACCTTTGAGTTGATTTTAGTATTTAATTTTTAGTTGCGAGGGAACGGATTGTGATTGTCCGTCTTTCGGGGATAGAGTTGTTGGATTCCGTGGTACACATAATTTACTCGTATATGTTTCAGTTATGCTTGATCTATTTTCAGCAAAATAGAGACATAAAAGAAGGAAATAAAAAAAAAAATTAAGACCAAGAGCAAACAAATGTTTCTGTGGTCGTCTGTTCACATCGCAAAACTTGTGTCTTCTGTTCTATACAGTGATGTAATGGAAATAAAATCACGATTCGAAGCCATATACACGAAGAATACAAATTCGGTTCAGTGAAATGTGTATTGCACAGATATAAACCGCGCACAGACAACTCTTTCTGAAACCTGAGGATTTAAATTATGTTTTGTTTCATTTTGGGAAAATGCGCGCTTCTTATTCTCTACACAGAGTGGAGACTAGAAACTGCGAAGGAATGTACGATTCATAAATTGGTGGATACATACATTCCAACTCGAAATTGTTGCAGGCGATTGAATATTTTTTTTGCAACAATATTTTAATGGTTTTAGTGACGCATTTTGGTGCTCGACCTGACGTCATTTAATATTTGTGTCAAAATTAGATAATACTTTGACGTATCGATGGGTATTGCCTATTAGCAATTGTTGAGCGATGTTTATGCATCGGGGTGTGGTGTAGGGTGGCGCTCATTCAACTGCGGCAGCAATTTATCGGAGAACTTGAAGATAAAAATACATCTCTACCTCCTAAAATATTTTTGAAAATACCTACTTATCACAGTAAACATGTATACTGATGGAAATAACGGAAGTGAATTTTTTATCGCATGCAAAAATTAATGAACTCGCCCACCCGAAGATCTCCCACATCAAGAACAAAGTGGCCACATACGTTTTATTTTATAAGAGTCTTTAAAATAATTTATTATTAAAAAAAACAGTCAAATATGTCTCAAAATTCAGCTTCTTCAGTTTGTTCGAATTAATTGGCATAGCCATTGAAGAGTTGAGTTACTAAGCTTAGCTAAGATCGTCCAAATTTAATTTTCCTTGAGATCACAACTTTTTTAACTTCAAAATTCATTTTTATTCACTTCTTTTTTTTTTAAACTTACATACTAGACAAAAACGATTAGATCTGATTTAAAATAAACATTTATCTTATTCTAGCTTACTGGCTCTAAACGAGCGCTCTAAACTTATCAATATCCTTAAAATTGTTGCCTTTCGGCCTTAAATCTATCTATATCCATGGTTTGTTTTGTTTTTTAATTTTCAAGAAACTTTAGAAAACTTGAATTCTCCTTTTGAGATCTCATCTGTGTATCATATTCTCAATAATCTTCCCTTCTGTACTTCTTTCTTGTTTCAATACATTCAGAATACTGTTTTCCGGTTTTTAGCAGGCGGATATATTCAGAGGTGAAAATTAGGTCTTCCATCTGGATTTTAAACATAAAAAATAAGCAGGTTGCACTTCTTAGCCTTCCGGCTGTGCCTTACTAGGTCAGATTGAATCAGAACCTGAAAAATATAACCAACATTAATTCTTTAGTCTTTACTAAAAACCGTGTTCAACATTCTTTCCCTTGGATCGACAATTGGAATGGAGATGTCATCAAAAATATGGCATTCGATTCTGAACCTGAAGCACTGAAGTTATTGACTCCGTACAGTCATGAATATCAAAAAATTTTTTTTTTTAAATCTGTGCAGTCATCGGGCTGATCGATGATTGAAATCGGATTCCTGTAGATAGAAACTTTTGAAGTGGTAGTATCGGCTTTAAATAAAGAGGTGTTCACTAGCAAAAAATAATTTCGAATACAAAATTGCTTCTAATTCAGATTTTACATAGCTCCGTGTAGTTTGAACATAAACTCATCTGCGCAGTCAAATTTGGTCCTGTACTACAAGATAAACTTTGTTGGCGGTTCCTATACAGTCTATTGCGAGTTTGTTTGTAAATCTTAAACTTTCCCGTTCCCTCAGAAATTGCGTAAAACACATGAAAATGCATGTAGATTCATTTAACTTTAGGGCATCCTCATAAGCATAAACACATTTCTCTATAAATCGAATTTGCTGTTGATGAAAATAGGTCGCTCTATGTATCAACAACTCGCAAGCTGTAGTTTCACGCCTGCTTACATCACAAAGAAAACACAAACTCCTCATTATCTTCGACTACAGAGCAATTCCCATAAACATTGTTTTTATCCCCCTTTTGGAATGGATGCACAACGAAGTCGGCTTCGCACACGCTACCGTATACCGTGGAACCATCACTTAGACTTCTTATTAGTATGAACTCCATAGAGATGCATGAAACATATTATGCATATTAATTACCCATGACCGATTAACATAAAATGAAGTAAAAAAAAATACAAACTATATTTATTCAACACAACAATCCTTGTCCGTGCACTTGTGCATACAGAGCCCATGTATTTGCGCGATTCTTCAGAGTCGTTTGACTGACATTCGTCTGAAGAGTTTGCGTTTGCCCTGGTGCGTTTCTGTATAAATTCTCGTCTGGGTTGATTTTTGATATTTCCCACATTGGTTCGGTTTTCCCCTCTTTGTTTGTATTATATGGGATTTATGGTGCAAAAACGTGGTCATATTTGATAGAGGCGCATGCAAAGAGATGCATTCTATTTGGCGCCAATAATATAGTGGCGGGTAGTTTTGGCTTGCTAAATGAGGGTGTCTGGAGAGGCGCTGACTTCATGCGTGGGGACTAATACAAATATTCTTCTCGACAAACAAGATGCAGTTGTAATAATTAAAAATAGGGGGAAGGCAACGATAATGTTTCTTCTATGAAAGAGGTTTAGAATTCAAGAGACTTGGACTCGGACACTGGTCTTTCTGTAGAAAAACCACCTTCACGCATGAAATGTCAATTTGTACGTAACTACCTAGCCTATTACCTAAAAGAAATTATCGCATGCGTAAATGACATTCTGATGCGCAAAAACTGCCAAAATGACAAATTCAACTGAAATTCTCGTGTTTTTTTTTAATTCAAAAAAAGTCTCTTCCAAAGCGATACACACAGATAACATCACATGTTACCTCATCCACCGGCTCATATAAATTTAAGCGCAACTCGTTTCACTCGCTCGTGTGTGTGTGCCTGTTTTGAATCAATTGATAAGCCGATGTAAGGCCCTAACGCATATGACTCATTTGTGTTTTGGTAGATATCTCTTCATCGCTTATCTTTTTTGTTTACCGATATGTATGAAATATCATTCCCAATAAATATAACACAAAGTGCTAGACTGCGACGGTCTAGGTGTCAAATAAAAATAGCATCGACGCTTACATCATTTTCAATTCGGTAGAAAATCTACACAACAAATGTTCGCTTCTCATATACCAGCAACCGCACATTTCTTATCTGACTAATATAAATAAAAAAAAATATAAAAAATAAAATAAAGCTTTTATTCCAGTAGAGTTCATACGAACCCATTGATATTTGGTTGTGTTATCTGACGAAACATTTACTTTGCCCAGTTCTTGGCTTGGGGAACGAACCCATTCCTTTGTAGTTTCTTATCCACAGTTCTCTTCTAAGTTGCGTTGATAAATCGGTTAGAAGAAGCACATACATATATCTGAACTTTGGAGTGAGTACGATTTCTGAGATTTGTGAAACAATTTTCCATCATTTCCGCTTTTAATTGAAAGTGTATTGTGTGACTGCCAGAATCAATAGCTGATTGTAAAGGCTATATCGAGTACTTGCAATCCGCGATACTAATAATTATTTTTAGTGTCCAGGCTTAATTTTTCGAACTATTAATAGCGAAATTTTCCACATAGAATTGCATGTTGTGACCCACAAAATAAATTAGGTGAAGCTTAAAAATGATTATTAGTAAGGCCGAAGGTGATGGGTGTTTTCATCTCACTTGTGGTTATAATTATCATTCGCACTCTGACGTCCAATTAGATAAGAGTGGTTTTCGAATTTTATATATATAGGAAGGTACACTACTCATCCATTTAAAAAGACAACATATTCAAGTTCAACTGAATGGATCAGTATTATGCGCAAGAGCACCGCAAGCTAACCTTCTCATAACGATGGGTGTCTTTTCCCATATACGTTCTCTTTCTGTGCGAGAATGATGGTTGAATAAATGGTTGTCATTGTCATATCACAAAAGACGGGCGCTGGCATGCGTATGACATTGCATTTCTACAAAATATGAAGCAAAATGTACCCCATTTGCATTCTTAACGTATACTCAGGTCTTATTCTGAGCTACGTTCACACACAGTGGCTCGATCTGCGTACACAGAATACACTCAACTTGAACTCATGTGAAAAACCTGCCTGCCATTTAAGCGGGAATTATAGCACCTTCGTAAATACGCTTATCGGTTAAAAACTACCAAGTGATACTGTTAATATAGCTCCTACAGAGTTAGTGGACTTAAAATAATAAACCGAGTCAAATTGTTTAACGAAACTCGGTTAAAAATAGCCTTTATTTTTCTCGGTTGTAAATAACAAACTAACTCTGTTGAATTTAACCAGCTGGTTGATTTTTATCTAGAAACTTGGATCTTAACAACTGATAAAGTGTGTTATTTTTAACCGTATGCATTTTACCTATTTATATCGGTAGTATTTAACAACGAATACTCTGTATTTTTCAACAGAGACTTAATTTTAACCCATTTTCTTTTTTAACCGAGCAAAATTCGCACTCCGTTAGAGCAAATTTTTGAGCGTGTACCTTATTAGGGACCACTGCGGTGAAATTAAGGAAATTTTGGCCAGTTTCAGAACACTCCTGAACAGAAGGCATAACATGAAAAATCTTGGGCATCGTTTACTTCCTCAGCAGCAACAATTTAAAAAAAAATGAATACTTCTTCATGGGTTTGTTGTTCGTCCTTAAGTGGGGTAATGTGGTCAGGTTCGAGGGAGCGTCTGCTGCGAGTTTCACTCTAATGTTCGCGTTTTTGTAAAGATGACTGTGACTAGAGTTCGAGTTGCCCATACCATCAAAATCTGTAGTAGAATAAAGTCTCCGGTGTTTATCTTCCGTCCCATATACGGCTTTATAACGATTATAAGACGGTTACAGTCTTTCTCATAAGGAGTCGTGCCTTGCACATCGAATTAACCTTTCATTGAGTGTCTTACGAAATTTCGTTAAGAGTTTGTGTGTCAAAAAAATATTTTCAAAATCAACCGACCGGCATGGAATTCTGTCGCAATTCCTAATACATATTTACAAAAATATGTGCACAGAAACTTTGTTTCAAATTTCGGCAAAAGTGAATATTTCAGCTCTGCACTTTAACCGTCTTGAAGTCTTGCCTCATATTCCGCTGAGCACTTGTGCAGACGATAATGTGTTCTCATGATGCATGGTACCATAAAAACACAACTTTATAGAGTGGAAAACCTGTCCACTCACAGTATACGGTGTTCTTGCACACAAAACGGCTTTAATTCTATTTTCATCCATCACCAACAGATAAAATAATTTTCATTTCATTCACAGCAACAATTTGTTTATTAGTTTTTTCAAAAGAAATAGCTTCCCATTCAATTGTCACACGACTATGCATTTCTTTTGAGTTAAGCAACAGGGAACAAAACTCTCTCATAAATATATGCATCCTTAGCTAGCGGTATAGTGCAGCATATTCACACAAGACACAAGTGACTATCGACCGAGGAGTGATTTAATGCAATTTAATAGCACATTTATAACTTTGGACACATTTCAATTTGTTTTCATGTCAAAAATACTTGTTAAGAAACTTTTTTTTCTTCTCCTTTTTACGACTCTACTCGTTTGCCCACGAAAGAGAAAAAAAAATACGAAGAAAAAGAAGTAATCGTACAAAGGAGAGGAAGATAAAAAACGAAACCGAAAACCGACAGGCGAGTTCTATATTTAGGCCCTTTAACGATGGCTGTCTTGCAGCAGCTCAGTCCTCAGTCCAGCAAACATTGACTCCGTCCGCGATGGATAACAGCGAAAGAATTAGTCGGTGATGTTGGTCCTTTTTTCGCAAAAATGAATTCGATCACAGATCAGAATTGACGCGGGTTATTAAAAATATAAAAATATTTTTTTTACAACATGTCCGTCACGGTAGGGTTCCTCCAAAATCAACGTTAATTAATGTTGCCTTCGGTTGCGAATTGACGCGAAAATAATTTGTTTGACTTGCCGATTTGACCTGATTTTGGTTGCGGAGGGGTGTTGACGAATGATTTTTGCATGAAAATATTGTACGCTTGATGGCGAGTAATTAATTGTGGCAAGTGTGGGGTTGCGTCACATTTAAGCTGGAACTCTTTAAAAAGGTTTATTTCATAAATCAATTACCGCACAACATTTTTATGTATCAAGGGCATTTTGCGAACTATTTGAAAAAAGCAAATCCTAAAACTGGAGCCATTACTCGTGAAGCTATCCTCCCACGCCAATGGGATACGTATGTGTACATTTAAAAATAGCGGCTTCTTCGTTTTTGTCAGCTCTTTGCTTCAATTCGAATCGCTAAATATTATATGAATAAAAATCCACAGATTCTCGCTAATGAACTACATCTGAGAGAAGAAATTGTTGGCTGGCATTGAGATATCTCACGCATTGCGTAATTTAATTTATCACTAAAGAACATAGAACTCTGGTCGAACTAGTGAATCGAATCGATCGGTCGCAGCCGACGTACCGCCGACGTACAATGTTGGGGAATTAATCACAGAAAATTAAACGAAGAAAAATAAACGATCTGAGCATTCTTCAATGTGAAACGAGGCCATTTGCGCTAATAGGATCTGTATATCAACGTCACTCGCTCTTCTTCGTCGGGTTTTACATGCTTGGTAATGCGTATGCATTTGTTTGTTTTCAAACTGGTTGATAATTAATAATACAGATTTTAAGTGCGCCATATTGCGACTGAGTCATTAAACCAAGCTGTGAGAATAAATTAGATATTAGTGAGTTGAGCATGAGCTATATGCTGCGTGCCACTTTGTGGGGTTCAATTTGGCTTAGACATAGTGAGAGGGAAAAAGTGAACAAAATGCAAGCATCCTCGTCATGGCGTCGGATTTTGTAAAAGATTTTGTTTTTATTTTTATTTTAGCACCAACTCGTAGCACCAACTCTGCTGCTCAAGTTGAGTTCGATATACTTTTGACTGACAGCTAAAAAATGGTCAATATCTTAGAAACATTAGATGTAGGCACTTTTGTTAACGAAGAAAGTCATCTCTAACATGTTGTCTCTCTGTGCTGGAATCGGACATCTTATGAGCACCGTTGGTAACAGACTCCTAGAGATAAACTGTATAATGGCCAGTTAAATTGATTTTTGATATTCAGCCCTACCTTGTAACTTTCAACTTAAGTATTGGGGTCTATTACTCGTGCTAGACGCTAAATCTAGGAGATGACAACAAAAAGGTTTTTAGGGAGTGACAGCTCTTAATTTGAATCAAATTTCAATTCAATTTATAATTTAAAGAGCTTTGAACAGTCTTGAAGACTCAGTTGTAGTGTCAATACTTGGCCAAAATATACCCCAAAGGATTATTATTTGTAAATTTCCTATTCGAATTGAGTTTTTCCGTTCCTAAATATCCTTATTCCACCAAAGCGGTTGCCCCTTCTTCCTCACAGCAAGCAACAGCGATTGGGAGTCTGCATATTCTTAGGAATTTTGTGTTAGCGGTTTTAGGGAACTAACTGCTTATGATAGCTCGTTCAGTACCACAGGCTCTATATCTTGAGGATGGTCGCCATTCGATGTCATCTGTCACCTGGACTTGGATTTTCTACAAAATATCACTCTCTTCGCGTATTTGGTCAATCAATTTGTAAGTACATCCATTACTACCGTTGATAATTTTCATAACTCATATAAAAAGTGCCCCCCCCCCCAATCTTTCAAGCATTCATGTTCGATGTTCCACTGACATACAAATTGCTTGCCATTAAATTGCCTCCAATCGAGGCAGTACAAAGTAAAAATAGATTAAACCCGCTATGGCACAAATCCCTTACAACCTACTTATTCTTGGTAGACGTGTTTCGCAAAACAAAAAGCCAAGTTAATTACACTTGACTCGGATTTTAATTACCAACGCGACGGGTCGTAAAAATGTTTTTACTTGCTTCATGCGAAATATTGCTTTATCCGGAATTTATTTTTCACAACGCGTATAGCGTTCTTCTTTTGCTTGCACAGCAAAATAGAAGCAAAAAAATCGATGAACATTCCAAAAAATAACATAAGGGTACCTATACAAGTACAATGGAGTGATTACGTGATATCCAAGCAACACCTTCGGATTTCCGACTTGTTCAGCAAATAAAAGTACAAATGACACAGTAGTTGAGCGCAAACAAGATTACATCTCTCTTAAAAGAAATCGAAAGTAGACCTCTTTGAAAACATACCCGTACATTAGAAATGTGTCATCTACCTGTTTGAGGATTTACTTTTGTTTTCCTAAGCGAAAGCCTACATACCTTTTCTATACGCAAAAATAAAAACAAAAACAAAAGAAGCACGTAAATAGATACCAACAACCGAACGTAGGTGCTCACCGCATTTTTAAGATACTGTCGTCTCGATTGGCTGCAATTTAATTCTTTTTATTTTTTTTATTTTTATTTAATTGTTTTAGTTTAGTTTTCTTCAAGTTGCAATTTCACTATACTTTCAATTGAGTTTTTGTCACTCTATTTTGGCACGAGATGTCCATCTCAAAATTTCGGTTTACATCGGCTGCTTTGCTATTTGCTTCGAAATGACGAAAGAAAGACGTGACATGATTAATTGGGGAGCAACAGGCAAAAAAGAGCTCGTGGCCAAACTTTTTGTCTTACGATCTGAAAAGGAGAAATCTTTCGAAGGAAAGCCAAATTTGCATACAATTTCAAGCTGAGGTTTTGTTGAGGTATTCAAGTAGGAATTTCCAATTGGACGAGGGGGTTTTGAACAAGATCAAAGAGGTAGTAGGTAGGGTGCCTTGCATTATAATGTGGGAGTTTGTTGAATGATAAGCGTCGAACGAGTGCTTTTTGAAAATTATTTTCTTTCAAGATTCGTTGTTTGGATAAGCATTTTTGGAAAAAGAGTTGCTGTCGAGTTATACGACATGACTCTTAAAATATATATTCCTTTGTGAAGCCCTTAGCAGTCTCAAAAAGATGAGTTTTCTTAGTTGCTGTGTAGTAGAAGATGCTTTATCTAGACTTTTCGGCTTTGATATTTCGTAGACTTCTACAGAAACATCATTGCTTAACTACGAGTGTATTTGAACCAAATTTGAGATTCAATTTATCTGTCAGGAAACGGCTGTCTATAAGCCGACAAACCCTATAGCTGGATGAAGAAGTTGCTGCCTTGTATATTGTGTTCTTAGTAAATTCGTAGAAGAACAAAAAAACTTAAATATCGATAGAAGTACCTGCATCCTTCTATGCAGTTTATAGTCTCCTGAAAATGTGTCTTAATGAAAGCCTTTCTGAACTATCTGATGACCTAGAAAAGATTCAGTTTTGGAAGACAAAGGATTTTTTTTTTCTTGAATTTAAGAATCTCTGCTGGAAATTTAGCCCTATTTCTCTGGCAGTAAAGTTCATCCAAAAAATGTATCCTTTATTCCTAAATAATCCGTAAGGACATCGTTCTGCGAAATCTCTTTTAAAGTTTTGGGCTCAGTAAGACTTTTGGGGGTCCTGAATAGCTAATGAAAATAAAAAAAAATCCGAATTGGTTTCCAACAATTTAAATGCCTTTTTTACTGTTGAGTTTTGGGTGACCCTAAGTCGGAAAAGATCTTCGCAGAAATCGTCATTTCTGGTTAGGAAGCTATTTTTTTGCTACATCTCTATGGAGTATTGTGAAATTTTAGGTAAGTCGTGTAGCAGGGCAGGACTGATTTGAAGTCAATCAGGTTGGAGCACTAATTTTTTTTAAAGAAGTGACAGAAGTTTCATTTGGTCCATGGAAAACGTGAAACTCATATCTCCTCTTGGTACAGGGGGTTGCTTTTTCATAACCAAACTTCGTTGAAAATATTGCCGATAATATCCCCCCCTCTACGTCTATTACTGTGCGAGCTAAACAATGTTCCACTGAACGTTTTCTATATCACACACGGTCTGAAGTCGAATTTACCGAAAACAGCCAGTTCCACGCTTTGATTTAAAAATAACCTAAAGTAGTGCGCTGCTGTTTTGTTCTTTTGTTCCTCACAGGTGTGCAAACGATTTTATTTAAACTGCTGACACTTACAAGAATTCAATGGAACGCATAACTCCATTCATAACAATTAAATTACTCACTCCGTACTAGGTAGGTACCCATTCGAACAAAAAACAACAATAATAAAATGAAACGCAAAACCCGCTAAAGTAAGCGATTTCTACAAACACACTCTCGTGGCATTTATTTCAGGCACAGTAAATAAAGTAGGTACCCTTTAGTGTGAAAATGAAAATGTTGTCACCGCCTGTGTGTTGAGTGGTATTTCGGAAACCCAAAACTACGTGCTAGCCCCACGAACCTACAAAAAGACGAAATATGATGTCGAATGCAAAATTCTTTTAAAAACAAAGTCGTTGCAGTTTCAGCTTTCGGCGCACAAAAGCGACAACAAACAACAAAAATATTTACCTCAAATTTTCGCAACACGAATAATGTGTTAAATTATTACACAAAGTTAAACATTTTCTTATAGAGTAGGTGCAGCTGAGTATGTGTTAACAATATGGTTGCATTAAATTCGATGGGACGTACAAGTGTTTACCCGCTCGGGGGATGAGTATTTTAATTCGATTTTCGGAGACGAAGCTAAAATAAATTGAATTAATCATCTGCTCACGAGTGAGTGTAAAGTTTATGGTTCCAATTAACGCGTCTCATTTAAATGCTTGTTTACTCGGAATGACTTTTACATTTTTCGACAAATAAATATTTAAATACGAAAAATGGGATTGTTGATTTAATCAGAAAAACTGTTTTGGAAAACAATGTGGAGCAGTCAAAAATAAGCGATCAAATTATTTCACCCAAACAATACCTATCAAACGGTGGGACAAAAAATGCAGGGCAATAAAAAATCGTCCTATTCTTGGAAAATTGGTGGACATTTTTTACAGAATGATAAATGTGCCCAAGCGTCAACACGATCTGATTTCCGCACTCACCTACTTCACGACTTTGGTTGATCTTAATTGGATTTTAATCGTTAACGATACTTTGGATGTCTGGCGGGTGTGTGAGCATAATTTTGTAGTTAAGTGCTTTTTATTTTCGAAACGACGAAGATATGAAGTGCTGTGAGTGGCGCTAGTTTCTTTATTGATAAGATAAACGAATTAAAGATCTTGCAAAAAAGAGCCTCCTTTTCAAAATAAATTATTTTCCAACCCCGAATTGTGTGACTGTCATCAATTCCATTTAACGTCAGACTTATTTTGGGAAAATGCATAGTTATATGTCAGAAATGATGGGATTCAATATGTTACCAATCTTAGGGTAGCACTTAAGGCAGAAAATAATCACCCAGGTTACGTAAAAAATATTTCAATGGCGCAGTAATGAACTTTTTTTTCGGAATTCTGTTTGAGTGGGCGTGTTTAATTTTCAACGCCAAACGAAAATCGTTCTGTGGAGCTGTTTTCTGTTTGAGAAAAAACGAGTCAAAATATTCGAACTTGTATATATTTATTTATCTATTTTCCTTCGTCTATTTTCGTACGCCAAATACTGGTGTATCCAGTGGTATATCCATTATACAATGTAAACAATGAGAGAAAGTAATTTCGTAGATATTTTCAAGTTTGTTGCGAGTACAGATACACACTTAAGATTCGGTTAGATAAGATAGTGTCTAGAAATTAAGAATGCTTAGTTAGTTAACCTTCTCGAAGCAATTTGTCTATCTTAGGTGAATGTATGCAGGGATTACACTTTCGACTGATTTCATACCTACTAATACTACACATTGAAATTGTAATCATGTTCGTGATGGGTTTCGTTCTAGGGGAAGGTTGTATTTGTATTGTGTAAAAAGAAGATTGGAAGTCAAGTTGATGGTGATTTAATAAGTCGATTACCCTTCAATGATTTTTTTATTGAATTTCCAACAGGCGGAGTTACTTTACCATGCCCCTTAGCATTATACAAGAATTTGGAGACGACTTTCTGCTTACATTTACCTCTGACTGAAGTTGGTTAACCTTTTTACTTTAAGATAGAACCGATATGATTTCAATCATAATTATAAGAAATCGAGTCATAACTAAAGTGACAGCTAGTTTTTTTTTGTAAATATTTTCCAATTTAATCAATCGAAGTTCGGAATTGTGAAATGATTCATATTTGGGAATAATTGACTTGTAAGACGTGACTATTTTTTTTAGGGTCTAATTTGATACATTGTCTATTTCCAAGGACTTACGTTACTCAGTTTGTATCAGTAAAGGGCTCAAATACTTCAATGATGGAAGTATTTTCTGTTTCCACGGCCTTACATGTTCAGTTTATCAATAAATTATTCAAGAAGCATTGGCCCCACTCGTGTAAGAAACCGCCCATTGTAGCAATCAGAAAAACGAGCTCGAAAATAAATATTTCGTGACACCTTAGACAAAGCTAACCCCAAACTATTGGAGTAAAAATAAACAGGGATATGCTGGAAAAAATATTTTATTTGTTTAAGGGATCAATGTGTTGACAAACTTGAGCATATAGCAATATGAATCGTGTCTGCTCGCTGTCTAGAAAGAATGATGGGGGCTCTTAGACATAGATTCGTGACGATTTTCTTCTGGTTAGTTATCACACATTCGGTTCAATGCGGGCTAAACTAAGGTGCCTAGTACTTTGTTCTAAAGAAACGAAGAAACACATATGGTGTCAGCTGCTATCTGTTAAAATGCCTTTTTAATTGTATACCAAAACCAATTTTAGACAGAGTGACTCTCTGTTATCGCCATCATTATTCAATTTGGGTAAAATTCTGAAGCTTACCATTTTGGTGTACTAAACAGATTTTTCGGTTTCGTCTGCAGTGATTTGAATTTTCTGCATTAATATGATGTCGGTTCCTAACTTTTTGATACAATAGGGGACGTACAGGAATTTAATGAACCCCTCCAATATTGAACGGCACCGATCCGTCATATTAATCGAAGGAATCAGACGGTCGATGTTCAATAGTTAACCCTAAGAATTCGGTGCTTGTTTGGGGAGACGTAAAGATGGCCTTTTATTTCTTACAGCATTTTGTAAGCTTGACTTTGCTCTAGCCACAAGAAATTCAGTCAAGGCAACGCAACTCTAGTTGTTGCTGATTCAATTTCAATTTCAGCCTCAACAGTTTCCCTGATAAATATGTCTGAATCTGAAGCCATCCACAGCCTTCAGTTACCGGTCAACTAGAACTCAAATCGCATAAGTATGGATAGCAAACTTTCTCATTATCCTACACCCAAACGGTACAAAATATACCCGAAATAAAAACAAAACTTTTGAATAAAAAATCAATAGGTAATTTGTCACAGTCTAACACAAAAATTCCCATCTCCATGTCACATGATTATCGTTTCCTACAAATCGAACACACTTAAATGTATCGCTCCTTTAAGGGCAGACACTTCCCCGAACACAAATGCGGCTTATCATCAAATATCAATCGATTTATTTGACTTACTGCTACGTAGATACGATTTTCGATAACATTGAAATAAATTCGGTAATCGATCCTCTCTACTAGCAATGAAAGACATTCAGGACACGACTTCCGTGTGTTTAACAATGAAGGCTTGTTTGATAGTGAAAATAACGCGAGTTGCTGCGTAAATACAGACTCCATACCTACCCAGACGGAGTTGTACCATTTTGATATTGCATAAAAACAAAACCAACTGTACAAGAAAATCTGTTTAAAACGAATGTCATGGGGAGTGTTTTTTAAGTCCCTAAACAAAGGAAATGTTCATCCAATTGTGCATACGACTAATGTTGGAATTTATTCCACATTAGAGCTTAAAAAGTACGAACGCTCGTTACTCCAGAATCCGTCAAAAGGTTATGATTAACTGTCTCCACAAAGGAAACAAAAATAAAGTACATATTAAGGAAATCTTCTGGGAAAATACAACAATGCACGTTCGTTGTACAAAGCTCAGCTCGAATCCCCCCCATCCATACCTATATACCACATTGATGAGTCAGTAAACATCATCAATCAATGAAAAGTAAACTGCGTCGCTTTCTTTCAACAAAGGAGACGCAGGCAATATTATCGAAATACCAATTAATGACTTTTCGCAGACCGATATGACGGATATGCCAGCAAAGCTTTGCACAAAGCGGCATCGGCGTCGGCGGCGGCGTTACAAAACTCATAAAATTACACACATCTCATTTGAAAGAGGCGATTACAGTGTCAAATCATACGTGGTTTGAATTGTGCACCGCCAAGGAGATGAAAGGCTTCAACGGGCTGAGATACAGCACGCAAATAATCACTCTCGTGCATTCGCATACGTATGCAGACGAATTTAAATGCAACCGAACTACACAATGTAATATGTAATTATTCGAAGTAGGGACAATAAGTTTTTGATTGATGTCTTGCGAGTCGCGAATAAAATATCAAAATAGCTAATTTGGATACCGAACTGGGTCTGTTCTGAGAAATAACTTCGGTTCTGCAACTACCTCGATTAATTGCCAATTTATCGCTCGCTGTATGCGGTGTTTAAAATGGAATGGGCGCAGTTCGTTTAATGGATTCCGGATCATCGACCAAAATAAGTCGGTCTTGTTGACATGACATAGTCTCTGGAGTTATTATTGGAATTTAAGAGTCGCGATTGGGTACTGGGTTGGGTAGGTGGGTGAACTTGCAATTGTTGTGATATCGTTTCTTGGATGTATTTTTAACAAACAGTCGTATGTGTATCGTTATGTGTATTCAAAGAAGTGTTCTTCGTCATGTGGACACACAAATTCTGCTTTAAATTTGGCCCTTTGACTAGAGACTGATATTCGTGTGAACTGACGAACTAAGACCCGTTCAAATGTTTGGACTCGAATCGCACCGACTCTGTACTTTTTCATTGCAGGGGTCTGTGAGTGATTTACTCTTATCTTACAATGCGAATGGATTAGGATTTTCCAAGGCTTTATTATTAAATAAAAATTTATAAAGCCTTACAAAAATATACCTTCTAAAAAAAAGGTTCCGGTTCGAAGGACCACGAAAACGTTTGTCAGTAAATCAAGTGTAAGGGACTAGTTATACCTAGTTAGTGTGTTGGATCGACTTCCGGAAAACAAGCAAATTATATCTTGAGGATTTTTTCCACTGCGCCACCTATGCGAACATTTGGCAAACGTCCGAGAGGACAACTGTCATTAAAGAGCTTCTCGACTCGGAATAAAATAGTAGATCCCTTCCATTCTTCCAAAAATGAAAAACTCACCCTAGACTCGTTTCTAGGGCCTTACGGATCTATTGCGCCAACTATTTATTTTTATTTCTTATTTAATAAATTGCTTGAGCTAGCTAAATAAATAAGATTGGTCTTCGCGGTGATTGTGACATTTAAGAGGTGAACGGGTTTTGGTTTAAGCACCCTGTTGAAGGTGGAAATTGATCAAGGAGGAGTAGGAAAGAATGTAGGGAAATAATGTAGCGTTGCCAATAAAGCGCAAAATTGTAATAATTATTTTAAAGTTCAGGGGAATGAAGTGTCGAGTAATATTAAACAGGAGTCGGCTAGCTGCATACGAGTGTACAGCTAAAAAGCCTATTATCCTTGTTACTGATTCTAAGGTCTATAAGGACAAAAATGTACTTCTGAAATATATCTATGTATGTATCGACATTGAAACACTTCTGTGGGCAGCTTTCTGCATTCGCTAGAACTTTAAAAAGGGCTACGTACTACAAAGTTGTTGTTATAAACTAATTCCACTTCTCCCACGTCTCGGGGTTTGCTTTCGCAAGCTCAAAATAGGTAATTAAACATATTTTTGTTGGTACCAAAATGTGTTACTATACTCGGACATACTCTACTCAGTGCATTTAAATAACCCATTACTGCTTGTGCCTTGTGACAAAGCAATCCTTCAGGCATCCTGTATTTCACAGGTGCCTCGCAAGACAGTTCGGTAAACGATTACCCAAGAACAATGCATTAAAATTAAAAGCAAAATAATAATTTAAGCTAAAATTCCTCGTTTGTTTATTAGGTTCTTTAATTTTGTACATCATAATGGATTTGTTTCTCAAAACGCAATAAATAGACTGGGGGAATTTTTGTTTCTTGTTCCATAACCAACTGGCAAGACTCCAAGCATTAGAAAAATATGATACCCACCCAACTGAATAATGGCAGACGTCCCTCTTTCGCAATGAAATTGCAAAAAAAAAAATATTACAATTATCTCACTGTCCGCTTATTTTGAAAGCGAAACATTATATATAATATTTTTTTTTTTTACTTATTTTTCTGTTTTATTGCGATGCAAATCTATTCAACAAGCAGAAGTTTCCATGTCGTTTCTATAAATCTTCAAAGAACACACATTTATGATGATTAATTGACAATTTGTGTCTATTGAAAGGACTTGCCACAAGATGAGTACTTTGCTGACCCATTTAGTGGATTCGGATTAATTGATTTATCTGATACAGTTTTTGAATGAAAACAACCACCAAACAGCTGCACAAATTTGTCTCTGTCCTTGCTGATGGTTAGTTCTTCAATCAAAATATTATTTTGTTTCATTTGCGAAAACTAGATCGAAAAATAAATTTAATTAGTTTGAGTATAGTGCGGCATCGATTAGGTAACAATCTATAAATGTGAATTAATAAAAGTACAAAATAGCGGTCGGAAATATTTACAAATACATTTCATTATTAATGGCTGCCAATTTCAAATTTCAACTACCGAATAATGTCATTGGTGTTCGTTGCTTTTGATAACTTATTTGAGATGTCAGTGAGAGCGTAATTAATTATCTTGTGCTGTCAATATTGTTGTTGGGGTTGTTTCTTTGAAAAATGTGAAAATTGCTTTATAACAGTGTAGAGTGGTAACTGTCACGTAATTTTTAAAAAGGCACTTAACAGTTTAAAGTGCTAAATGTCACGTCATTTTTGAAAAGGCTAAATAATTAGTTACAGTTTTAGAATTTTTTGGAAACGTTGTGAATCAAGCGTCAAGCGGATGTAGTAATACCCGGGAGTTTTTTTTCGGGTCGGAGCTAGACGACTTTGGATTTTTCGAAATTTCAAAATCTTTTCGCTGTTATTACTACCTACTTATTAAGACTTTATTTAGAGTTGATTTCTTTTTTTAAACAGACAAGCTACAGATCCTTGAGTAAAAACTGGTACTTTTTGCCAAGGGGTTTGAATGGTCTACAATCCTTATGAAGCCCTTATTTCAGGGTCTTATTATTTTGCTTTAAATATGCAGACATGGGGAATTTGTTTATTTCAAACATTGAAATTTACGCCTCGTAGGTAGTGGCTTCGCAGTATTTCTCTCTTTCTAAAACCTTTTTCATGACTTTATGCAAAATTTCAGTATAGGTAAGTGATACGAGTAGTGATCGCTCGAATTTCGAATTTAGTTGAAGTAAAGAGAAATATTGAAATATTTTGTTCAAATATATACATTCTAGGCCTAGGGTCCCTACGGACCTGTTGCACCAACTATTTATTTTGTTATATCCATACGTTCTGTAAAATAAACAATTTGAAGACAGTTCTTGGGCCAAACCGCGTGATCCATATTGACAACCTAAATATGCAAATTGTGTCGACCTTCGAATTGATAAAATATTTTTAAGAAGAACTCTGGACCGAATGACCTTAAACCATCGGCAGTCTCCCAAGCGAAATAGAAAAGGCTCTAATAAATATACTCGTATTATCCGACATGATTTTAAATAACTCAAATCATTGCAAGAAAATATTTAAATCAAATTATCAAACAAAATATAAAGATCGGCCAATCGAAGCTTCGCCAAACAATACAACAAATGGTGGTGTTTTTTTCCTGTGCTCATAATCTCACACACCCTCTGGCAACCCATTCAAATATGAGGTTAAAATCCGATTAAGGTGTTTTCGAGAGCAACACTGAAAACACGTCCCGCCAAATTTCTCTACACACAATCGTGTTAATATTGATAGAGAGCAATCAAGCCAAAATGAAAGTACCTTCAAAATGCTATGCTTAATCAATTTCTTTCCGCGAAAACCACTCAAAAACAATAGCCCCGCGAAAAAAGGTAACACGAACGTGGAGCGAGGCATTTAATCATCGATTCCACTCCACTGCTGATGTCATCGTCATCTTCCATCGCATTTTTGACCCCCCGTGTCGACATCAGTCAGCAGAGATACCTATACCTCTCAGGAACATCGTTCATTGAAATAATAAAAATTGTATCAGAATATTGTGCGCTCTGTTTTTTTCTTCGGTGTGGTTTTTAGTTGCATGACTAACAACGGCATGCAAATAGCTCCTGGTTCATTGGCGGAATTGCATGTGGCCGAGTGTCGCCTTGCTGTTTACTTGCATTTTTTAAATGCCAACTACAGAAAGAGTTTTTCTTCTTTAAGCTTGCTGTGCAAAATAGTTGCCGTTGCCGGACTTGGTCCGCACATTTGGTGTATATATGGGGAAAAGCATGGACCCGCCGCCTCTCTGCTGCCTGGCAGCGGTGGAATCAACCAACTGGAATGGAAATTGTTTTGCAAAGCTTCGGTGTAAACTACTTTCTGTTGGCAGCAGTTTCGTGGTGTTCTCATAAGCAGTCGACATTTATGCTTCTTCGCTCGCGATGCATTTCTGCATTTGCGTTTTTCAACGGCTGTCCTCAGGGTCGAGCGCGGTAATGAACTTAAAACACGGCCGGTTGTTTCATTGTTAAGCCGGTTGGCTTGGTTTTGTTGTGCCGAAGGCGTTCTAAAGGTGAGACCTTTAGGTATTGTCACTGGTGTGTTACATTTTTTTTTTTTTTTTGTTGAGCTACGAAAAGCCTCTTTTGTCTGGTCTTGGCCACATTATCGATTCCAGGAAATGCAACTCAGTAAGTGGGCGTGAGAGGTGGAAATGCAGGCCAGATTTGTGTATATTCCATTGTGACAGCCTTAACGTGCTGAGCAGCAGCAGGGAGTGGTGGTTGGTAGTAGTTTTTCATTTCCGTTTACCAATAAATCAGATTTGTAACCAGTTTGTGACTGTGGTTGCACAGTTGGTATTGGTAGTAAGAATAATTTACTTGCAAACGTAATTAACAGAATTTACTGCATGTTTACCTAGAGGAATGTTTTCGCCCCGTAATTGAGTGTAGTGGGCTCGGAAAGCGAACAAACGGAGCAATTTATTAACCGACATTGGTAGACAATTAAAATGCCGGCGCTCGCTCTTGAGAACGTTTCTGTGAAATGCCACCTGAGGCGATTGTCTGGTCATTGACCTAATGGCTGTATACGGTAATGTAGTTTTGTATTGTAGCTACAATTTCTCTTCTCGATGCGAAATATTGATTTTTTTATTGCGAGGACACAGAGCTTCCAAATATGTCCACGGTTTCGAAGAAATTGTGCCACACGTTTACATATAAGCTACAAGCCAGGTTTTAATAATTAGCAATAGTTTTTGAAGCAGAAATCTACAAACTTATTTTATATTGTACAAGTAGACCTCACTAATATACATAATTCTAAATTTCTTCAATTTCTGTACCACAAAGGCTCAAGTGTAGAGACCAAATGAAAACTTGACGTGCGAATTGAAAGTTTCTTATTTTAGACACCGCTGAAAAATTAGCTTTGCATTATTCGAATGTCTCTTCAACAAAAATAGAGGTTTACTGATCAATTTTTGTTTTATTTTATTTACTTACCTAATAATAATTGTTGTTACAGAAAACCAAAAACGGTTGCATAGCTCTGAAACGCGCTATCTTTGAAAAACGTTGAATATTCTTTAAAGACAATTAGGAAGTCACAACTGACAATGGAATGCCCATATATCTTACCCTGGCATTCGAAGTAACTCCTGATAAAATATTTTTCACGTTAGGCACACCACTCATAACATGTTTCAACAACAGTTTGCGGATCACCATGTTCCGTAAGGTCAGACATGCAAACACTCGATTATTCTTCGGAAGTCACGTTTTACGACACATCATCCCAACAGGGTCAGGGCTACATACATAAAGTTGACTCTGACCTACTACAGCACCTGCCACAAAGTCTTGTTCCTCATATTCACGTGAAGAAAGTCGAAAGAACCCTTATCCATTCCCATCGTAAAAATACCCATTAAAATTCCCATTGCCACTTTAAAGGGCTTCATGCCTGCGTTCCGTGCACAATGCGCCACATGAGCCGGGAAAATACGCAAAAATATTTTTTACAACATTTGTAAAGAACTTCAAAGAAAACTGAGGGTACCTCTTTCATTTTCCATCCGTCACTTCAAAACCACGTAAACACCGCTTCGAGTATACCTACATACATTACGAGTGCTGATGACGGTGGTGCTCGGTATTGTGGTGATGATGACGACGACGAAGACGCAGAAGTGCAGTCAAGTCTATTATCGTCATCATTATCAACAACCTCCAGGAAGCAGCATTACAACCCCCACCAGCAGCAACATCACTTTTTAGTCATTTGGGTTTCTGCCGCATATTCGAATTGACATAAGTAGTCACCTAAAAGACATGCTTGATCCTCGAAACGAGTTCTTCACAGAAGTGACAACGACGGCGATAGACCTACGCCTCCTGGTGCTCATTAGCAGTTTAGCACCTCGTAATGGCTCTATGCATGGCGGAGCTGCTGGTGTTGGTGTGTTATTAAGATTTTCCTGTGTACCAACGGTAGTCATTTGAATAAAGGAATTACTGCAATTGACATCCACTAACGTGAGTTATAAATAAATGTGTAGAAGCAAACATAAGTGCGCAGTTTTACTATGCGTCTGTGACGTCGTTTTGCAGTTTCTCTAAAGGCGTTGGTTGTAATTTTTAGCTTCTTCGCATTCAATCAATTTGAGTCATCTTTTGTGGGCATGAATCATTTGATTACCGTTTGATTGACGCTACGTGACAGTGAAAGGGAAATGATGTCGAGGGGTTAAAAATATTGTAACGAATTAAATGAGTGGGCTAAGTGAATGAGTTCCGAGGAATATGACTCAAAAATTTATTTTGACCGAGAAAAGCGAAGCGTAAATGAAAAAGGCCTTGACAAAAGTGCACGCGTTGTGATTTGACTTTATCTCTTTGTTTGGTTGTTGTCACAGAAAAAAAAAAAACCGTCAAAATACATTAAAAACTCCAGTTCAGTTGGAGAACGGCTACTTGGAATTTGGGCAGTAAATGTTTGTGTTTGAGGTCTGATAGAGAGATTGATTTTTGTTTCTAAATTGACAAAAGCAATGTTGTGGCTCAACAACTTAAAGGTCCGTACATCCACATTCCTGGCTCATTTAAAATTCTACAGCGCGACCACAGATTTCGCTACAAATATTCAAATATTTTGCGACTAAAATCACTTGAATACTTTCGATGACTAGGTAGATACTTTTACTAAAGTTTATTAATAGTCGATGGATGATAAGTCGAATACTTTCTACCAACTCGTACATGAGGATGCTAATACTTAACGTCACCGAGTGTTTTTCAACTACGTAAAATGTTGCGGTTTTTAGATCTGTTGGAAAATCATTTGTCCTTTTTCTTCTCTCATAAAAATTGAAGGTAGTTTTTTGAATGTAGGTACCTCCGCTATTTGCTTGGTCTGGTCCTTTGCAAAATGATGGCTCATCAGTTGACAGCCACTCCACTTATATCTTCCCTCTTCAAAAAAGAAATGTTCAACTCTGCAACCAATGGGCGACTTATGCCTTTACCACTCAGTACCATTAAATTTGCTAAAATGCTGATAAGCTTCTTGCATCAATGGACTATATACCTTTCCGGAATATCCCTTAAATTTTTAAACATTCTCTGGGAGTCCTGCCATTCTACGACATCATTCGCCCATTCTTATGCAAATTCTTTTTCATTCTGCACTCGCACAGTGAAAATCCCCAGAAGTTGTCAGTTAAAAACCAATCCTAGTTTGGATAGCAGTTTCCATTAAAACTTAGCAACTATATGAAGTCATTAGCGTGAAACTTCTCCCGCTCTCCATAGATACGAATACATATGTATTGTACACATCCATGAAATGCGGATTTATTCTTCACCATATATGGGGTGAACGCGTTAAAATGTGCATAGTTGAGCTGCCACTCTAAGCCATGATCCAACTCCATATACCTTGCAGATATAGGAGCAACTGCAGAAAATTTTCTAATTACACGCAACCGCAGCATCACTTAATTGCCTGCCAGAACAATGCCTCTTCATTGAGTGCTATATAGGGAAACAAAAATAAACTCATATAACCGGCAAATGATTTCATCGTGAACGCCAAATCGTGTCACTTATGCTAATGTGTTTTGTTTATATATTCTGCTACACCACAATCCACATGCGACTTACATGGGCTACCTTAAGGCACACCACGAGCTCCAGTACCACGACTCTATTTTAGCACACATCCAATTAACCTCATTTGTAATGCGATCGGCTCCAGCTTATATATCTCTTAGTGTTATCTTCCCTATGGGAAGGACATGACTTAAATTGACTATTTCACAGTTGTTTTTGCCTTTTTTTCGTTGCAGATAAATTAAAGCCATGGCCCAACTAATGCAAATTCGACTACAGAGACACGACGCCCAACCGTGGGGATTCCGTCTTCAAGGTGGAAAGGATTTTGCTGCACCACTTGTCGTCCAGAAGGTATGTTTATTGTTTAAAGCTTATACTCATGTGTGTGCACGTACTGTGATATCATGTTCGCAATACTGTAGCAATGTTTGTGACGTTTTAATTATAGAACATCGTCGTAGACTTGGTGAAGAAAGTGATTAAAAAAAAAATTAAGAACTGGGTCCGTGGGTCATGCTCATGCTGTTGTTGTTTTTCTGTTATTAAGGTTCATAAGCGAGTCCCGAGACGGTTGTGGAATTTATTTTAGCAGCGCGTCGCGTTGTGTATATATGTGGGGAGATTATTTATTTTTTGACATCACTGCTTGCACTGCAGAAAAATGATAAGAAGTATTTAAAAAAAAAAGAAAAACTCTTGTTCTTTTCCTCTAATGGCAGTGGACTGCAAAATAAATTATCTGAGAAGTTTCCTGTTTTACTCAAAGGGGCTTATAATTATTTCCATTTATAATTAAAATATTTTTTAAGGACCAAATGTACACAGAAGAAAATTGGTTACCTGACAAACGAGATGTTGTGTAAACATTGGGTGCGACCAGTCTGTGCTTTTATTGGATACGTTGGGACAAGCGGCAGTACCATTCGGACCTATTTTAACCTGCTCCAAAGGCATTATTTCTCGATCGTCCAAACTAATGAAGAACTGTGCCACCGGGCAAGAAAAGCAGTGCTGGAAATTAGTATAAGAAATGGTCGAAAGGTTCTGTGGTCTGTCTGTGTCCCGAAGTTTTTGTAGGTGTAATTTTTGTAGATGCATTGTCATGTTCCCAATGCGACTGTATCGGATTATAACTTCGATAACTTATATCTGCATTATTCCCTTTTAACAACAATTATGGGGTCAGGAGCTACAGGTTATTACATAACTTAAAGTCTTGTTTTTTTTTTTTTTTTGTGGTCTAAAGTGGTACTATTAATGGCTAATGCAGCTCTTATAGCTGTCTGTTGGCTTGAAAAATTATGGACCCACGTCTGGTCAACTTTTCTGCTTTCTTGTTTCATTCCACACCAACATGTCAAGGAATTTAAAAGTGCAGATTTTGTATGATATTTTATTTCTATCAAGTTCAAGCTGTCTTCTTAACTGCGTGGATCTAAGCCAACAATCTGCCAGTAGGTATATTTGTTAGCTCTTCTTTGTTCTTAAGCCATCTGTGAAGATGTGTAAATCTTTTATGACAGTAGCATACCTACCAGGAGAGAGCCAATCCTGTCCGTCAGGTTTACATAGTTAATTAACTTAAATGAAAGAAAAGACAATAATTGCCAACCCGTCGTACTAAAAACAAATTTAAGTCTCGACTTTAAATTTACGGAAGCTCACAATTGCGAAATTTGTATGAAAAATATATCGACCGTGAACTACTTAAATTTAAAGTCGGCCCAACATTTTTATCAAATTTTCTTTAATGCCTAATAAACTGTTTCAAGACCTTTTCCTATAGCTTAACCCAGATTTAAATTTTTGGCACTCCAGGCTCTGAATCTTTTCGAATGTGAGTGTATTTCTTCAGGCAATCAGCTCGAGAAAACAAAAAATTCCACCAAGTAACTTTGACGGGTTGTAATCGTCTTACACGTTTTCACTTCCAAAAATGGACTTTATTCCAAAATTTGCATGGGATACTGAATATGATAACAAATCAGAAAGCAAGGTCTTTTTCTTTTAAGAATTACACACCCGGATGTTAACCAATCGTGAGTGTTTCTTTTCCTGGAACTCATAAGTGCACTCCCATCTCAGCCCACTTCCAAAAATGATTCCAAGTATTTCTTTTTTTAAACAAAAGTAAGTAGTTCCTTATTTACTTACCGGAAAATGAAGTCATTCATATGGCGGCAAAATGCCTTATTTAAAATACGCTATTGAAACTGTCAGGCTAAAAATACATCCCCGTATACTCTCTCATTACTATGCACAGTCGTTAACTTTATATTGAAAATGCATTGCATAATGTGTTTATTTAATTGATGTCCGACAATCCCATGAAACCGCAACAAGATGTCTACATTTTGTGTAGTCATTACAACCAAAGTAACTTGAAACTTGGCAGAGGAGACCTCTGCCCAAGCGAACATCACTTTGTGGTCAGATGAATCTCAGTCTCAATTTATTTGACTTGGTGTACCTGCAATTTTTAATGTGTTAAACATTTTCCCCATCGTGGTGTATACAAAAAAAAAAAAAACAAAATAACCGCAATTAAATCAGAGCTACATTATTATTTCATTTAATTGCTTTGTAGCTTTTTTTTCTATTTAACACATTTTTCGCACACATCTCAAATCAATTAAGTGGTTGCTTTGTTGATTTTACCGGAACGTTAATGACGCACAATATTCAAAGTGTCTATAAGTTATTTATGAATATTATTGGCTTATGACTCATCGGTGGCACAAATTGTTAAATTCTTCTGTTGAATAGGATTCAAGTTAAAATAAAACCCCTAAGCGAATATAGTTAATTAGCATACATTTTCAGAATGACGTAAATTTATTACTTTTTGATTTATTGTTGTCTTTGGTCAGCCGATAGCTGGTTTAAGACTTGTGTTTTAAACAGCACACATCTTGCAATGATTTAGCTGTTAAAAAATTTGTGAAAGTGAAAGCCTCACCAATGGCGAATACGTTTAAAATAATAATTTAATCAAGGGATTTCATTCAAGCAGACCCTCGTTTCGCCGTATCGAATAATAGATGAAACGTAACTTGAGCCTTTTATACCTGAAATATTATGCTGATTGGATTTGTTATGTTAATTGGTTGATAAGAGTAGAGAAAATTGGGATAGAACTGAGTTGGTTGTAAAAAAAAAATGTGCAACACTTTGTGGGATTTTCTATTTTCTAGACGAATCGAAGGGACCTATAAATCGTATACCGACTTGGAACGGCTGAATTGAGAGGTTCTAATACCATCGGACGTTTTTCAGATATTTCAAATGAAACAACTTTCCGATCGAACCACTGAGAGCAGTAATTACTAAGAGGGGGATCTCAGACAATAACCGAAGAATTTATTGCACTGTCTTACTGGGCTTACTTCTCTAAAATCTCCGAAATTGTTTCCGTGCATATTACTGGCCATATTCTTAGCATAACGTGCATTCCACTTTCATTGGATATGAATTTCCGACAAAGTAAGCCTCCAAACTTCATTAAACTGTGTGCAGCCGGCCATTTTACTACATATACATATACATCCATTCAGAGGACTTTATTTTGCTTACTCACACGACGTATATCAATAAATATTATTTTCCTATACAGGGCATGAGTAAGGTGCATGCTTCTTCTATTGAAAAGGCTCTGGAACCAAATCAATGCAAAAGAGATTACATGCACTGATAAATCTATGTTGTCCAGAAAAAATAGTATACGCCCAAAATGCAATCGGCTTTCGAAAAATCCTCAGAGCAGTACCTTTGAAGACATTTTTCAACAAAAATACTCCTTCGATGGGGAATGAAATCCACAGCCTCTTTCCATTCCTCTTGGTAATTGGCTTTGAAATACCAGACTGACACACCACCTATAATTCCTTACAGTTATCATCCCCACCCATCTGCCATCAGCAAGGGTTGGCAAGCACAAAGGATGCAAACCTGCTTGTGTGTATGCCCGAGACTCCATAAACAGCTCATCCGAATAAAGTAGGATTAATTCATGATTCATTTCGGTGTCCTTGTTTATAGCCCAACGAGATCATTGTTACCAGGACGACCGCTGACAAATACGTGTGCGATAATTGAATTTTAGGGCGGAGAGAAAAGAGCATGGGTTTGGAGCTTATAATGTTAAAATTACACCACCAATACTGAATCAAAACAAAGTGCTAAGCAAACCGTTCTTCTGTTATAAGTCCACAACCCCATTTAAGTAATTTTTGTGTTTCTCTTTTGTCGTTTTTTGTTGTTTTTTGTTGCGAACACAGTGAGTTAAGCACCATTAATTATGCTGTGATGGGGGGGTGGCAGACAGGAAGTCCAAAACCCCATTTGCAGTTCTATTTATGCTTGAAATATGAATTAATATCTATAAGCCGTCGCACTGCGAAGGGGTTGGTGTATCTCTGTGTGCGTATTGCAGTTTTTTTTCCCATTCTGTGTTATACCCTATATAAGGGTTGTTATCTTCGAAAGTAGTTGAATCCTTTTTAACTACACGATTTCAGAGGATGACTTCCGTTTTCATTTCTCTTTCGTTTTTGGCAGGGAAACAAAAATACATTTATCCACAAAAAAATTGCCACTGAAGGGGTTGAGTCGGGAAATTAAATCAGAATTTTCTGTTTCACCATCCGTAGCCTGGACTTCATAATGATTATATTTTCGTCGGTAGGACGAGTATAATTTCGTTAAAAATTATATTTTTTTTGGCTGGAAATAAAGGCAAATTCTACCCGTCCGCAGTGGAATAAATGATGAGTAAACGACGCGTTTTTGACATTTCCGATGATTACAATGTTTTGCAGTGACAACTTTTTGAACTTTTTTTTTTTTTAAATACTATCCAAAAGTGGAGTTAATTGATGAAATTACACAGGGGTAGGTTCATTATGAAAAGATGAAAAGTTTTCGGCTGTCTGCGTTTCTGACACGAACGTTGCGTGTTTTTTTGTGTTAATTAACTGTATGCAGGTAGGTGGGTGTGTATGTACAGAATACCCAGCTTGGATATGATTCCTGATGAATTTATTGATGCAGCTTAATTCTTTAAAGAACTGAATTATTTGCTGTTCAGCGAGATGGGTCGTTTTTTTATTTACCATTCATACAGATGTCGCCTCTTTCTGTTGTGGGATAAGGTCTGGCATATTTTACTGACATTCACCAGTTGTAAAATATTGTATTTATTTTTTCCTAAAGCAACAAGAATAACATTTTCCAAATGTGTTTAAAAAAAAGAGTTCTCACTGGAATGGTGCACCACTTCGTACCAAGTACCTACCTGCAGTCTCTAAGATTTTTCGCACCGAACCGCGGTTCATTTGAGTTTAAAGTCCTAAGAAAACAATATATTCGGGAATGCAGCAATAATTTGGCGCATGTTTCAAAAAATCCCTCTAAACGATATGACAAGGAAATGAGTTCCCAACAAAGAGGTTTAGAACTTTTTTTTAAAAAAAAAACACAAAAAATTCGAAAAAATGAATGAAATATTTATTTGAATCGATAGTTTGAACCTTGCAATTTAATGTTTAAAGATAATTTCATGCAAATGTTGACCGCGGCTGCGTCTCAGGTAGCCCATCCGCTGAGTCCAATTTTGGCATACTCTTTCACACATATCGGCCGGTATCTCACGAATGAATGCATGGATGTTGGCTTCCAGTGCGTCAATCGAAGCGGGCTTGTCCCTATACACATTAGCCTTGGCATACCCCCACAAAAAATAATCTAATGGTGTCAAATCGCACGATCTAGGCGGCCAATTGACCGGCCCGAAACGTGAAATTAACTGTTCACCAAACTCGCCTCGCAATTGCGCCATTGTTTCGCGTGCTGTGTGGCATGTGGCACCGTCTTGTTGAAACCAGATATCATGCAAGTCAAGAACTTCCATTTCGGGCAAAAAAAAGTTTGTTATCATCGCTCGGTAGCGTTCACCATTGACAGTAACGCTGCGATTCGCATCATCTTTGAAGAAATATGGCCCAATAATGCCGCCGGCCCATAAGCCGCACCAAACAGTGGCTTTTTCGGGATGCATTGGTAGCTGTTGCAATGCTTCTGGCTGATCTCCACTCCAAATGTGGCAATTTTGCTTATTTACGTACCCATTCAACCAAAAATGAGCCTCATCGCTGAACACAATTTTTCGATAAAAAATCGGATCCTCGGCCAGCTTTCCAAGAGCCCATTCACCAAAAATTCGGCGTTGTGGTAGGTCGGCTGGCTTTAGTTTTTGCACCAGCTCTATCTTAAAAGGCTTTACGCCCAAATCCTTCCGCAAAATTTTCCACGTAGTGCTGTAACAAAGGCCTAACTGCTGGGAACGGCGCCGAATCGACATTTCGCGGTCTTCTGTCACACTAGCTGATACGGCCGCAATATTTTCTTCACTACGCACAGTACGTAAACGTGTTGGTGGTTTAATGTCCAACAAAGTAAATTTGGTGCGAAATTTGGTCACAATCTTCCGAATAGACTGCTCAGAAGGTCGAGAATGCCGATCATAAAATGGAAGCAGCGCGCGAGGAACATTTCGAACCGAGCACGAATTTTGATAGTAAAATTCAATAATTTGCAAGCGTTGTTACAAATGTAAGACGATCCATGGTTAAATTGCAAACCAAACTGAAGCTGTTTGACAGTGACACAAGGTACTAAACACACGTCAGCTGTCAAAACCAGTGTTGCCAAAACCAAACCAGCTAAAAAATCACCCGTTATAACGATCAAATTATTTTACAAAATGTAGAACTGCAGATATATTCAACAAACCTTGCACGAGGTCAATGAAAATAAATAAGATTTCTAAAAGGTTTCGAAGAAAACCAAACAAGACGCATGGCTAGGCACTTTAGAACAGCAAGTTGAGATAGGATGCTCGCAGTTTGTCAAGTTTATAAAGTAGTTTTTCTATATATAGCTATGCTCATCTTCTTGCTTCCGTTAAATAGGCTATAGGACTGTACTTTGGTCTAGTGGTCTTAAGCTACGATTACACCACACATGCCGCTTCTCATGTGAAATGTTGTCAATACGTGTGATCGCCTGCAAAGTGACAATGGTCAGGCGGGCTGTCGCAATGCACTCTCACGAAAGACACACGAGTAACCACCGAATGGCTTTATTTTTTAGGCCGTCAGCATGTCAAAATTTGCCACAAAAAATAATCGCAGGTTAAGATCCGTTCCGGGAAAACGGTCTTCATCTGAAATGCCAATAATATAATAACACCTTCTTAAGGTTGTCTTCAATCGAAATGTCTGACTCTTGACGATTTCAACCTCGTAGGTAATCGCTTGGGAGTACTCTACTTGAACATATGTTAAAAGTGGATTGAAAACCTTGTTGCCTTTCAATATGAGAGAAGTCTCTTGAAAAAGGTGTCTGGTGTCTTCGTCTAGACTGACGCATTTTAAAATTGTCTATGTCCCCTCTTAATAAAATTAAGGTGGCTTTAAGTCAACTCGCTTAAGTACATTGGGCAGGCTTCACATATTTAGGACATTCGTCGTCGAAAATACGCAAAATAAGTGTATACATGTATAAATATTAAGAACACTATCATTAAGATTGACAGACAGTGTTGGGGATAGAGGTTTCCTCTTTGCAAATGTCATTGCCATTTACGTACAAATTTATTCATTGAATACAGACCTTCATTTCTCCGTCAATTGTGCCACCAATCAGAGCAAACTAATGCGTGATTGTTCCTAGTCAATGACTCTCACGAGAACCGTCAAACCATATGCTGCCTATATACTGTGCCCAATGCTTCCAGCTCAAATCGAATGCATAATAACTAATATCATAAATTGATATCTTCTGTCCATCTGTGACTATGGGTGTTTGTGTTTCTATGCGGCTGTCACTGGCTCTCTCTCTATACCTCTTGGGGTGGTGTGTGGAACAATTAGCATAAATGACGACAAACAACACCGACAACGAAACAGACACGTGATGGACAGATTGAATGATAAACAAAAACACATTTCGGCCCTCATTTTGTTGACCAAAAGTCCACCACTAACTTCGTGTGTCGCGTCTCGTACACCTTCGACGGTAGAGAAATGATGGACATACAAGATGCGGTAAGATATCCCCATACAGCATCTTCTTAATAGAAAACACGGAATAGATGTGCATGTACACTTCAATCTGACAGATGGACGGGTCGAAGAAAAAACATGATAGATTGCCATCGATCACGAAAAATGCGGGAGATTGTTCAATATTTGTTGTTTACTCAGGTGAAGGTTTTTTTTTCTTCAAGTGAAAGCCTCCAATAATTCTGGGGAAATTCCAAAATGGAAAGAAACTCAAGGCAGTTCGGGTCAAACGTTTGTAAACCTATTTCGGTCATCAGTGCTCATCTATAATTAGACTTATTAATGTTTTATCACAAATGTGAAAGAAAACAAATACCTAGCGTGGGAGTTTTGCTATTTTCCGAAATTTAAATTCGAAATTTGAAAAGTCCATGTAATAGTATCATCCGTGGATGTGCTGAAAACTCTTTGGAACCGAGAGCAATATGCGCGGGGAACGTGTGCAAAATATATAAATTGTTGTTCTCACTCATTAAAAAATAAAGAATAAACTACAAATATATTTTTAAAGAATCTATTTTCGGAACTAGATCGCATAGACAGGGTCAAGTTCTGTTACTGTCTGCAACGGAGTGGTTTAAAAAAAAACTTGGGTGTTCTGTGTTTTTTTTTTTTTTAGGAAAGTCCGTTTGATAAAGAGGGCGGTTGGGAAGAAAGCACAACAAAGCAGAACTCGAACAAAGACTTTGTGGAAAGTACCTACCATGACAACGTGACGGTTAATTATTTTCGAAAATGCACAATGCACGTATACCGCATACCCGACAGAGTTTGTATTTATCGTAGTCACGCAAGGCAGCGACACTCACATGCAATGCATTACACCCACTGTGTTGTTCGGGAAAGGACTTTGTGTATTTTCCAAGTCTTGTAGAGGGATACTCGTATCGAGCATTTTTTTTCCAAGGAATTTCGCCTTGTTGGACGTTTTGGCATAAAGGAAACGCTGTTTTCAAACCTAAAGCACTTTAGAGTTCACAATTTACTACTTTGACTCGAAGGTAATAGTCAAATGTGTGACAAGCGAAGTTTATACCGAATTGGTTGACGCTTCTGTGAGAACAATTATCGGGAACCCACCGAACTCAAAGAAGCAAGTGCATCGAACCAGAAACGAACTCAAAGCTAGAGGTGCATAGAGGTACCTGCATATTTTTTTTAACAAGCCCTCCACTTGATGTGTTGATTTTTGGCTAAAGTCATTGACATTCAGTCGTTGGTATACCCGCATGGTTTATTTTCTCAACTCGAGAGATATGAAAACAGGTTTCGTTTAAAAGGAGAACAATAAACAAGCTCGTTCCACTAGTCTGGTTTATATATACATATACCTAATTTTTCAAAGGTACTAATGCCAAATTAAAGGCAACATAATCTCACCGAAAAAGCAGCTTGGTGTGCAGGTTTCATAACCGACTTGTATGTAGAGTAGCTAAACTGTGTATAGGTATGTTAATCGTCATCGCTTCTCATTCACAATTAAGTCCGTCGCACAGTGGAATTTTTCAAACAATGTCTAACTTCTAACTTGAATCAAACTATGGTCCTGGTCCCTACAAAATATTATGTAAGCAGGTATCACGTGCTTAGTTTATAAAGAATTTCTGGAATCTATGAATTGGAATTAGAGAAGAAACCAGCCTTGTCGTATGTGTCTGTATATATTGCGCCGTACTCATAACAAATTCAAGTCTCGACTTTAAATTTTCGGAACCTCACACTTACGAAACTTGTAGTCGTAGAAACTTAAAAGGCTCACATTTACTGCGGAGGAGGTTAACTATATATATTTCCAAATTGTCAACAACGGCGCTTTAGACGGCAACTTGCACTTTTGATAGTTTTTGAAAGGCGAAGGACTTACTTTAAAGGTTAAAAAAATGCGAATATTTTTACTTTACTTTACTTTAATTTACTTTAATCTTTCTTAAATTATAATAATTCAATATGGCTCTCCTGAAAACACAAACTCAGCTACTCGTATGCATGCATCTTCAGCTTTGTAGATTTTGAACATTGAGCTCGGCAAATAGAAAGTAGGAAGAAGTTTTGATTTTGGCGCTTTATTTGGTTTGTTGCTAAATTCTTTACTTGCGATGACCCGACCGAATGTCGGCTGATGGCGTGACATCTAAAGTAGGATCCATCGCTTTACGTTGCAGAGGTGGGCTTGAAAAGTCATCGAGTTGGTGTATTTTTGTTGGGTCTATATGCTCCTATGTAGGATCTTAGCGGCCTACCAACTGAACTGTAGTATTTTCATCATTTGTCATAGTCGCTAGATATATAGCCAGCAAAAGTTGTTGTTTTTTTTTCTATCCACACTCTGTCGACTCAACTGCACTGATTATCACCCGAATATTTCTTTTCAAACTTTCAAACAAAGTACCTCGGTTTTTGTAAAAAAAAAAAACAAAAAAACCTGACTGACTGTAAAAAAAATTACAAATAAGACACTTTCAAGTATAACAAATTGACAATCGGAGACTACCTACATAATCTGACTAAAATATTCGCACCCTCCGACTGCCAATTAGTTAAACTTTAAAGTGACATGTTTTAGTCTCTTTAAATATTTTTTACAGTCAGTCGGGTATTTTGGTTTTTTAAAATAACTTTTTTATGACAGCTCACTCTTCAAAATCAAGCCTTAAAGTCCATTTGAAAGTATTTTCCTGTATAAAGACACTTGTATGGATATGTGACCATACAAAGGGCCTTGCCAATTAACATTTTTAGTTTAGATTCTAAATTTGTGAGCTTCCGTGAATTTTAAGTCAGTCTAAAATTTCTTATTAGTAAGTACGGCGCAAATTACAATTTTATCAAAAGACTAAAAAAATGTACAAAGTTAAATTTCAATTCAAAATTGTATGGAATGTGTAAAATGTCTGTAGATTTACAAAAAAGGATTTATTTATAAGAATAAAAAAAACGTTTCTTTTGTGAATGGTGTGTACCTATATAACTATTTATTTGTCAGAGTTTTATTAGTGTAGCTAGAGCATTTTATTAAAATCCTTAAAGCACTTCTATTTTGCAAATAGAGTGTTCGATATGCTTATGTATGGTAAAAATAATAATTTTTCAATTAAAATAAATGAAGTCATGACTTAATGCTATTGTGAATACATCAGAAAGTAATTTATTTCATAGTTCAGTGTATTCCCTATCTTGATATTAGTGTGACAATTTTTTTTATTTATATTTTTATATTTATTATTGTTTAGCCTTTGACACTCCGGCAAAGAATACCAATTTAATGACACCTCACTCTTCAAAATCGGTCAAGCCGTTTGGGCTACAGGGCGTCATTTTTAACCTTCACCTTCTGTATATTTTAGGGCACTCTATGCAATTTTGTACGGAAAGTTTCGCCATTGTGAGTTCGAAAAATATACGCTGGCGCCTGGACACTAAAAAAATATTATTTTTATCGCGGAATGTATAATCAAGCAGTTTCGTAAAACCAATAACCAAGTACGACATCCCTTCATGGAAGAAGTCGGGTATGCGAATTCTCATTTATTAAATTACTGCAGCAGACTCAATTCCCCTTTTTCTGTAAGACCACAATGTGCATTCATCGATATTACACAGAACAAATTGTAACATTGGTAAAATCAGTTTTTATTACTGAGCAATTTCGAATTAGGCATCCGCCACTTGTGCACATTTGACTGTTTCCCAATTTATTCAATTACGAGTTAGAACACATGCCTTTGTTGTACGCTAATTGCAGCCATAGACAACATCGTTAGTAAAGTATTTTTAGTAACAACATTCAAAAACATGTCTGTACAGTGCACAGCGCACAGGGCACACTGCAATGCAGGCAACATTCATTATGCAATTTTATTTATTAAAAACAATATGAACAAACGCACAAATTTCCATTCACTATACGTAACGAACCGAACATTAAATTGATTTGAATGCATTGTCACATAGTATCAGCCAAAAAGAGTAGACACTTGTGTGTTTTGTGTCTTGTGTGTACGCGCGTATATAGTATGTTGCAATTAGTGTGCCAGCCAGGACTTGAAACACCCCCTAACCAAACGAGACCATTGTGCCTGTGCGCTGCGCCGAGTTTGCGTTGAAATTAGAAACTGTTGTTTTTTCGTTTTTTTTTTAGATTTTGCTTTTGTTTTCCTTTAAGTGGCCCACTTCCATTGCAACAAAATATCGTTAGAAACAACAAACGAGTGTGCGATAACAAATTAGCGGATTCACTTCCTGGGCCGAGTGCGAATACAAAAGAGTGTACCTACTACATAAATAGCGCCGCATGCAGTCAACCCAATTGCATTGGTTTTTTTTTTTTAGGTATGCGGCCATTCATGCAGCACACTTTCAATTTGAAATTGAGTATACGAAAGGGAAGCAAACGTTTTCGGATTTGCTTGCAAATAGCAATAGGAAAAAACAAGTCCACAAGTGAGTGCAGGCAAATCAAGAAACTAATCCCAGTCTGGCTACCGTAGAACAGAAAACCGCACTTATACCGGCTGCCGGTGTACATATTATGTCGCCTTCAATTAGCGTTAAAGTGTCGAACAATTGGTGCAACCAGTGGTGGCACTAAATAATTCTTTGTTAAGTATGTGAGTACCTTTGGTCGGTTCTTTTATTTGTCATGACACAGAAAGTGAAAGAAACTGTGTGGGCTCATATTCCCTGAGACTCACATTCGCATACCATGTGTGCTTAGCTATTGACGATATCGTGGCTTTGTGCATTGAAGGGAAGGCGAGGAAAAGTGTTCCACCAGAGTGACACTATCCACAGAGGCATTCCCGTAGAGCGAATTTTTCAAGAGTTAAGGGAGTGCGAATGCTGAAGTATTGCATTGGGGGATAGACATTTTCGTTGCGGCTTCTTTGGGTGAACATAATTATCCAAAGTATGTAGGTAGAAAGTAGTGAGAAATGGATGGGTTTTGCTAAATAGTCTTACTTAAGCTAAACTACAGGCACCTAAATGTTCACTCATCTTACTTGTAATCCCCTGTGATGGGGGTGAACTGCGCGTTAGTGGCGACTCTGATAAACCAAGCTCCCAAAACGAGAAATATCTATTGAGACAACTTCAAAAGCCCTTCATTTGGGTATGGGTATGGGTACCATATTAAATTTCGCCAATAAACCGCAGTCTACTATACGCAGCTCTTCGGTCTATTCAATTTCGACTGACGCGATGTACGCTCCCATTTGTCTTTACTAGAGAACAATCAATCCGACTTAGTATGCGACTTAGTACATCCATTGGCAGTGTCTATCAGCCACCCCATTGGTACCCCCTCACACTCAATGCATGTAAGGTCAGAATTAGTTAAACACAATAATTAACAAGCATATCCTTTCGTTGCCTTGAGCAGAAAAATCCCTGATACTGACAAAACAATTTGCCAAGGATTACATACGTTAAACACTCTGATCGTCAGTTTCATCTAACGAGCGTGTATATTTCAAATCCCTTTTGGTAATTGATTCGCATAATCTCGTATCATGACAGCATACCATCAGAACAACAGCACACCATTAACTCGCAAGTACTTCACATACATAAATCCCATCGAAGGGAACAATAAAACCATCTGCAAAACTTCCCACACCCGTTCCAGGCGTTCCAGGCGTTCATGGCTCATTTGGCCGCCCACTGTAACAGGAAATAAATTACTATTAATAAAATTTGTCACCGAATTGCCTGTCCGTTTTTGGGAAGCAAGACAATTGGGAAGCAGTCGGTTTATGATTTCCAAAACAAACACAATCCGTACGAACAATCAACAGTAATCATTCGCACTCGAATACAATCGACATAATCCTTAGAAATCGTCCCGGCAAAGAGCAGAGACCAAGGCTTGCTTCGGCTGGGTTGCTCAAGGCGACTTGTAAAAATGTATGCCCTACCTACACACAAAGGAATATATATTTTTTGTTCGCACACGGACTAAAACACACATCACAATCGATACACACGCACAGTCATCCATAAAGATATTTTCGAGAAAATTACCAAATAAATATCCGCAATTGAAACGATTCAGCACGTTCGACAGGGCTTAACTGTGGTCGTCCTCATCTTGCCGGGGGCGGGGGGGAAGTGCTGTCTGCTACTGCTGTTGGTAAGCACTTTATTTTATGGTCATGTGCGTTAAATGTGTGTATTTTGTGTACGAGTTTGGGTGGAAGTTTACGATAGCCTACGTGTGCAACTGCGTAACCCTTTTCGGTTATGATTTTATATCCTGTGTATACGATAAACTTTGATGGACTAGAGCTGCTAATCACACCGATGGATGGTAACGGAGTAAAACGATTTGGTTTACTCCATTTACATTTTTTCGGTAGCGATAAATGGTTGGTATCCTTTTGATAAAACATGGATGTGGTTTATCGAGTTCGAAAGAGGAAATTGGTGCATCATTATTCTACTGCGGATTTTTCTGATCATCTTTGAAATACATCTTGGGTCGAAATACCATACCAATCCCCTAAGGATAATGAACCGTCCCATGGCATGTGGTCCATCTGATAAAAATGAATCATCAGAGCTGAATTTATGATCACGCATTCAAGAGAAACAGTTTTCTGCTTCGCCTTAAAAGGCACACGGAATGTGTCTTCTTTATTTGTGGACCTCTGCAGGTAGTCAACGTCACGCCATATATGGCAAATCCTCAAACTGATGTTCGTCGTGGATCGTGGTATTAGTCATTTCTAATTTTAGAAATGAGAAGGAGCACAACGAAATTCTTCGCATATCTGAGGACAACCCCAGGAAATGACTCATGCAAGTCGTGGTCGTGGTCGTTGTACGTTGTCCCATGCGCGCAGTCTCTCCTTTTGATGGCTCTAATTAATGGCGACGCGACGTTCGTCAATCCTATCACCATTAATGGGAAGTGAAAGAGTTACGGCTAGACGTATTCCTGTTGTTGGCATGACCCTTTGCCTTTTCGGAGTAATGTTTGTTATCATCTTCGCATTAGAAGAAGCCATTACTTTAATTGTGTTTAGGGAAATGGTAGTTCTTCTCGGATGTAATGCTTGTTTGTAGATTTCAGATTTACAGGACGCAAGCCGATTTAATTTCGAGAAGGAAGTATTGAAGATAATATTATTGTAGGTCTCTTTGTTGGAATCGTTCTCAAAGACCTTTTGATCTGAATGCATTTTCTTACCTCCAATTTTGAGAAGGTTTAAGTATTCTCAGTTTCAGATAGCATCGCTGGTGCTTATGGTTATTTGTCGTGAGTATTTCTCTTGTAACTTGCACTAGTGAAGGGATTCCCCATATGAAGGTAGTCCTCACCTTCGTTTAGATAAGAGTGAGAACGATCTTTCAGGGCAACAAAATAAATTTAAGGTACCTACCTACTTACCGCGGCTTGGATGCGTTCTTACTTAAGTCGGTGTTGGTTTCTATAAACTTCTTTAAAAAGGTTTTTTCAAAAACATAAAATAAACACCACTACCTCAAAAGCCTAAGAAGTTTACAAATTTGGACTACCGCATAAAAAAATAAAAAAAAATATGCCGAAAGGATTCTTGCTTTATTTCGTCAGATAAAGTCGATCCCTGAATTCGAAAAAAGGACTTCGAAGGTATCCATCTACCGTTTATTGGGTGTGCTTGAAAATCGTGTCTCACAATGGGACTTTGAAATTTTTATTTCTGACTTTTATTTTTTATAGGTCACAATAGATTTTTGTCTTGGGAAAATCTAACCACTTGGACTGTTAAAATAATTATGAGTGCTTTACCTTGCCTTACTGAGGAAAATGTTCACAGACCCAACGTAATGATTTTAAAACCGCATCGAATGTTACAGAAATGTGGTGACATATTCAGCTGTATTGTATCGAGAATGTTGGTATTCGGTTTTGTAGGAGATAAAGACGTTGACTATACGCACTGTCAAACTGTCAATTTTTGCTGACAGCAAGTATATGCCTATCCTACATGAATAAATAGTTGCAGTTGCACGATACGATTTAATACATTAACAATGAACATGAATACATTTAAAACGACTTGATACAATAAGTAAATAAATAAACGAATAGAAGAGTACGAGTCTTGATATAACTATAGATATAATTGAGTGGAATTTTCGACCATAGTTTTAAGCTCTGTTTTGAGAATCCTAAAGTGGCACTTGAATCGTAGATGAAGCAATGTACTTTTAATATCCAGGAAAATTCCCAGTAAGCAAATTAGAGAACAAAGCGCCTTTTCAACTTTCCAGTTAAACACGTTGTGGGCCGGAACAAACAAATGTGTTTCGCCATTGTGACTTCGTAAAATTGAACTTGAATACTAAAAATTGGTTACTAGAACCCCGCCATATCTTCCCAGGCTGTCAAGTGGAAGCCATCACTTCCATCGAAAGAGTTGAGTGTCTAGATATAGGCAGTTTGAAATATGTTATAGTAAAAATTCATAAAAAAAAAAATCAATATTACTCAACAAAGTCGTCACCTCACTAAAATCTGTTCATTTGAAATGTGATTCAATTTGTCAAACGCATTTACTTCCTTTATTCGAAATGATGGAGCACCTTTTTATATTTTTATCTAAATTACGAGCTACGTAAAAAAAAAAATATATAAACCAACATTTTCCTCGTCCTAACCCCTTTGTACAACAACAAATTTGATTATCCCTATCCGCTTCTGTACATCGTCAATAATTCCGTTGCCTCACGTGTTTATTTGTTCAAATAGAGCACTATAGTGCCACTGCTACCGTCGACCGTCGTTGCTCTTTTCAACGGTATTGTTGGTTCATTTTGTTCACTTAACTCGGGATATACTTGAGTGTCGAAAAATAAATAAGAACATCAAATAAACTTCCGTCCACAAGCTACAATCTCTTTTGCGAACATTTATTGTTTGATGGTTTTTTTTTCTCGTTTTTCTGAGCGCAAAGGATAACAAGGATAAAGAAACAAACTACATCAGAGTACACTGCGAGAGCTTACCATCGGATGCAGCGCAATATCGGAAACTGGGGATAGTCAATTTTTCAGTATAAATCGATTCACTGTGGAAAGGAGAGGAAACGAGCACACATCCTGTACATCCGATTGTGTATGTATTTTAACCGTGGTTCAGTTTTTGTTATCCCGTCGGTGATTTCTTCGATTTCCTTTTATATCGGTTTCTGTTGCCGCCAAACTATTTTCTATTCCTATACATATACACATATTGCTAGAGGATAAAGCGAAAAAAAAGACATCGGAAAGAATCGACGTTTCCCTTCTCACAATGGACGATGGTAAAAAATATAATTTCACTTGTGCATCCGTCTAATGTCTCTCTGAACCAATCCCAAAGGTTGTAATCTTTGAAATGGTGAATTGGGGAGAAAAACCAAACGATTTTTAGTCATCAATCTTCAATCTTGAACCGATTTGGGAAAAGCATTGTCATTGAATTCGCTTGGCTCGAGTTGGATGTTCTTAAATTTGTTTTGATTTGTCCTTTAGGGCGACTGACTTCTACAGTTTTGATCATGATTTCGAGGAGCACCTATGTACTTTGTTCATCTGTCTGAATCAAACGTAAATTTAAATGACTGCTTTTGAAATTTCTGATTGAAGGATGGATATTGTTTTTGTTTTTGCGCATCAACTACGTTTATCTGTCCTATGCTAAACAACTTCTGCCACTCTTCTGCCTCCCAGACGAAATCAAGTCGAATGGATGATGAAGCTGTAGACATATAATGCCAAGCGACAACAACAATCGAATGATATTTTTCCAGCCGCCCTTCTAAAAGGATTACCTTAATTCCATCGATCCCGATCTGTTCTTTAAGCTTTCCAATTTTTTTTTTTTTTTTTTGTCATTTAAAATATCTACCATTCCCACAGAAAAAAAGCTTCATCGCAGCATGCTACGTGGAGACCAGAATGGGAAGCAAAAAAATTAGAACAAGTCTTATCCACCGCAAAGAATTGTACTCACATGAATCCAAAGCGATATCAGATTTAACGCTGACCACTTCTCCCATCATTCGCCATATCCCTGCAGCCTCATAGTATAGCCCAAATTGATGTGGCACTTTGTCAAATTCTTAGTGAGAGCACCGAAAAGGAGCTATCCTGGACTGTGTATACCTTTTTTTTTCTCCGTCTCCTACTTCTCAATGGTTGGTGGCTTATCTCGGTGTTTTATGGTACGCTTAGTTCCATTATGCCATAAGCCACCCATGAAGGCAGTGGAATGCTATTTCATATAAAACTATAGAACTTGGATCTGGAACAAATGTGTGTTTTTTCCTACTCCCTCTCTTTCTCTCATGTAGAACAACCTTTTTTTTTTGCTGTGTCGTCTGCAATGTATATGTTTCAAAGTTGAAAATCGATGGCAGGGAAGAAAAAAAAAAACTTCAGCCAGGATAAATGTAATTCAAACTGTGAACAAAGAGCATGTTGTTCCTATGCGAAATAAGGAGACGTGTTATGTCAGGTCCTTGAAGGGACTTCGAGTCCTTTAAGAAAGTAGCCGAGAGAGAAGCGAACCTAAATAATAGTTAAAATTAATGACTGGACTTCCGTTATCCTAGGGAAGAAGAAGCATTTCTATTCTCCCTTCACTTGATGCCTTTACGGTTTGTTAAGCCGTCGTATACACTTTGGCATTGATAGAGAAACAGAAGTTCACCTCACTGTACGAGACTAATAGTTGAAAGCACTTTAAACTGACAAAAAGGACTCGACTGGAAATGAAAATCCTCGGCATCAAGTTGAGAGGGTAAGATAATTGTGATACCCATTTAAACAGTACATGGTCGTTTAAGGGACTTTTGTGTGCTCTCGCTCTGTGTTGTTGCAGGACTATTGGAGCTTGGAGAATACATCGTTCTTTGTTGAAGTGTGATGACCCACATTTTTTTGTCCAATTTCTTGGTAGTGTGTTTTGGATTTGCCCCGAAAATTCCTTTTACAAAATTTGTAAATGAATGAGCGGAGGGTACGAGGATTAAGAGGAAAATTTGTGTTACTTGCTGAACATGACACGAAATGGAGATTTGGGGATTAAAATTCGGGCAACGATATGCAGAAGGGTTTGTTGGCATTAACTCGAGGATCAGTCGAGACATGTATACGAGTACACCTTCATTAGGTAAGAGGCTTTTGTAGCGTCTTTCAAACGGAGGAATGAATGGCATTCGTAATCGCTCCGCTTTTTTTTCGGATTGGGTGTTTTGCTGGACTCGAATGGTTCGAAAAGGGGTTTTGACCATTTTTGGGGAGACGTGGTATATTCCATTATTTTATCACCTGTTGCTCGAAGAATATTATGATAGATCTGGGGATAAGTATCTCATATTACATACATTGGATTAAATAAGCTTCGATAATTAGTTTTGAGACAAAAACTTTACTTCTGACCAGATGAGCTAAAAATTATATTTCAGTGGATGGTGGATTTGGAGAGACAGTGGAATCAGACTAGCGTGTCAGATCCCATTTCATCACAGAGGATGGTAATCTTAGTACGGAAGGTCCTGAATCTAGAAAAAACTGTCGGACCATAATTTTGATACATTAAAAATGCAGTATTTTTATAACAAAAGTAGCCTTAAACCAGCACAGTTTTATTTCACACATTTTAAGAAAAGAAATTTGGAAATCGGTGCGGTAGTTCGAAAGATGTTTGCGGACATACAATATTGTCATTCAGTTTTATAGCGTTCGCTTAGCTCGTTCATACGTATTAGCATGAGTCAGCTTTTTATACAGAGAAAAGCTTACACCTAATTTGCAACACATCCCAAGGGATCCACGCATCTTAAAATAAACACCACCCGATAAACACTCCAAATTGAATCGTAATAGCCTACCAAATGACATGGCACTCTGTCACTCACCTACTTCCCATGAACCATATATTCACCCATATAAGAACCGTATGTAATTCCATCCGATTTCACAAAGCCTCTCAAAATAAAAGACCGAGAAAAAGAATCATAAGCCGCCCATTAACACATACCATACCTACTCCACTTACTGCCATCGTTATGGCAAAAAAAAAAAAAACCCTCTGCGAGTGGCCTAGGAATCAAATCAAATTTCGACAAATTTCTTTCGGGGGGCTTTGTTGCATATCGCTTCTTCGCTGTTCATGTGGACCCTCATCATTTTCTTACCTTCCTAAGCTGAGGCAGCCTTCTGCCAAACCTATAAATGAGTAGAACAAAGCCGATTTCATTATTTTTATCACTTTAATCCAAATTGGATGCGCTCAACTGTGCGTGTGGTTGTCGGGCAACGAGTTTGTGAACTCTGTCACTATACAGTACAGGGTATGCACCACCGCCACTGCTGGAAGATTGGCAAAGGCCCAATGAGAAGAAAATGGTTTTTAACTGAATTTTTTCCCCTAGAGATTATTGTGGTCAGGTGAAGCATACGGTGTACAAATTCGAAAGTGCGCAAGGGAGGCTTAAACAATCCACCGACTAATGGGAATATTGGAGAGTTCAAATTGGATGATAGTGGATTATATGTTGCCCTATTATTGTTCATACTTTGGAGTAATGTGGTAGTCGAAGATTTCTTTTACTCCTATCAAATATACAATATTTGGATAAAATTCAAATAAATTTGATTAATGTGTATAAATGACTCTTTTAGTCAATATTAGCTGACCCAGAGTTCCACTTCTCAAATTGAAAACAAAAGTTAAATTTCTGATGGAAAAAAGAACCATTAATATCGGCTAAGCTGCACAGCACGAAAGGTACAGAAAGAGAGAGAGAGAGAAACACACACAAAATTACCTCCGCTGAGAAAATCCAACGATCTAGCTTCATTCGAACATTTTTCCTTTTTTGAATTGTATAAAATTTATAGTTTAATGCTTATTGTTCAACTTCTGGATAATGTACAAAGATGAGATGAGAACTGAACTTTATATTAAAAGAAAACCTATTTCATTTGGATGAGTCATTCCAAAGCTAGGAGCTAGAAGGCATTCGAGAATTACAACTTTTCTTAGATATCAGCTTAGATCTCCGCTTCCAGACAGCGGATAATGGTGAAACACATCCTATAACTTAATCTCGACAATTTTCAACGCAACTGTGAAAACCCGAAACAATTTCGTGCAGTACTTTTTTAATCTATTCCGAACAAACACCTTACAGCCGGAAAAAAAGTTACAGTTTTATTTATTATAGTAAGGAAGGGAGGGAAGGGTCAACGTTTTGGACGTCAAATATTTTTTTCTAAATGTTAAAGACAATTTTGGAAGTAAATATTTGAATTGATGTACAATTCGTATTATTTTTTTTTAAGAAATAAATAAACTAAATGACTGTATAGAGCACGCAACACTTACACGCTACAAAAGCGTTAGTAAAACTTCCTCCATTGCCCGCCATTTTTTTTTAAATACATTTGCTTATCCCAATCTGCACATTATTTCTGAAATTAGTGCGTTGGACGACCCACAGTTGTTAGTCTCATGCAAACCGCTGAATTAAGATGCTTTCCTATGAGTTATGACGTTTGTACTTTTAGTTTTTTGTCATAACGAAAATACAGAGAGACTTCGCTTAAATTCATTTGGTTGTTTATAGTTTGGAATTTAGGAAGAACAAAGTTTCAACGTAAACATCACAAAAAAGGCCAACGTTTTGGACGTCAACAATTTTTTTCTAAATGTTAAAGACAAGTTTGGAAGTAAATATTTTTTGAAACAGCCAACGAAACATATTATTTTGCGTTACATACGATTTTCAAAATCAATACACCCTACACCATAGCGAATTCCGAAAATAGGCATATTGGCTCGGCATGAAGTAATATGCTCAGCGCATATTTTGAATAGCTTAGATAATTTTTTTTTTTTTTGTTTGATGGAAAACTCCAACCCTCTAACAGATTGACGATTTTTTTTCGCCTTTTCACTGAGAGCACCTTCATTGTTCATGCGGTGTTTCTTTTTGTTCCCGTTTCTTTCACCATAATCCCATGAAATTGAGTTTGAACACGCATATCGTGATGCAAAACCCAATTTCTTTGCATAACGATCCAGGGATGGATTACAAAAAAAAAAAAAATATGCTGTATGGATTGAGTGAAGTGGGAGATTCGGGACCAAAAGGATGAGGCGGGATTTTTAGGTGTCTGCATGCAGATTGCATGTGAAAAGCCCATTAAAATTGACATAAAAGGAAAACACAACTGAAGCAATTCTCAAATTTCTTTGCACTTATTTTTTGAGGGGTTTTGGCGAAGAGAATTTTGCATAGGACTTTAGTGGGTAAGACAATCTGCAATAAATAGAATTTACAGAGGACTTTGGCGAAATAAGAAAGCGGAGCCAAAAGCATGCGAAACATTGTCAGGAAGACTCTGAGTAGTGAGCTTAGATTGCGCTTTTTCCTATGTTTGCAAAAAAACATTTGAAGGCTTCATCTGGTTCCATAACCACAATTATTATTGAAGTTCCGATTGTTTTACTGTATATGTTGGCATAAAACCTGACTGCGGCTATTCATTCACTGTTGATCATATCCGCGACACATTCGGCACACTGAAGACCTGACACGCTTCATTTTGTGAAAGGCTCGTTTGGCCTATCTTAGACCTGGGCCTGTTGCGTCCGCTCCTATTTCGCGATATAGTTTCTGTGTTCCCATCCTCTAAGAATAGAATTCATTGCGGATTGAGGATTGGTTCTGAGAGGTTTATGTCAGGGGTGTTCTCGTAAATCGTTTGGCCTGTTCATCGGCCTTTTTGTTGCCTTACAGCTACTCATGTCCTTAAAAACACCATAATTCGGTTACCTTGGTAGAGCTAATTGCTGGTAGAAAGTTTAAAGAGTCCAAGATTGAATTTCCAATATGTGAGTGCATATTAAAAAATATCGTCACCTAACTTATTGTTCTTATGAAAAACCTTACTTGTGGCAGTTCGGTGTCCCCGATTTGTATTTATCTACGTACACATAAAACAGACACAGAGCACCACTTAGCTGTATTTCAATTACAGCGATAGTACAGCGATTTCCCAAGGATTCTTCAAAAAACCCAAACTATGCGCACAAAATGTAAATCAAGTATGACACTATTAATTCATGGACTTTCCCTAAATCATATATGTACCTACTACCTACATTCACATTCAATGATTGCCCTCCAAAATGCCCACTTAGGCATACCTTCATTAAAGAAAGTTGCACTAATTACACACTTGTACTTGTACCTTTCCACTTTCGCGGAAAAAAATACCCTTCAGCGTGCTACTTCACCGCAGTGGTCCCGTAATTAGGCCATCTAGAGTCTGTTCGGTTAAAAGGTTCCCGCATCCACAGCCACACAGAGCTATCGTTGAACATCCTCATTCAAGCCCTCCACTTGTATACACTTTGAGCCGTTTATATGCCAACTGGTTGTAAGCGTACATAAGGGAATATACACTATTCTCGCCATCAGGTTCAAGGAGAACGACAATGAAGTGCAGCGAAAGGAAAACAAACAAAAAAAGAAAAAGAAAAAAACCTAATGGAGAACAAGTACAACAATAAAAGAATTGCCAGCATTTTTCTCTCCTGATTTTATGCCCACGGCAAGTTTTTCGCCTTTATTCACTTTCTTTTTCGTTTTCGTTTTCATTTTTTTTCTCGTTCGTTTTTCATTATAACATTTTCGGATGCTAATGCGATTTTATTTATGATGCACTTAAAAATTTCCTTGTAAGAATCCTTTACTGTACGAGCACACTGGCTGCGGTGATGCGAGATGTGTTTTCATTGTTGTTGTAGTCGCGTTTTCCTTTTTGGGTAAGAAGAAGTTGGGCAGGGTTTGCCTTCGCATTCGCATTGGCATCGAGCTCGTTGTCGCTCCCTGCTTGATCCTGGCTTGGCGCGCAATTGTGATGCAGCATTTTTCTTGTATTTTGCTGCCGAAGACGAAGAGCAGTTTGCGAAGGGGTTATAAAACCATTCGCGTGTCTGTTTGGTATTCTGTTTTATTTTCGAGGTTCTTGTTACTTTTTTTTAGCAGAATTGCATGTTGTTTATTTGGCGGTTGAAGGATGGTTCATGGTTGTGCCTTTGGAATGCATTGTGGATGTGCTGCGGTTGAGCGGAGGTGTGCTTGAGCGGAAAGAAGTGAGAAGGTAGAAAGGAGTCGAACCAGAACGTTCTGTTCTGATCATTGGGGAATACCTTTTTGGTTTGAATTTTGTGCCGTCACACAAAAAAGGGGGGAAGGCAAGGCATTCTCTCCATATTGTTTCTTCATGTAGAAATTTGCTTCTTTTTATTATTCGTCTCTTATTGTTTGCAACCACTTGTAATGGTGGACTGTGTTTGTCTTTTCTGTTTGGTGTTGTTGCCTTTTTATTAAAATGAATGCACAAAAATACAGCAGGACACAAAATTTATGCAAACAATATATCTACTTTTTAACCGGTATTAATTATTTTTTTTTTTTTTTTTACTTGCAGGTAATTTATTTGTTTAAGGACACGCTTTGCAGTGAGTAACTTGGAGGGCTATGTCAGATTTTCCTATGTATAGTAATTTACCTATGCGTACATTGGATTTGCAAAGGTTCAAAACTATTAACTGTATGACCTCTATGATACTGAATCTTAAATCAGTATCGGAAGTCTTTTTCTACTAAACGGCAGTGAGATCAATGACATTTTCTTAGCGCTCAATAGTTTTGAACTACGTGAAACTATCGAAGAAGAATCGGTGCCTTCCCCAAGGTATGTTTGTTTAGAAAACAACCAAATACCCAGTAGGAAGTATGCGAACTAAGAAAGAAAGGTTTAAATTTGACATTAGAACCAAAAGCAACGCCGAAATGAAATTTGTCTCAAATAGTTTTGTTTCCTTCACGATGAAGTGGCTTCGTGCGATTAGCAAAGATTTGATCCACAGAAGTCTGGTGAATGTCTTGCGAAAATAGTGGTTTGGTTTATTGCTCTACTTCAGATATGGGCAAATATACACGGGTGCACGTATGACGTAGAATATCTCCGCTTGAAACTGGAAATATTAAATTCGTTCGTGTCAAAGTTCAAAATGTTCTTAACTAAAATTCACCAACAGTATTCCTTCGACGTTTTTGTTGTGTATTAAAAACTTGGCTCCCAAGCTGCACCTAAAAATATATTTCCAAATGTCTGTCACGGTTGCCAACTTTAAACATAACTTTGGACAAATATACCGAAAGAGTGGAACTGAGAGTGGTAGAAAAATTTAACTTTCCAACCGACATTTTACACACATTCGATCTAAAAACAATTTTGCTATGAAAAACATATATTGCAAACTAATTCGTATTTTAGTCGCATTAAAAAGTAGATACTTGCTAAAAATTATTTCAAAAATATTTTACAAAATACGCTACGTTACGCTACATTTTAGTTTTTGTTGAATTAAACATTTTTTGAAGTGATTAATTCTTGGGCACCTTTGAGATGGGAAGAATAAAAAATTTTAAATGGAAGGGGCATAATGAAATACTGACACTAAGCAGTCATCCTACATCGCGGTATTTCTACCCTTTTGTAGAAATTTTTATGCCCGAAAAACCATCCGCGCAAAACAGAAATAGCGCATCAAAATTTAGGAAATATCAAGAATCTGATGTAAAAAAACTTCGAATTACATTGCTACACACAAAATGTACATAACAAAAAGGATTTTACTTTTAGTAAAAAGTTTCCAGTACCAAAAGTTATCATTATGATGTTAAAAACTGCAATTTTAATACTGAAGGTTAATTAAATGTGAATTTCATTCCTAATGATACAAATTTTACTTGGAAAAGAAATATTTTTTCACTAATAAATCGAGGGAATTCGATTTCGGTAAAAAGGGTAAAATGTCCACGCTCCGTGGGAAAAATAAAGGGACAGTGCTAAAAGCACTGACTGAAAGTAGGTGTATTTTGCAAAATGGTTAGTAAAAGAAATTAAATTTAAATAAAAATCTACCATTAATTGAATTTTTAAATAGGGAATTTGATTTAACGAAGACCAATGATCGCAATCTTAGCACAACGAGATATAAAACTACAGTTGATGCAGTCTTTGCAAGATATTTAAACAGATTCGAATCAAAATTGTTTGTTTCCTATTTTAGTTACTATAAACCCAGGAAAGGCTGGGTATGTATTCAGTGCAACAGCAGAAATATATCCTACCCCTATTCATAGAGGACACTCTAAACAATAATGATAATGAAATCTTCTTCAAAATACCAACATATTTGACTTGGTTCGATTGTGGCAGAAGGGCTCTGCTAAGTCAATACCTTCATAAGTTCTCCAATTCTTCATAAACATTCCAACGCAGTCGCTTCAGATTGCAAGTGATATTCTTTCGCGTGTTTAGTTCTGTTCTTCAGGACTCCATTATGAGGAAAACCACCTTAAAATCCACGCGTTCAACGAAAATTGAAATATTTCCCAACCATAAGCACGCGATGCACCCAAAGGCTGTAAGTCACATCATAAAAAGCTTACAAATTGTTCACAAACTGTCATTTTACTGTTGCCCATACCACGCGCTCGCAAAGAAGGCACACCTCCCTCATTAATAAAGCAGCACCGTTTGACGTGTATCCTTAAACTGCCACCCCCATCAGGTTAGTCTCTGTAAATTGACACCTATCTCAAAAGGTTAAATTTCCCTCAAATACCCAAGACGTCAACTCCAAGAGATACATTTCAATACATTGCGACTACGTCAATTAAAATTAATGATAGTTCCTGGCAAAATTTGAATACATCGGGTTTCATCATTATTCTGACGTTTTCGAGTCTCAGCCTGTCAGTACATTCCATCCATCTATCCGATACCCTTCTGAGGATGCAAATTGAATTACGTACCTTAATTATTTCCATTGGTATTCAGTTGGCAAAATTTACGTTTAAGGCACCTATTTCTTACATTACGTAAATTTAGCAAAACATTTTTGTTTTCTCTTGTGCTATCCGTATTGCTGTATGTCAGAGGGAGAAGCAAAAAATTCAGTTCACGCGCAATTCCCTTGTTGTTTGAGAGTAGTTTTATGGGAATATCTACACTCGTAGAGTTTTCCATTTGGCGCGGAAGGTGAGTTTTTGTTGGCAACGAAGGAGCAAATTCACAAAACCATAACTTTAAAAGTGTACCATAAAATTTGGGTCGTAAATTTTATTGTTTACAACCGTACGACTGCGATCTAGCGAGACTCGTCGAGTTATACGTGTAAAAAGCTTACATTTCCACACTACTCCTTTTTGGATGTTCCCCGCTATTGCTGTTTTGTTGGGGTTGGGGTTTCTGCAATTGTTATGCATCATCTCTCTGGAGTGTATTGTTGTGGTCCTCGGATGAGGGTTGTGGTTTGGTCTGGCAATTGCATTTGGTAATTTCAATTTGCCATGGTATTCCCCTAGGAGTTGTTTATTCGAGGGAATTGGCTTTAAAGTTTTTCGAATGTGGGCACGACCGAGGAAGAAGTGTTCTACGTCGGGAAAATATGGATTAAACTGGTTGAATTGAAATGCGTCACAAACGTTTGACAGAATCGCAGAATGCTCTGGGTGGCTTCATTCCTTCATCCGCATTTAAGCCCTTCTATTCCATATTCCTAGAGAATAGAAATTATGTGTCTCTTGTTCCATACGGAAATCAGGATATTTCCATTTCAGTTGGTATTTACATTCTCATGCCCACAATGCAAGTGCAAGTGACGGGTGTGGGGCACGAACAAAAAGGACATTTATTTTTCTCCGCTCTTTATGATGATTAAAGATTTTAAAATCTGTTTATGACGGGGAACTCGCAGCATGTACTGCACATTGCACGCACAGCCTGCTAGCGGGCAACTTTTGTGCGCCGTCAACTGCAACAAAACAGTGAAGATTAATCAAATGTCATTTAGTATTGCATATTTGCTGGCGTTGTGAATAAATCGGTTGAACGAATTGCCGCACAGTGGGGTTGTGAGAGTAATAAACGTTAGGTGCATGCATATTTTATTTTTTTTGTTAGCTGCTGCATGTTGTAACAACATGTGAAATATGAATAAAAACTGTTGGTATGCGCGTAGGTGCGGAATATAAATGCTGTTTTTGACAGGATTAATCGTATGACACTAGCATGGGGTGAAAATGATTTAAATAAATTGACTATTCAGGGATTCTGAGGATCTGCTAGGAAAAGCTAACAAAATTTGCTGTCATTATTTGCATTGCGCAAAGTGAGAAAAGTGTCATTCACTAAACATTTTCTGGGAATTGTAAAAGCTTTACAACAATTTGGCGATGGACATTTTTGAGTGGTCGGTTTAAAGGATTCCGTATGTGTTTAAACTTGGAGATAAATACAGTAGTACCGCGAAAATAAAAATTATTCCAAATAATATCGTTTCGTGCTTAAGGAGGTCTGAAGTGTTGCAACTTTTTATTATTGCAGCATAAGCTGCGCTAGGCAATTCGCTTATCTATTAGGCACCAAAAATAAAGCAATCAGAACGTCACAGCCCAAAAAGGAAAAATAAATAAAGGAGAGCTGTAATGTTCAAATTCACAATTGTTCAATGTCGCTCAACTCTTGAGACTCTCTGATAAACTGCGATGGAATCGAATTTGCTTTTCATATAAATTTAATTTATACTCAACCACTTAGACTGAAAATCTTTTTTGGACTTCGACCTCTGATGTTATGGAAGTCTTGAACATGACTTCTACTGCTTTTGACATATATTTATGAATCCCCCATATTTCTAAAAGAGTTTTAAAACGTAAAGTTGGTACTGCAAGCTCTCGAACTTTCGCCACTTTTCGACCATACAATATCCACACCACAGAAACCCTGCTCACTCAACCCCCATCCTATACCACTTAACCACTCATGGGCAACTACAGAGATAAATGCTAAAATATTGAAGCTCCCTGCGTTGTGAATCGCCTTACAAGGGTACTTACCCTTGCGCCCTTGAAATAATTACAGAAAGGAAAACGCAACCTACCGAATGAAGCAGAACGATGGTATAACAAATGCAGAGGTTGCTGCAATTTTCACTTGAATAATTTGACACTCTCTCGTATAACTCGTCTTACCCGTTCGATAAGGTGCTACAATTTGTTTGAATAATTTATTGGCACCGCATGTACTTGTACCTTGTGCATGTAGTACAACCGCATTCAAATTACAAACAAAGCGTTCACTTGAAAGCAACCTATGTTCATTTGATTCCAAGGTATGTTTTGACTTTGCGCCGTGAAACCTTGTCCGAAACGTCAATATTTCTACAGCGCGCACTTACAACACTCTTATCATATCCCAATGAACACGCCTCTATTAATACAACCACCCATGATACTACCATAACACTTATTGGCAATCAATAATAATTCTCTGCGATAATTCGCAATGGCATTTAGTCGAGACAAGGATCTCGAACAACATGTATAGCTAACTGACCCTACACAAATAGTACAGACAGGTTCTCTCCTCCCCATTGTGTCTGCCTGGATTTACCCCCAGGTGGGCCATAAACAAAACGTAAAAATGAATTTTCGGTCCCAATCCCAATATCCTTACACCACACAATAACTCATAGAGTGGCTGAGAGGAAAATGATTTAGTGGCCTGGAATTGGAAGAAGTAGTTGCAGCAACAGCGACAACATCTGGACAAGCACAGCGATCACCATCGTGTGTAATATAAAATTGCCCACCTGGGCTACATGCGCCAGCAACTTTATGATTTCAATCTGAAAATTTATGCGAATTAATTCTCTTTGTTGTTTATTGGCGCTAGGGACAGAAAATTTGAATTCGAACCATAAATGAGCTCTGACCCATATTAAGTGGGCACTGCCAAACCATTGCCCAGTGGCTGGCTGATTCACTTTTGTGTTTTTCTTGTGGCACATACTTGTACCCAATGCGCGTATCCGCTTATGGTGGTGCGTGCCTGTGGGGGTAGCTTTAAAGGAAGTTAAAAGCCTAAGCCGACACGTCCGTGCACTGTGTGCGCATGTTGATTAATTGTGGTAGTAATTGAGTTGTAATAAGAACAAATTACGATTTCATAAATCACAGTCAATTAATATTGTTGTCAGTGCACACGCCATGGGAGGCAGAAAATATCGACCACACAGGCGTTAGACCTCAGACATTGCTGGGCGGGGTGGATGGGTGTGCCACTATGTCTGTGGATCGTTGGGTTCATTGTTATTTAGGAGTAAGTTTGGAAACTACCACAGTCGTTCCAGTAATGGATAACTAATCGGTTTCATCTATTCATTTCCCCCACAAATATGGGGATTATTGACAATGGTAATTGGACATTTTGTAAGGTGTGGGGTAGTTACAAAAGTTAGCCAAGCTTACTGCAGTTATGCACACACGTTTCATAATTCAAAATTCAAATATTTAAGACATACGCCAAATAAACCAGTTTGTCAGTTAAATCTCAAATGCTTGCAGACTTATAGGCTGGTGGCCCGAGATAGTTTTATTGGGCAATTGTCTGTGTACTTTTATTTGCTTTCAGAGATAGTTTGGTAAAAACCAAGTTCTAAATTCGAATTAGAAAGGAGACGCCACCTACAGATTAATCAGATTTCAGATGAATAACTACTTCGCGCTTTAAAATGTTATACTGGAATTTTGTAGTCGGGATTTCATTTGGAACCACGTTTATCCAAAATGGAGTTGGTACCCTATTGTGCATTCCATTCGCCATCAAAGAGACGAACAAGAACTATGATTCCAAACTGTCGCAATAATTCGACAGTAGGAACATATACTATTTAGGTTCTACAGAAGACATAGACAAACCTGTATAGAACAGTTGTGGATATATTTCCACTCCCTTTCCCCATCGAATTTTGATGTAAATTGTCGTTTTGTAACATATGGCCTTTAAAAGCAAGCGTAACACTTGTTAAGAACTGGTAAAGGTAAGACCAATTCAAATAAAGATCTGATCCCAAAAATTAACTCCTCCACAAAATGCCAAGCCTTGTCCAGACTTTGCATTGCAAATTAAATGCAAATACCTACCTGCCAAGTGAAACTATACAAAACAATTCAGTAGCTCAGTATAAACGCGAAAAGCTAAAAAACATATCTGGCCAATAAAAATCAACAGCACAACCAGATAAAGAGCAAACATTCCTCCTGGCAGACATAACCAAAAAAAAAAAAAAAATAGCATCTGCTCTAAGGTGAAATTCCGAATTTCCATGCACAAACAGTATATCCCAGTAACAAAACGGAAAAGGAAAACTGAAAAAGATTTATTCACAACGGTGGAAAAATTGCATAAAGAAAACAGCAAATAGGTTTAGCTAAAACAATATCCAAGGATTACACAAAAGGCGCTGTGTCCTGTACACAAACAAAAAAAAAAAAAAAAACAATTGCGATGGCAAAAAAACCATCGTTACCCCATTTGGTCTATCGCTGAGGAGGCATATCCTTTACACTTTTACCTTCTGTTGTCAGCAATGTGTGCGTGTGTGTCTGACATAAGCGTTTATTTGTCAGTGCGTTTGACGTCGGGAAATAAAGCTGTTCACGCCCGCCATGCGCCTGATGGAGCGTTTCAAAGTCTGCTGTAGTCATTATAATTCATCACCGACACAGACGAGCAATTTACAAAAGTTGTTTCCGTTTTTGTTTTCTTTTTGCCAAATACAGCATGCAAGTAGAAACAAAAAAGAAAATTCACAATAGAAAAGCCATGGGATCAATTTTTATAACAGGCTCGCTCTCAATTCAATTTGAGAGGATAATAGGATAACGAAAATTAAATTGATTGAAATAAAAAAATGCATTTGCAATTCGAATATTGTAAAAACTAACAGTTTTAGTTTATTTATTGAAACAAATAAATAATTGGTTAGCTTGCAACACGTCCTGATTTAATGTGTTTTGTTTGTATGCTCACACTTGCGGCATGTGTGCAAATAGTTTACCTAAAGAGAATAGAATTCAACCAAATGTGACCGAAAAAAATGCTATGGCAAACAATCACATAAATAATAATTAATTATTCATCGAGTAGCCACCTTACTATACTATGTTGGCATCCATTCCTCTAGGACGGTATTTATCTTTTAAAATATTTCAATGATTTGTTAAAGTCCTCAAACTCTATGAAGACGAACCTTGCGCGGTAAATATCTCAAATATTGGTAAGGAAAAAGTCCTAAGTTTGGATAGATTGATGGCTTCCGGCGTTCTGTATTAAAGACAAAATCTCTACGTTTTCAGCTCTAACAAATGCAAAGTGCGCCAGGAGAGCACATTTTAAACAGTGGTGGCTAAATTTTTATTTGCGCAATCCTATCAAACAGGCGAAGACAAGTCATTCAAAAATTCAGAGCGGCCCATCGCTGCTGCCACAACCAAAACTCGACATTCACTTTGCAGAGCATCGCACCTTTGAACGTAGTCGTGCTATCGCCTACCCTTCTGTCAATTTATTACATTTTCTCATTATCTCCGCCAGCCGAGAATGAATGGAATTCATCAGAAATTCCCCCCATCAATTCCAACAAAGTCCTTGCGCCCATCCCAATCTAATCAGAGATACTGTCCATCTACGACAGGCACAAACTTTACTACTCAATCATTGTGCACTGGGTTCCATTTTAAAAATGTATATTTATTATCAACCACCAGAACCCGCTTAGTCTAATATTTATTACAATTTTGGGTCACAGAATGTTTATAAGCCTTCCGGAGCCATCCCATCAGTGCTGCTAATCACATATTCAGCCCCAGAAAATGGTACCAGATGTGACACTGTTCCTTATTAATAGCCCCCTGTTCCCGGAACTATTAGAAGAGGGACATATTCATTATCCTTCCCTCTGTCAGCTTATCATTTTTTAGGCAATCCGACACACTTGCGTTGAGCACACATACATATATGTACAAAGTCTTCTCGCACATATGCCACACTTAACTGTGTGCTCCGCCCGAGCACTAATCCTATTCATTAAGCGTGTAAACAATGGCTGCTTTCCTGTCTCAAATGATACCGTTCCATCCCACAGTCATAAATGGATGCTTCCCCAATTAAATGGTCTATTATTCGAGCAATGGTATGGTAATAATATTTAAATTAGATAAAGTTACCCCGTTAAGTTAATGCACACAAATGCTGGGGGAAATTGCTTTAAAGACGAAGGAGCTGCTGTGTGTGACATATCCGTACTAACCTACATGCGAAAAATTAGAGCGATGAGATAGTCTAATTGGATCGTATTTTGAAAGCAATGCGCCGGTAAACGGAAGACAGTGACGAAGGAACTCTTTTCAACTTTTAATGAACACCCCTTATCATCGTCGGGGTATCATGTCTCGTACTTGTACATATAGTAAACACTATCGACGTGACACAGCAGCAAGTTTAAATATCCTTTGTGTCCTTAATTGGAGTTTTAATTGCAGTAACTCTGTCCTTATTATGACGGGGAAATATTATTTTTTGTGCAATTTTTTAAGAAAAAAATAATTACTCACTGCAGCAGGAAGAGTCGAGACAGAGAGAAGAAGACAGCGAGCGTGTTACAAACAACAAATTTATGTTCCGTTCCTTCCTTCGTTTCAGATAAATGGTGGTAGCTTAGCTGAACAAGCTGGTCTATTGCCAGGCGATGCTGTCATTAAAATTAACGACTTCGATGTCTTCAATCTGCGACACAAAGACGCTCAGGATCTGGTCGTCAGGTCTGGCAACAATTTCGTCGTCACAGTCCAGAGGTATACATACAATTAATAATTAATTGATGGTGTAAGTAATCCCCGTCATTGCACGCATATAATTATAGGGGAGGTCTGACATGGCGTCCAGCCGTTACCCCAACTGGTCAAGTGCCATCACCCAACCAACATTCACATCATATTCCAACAGTGACGAAAACTTCTCTATCTCACCAACCCCAAGAGGTTCATCATATTGGCAGTGGATACAATAACTCTGCTCGCCCCTTCAACTCGGTAAGGATGGAGTATTTCTTTTTCTTGTTTTACAAATGGGCCGCAATCATCGAGATTGAGAGAAGATATTATGAAGTTTTTTTTTTTTTTGTTTTCATTTTCCTGATGGTGGTGAGCTACCGGCATCATCATCATCATTACCGTTATTATTCTTTGATTGCACTCTGGCGGATCCTTGAGGCAAACAAGAATGAGAAAGAGATTTCTTTGCGGTGGAATAACGCACAACGATTTACGATTTCTTTTCTTTATATTTAGGTTAATGGAAACGATGGTCAAGTGAAGAGCATTGTCAATAAGCAGTACAATACCCCAGTTGGCATTTACAGTGATGAAACTATTGCGGAAACCCTTTCGGCTCAAGCTGAGGTTCTTGCTGGCGGTGTTCTTGGGTAGGTATACAACACGCAGAAATGTACACTAGAGGAAATGATAGATGCTCCGGTGGAAACAGAATCAGGATACGGGTGTAGAGATAATGCGAAGGAAGTTGTTGTATATTTTGAATGTTTTTTATTTGATGCGATTTTACTTCCCCAAGGATATTCATGGAGGAAGCGACAGAAGGATTGTGTCGTATCCGGTTTCTTGGGTTTTAGTTGGAGGTAACTTTAGAACAGCAAGGAGTTCTTGCATGAGGGCAGGTATTAGTTTCAATTTTCCTATGTATTGTTAGTGTTGCTTCTTGTGGCTGGAGCGGATTCACTACAGCCACCAATGAAATTAGTGGTTCATTCACTTAATACCGTGCATAGGAAAAAGGTAGTATCTGAATTTTTTTTTTTGTTTGGCGAGGACCAGAAGGAAATAAAAATGTTGCGTGTACGCCCTGTTTATCCAGTTCTTGAATGAAAAAATAAACATAAGCTGCTTGTAACTTCTTTAGAAATGCAATTTTACGACATCTTGAAGGTGCAGAATGATGGAGAAGTGCTTAATTCGTCCTTGAATTATGTCGCTTCAAATAAGATGAATCGAATTAGCCATTAATTTATTTCTTAACTCATTTTGAGGCATTCCATATTGAAACCTTGTAAAAATAGACATTTGCTTACCAAATATGGTAGGCACTTTATCCATTGAATAGTTGAAACCGCCGGGCTTGGATCCTGAACTGGGACTGCACTTATTCCAATTATTGGCATAATAATGGTAACGAATTGAAATATAATTAAAGTGTGTTTAATGCAGCTTATTCAATAGGATGTCTAGCTATTTTTAAAGCTATTTTGAAATACGCCTTAAAAATGGTGAAAAACTTGCAGTCGCAGTTCGCAAAACTAAAGCATTTTTTGGTCGTCGTGAAGCACCTTGTCGGACCGCAATACAGAAATTGGTGGAAAAATTCGAGCTGTTGAGACAAGTAAGTGATGTGAATAATAAAACCCGTGCACGTCGCTCAAGAACAACTGGGAATATTGCTGCTGTAGCCCAAAGTGTTTAAGAGAACCCAGGTTTGTCCATTCCTCGTCGTTCTTTGGAATTGGGCATTCCACAAACGTCATTACACCGTATTTTGCATAAAGACTTGGGTTTTAAGGCTTATAAAGTTCAGTTAACACAAGAACTCAACACAAGCAACTTAAGCATTGATCTTTTACGGAAAAAGTTTCCGGACCGTGTTATCTCTCGAAGAGGTGATCACAATTGGCCACCGAGATCTTGTGATCTTGCGACTTCTTCCTTTGGGGCCAGGTGAAAGATAAGGTCTACGCCAACAGCCCAGCGTCGATTCAAGACCTCAAAGATAAAATTCGTGAGGCTATCGAGGACATAGGGCAGCCACTTTGCGATTTGGTTATGGAAAATTTCTTGAAAAGGATATGGTCCTGTATGCGTGCTCGTGGTGGCCATTTGGCTGATGTTGTTTTTCATTATTAACGGCATACCTTCCTCTTTATTATGAAATAAACATCCGATCATTTATCTCAAAAAATTTTTCTTTGGATACAAAAATAACACCTCTTATTGGAAAACCCTTTACAATCAATGAAGGAACTCTTACTCTATTAGCATATATTTAGAATAGTATCACAATTGCTTTACTGCGAAACTAACCTGTTTACGTCGTGTACGTGTATCAGAGAGTCGTCACCCGTAACCTTTGTTACAGAAAACGAGAGCGAGAGTATTTGTTCTCCGCGTGCCATTTCAAAATACAGGGTTAGGATTCTATCTATTTACTCTCTAACCAAATATGCACTCGAACATTATTCTGTTTTAGTTTTGCTTGCATACGATGGTTTGATTTTCTTGTTGAATAATCGACCATGAGGTTTCTATAAAGCGATGGATTCAACCTTCATAAGTGTATAACAAAAGTAAGGTTAGGTTGAAGTAAATGCAAGCCACATGAATCTAGGTTTTGATTTTTCCCTACTCGCTGATGATCTTCTAATGAAGCCAAATTGACTTCGATTTGTTTATTAAGTTTTTTTTAGGAGAGAACCGGTTAAATGCAAAAAAAAGTGTGTCGTGTCAAAAGCAACTTTGTCAGATCGCGGCTAAAATTCAACTGTCATTTCCCAAATCAAATAGAAGTCCAATGAGGTGTTTGAGGTGTCAGGTCGGCATTCGGCGTCGGAACATCGAAATTCATTTGTCACACGTTCGGTGAGAATTGAGATATTCGTGATAGAAATGCAAGCGAAGCACTCTCGCCTTCCTATGGCAAAAAATACTGCATGAATGTAATGAGTGTAGTACTCATATTATATCAAGAGGAAAGGACAAAGACTTGTTCTTTACCCCGAAATAACTGATAATAATGGAAAGGCAGGCACGTTTAAAATGGTACTTGAAAGAAATAGAAGAGACAAAATTTTTTCTATCCTAATTTGCTTAATTGTGGCCGAGCCAGTTGCTAAAGTTGCTAAAAGGGGTAGAAACAGTTTCCTTTTTCTTATAACATCGTATTTCATTTGGAAAATGTGTGCCTTTCCATTTTAAGTAAAAATAGAAAATAAAAACTGTTATCCAATACCCCGAGTACGTTTTATTTATCTATTGTGTGTGTGTATGTTTTGAGAGGAGGTGGCGAATGTCGGTGCTGTAAGCAATGAGTGGAAAGAACGTTTAAATTTACTGAATTGTGTTAGTGTATTCTAAATTGCTCTTATGCTTGTTTGGAGTAGTTCACAAAAAAGGATAGTTGTTGTTGTGTATCCTCATGTTTTACTTATTGTATTCAAATTTACAAACTGTTCGATATTTTTTATTACTGTTGATTATGTTTTTGTGTTATAAGCAATGATTTTTGTAAGATAATCGGACATAATTGGAACAAAAAAACGACATAGCCCCTCGGTAAGCTATCCTCTATTCCTGATGTTTTCTTTAAAAAATCCCAGTTATAATTCAAAAGATGATACATTTTTCCACCAGTTAAATACAATAAGGATTCTTAAGTTACTACCCAAATACTTAGAGGCTCATAAAAAACCTACCTATAGCGGCTGCGAAAAAATCTATACTCGCTTGCATTTGTCTATTCACCTGGCAATCGAGTGTGCAAGGTTTTTCTGCAGCATCTACAGAATTTTGCTGTAAATTAATGTCATCCTCCCATTTTTTTTTTTTTTTTTTTTTTAATTCATTTTTTATTATCATTATTTATACTTAAATACTAGACAAAAACGATTAAATATAAATTAAAGCTAACATTTGTCTTAATTCTAGCTTACTGGCTCTTAGCGAGCACTCTAAACTTAACTTTATCCTTAAAATTATTGCCTTTCGGCCTTAAATCTATCAATATTTATTTTTGTTTGTTTTTTTATTTCCAAGAAACTTTCTAAAACTTGAATTCTTTTATTATTTTTTATTTTTTTTTTTACTTACAACTACTTAAAAACTACCTAAGCTACTTAATCTAATCAACCTATAATCAGGGTGGTGAGCAATCTCATCGATTGGTCACCATCCTGATCGCGTCCATGGGCGCCTGACAGCCGCCCACAAGGGTTCATCAGTGCCACCGAGACTCGAGCGAGGCTATAAGCTTTTAAACTATTCAGAAAAACAATGAGAAGGACATAGGCTACTTACTGTCGCGAAAACAAAACTTTGAGAAGATGAAAGAGGTAATAAAAGTTTGTAGGATAGAAATCGCGCAGTGACACTTCAAATACAAAAACAAAAAAAAGTATTTTAAACCGTATTATATTATCTTCTTTATCACATCACATCACACTATTATATAAAGAGGTAATGTTTGCTTGTAAGAGGCAATTTCCGGAACTAATGAACCGATTTAAAAAATTCTCTAATTCACTATTAGAAAGCTGATTTTCCATATTCAATTTTTATGAATTTTGGCACTACGTGAATGAAACATTGCGAAGCAGGTTACGTGATAAAAGCTCCGCCAATCCATCCACTCTATATTATTTCTGTAGTGTATATTTAGCTCTTGCAGTTCACATGCTCAACAGCAAATCTTAACAATTAAAATGCCTATACGTAGCGCATATTTGAGCTTGAGCTTATTGGATGTCTGGTGGAGTTATTTTCGTCTTGAGAGCATCTATCTGTATTCCTCAATCTTCGATCTGAAATGATAGGGTACAAGGCTTAACTAGTTCTTACGAAAATGAAGCTCATATTTTAATATCTCTTTTTTATTTCCACAGAATCAACTTCAAGAAGAACGAGAAACAATACTCAGGCGACAAGTCTGAGGTATTGAAATTCTTACACGAAGAAGAGTCCGGTGATCCCCATGAGCCAGGTAATCGAAATGAATTACTCGAACACTGTTATGAAATGGCAAAGATTTTATATGTGATAAACGACAATGTTAACCCTTTCACTGTTGACCAGTTGTTGGATTGAAAATCCTGCGCGAAGAAGAGACAGTCTTTTGTTGATACTAATTTGTATGCATGCACTGTAACGTTACAAAGAAGAAATATGTAGAAGGAGTTATGTATTTGGGTTTAAAGTGAATAATTTTCTGAGTTCAAGTTGGGACATTGCGTAATACTAGCCAATTGGCCAAATGCCGAGAATTTTATTTTTTAAAAACACAATGACAAGACCTTGAAAGAAGTGTGTTTAAAATAGTTCAGTCATCGTAAGGATCATCACCGATGAATCTATTGCTGCAAACGCTTGAACGGATGTGTTATAACTTTAGAAGAAGTCATAGCGAACTTGTTGCTCTACATGAGATTTGGAGATGAGAAACCACTTCTTTAGTGTGGTAGTCATCTACGAAACCAACACTGTTTACACTTTATTTATCCTTTTCGCAGTATTATGCAGTACATCGCTAGGTTTACGAATTTATATTAGTATGACTTTCAAATGGATATAACTTCCAGATAACTTTGAAAAAAAACCGTCATAACATGTTCATCTTTGACAAACAGACTTTCCTGATTAAATTGCCAAACAAAAAACGCCCTTTTTAACAACAAATTCAACTAAATTCTATGTGATTGTTTCTTGTGTCTAATTTCTTGTTTATTCTCGTGTGTTTTTCTTCCTACACCAATTTATGTTCACACAATCAGCTCAACAGCAACAACACCACAATCCACCACAAATAATCAACAACCACATCCCAAGTCAGATTCAGAACCAATCAAATGCTACTCGGCATGTGAGTGCCCCAATTGATCGTCCAAAACCCCCAAGCACTGGCGGACTACCATCTGGACAGAACATTTGCACAGAATGTGAACGTCTCATTGTGTAAGTGTTGCCAAACATACACACACCACACTGTGTGTATACACATTATCCTTAATGTTATCCACCACTGTACCAACTAACAAAAAACAGTTCACCCACACTCCCCTCCTGTAAGCCAAGAACACTTTACTTGAATGCGTGTATGTTACTATTTGTGAGCCTGTACTCTAATCCAGTTGAAATTAATTAAGAAAGTAAAAAGGTTGTTAATGAAATGCAAAAAATAAAAAAAACTTTAAAGAGCCCCGAAGTCCGGCCAACTTCTACTGGACTCACAGCCACGCCATTGGCGGACAGCGTCCGTCGCGACCTGCAACACCATCAGTGAAATCACAGGATGAACGTATCGGAACCCCATTGCAGCAAAACACTCTGGCTCCGGGTGCCTCGCACCGGCCCAGTCTCCCAGCACACCACCCAGAGTCCAGAGGTGATGCCGACGAACAGCCAGCGCCAGCAACGCCAAACGTAGATCCTAGGTTGATTATAATGCCCGTTTGTCCAGCACTACAGTCGCCCGAATACAAAGCGGAAATGGATGCAGCTGCTGCTGCTGCATCGGTAGCGCCCAGTGAACGGCCGCCATCGACCGCACTGCCACATTGTGCCATTTGTGGCGTAGGAATTGTGTAAGAAATATAACTTATGAATGCGTTGTTTTTATTGTTTCTGTTGTTGCAGCTAAAGTGGATCCCTTTTTTTTTCTTTTAAAAATGAAATAAATGAGAGAGTGTGTGTGTGCGCTAGATTCCCTTCAATCCCTTTTCCTGTTTCGTTGTTGTATTTATATGCGAATTGATAATAATTGAAATTTCTGTACAATAGTGGTGTTTTCGTCCGCATCAAGGATAAGAACCTCCACGTCGAGTGCTTCAAGTGCGCCACGTGTGGCTCTTCGTTGAAAAATCAAGGATACTACAATTTCAACAACAAGCTGTATTGTGATATCCATGCTAGGATGGCTGCTCTGCAGAACCCACCCAACGGAACCGATGGATATGTGCCCGTACCAATCAAGCCGTAAGTAGAGAGAAAGTTTTATATATTTTTTTTTTTTTTTTTTTTGATTTATGCACACGATGGGTATTGTTCGAACTCCTATAACGAAAATCAGTACCTTGTGTCGAAAGAGTAATTTAGAAGGTTCTGTTTCCCAAGCGTATGTAAAACAAATTTCCACACTCCAGTTGGAGGAATAAAAATACAAGCGCTCTTTGTTCAAACTACAATTTGGGTCACCTTGTAGTTTTAAGCATTTTGTACTTAGCATCGCCTGCCGAATTTTTTTATTTTACGCTGTTCCTCATATACATCGAAGGTTTTATCGGAATCAAAGAAATGCAACCCTTGGCACTTGCCGACATTTGATACTTCTACGTGATAACGTCAGATAACGCATCGCTTCGAAAATAGAACTACATTTCCTGGTCTCACTCATTGATGCATTCAGAAGAGCAGAGTGGGTGACACGAATACAAAGATACAAGCGATTGGAAGAAGACAAGGCTTTCAGTTTAACTATTTGACGGTTCCAGCAACTTTTTTGCAAACTCCTTTTATCAGTTCAATTGAAGTTTCTTTTACCTTACTGAGTTTACAAAAGTTGTACTAGATCTAAAATTTGATGCTTAAAACGAAGGGCTAAGTTAAAAAATTTCCTCGGGATGATTTTTACGAGTTCGCAGAAGTTAGAGCAGTTGACAAAATGACATAGTTTATGTTATATCGGATATCTGAACAACTACACAAATATAGCTTAAAGAACCTTTTGAATGGTCGGAGAGGTCTTTCGATGCTTAACCCAGTATGTGGCAGTGAAAATGTTGTTTAGATTAGAACAACCTTTCACCAATTCACCAACCTCTTCGCCAGACTGACTGATCTTACTGAATATTCTGCGAGGTGATGTAAACTTCAGCTGATTAATCGCCAAACTAAAAGTTGCAGTTCTTTCTAAATGCTGCCCAAAATAACCATGACCCTTAAAAGCATTCCAATAAACAATCGCCTGCCTATTCCCAGTTGTTGGTACGAGCAAATTACGACTCGGCCAATATAGGGAAGGCACTTCTCCTTCTACATCTTTCCCTTATGGCCCCAGACACCAATCTATTTCGGTTGCGGACAAGATTCCACCTCCTTCTACAAGCCTTTAATTGTTTTTAAATCACTTTCGACGGCACCCAATTTAATTTTGATCTATGTTCCTTTTTATTCCACTTTAGAAATGCCAAACTGAGTGCTACAACCATTTCCGCTGCTTTAAATAACATCGGATACAATGGTGCTCCAACTAATGGAAACAGCACCCCATCGTACTCTGCACCGCCCAGCAATGTAAGTAGAACCTTCAATGTTGTATTTTAAAATCAGAGTGCATTCTAACACAGTTGATTAAGTAAATGTCCGTTTATGCAAGTGTGTGTGTTGTAAAAATAAAAATAAAAGCAAAAGCCACGTGCACCTTGCTACTTGTTAAATGCATACAATGCAGGTGTGACGAATACACCCCAAAATCGATTGACTGATGTGTATGTTTTCTGTGTTATCTGTTTTTTTTTTAATGACTTGCTATGTAAATATGTACGTATATGTTTTGACTCAAAGTGCCTGCTTGAAGGACTCGAAGTAATAATCACTTGACTCTGTCTCTGTTGTGTGACAAGGAAAATACTTCAAATGCCAATCGAATACAATTTATTTGAAATGTGAATTCGCCACTTACCCCACTCCTAGACTAGAGTACATTACGTCTAACTAAAAAAGAAATACTCTTCTGAAAATAAAACCAACAAGGAATAAAATAAACCCACAACATGAGAAAAGATTAAAAGAACATTTTCGCTGGCATGAAACTTAGATTTAAATTTAGCTCATCCCTATCCACCGTGCAATACTTGTGTAATGAGTAGCATTGCTCCTCAGATGCAACAGCTCTGCTTCCTAGTGCAAATCAAAGGTGTGCATCTGTGCACACAACATGCATTAGTCGACACACCAACACACCTTTTCACCGTCGATTTGTATGCGAGAACCTATAAAAAAATTGTCTTTCAAACTCCTAGATCCCAGAATGAAAACGAAAAATATCTGCGGTTTTTTAGTTCGACATTTCAACGCGTACGGATGGTGTCCGTGTAACCGGACACTAAATTTAATTTTTGTCATATAACGAATGAAAATAAATTTCTCAAAGTGCTACTTGTAGTAACGAACAATATAAAATTGAATACAGAGTCAGTTACATAATCATACACCAAGTGTCCATAAGGAATTTTCAAAGTTTGAGTGGCTGCAGTTCCGACGCACGTTGATTGATTTCATTTTGGGGATAGTTCGTGTGTCCTAAATGTGGGTATGGGAATAGAATAGCGTGAATGTAGTCGATGACCTTGACCTAATACGAACTTGGGTTCAAACGAAATTTTAAAATTTGAATCGCCTCAGTGGTTATTACAAATAAAAAAATCTAAACTACGAGGGGAACTAAAATTTAAATAAAATTTGTAAGATATATTTATTTACAGTCTCATTGAGTAATGTTGAAGTACAGTATTTACATCCAGTACGCATGTTACATTTATACAAGAACCAAAAGTTCAATATTGTGACACTCTTCAATGAAACTAAAAGAAATATGGTAACCCTTTTGAATGGATGCAAACATCAACGAAGTACAATTTTTAGAGTAAAACCACGACCCATGATTTATTGCTCTGATCTGCCAAGGATGAACCATTATGTAGACATAGGTAAATGCCTATTTAGATTGAAATCATACCAAGCTTCTGAAACGCAGATAGCTGGAATGCCTAAAAAGTTCGACAAAGGACATTTCGAAGGATGTGGTTACTTGGCAATTTCCAAATCAAACATTTGGCGTTTTGACGAAAACTGAACCTAATTTTTCAATGAAATGCTCACTCAATTCAAGGCAGTTCTTATTTATTATCCATTAAGGTTCTGAGAAATATATTTTAAAACCGTGCTACTTAAAAGCCCAATTATTTGTTTCATCTCAATGACTTTTTAAAACAATTATTTCCAGTAATTTTACCTCCCTTTTGGCTGGATCAGAAATTATTTTTTTTTTTAAAATCCTCAATATTTTTTTCTCCCTACTTCTTAAGCCAAAATATTAGACAAAAGCCCGACATTACTGTCCCATTTAAGAATGAAACCACTATTATTATATTTAAGGGTTTGAATTAAAGCAGCTCGTCCTTCCTGTCTAAGCAGACTGAAAAATGTGTTTTGAATGTGCAAACGAACCTCCTCAATACGAATTTCCCTCAGGCTAATTTTATTTTAGACTTTTATATGAGGCATAGCTTATGCTTTCGGAGTTCAAGTCACTTTAATATTCAAATATTTGATGGCTATCACTAAACTCCACCAAATATTTTATTTCTTAGTTTTCCAATGATTATGAAAGAACCTACCTGCATTTTAAACTAATAGATAAAAGATCAAACAAGTCTTTCAAATTATGAGCTCTGTTAATCCAATTAGTTGAGAAAACACATTCGCTTTCCCTATTTTTGCTAAATGCATATTAGAACAAATACTAATCGTCGATACAAAGAAAACAGATACACGTAGACATTCACATCATGCAAACTACTCACCAAGCTCCGCAAAACAACGAACTAACAGTTGTCAATTTTGTTTTTTATTCTTTATTTTCTTTTCTGTATTAATCCCGTGTGCCGCATTTGCCTATTAAAACGTTTTAAAAAAAAAAAACTTAGCAACAAACCGACATCACAAGCATCTCCGATCTACCACTGCCACCTCCTCCATCGCCAACACAACTCCAACAATTCCAAATGCAAGACACATTCCACAACGGCAATCAAAACAACACTGCCATTAACAATCATTCGCGCACAAACAGTAGCCTATCGACAGCTTCATCGTCGTCCTTGTCATTGTCTCCCTACTCCTCGACAAATGGAATCAACAACAGCAGTTGCAGTCCGGTTAACACTGCCATTAACAGCATTGAAATTTCCTTAAATAATCACAACGGATACAATAATAACAATAACAACAACACCAACAATTCATCATCCACTCTGTCATTAGACCGTTTCGCATCACCGTCTGCATCGTCACCAGGCCATTCAAGACAACAGTCAGCATCGTCATCGACGGGAAGTGGTAACGCTACAGACTTTCAGTTGCCGCCACCTCCACCACCTCCACTACCACAGCCGTACAGCTCAGTACAACAACAACAACACCCAAACCCAATGACAATAAGTCAAAGTGGCAAACAAAACGAAAACGATATGAACTCGAACAATCGATATGCAGCGCCCAGCAACAGTAGTACGACGAACGGGAGCAGCTCACAAGCAAATGTATATAATAAATTTTTAAAAGAGTATTCAAACAAAATATTAAACAACAACAACAACAACAACAACAACACTGAACACTGTACAACAACAAGCTCCTCTGACGGGATTAATATTTATCACTTCCCCCAGGGTGTTGACAATGTCGCCGGTCAAGGATCAGACAGCATCGCAAGAGCTGATGATTCAACGTACGGCAGTATTAATCCGGCAGACTCATGCACCGGGCAGGGCAATGATCAGTTCCAATACGTAACTTTGCATGGTAACGTCATAAGAAGTGTTATTCCACCCGGTAAGGGGGTCTCGGTCAACTACAAGGTAAGTACACGCAAGCCAAAAATTATGATTCTGCTCCAAATTACAGCGTTTACTCTGTTTAATGTTGTGATGCACATTATGCGACTACTTACACACTAAAGTTAACTCTGTTGTGCTGTTGAATTCCAGAATTGCATTAAAAATATATATCTTACTTCAATATCCAACAGGTGAATCAGGGTTTCGCTCGACCATATGGTGCTCCGGCCCCAGCAGCTGCTCCAAAGTCACCAACCTCATACCCACCACCAACCCAAGCAGGAGGCAACTGGGGACAACCTAAACCAGTCCAATACCAACAGCCAGCAAACAATCCGTATGCTACTTTGCCAAGGAGCAACGCTGCTCCCCAAGGAGGTATGTACCGACCAGTAGTGTCAATATTGAATTGGAATTGGATTAAATAGGTTTCGTGTTAAATTGGGAACTAAATTGTATGGAAAGTGAATGAAATGTTGCTCCTTCGGGGTGAGGGAGAGAGAGTACTCGTATCTATTGCATTTTAGAAATGAAATTGTTTCTAGTTTATGACGTGCATATTCCTTAGAGAGTTCTGTCAATAAGTGCTCAACTTTGGGGGCATGCGTATGCAAATGTCACAATGACGGCCTGTCTTTTGTCGTCTAGGATGGGAATTATTTTGGAAATCTTCTGGTCAAGCATCTCACAGAAGATCTGACTCGTTCAGCAGCTGTCACCAGCAATAACAGTTGAAAGCACAGCAACATACATCTCTCAAGGAGAAGCTGTTGGCGATTGTATCAATTGCGGAATGCGGGACCTCAACTTATAGTTGTATTCGTAAGTTTAGGCTTTTCAACATTCAGCTGACGAACTGGCGCTCCGTTTTTAGCCGGAAAAGATTGGAGAAACTGATTATGGATATTTTCTCTGTCTCTCATATTCAGTGTGGACTTCAATGGGGTTCAAACCTGTGCTAGAAGCCACTCCAAGAAACAGAACATTGATTACGACAGAAACTGCATTCACTTAGATTCTTGGCAGCTTTGCCAATATCTATTGCCATCTGTGATGGCACAGTCCTACCCTTTCTCATCTGACACTTGTGTCTTTGCAAAAGTCGGAAGAAGCGGCGACTGATTTTCACATTTCTATCCTCAAGTTTTATAGATCATTGGCTATGTGACACAATTTAAGTCTACTCAGTTGAAAATGTTAACTTAATTTACTTAAAAAAAAGTCGCAGCTACTCTCTCCAAACCGGCATTTGATTCACTTCCCTCAAACACATTTGGCAAATCAAAAAACGTACCGCAGCTCACAGTAAAAACAAACAATATTCAATAAGACAATAGAATCACGTGTCCTCAATAACAAGGACACAAAACAGCTAACATAAAAACAATCAACACACCAAACAGAATAACATATCCAATCTGTAATATATGTTGTACATAGGGCGTCCTCAGTCTTTATATGCAACACAATACAGAAAGCCCACCGGACCCAAAAATAATTTCTACCGAGGTATGCTATGTAAAAAAAAAAAAAATATCCACAAAACGAAAAGACTCACAACCAAACAGAAATAATCAAAATAAAACCGAGGCTTTCTTTAATTGCTTGCTTTCGAGTAATATCACAACTATTCCCCACAACTTATCTCGGCTGGTTTTTTTGCCCGAGTGCCAACATGGCGATGATTCGATTTTGCAGTAGCACACTACCACCACAGCGAATGTGTAATCAATTTGTGAATCCGCACCAATCATACCTACAAAAAAAATATTTACTTTTCCCTCTTCCTTGGTTTGTTGCAACAGTATAGTGGCAGTAGTATAAATTATCACACCTCCATTACTTGCTTTAGATCATTCATTAAATCATGTAATGTATATCGCATCGAGTTGCGAGCAGAATACCAATTTATATTATATTTATAAAAAAAAAATCCAAAAATCAATACACAGAGAAGAAACGGACATTTTTCAATTATCGTCCTCCGGTGGTGGCGGTGCGCCCCTTTCTCAATTTCTTTATTCAGATCGAGCGTACATCCGTCAATATTGTTGATTTATTGAATTTGTTAAACAAATTACCTTTTTTTTTTCGTTCATGCATCGCTGCGAGATGATGCCGATGATGAGGCTCTTGATTTCGCATTTTGTGTATATCCTGTAGGTATATATTTTGTGTTTGCCTTGTGTTGCAGTTTATTGGCTTAACAATTAACGGAATTAATATGGATAAAAGTTATATATATTTTTTTTTTTTTTGAGCACAAATTGATAAAAATGAATTATGTGTCCGGGGGTGAGTCCTCGCCCCTCGGGCTTTTTTTCAACTTGCAGTGCCATTGATGCGGCAAATTATAAATCAGAAATTGTTGCTGTTTTGCATACTATATTGATTTTGTTACTGAATTGTTGCGGTGCTTATACCGCGTGAACAATAATAAGCACCATCTGGAGTTTCACTTTAGAGCATCATTAAAATATGCAATTTAAATAATAAAACAAGAACAACAACATGACTACTATCGTATGGTTATGGTTATGGTTATGGTTATATGTTTGAGCGCATTAATTAGTAAATTAATATCTTCCCGCATTCGCATAACGCACTTGCCTATCACGAGGCACACTTTGTTAATGAATATTTTTAATATTATTTTTAATTTGTATTAAGCTGATCATAAACATTGTCGCATATTTATATTTGGGGTAATTTTTTGTTTGTTTCAAAGTAATCCACTCAGTCATCGGTGTATCAGACTTCTTGCTCAGACAGGAATTTTTGTTTCCGAAACTTGTTTTCAAAGTGAAACTTTTCCCTTTCCAAAAAATATTATTTCATATGCAACACGTAATGTAGCTATATTATTTTACAGGGCAAGAGCTACAAGCCCCATTTGCTTATCAAAAATAAATTTTTTGGCGATCCCCACTTTGGCCGGCAGTTAGGTTAGGTTAGCTTAGAGGGGCAGCTTACATTATATGCAATTTCACCCAGAAGCCATTGAGGCCCATTGTGATAACCCTTGGTGGGACATGAAGCTTACAAAACCATTCAGATCTGTTCATGAATATTCTTAGATCTGACAGAGGTATTGTTGCGAGATTTTTCAGTAGTAGTAGTTTCCTCGTTGTCCTCTATGACCGCCTGGAAATGTGCGAGTTTTGTCCCCGACTCCCTTAGATATGTAGATTTGAATTTCAATTTGAGATCATTAATTCTTCTACTGAACAAAAGATGTGAACCATTCCTTTCTCGTTTTCGATTTCATTGCCGAATCTTCGGTGCAGGACGTCGTCAATGGGAACCATTCTACCTACAACCGATTCTGCTTCATAAACTCAAAATATGATATACCTTTTTAAATAATTCTGAAACCACTTGTCATTAATCATCCTCATCCACTAATCGGAAAGAAAAATTCAATCACGTTAAATATTCAATGAAATAAGTTACCATATCATTATACATCTACCACTGCCACAGGAGAACCTCAACAAAAATGAGTCCACAACGAAAATACACATCATCATTGAAAAGTATAGTAAGCCCCAGAAAATTTGAATTCTGTCCCCTTCTCTCATCATTACTGGTCACGTCGTAAATGTGGCACACAGGGTTTGATACGTCCAAATGACAAGTCTCTACCACCGGAGGGTATACACAACACCACATATCCATCTACTTTTTCCGTCGCTTTTATGGGTCACATCTCAACCTAAATATAGGTATTTTGAAATGCGGGCATTTTATGAAGTAGTTTTCGGAATTCCATATCATGCTTATGTGTTATTTTTTCCCCCAATTTTAATAAATTAAATTGAAAACTAAATGGGATGGCTTCGGGATTGGGACTGGATGTTTATGCGCCATATACAATATCAGAAAATGACACCGTTTCGGCAAAAATAGAAGACTTTGAGATGAATTGGGTCAATTGAATGATGAGCTCTCGAAATTGGTCAGATAATACTCCTTGAATGGGAATTTAATCCCTTTGATTGCACGATGTTCTGCACACGGGATGTCCTCTCGTAATCACAATAAATGAATAGCGTATGATGAGGCTAATTTATAGTGAAAAGGAACTTTGTTATTATTTTCTTCGTTACGGGTCCAATTCAAGGAAGTTGTGTAGGTACACAAAATGTGTGTTTGTGGACTAAGTTTGGGTTGCTGGGAAAATAAAATAAACGGACTTGGTTTAATGGGTAGATACATATCTTGGATAATATTCTAAAATGGGAAATTTATCTGGTTTTAAGATTTTCTGTCTGTTCGTCTTGACTTTATTTTCAGTCAAACCGTAATAAAAAATGTTTAGTCCTCAATACTTTGTGTGCGTACATTTGATTTTAAAAGTAACAGGAATAAATTTTATTGAATTTTCAATTGGCTATATCTATTCAAGACGTGTTAGTAGATATTCGTAAGAAGTTGTACTGTGGGATCGACACTGTTTTTCCTGGGATTGAAACTAGAACTTGAAACAATTTCCCAATGAAGTACCACACCACTACTGAACTTCACTAAAAAGTACACCAATTCATAAATTTGGTAAACCAGACTTACGTACAATTTTATTAAACTGTCAACATTATTGAACTATTTACAAAAATTAATAAAAATGCTGATATTTGCCAACAAGTAAATGTTTTTGTACAAACAATTCGACGGCCACTTTGATCATTTTTAAGGACATTTTGCTCACAAACTGTCAGTCGTGTTATTTTGCAATTATGATTAAATGGAAAAGTACAAATTATTAGTAAAAAAATAATAATAGTTTTTCCATACATAATGTATTGATAAAAACAAAAAAAAACACTATACACCTACTTCTGCTGCAGTTGACCGTTCCACTTTCAACCAGAAGCAAGTACGTAGTTGCAGCAAATAAATATATCTTCAGGCATAAGGTAGAAAAAATTATCTTTACAATTCTAGGCGCGAAGAGAATGAGTCCTGAGTCCATGCAAAAATTTAAAATTGTACCTTCCAAATTCATTTTTAGTTTCTACTTGAATTAATTTATGAGCCCTATAATTTAAACTTAAACCGACCTCCGATTGACTCACACCCTAATTAATTTCATATTCTTTTTAAATTGACCAGCAGGATACCAATATTACTAAAGAGTGGAGTTTGAACAAAACGTTCACAAAAGGATAAGTTCAAGAACAACAAAATAGAATCGTAAAACCTTATAGCTCATTTATTTACTTATGTAAGAAATATTTATTTTTCGTTACACACAAAGAAATGTAATTTGTTTACTTGTTCCTATTGATCCTCAAATAAAAACTGAAATTTGCATTAAAATAAAAAAAAATGAAACAAAATGTATTTCTCAAATCAAAACCTAACCTCTCAGGTACGTTATACACAAAAATATTAAAATGTTAAAAATTTCTAATCCGACTAATTTTGCTCACACTGTTGGCTTTTTTTTCTTCTATATTTTACTAAATGCACTCCGGTGCAAATATTTACGTTTAACACGTAACTGAATGTGTTTTTTTTTTATTAAATGTATGTTTCTTTCTAGAAATACATTTGGAGTGCTTTTGATGTTGTGACCATATTTCTATCATATTAATCCTCCTACTCAACCTGAGTACAACTTTTTTCGACAACGCTCGTTCCATAGCATGAACGGTGGCGTTCGTTGAAATATTCATATCTATTAACAATTAAGTCAACACAATAATCCTTTCAATGAAAAAAGCAACAATCTATGGCTCTTTCCTATAACAAAGTTTCAAACTCATATGTTATTCGGAATAAAACCTAGATGGGGGAGGAAAAGCGAAAACAATTTTCCGGTCTACCTCGCATTGACTGTAAACAAACTACTTACCTCTGTGGTAAATAAATAAATGAAAATTCGCTGATAGACTCTTTCATCATCCTCAAACAATACGACAGAGCGATGAAAGAGGAGATATAACACGTCCTTAAAAGTAGATAAGAAGGAGTAGCGAGTAGGTCTATAGGTATATACTGCTATTCATTTCCAGTTTAGTAAGCTGTTCAGCGAAGCATCCACGCGAAACGGGAAAAACAAAAATTTAACTTCCTTGAACCCCCTCGGTAGAAGCAAGGATATACACTCGATGCTGTTCTATCTGTCTCTTATGCAAGAGAATAGGCGATGCTGTGTATATGTCGCCATGTATTTTATGGGTTCAATTGCTTCGCAGGGAAGGCTTGGGGTATGCGGTATGCCGTATGCGGTATGCCGTATGCATAAGTTGATTTAGGTCTTCGCTGTCGGAAAACAGTTTAGACTCTAAACAAAAGGCATGCTCGTCGAAGGGAGGCTGCAGAGAGAGGATATTATTGCTTATTTTTCTATGAAGAGGATATTGAAAATAGGACAATTCGCGAGATGGGTTTGCGTCCCTTTCAACAACTTGTGACACTACATTAGGCAGTGGAATGGAATTGCAGTGTGGGTGATTGACTTGAGTATGTTGCATAGCCGTTTGGAATATTTGCCCCATTTTTCTTGATGGGTTTTAAGGTTCCTAGGCAAATTTCGTGCTTCACTCTTCAAATTGTGTAGAACATGAAAAGTGTTGCAATATTTATAGCGGGTTGAAAATTCGGACCCTGACAGTTGAAAATTCAAAATTGTAGTTAGGTAATTAGTTACGGACTTCGTGTCCCAATTTTGTAAGTTCTTACTGGTTAAAAGCAACCATCTCTGTATACCCTCAAACCTTAGCTTTTACCTCTTTCTTCTTCAGTGTTACTTAAAGCGCGAGTTTGCTCAGTAAAATTTTAAAAATTTTGAGTCTTGCTTTCTCATTTCCCCTCTTTTTTTCCCAAAAGTAGGCTTAAGCTTTAAAAAATTCGTCCACGCTCTGATCCTACGTTTTCCTGAAGTGTAACGTTAGCCGCCTTCCAGGTATGGGACATATACACGGCAAAACTTTACATACTTCCTGTGTTTTATGGTCTTTCCGACAATTTTTAGCTAAGGCGTTTCATATTTAAAAGCCTTTTGCCAACCTCTCACCAACAAAAGTCAGAATAACTGCCCTAAGAAAGCTTCCCAATTCAGTCGCTAGGATACGGCACAAAACTGTAGGTCCCTGCCACTCATTTCAACACAAAATAAAGTTCACCCAAATAAAGGGGTGTAAGAATTGAGGTCACTTTTCCAGTCTTGTTTACTATACTGTTGCTGGAAATTTAAAATATTTGGTATGATTGGTATGTCGTTTTTCTATGCTTGGTTTTGGTTGTTAACATCTTATATACTCGTAATTGAAGCGGGTCCGGGACTCATACAAATTCACAAACACATCATACACAGTTCATCAGATTCATCTCTCGCTCGCTTATATACAGCTGCTGCCCCCTAGCGTGTGCATTTCTCAACTCTGTGTTAACATCCCTCTTTGCTTAGCTTAGCTTTGAGCGCCTTTGTAAATATCGCTTCATTAACACAATAAATTTTTATTTTTCTCTCTTTTTGATTTTTGAAATAATAATAAAAAAAATAAAAAAAAAATGCGAACAAAATTTGCAAAAACGCACAATAATTCGTCCATTTGCAAAATTTCTCATCTCTTGTCACGCACATTATACTCATGCTCATCCGAAAAATACTGTCCATACCTGCCCCTCCTCATCGACGAATCTGTTGTTGTCTATGCCGCATGTCTGTATATACATGCATCCCGTTTTGTCACCCCTTCGCGTCACATTGCCTGGGGAGCAGAGTGCGAACAGCATCAGTACTACGAATACGAGAGCCGGCGCACGGAAGAGCATCGTGCCGCGTCGTACTTTGAGGAGGATCACGAGATTTGTGAATCCAACCGCGAGTCGCGTGCGTCGTTCAACTGGCCCCCACCACATGACGACTCGCACGATGCGCCAACTGCCGCTCCTCTGTACATAGCCCCTCCGGAGACGCAACATGTGGTCGCGAAACCCATTCAGCAGAAACATGTTGCGACGGAGGAGGAGGAGGAGGAAATGCGCCTGGAGCAGGAGCAACAGCAGATGCAGTGGCAAAGTAGGTCCGCACCGCAGTTGACTGGCTTGCAGGGCATGCATGCGCCCGAAATCGAGTCGAGCTCCGATAGTTACACGTCGACTTGCACAACTACGACTACGACCTCGGAGGAGTATCAACGGATGTATGCGGCTCAGGCGCAGGCCTACCAGTCACAGGGCTATGAACAGTCCGGCTCGGAGTTGGACTACCACATGGACATGGAGGTCGCTGCTGTGCAGCAACAGGGCGATCAGTGCTATCTGAGTTCGTCGGAGTATTTGTCCGGGCGACGTAGTGCCCAGGAGTGTGTTGAGTCGTTGACTGGCACCTTAAGCACCTACCGGTTGGTTGATATGGTCCGCGAAGTGACTCCTAGCCCAGTTCCACCACCGTCGAAGGGCCCTCGCCATGTGGAGTTCGCTGACGAGGCTCAGGTACAAAGAAACCTTAAGCCAGAAGAGCCACCGAAGAAGGAGCCACCTCCAAAGAGGGAAGTACCCCAGAAGAAAGAGGAGGCACCAAAACAGCAAGAATCGGTAGAGGAACCGGAAATTGTGAAAGAGGTCTATCAGGTGTGTGGAGAGTCCAAAGAGGATAGGCTAGTGCTTGAGGACCGCACCGAGATCCTCGAAAGTCAGAGGATATTCCAGCCGACCCCTGAGATTAAAATCCAGATCCCGCCGGCGAAGCCGATCCCACCAACGAATATACCCAACCCTGTCCCAAAGGAATGGATTAGTTCAATGGTGCGTGCTCTGACCACGGCTCCGGATACTCCAGTGCACATGGTGGAATGTCCCTGCCCAAGGCCATGTGACTTCGCGTGTCAGTGTGATCCAGAGTCGTGCAAGAGAGAACAACAGGTGCAACAGCAGAGAGTGCCCGAACCAGAGCCAGTTCCTGAGCCAGAGCCGGAACCTAGGCCAGAGCCAAAAGTTCTGAGGGAGTCACCTCCAAAAGGATCGTTCATCGCAACGGCCATGACCACTGCTCCAGATTACACCGTTCAATTCGCGCCGAACCCCAACGACCTGATTACTCTGCCCGAAGAGACCGAGCCGTACTTACCTCCCCCGATCGATATGAAGCCCTACGAGCGCGAGGACTACCGTCCCAAGTCGCCATTCCTCAAGGCGCTCATAACCGCTCCCGATACACCATACAACCCGTTCGGTCACGATGTGTGCTCCCAGTTACTTGACCTACCAACGCCAACGGAGAAGCTTTCAATGGTGGATGCCCTCATCACCGCCTCCGACCGCCCCTACACTCCTCTGAATCCCGAAAAGGCAACCCAGCTGATTGAAGAGCAAAAGAAGGCCGAACAGAAGAAACCCTATCAGTTCCAAATTCTGCAAGACGACGAACTCTGTGATACGTCTACTCAGGCGGTAGTCGAGTCCCGAGTGGAGCAGCGTCACACTTCGGAGCGAAAGGCGTCCGCCTTTGCCAATATGACCAACGTATCCTCATTTCAACCATTCCAACCGTCGAAAGATCCCCTCTCCCCCAGTGCTCCCCGAAACTCAATTGTCTCCCTACGTTCCGATGCCGCTGCTGATGCCCAATACGAATCCATTCGTCAGGCATCGCAACGGACCACCACATCTCAAGTGTCGTCCACCTGTTCTACCTCCTGCAAGTCCTTCCAGCAATACCAACAACAACAGACCAAAACCACATCTCTGTCGACCCAGTCTAAGGCCGAATGCCATCTGAGCACTCAAGATATCAATGAGATGTTCGATGAGCACAAGGTCGTCTTCCCTCCACCATCCCCATTAAGCCATTTGAAACAACGTCCCGCCCAATCTGGCTTACACAGACCCGACACAATACCACAATATCAGAGAAATTGGACAGTACTGCCAACACAGAGACCTGTTCGTACCCCGGAACCGATCGAGCTTAGAGAGAATGTACCGCTTGCTTTCGTAGATACGCCACCATCACCTCAGCCCACCACCGCTGCCACAAGTTTTATTTGCTCAAATGCTCAACAACAGCAAAAGCAACAGCAGACCATTAACACCCAGCACACAAGCTCGACGCCAGTCAGATCATCACTGGCGACTTCCACCGCTGTTAGTTCGAGCGCAACTGCCTCCAGGACTATGACGAGAGGCAGCGAGCAACGACAGCAGCCGCACCAACAACAGCAACAGCAACAGCAACTCAAACCTATTCCCACAGTTCCGATTATTGTGGAGGACCGCTCCGGTCCAGTAACAATGGCTTTCCAATCATTAGATGAGCACCAGCAGCAGGACGAGTCCTATCCGCCGTCGAGGCCATATACTCCATCGCAGATCAACAAGCCAGCTCCGATCATCCCGTTCTACCAAACCCCGGAGAAACTCTGCTTCGAAGAGTGTCCCGCTACCACCGGGCATCTGTTCGACCGGCGATCGGTGTCCCCGTGTCCAGATCGGGCCAAGTCCCCGGCCCCTGGCCCTCCACCAAATCCACTGAGTGCGATCCGCGCTCCAAGGCTTAGGGACAGCGATTTGCCCTCGGCTTCACCCAGAAACCTTCAAGTTGGTTCCATCACCACTGGCCAATCGTACTTGGGCGCTCAGCAGATGCAGCAGCAGCAACAGGGACAGGTGCTCTCCCACTATCAAACCGCTAGTCAGTCTGGCTCGCAGAGCTATATCGATAAGCCCGAGGTTGTGGAGCAGCGCCGCATCGGCGACCTTACCATCCAAAAGCGCGAGAAGGAGTCTCGCCTCGCCGAGGAGAAGAAGTCGCAAATGGAAAGCAAAACCACATCTCAGGTGGGCAACATGCAAATCGAACGCCGACGCAAGGTCGTCGAGGAGTACGAACACACACAAAGTGCCAAGACCATCGAAATACGTACAGGCAGCTCCACCACCAGCACCAATGACGTTGCCAGCACCAAGGCCGACGTACGCAACTCATATGGCAAAACCGGCTTCGTTGCCAATCAAGCTCGACGGCTGTCCGGCCTCGAACAGGAAATCACAAACCTCACCAGTCAGTCGCAGGCCATCAGCGCACGCGCCGCCACTCTCACCGATACCACATTTCCACAGCTACATTCACCGACGGACTCCGTCTCAAAGTTCCCCATTAAGCCTGTTCTTCCTTCATACGATGAACCTCAGCGGCCCAAATACATCGTTTCTGCGTCCTCTGGTAACCAGATGGTTGGTCCGCCGCCAGGCTTCCAACAGCAACTATCTTCTACTTATGCACAATCATCGGTTTCCCAAAAACAACAACAACAACAATCATATAGCGCGCAATCATCATCATCATTAACAGCAGCAGCCAGCTCAAGCTGCTCCTTAACAAACGCTTCTGCTACTAGTTCTTTAACTAACCAACAACAGAATCGCGCCAGTGCCATCCCGGTGCCGGCCTACAAGCCACCACCAACGCCAACATCCGCCGCCTCTGGGGGCGGACGTTGTCCAATGTCTGGCAAGGTATGTGCCGGTGCTGGAGGTGATGCTGGCGGCAATGTTTGTCTTGCACCATGTTCGCAAATGCAATCGCAGCCAAGTAGCAATAATAACACATACAAGCCGACCGCTTCCACAGGTCCGGCTGGTTTTAAGCCACCGCAGGCACAAGCTCCGCCGCAATTATCCCTGCCGCAACAGCAGCAACAACAGCAATCGCAGCAACAGCACTCGGGTGCTACTAATACTTCTTCCGCTTTGGTTAAAAATGTTAGTGATTCACAAAACTCTACTTCGGCCGGTCCGTCAGCAGGTCCCGGTAACGCAAGCAAGGGTGGAGCTTTCGGAGCAACTTCCGCGCCAAAACGCGGCCGCGGCATTATCAACAAGGCAGTTGGACCCGGTGTACGTGTGCCATTGTGCAGCAGTTGCAACATGCAGATCAGGTGATGCAATTGTGTTGCAAGTTTGCTTTGATTTTGTTCTTATTTTCTTGTCCGCTTTTTTGTGTTGTCTTTTTAACCTAGATTTAAGCAAACGGGTTTTCCTTTTAGACTTTCAGCCATCCCAGCATGTAAGGTGGTAGTGTTGGTCCAACTCTACGTAACGTAACGCTGAATTTCTGTGCAGCAATCGACTCAGTGATAAAAGGAAAACCCCTAAGCAAGGTTTAAGCTTTAGTGTGGCATCGGTGCCGTTAGCTGGATTGACAGTTCGGTATCGCCAGATCTGTGCCCTCTGTCAGTCTCCACAGCTTCGTGGCTCTTTCTCTCATAGATTTGAGCGTTCGAAACACGAAGAAGTCGCAGAGTCTTTGGTGTTTATTTCGAAAGCACTTGTTTACGACTGCTTACAGCTTCAGTATGATTTTAATACACCCCCACAGCCGCCCAGAATCAATCAGAATCTGGTGTCGCCCAACCCTGACTTAGTGGTCCTGATTAACTCTAATTTTCGAACATCAACTTTTCAAGAGCAGTCAGGCTATAACTAATTTTGCTTTAAAAAAAAACTTATTTTGACGTTTGCATGACTTGTTGTTATTTGTGTTTTGTTTCCTATTCTTGCTGTGCGCTTTTCCAGAGTCCAATACTAACAACAACAGCTCGAACAAGACCACTCTCCCAATGACATCGTCGACCCTACCCCGTGTGAAGCCTACCGCTGCAAAACCTAATCCGAACGCAAGCCCAGCCTCCGACGCCACACACATGCTGACAGACTCGATTGGCAAAATCAACATTGGCAATAAAAACAACTTCATGGCGGAAGCTGGCAAAATCATCTCGAACATGCTGGAAGCGAGGTTGGCCAGCAACTCGAAAAACAACAGCAACAGTGATCTCACCGCTATTGCGCCGGCCAGCAACATCAACACTGTGACCAACACTGTGACCAGGAGTCCAATGGTTGTGCGAAGACGTTTCGAGTTGGAAGACTTCAAAAATATCGATCCTACAGCGCCTGCAGATCTCAAGCCCACGCAGGTGGTGATGCCGGCTGAGCAAAAAGTCCTGCAGCCTTCACAGCCGAAGAGTGCAGTACCAGTGGCAAACTGTGAAGTGCAGCCGACACAAAACCATCACATGAAGAATTTGATTGAGATTTGTGATGCTAAGCGTCTGCTTAGTCCCGTAGCGAATGGCAATAAGCCGGCTTCAAGCCCGAGCGCAAAGGTTTCAATAGTGACCGCAGTTGTAGCTCCTGTGCCGCCACCACAGCCACTATCGCAGACAATGGCACACGTGTCGCCCACGGAGCTGGCACCGCTTGAAACTGTGATCTTCCGCAATAAAAACAGGAGTGCTAACAAAAGCGGAGAGCTCTCCACCCATGCCACCGATCGCCGGTCGTACATAGAAAGAGATGGGCCCGCGGAACCAGCTCCCGTTTTTGAGATCTCAGTCAAGGCAATAGGGGCTAGCACTCCCGAGAGCGAAGCAGGAGTCGACGAGACGAAGGCGGTTGTAAGTCAACTTCTCAAGGATGGTAAGCGTCCAATTTGCTGTCAGTGTGATAAGGAGATCAACAGGTAGGTACCACAATCCCGGTTTTGCTCGCTCTCGTGTTGCATGATGATTGATGAGTCTGTGTTTTTTACCACTTGCGTTTAATTGGCGTAGCTGACTTTATATTTTTTTTCCGATCTCTAGGGGACCATTCATCACCGCTCTGGGTCGTATCTGGTGCCCCGACCATTTCATGTGCGTAAATGCCAACTGCCGTCGTCCATTGCAGGACATTGGATTCGTCGAGGAGAAGGGCGACTTGTACTGCGAGTACTGCTTCGAAAAGTACTTGGCTCCGACTTGCAGTAAATGCAGTGGCAAGATCAAGGTGAGTAAGCTTTTTATGTGTTTCCAATTTTTAAGTAAATTGTGTCTCTTCTTGCAGGGTGATTGCTTGAACGCCATCGGAAGGCACTTCCATCCAGAGTGCTTCACTTGTGCGCACTGCGGCAAGCACTTTGGCAACACTCCGTTCTTCCTGGAAGAGGGTCTGGCATACTGCGAAGCCGACTGGAACGAGCTCTTCACAACGAAATGCTTCGCGTGCGGATTCCCCGTTGAAGCCGGTGACAGATGGGTCGAGGCCTTGAACCACAACTACCACAGTCAATGCTTCAATTGCACCGTAAGTATATGTATTTTAAAAACCACTAAAATTCATCCCCATCATTTGCGTCCTCCCTTTGCAGTTCTGCAAGAAGAACCTCGAAGGACAGAGCTTCTACAACAAGGGCGGTCGTCCATTCTGTAAGAACCACGCGCGTTAAAAGCCCCCACTCTAATATTGTGTGTATACCACTTCAGGGAATGTGCATATTTAAAAAACAAACAAAAAAAAATCTAATAAAAGTAACACAATGTTATTACATTTTACTTATTGCTTAGCTTATTATTTTATTCGTTCTTATTTAAACAATTTTATGTTTTTTATGATAAAAAAAGAGAATAATGTCATTTTAGTCGATGGAGAGAGAAAGGGAGGATATCTAATATGTAATTATATATTTTTGTAAAGAAAAAGAAAATACGTCAATATTGAGTAGTGATCGTCTTATTTTGCCGGCTACTGTGAATATCAGCACAGATGCAAGCCATCAGAGCTGGCTGGTGCTATGCAAAGAATAATCCAATTTCCTACTTGAGTATGCAATCTGAAAAGCCCCTAAAACTATGCAGTTGCACTCATTAACATTGATTTGGTGTCGCTACTCAATTTTTTTTTTTTTTGTTTGAAAATAATTGATAAAACATTTTGTTTCTATTACTTTACCGCTTATGTTTAAAAAGAAAAGAAAACAGAATTCAAGTAACTTGATTATGAAAAATATTGAAAAACGAACATGCTTACGAGTTTGTAGAAACAAAACTAAAGAAACAGAAAACATTGTTGAAAACGAGTAGGTGAACGAAGGGTATACTTGAAGAAACACCTACGTAGCATTATGTTGTATTTTTAAAAAAAAAAACCTATATTCTATGAACACGAATTTTATCTGCTTGATTTGTCATTTGTAATATATATTTAGAATAAAATGGAGATTGTTAAATTTTCGACAAATAAAACAATTGCAATTTTGTTCGCCTATTTTTATTGTCGTGTTGGGTCGTTTTATTAGATTTAACATTAGATAAAGCTGATCTTGTAAGATAATTTGCCTCTTTCCAGGCCATGGCAGTTAGTCAGATGGTCGACTTATCTTGGTGACAAGTTTTGAAAGGTGATACGGATAAAACGCAGAGACGGCATGTAGTCAAACCTACAATTTAATACATAAAGTGGACAAAAAGAAAATATTCTCGAATCTCGGTTGTTTAGAAAAAGGGATGGGAAATTAAAGTTTTGGAAAGGATGGATAATTGCAGCCTCACGGTTTTATGAATCATTCCATTTTTAAATAAATTATTCGGAGTACGTATTTGGGTTAAATGATCCACAAGAATCTGAACAATTAAAAGAGGAACAATGCGCCCAAGTGATCGAACTTGCTGTACTTGCAAGGGCTATTTATTTTATTTACTAAAAGCGCTGTAAAATATTTGCTTAAGTTATAGCGACAGGAATTGAGCAAAAATCAAGAACCCTTGTTCATTTATCAAGAATAACTTACGATTGTTGTGTATAGAATACGGTTTCAAACATTGGGCAGTGCTTTGACAAAGCAATGTCGTTCAAATGTTGGGCCAGTCTTCAGAATTATTGCCCCTACTGCCGCTACCATTTAGGATAAACAACTAACATTTTATTTTACTTCCAACTCGGTGTAAGTAGCTTTTTTTGACACAGGAATTTAGATGGCAACTATCAAATAGCGTTGTTTATAAGAGTTCGACAAAACTCTGAATATGGTTTTTACTACAACAAGGCAAGTAGTCGTTAACGATAAATCACATCGGGGGTGAGGGTTATTGGATTTCAACTGTTTAATAAGGACATACTACATGTGCCCACATATCGCCTGGTCTGGGTGTGGCCATTTCACAGATCAACTTCGTGATAAATGCTGTGTTTTGAGTTTTCAGTTAATCAGTGGTTGCATGGATAGTCGTACGCTTTCTACGCTCTGGTGTAAGTCTTTTCATGATCTAAGCTGTTTGTTTACTGCCTTCGAGCTGCACAAGAATAAATTGTTGACTAGGTTTTGGGGTGGGTATGTGGATACTACTACCTGTGCAAGGGCTTAAAAAAATGTTTGTTGTTTGTTTTTCGACGAAAACTTACCGACTTTGATGAAGATCTTCTTTAATTAAGTACCTAGCGAACTCATTTTTTTTTTTACAAAAATATCGACTAGCTATTGATATAAAATTTCAATTGCTCCCAAATGTTTGAAGAATTTATGAGAAAACCGATCTTTTATATTTTCAGCTTAAATCTGTTGCCACGAGCAAAAACAGCTAAAGTCGAGTTAAGACGAAATGAGTTTTTGATACAATTAGATTCAGCATGCCCAAATCTTCAAGATTCGTTTTTCCAGCTTTTTATCTTCAAAATTGGAATTTTAATGCCGACGACTTTTAATAGATAGTCTAGCACCATTCGTCATTTTAAGCTTTTTAGCAAAACGTTAATATGCTCTCCTGAAAAATTATCAAATTCGACTTTAGCGGTTTTTCCTTGTTGCAACAGAAATGCGTATTCAAAATGCCCCAGGCATAAATGCTGGTGAAATGAATAGCAAGATCCAATTTAAAGAATTTCTTAGTAAGCTTGTTCAGGGGTCGAATTACCGCATACGTGAGCGAGCAATACGTCACTGAATTTTGTGGATTGCACTTGATCACTGGTGCGGTAATTCAACCCCAGGTCTAAAAGTATCTATGTACACAATTTTTATAAAGATTTTAGCTAAGCAACAACTTTCCTGCAAAGTCGGAAAACTATTCTTATTCAAAAATGAAGTCAAAAAACAATATTGCTCCTCGTTCTCGTCGTCCGTTCTTTTCTCATTCGAAAGCCAACTCACTCGAGTTCAAATATATGACAAATTTTAAATAGTAGGTAACTACATCTGAAAAAAGTGTTGCCTGTCTAAAAGTGTTGAATTCTTAGTGAGAAATGTAACCATCTAAAATAGGACAATTTGAACGTACTTTATCGAAGTGTTGTCAGAGCTCTCATAAAACTGAGTATAAAATCTAAATTTAGTAATAATCGTTCTTCACAAAATTCACGCCTTACCCTAAGCCCACCTTAAGCGTCATTCAAAAGCGCCCACTAAAATTTCGATAGCCTCAATCACAACTTACACGTCCTCTTCTATTGGACGAAATCACTTCGTTCTGTGAAGCCCAAACTGTTAAATACTTTTCGGGTAATTTACCCTGAAGTGGATACGAATCACTACCCACTTCATTGAACCATTGTTTTATCGTGTTCATCCCTTTGGCAGAACTTACATTTAAGTAAAATTCGATTGGTTAAATTTCCTTCTCGGTTCGGGTACATCGGCTTTTATGGCAACCCTTTCGAGGGTATGTTATGTCGGATGTTCCGTCTTTAGCACTTGACTCTCCAGCTCATTTTTTGGAAAATTTTCGCTTAATATATATTCTTCCCCCGGCAGAGCAAAGCATATTATTCGTTTAACGAACAATCTGAGTTTCTGTCCCTTCAGTCGCAACTTCGAAGGTCGTTTTTGTAACTAACTGAAAATTGTTCCTCCAAAAAAGAAGAATTTCCACAGCTGAATACACTCCGTGACTGTCCAACTTCAGACATATCAAACGACCTTCAAGTGGGTCAAGTGTTTAAATTGTACTCCAACGCACGCTTCACGAGGGACTTTTAAATAATCAACATGGTTACATGTAGAAATAGTAATTTCCTTCGAGTACATGGGCGAGTTACAAACACTCAACTGTACTTAAAAACAGCAAAAGGAAATAAACGCTAAAGATAAGAAACAACTTATCAGCAACACAAACCACAAACATCCAAATAAAATATCAACAACCCTACACAAACAAGATAGGACTCACAACAGATTTCATAATCAACCCTACACAAATAGCAGCTACACAAAGTAACCAACATGACCATAAACATTGAAGATAAGGAAAACGACCCATTAGGATAATGGGTATAAATACCTACAACACGGAAGGAACGACGCAGTAGTTGCTAAGAAACCGAACCTAACGTTTGTATTAGCAAAAACAAAAACTATTGTCATTTATTTGTTAGAAGAAATAAAAATTTAAAAATATATTTTTTTTGTACCTTTTACTTCTCCGACGAATAAATATAATTGGGGGCTCAACCGGGATAGCTCATTATTAACGTTAAAAGTGAAAGTGAATGAAATAGTCAAATCTGCATAAACACTTGTAGATACAATAAAGACAAAAAACTTTCAAAGTGAAATTGAAGCTATCAGCCAAACCTGTTAATTGATAGGAGAAAAACAAAGTATCCTGAAGAAGTTAACAACCGTGAACTAAAAGGAAGAAACCAGCAAAGTGATTCCCGTTCGCTCTATAAAGCCAGTATCCAACAATAGATTGGAGAACAGCATCCTAAGAAGACAAGCGGATAAAATTATCGTAAGCATTTATTTATTTATTTTAAAGCAGTGAAATTAAAAGTGTTAAAATGACTTCAATAAATATCAAACAAATAATTGAATTAGCTATTGAACAGGCTACTGCTCATCAGCAGAATCAAATAGATGAATTAACAAAAAAATTAGAAAGTTTGACAGTTCCAAATAATGTAACAGATTATAAAAAACAAACGATAGATCCACAAATACTAGATAATGAAAATCTTGATATTATTAAAAGTCTACCAACTTTCGAAGGTAGCAATGAGGGATATGTGAGTTGGCGAGAAGCTTGTCAAAATAGTATGAGTCTCTACACTCCTGGTAGTAAACGATATTTTGCTGCACTAAGTATAATGAGAAATAAAATAACTGGTCATGCAAACTCCGTTCTTACCAGTCATGGTACGGTACTAAACCTTGAAGCCATTTTAAGTAGATTGGACTTCGCCTACGCGGATAAAAGACCAATTCACGTTTTAAATCATGAGTTAAGTATGCTAACACAGGGAAAAAAAACGTTATTAGAATTTTATAATGAAGTTACAGAAAAATTGACATTATTAATAAATAAAGTTATAATGACATATGGTACTTATAGTGAAACCACCGAGAAATTCAATGAATCATATAGAAAGAATGCATTAATAGCATTTATAAATGGCCTTCATCAGCCAATGTCTGATACAGTATTTAGTATGAAACCTGAAGATTTGCCCAATGCATTAGCCCAGGCACAAGAATTAGAAAGCAACAAAACTAGAAGTAGATTTCTGAATCAATATAATCAAAGAAGTAATGTTAGAAATGAAACACACAGTAATACATTAAGATACCAACAAAATCCTCAACATAGTTATCAACAAGCAAATAGAGCTAGTCAACAGAAACCAGATCCAATGGAATTAGGATCTTCAGCTTACAGAAAGGTAACTCCACAAGAAATGCAAAGGTTTAGACAAGTACATAACAATCAGAATAATCAATTTAGGAATACTAACAATCAATTTAATCACAATAGGAATTTTAATAGGAATTTCAATCAGAATAATAATTTTAAAAGAGAAAGAGAACAAAGCGTTCAATTAAGCTCCCAACCACCAAACAAAGTAAGGGTAAACAACATCCAAGAGAATCATTTTTTAGACGAAACGTGGGATTACCCCACATATACAGAAGAATAAATAACAAATGGTTAAAAATATTAATAGATACCGGAGCAACATCTTGTTACACGTCTCCAAAAATATTTAGTGACAGGAAAACATTGGCAATATATAAAAGAGTAAAAACCATAAATGGATTTACAATTATTAAATATTATTATGAAATATACATTTTTGATAGAATGGTTCGATTTTACGAAATTGAAAACCTAGAGGCAAATTGCTTGATAGGCTACAATCTTTTGCGAAGTGCGTATGTAAATTTAAATTTAGAAAGAAATTTATTGATATATAAAAATAAGGCAGAAAGGATGTTCATGGATGGCGAATCATTACCAGGAAATGAAAATAAAGCTTCATTAGAAACAGCAAATTCGAATGACTCATGTTCTATTTACAGTCTCGAACCACGTCTCAATAACCAAGTGATTGAAAAAGTACAATCAGATCAAAACATTGAGATTCTGAATGAACAAGTTCGTTCCCTTATCGAAGCAATACATTCAAAAATAAACATAACATTGCCATTCCGTACAGATGTGTTGGCAGAAATAAATACTAATATAGAATCACCAATTTGGACAAAACAATACCCGTACCCGTTGAGTTCTTCAGAATTTATCAATAAAGAAATAAGTAAGATGCTAAAAGATAATATAATCAGGCCAAGTAAAAGTCCATACTCAAGTCCGGTATGGGTAGTCCCAAAAAAAGGGTTCAACGAAGATGGAACACCTAAGAGCAGGTTAGTCATCGACTTTAAGAAACTCAATGAACACACTATCAGTGATAAATATCCAATCCCGGACACAAATGTGATCTTAAGTAATTTGGGTAAATCTAAATACTTTTCAACGATAGATTTGGAAAGCGGATTCCATCAGATATTAATGAAAGAATCTGATATTCAAAAGACATCATTCTCCGTGAATAATGGTAAATATGAATACATACGCATGCCTTTTGGTCTAAAGAACGCACCTTCTATATTCCAAAGAGCCATGGATGATATTCTTAAGCCATATATCGGAAAATTCTGTCATGTATACATTGATGACATTATAGTCTTTTCAAAAAATGTCGAAGAACACACTCATCACTTGAAAGCAATAATAAAAATCGTGAAAGTAGAGAATTTCAAAAAAACCAACTAGTTTACGCGAAAAATCACGGAACTGAAAGAAATAAATTAAAAAAGAGATTTAATCGTACTAAAGTGATAGATGATAAAAAATATCAAATATTAACTAACAAAGGTAAAATACATAAAGATAATATTAAGTCCTAGATTTTTACTTTTTCCAGGAAATGGACTCCATAAAACTTATTATGCTAATTACAATAAGTAATACAATTCTAATAAGGTCGGAAATAATAGATTATTCTAGAAGTGAATATTTACTTATAGAAAATGGTAATACAGCAGTTTATAAAGAATATGGAACGTTATTCCATATGACAAACATTAGTTATATTAATGAAATCGTAACGGAATTAGAAAAAGAACAAAACGTAGAGAACTTAAGATATGATTTTAATTCAGTAAATTTAGACGAAAACACAGAAATAATGTCAGAAATAACCTTAATGAGGACACTCATAGACGCAGTTAGAATTACCAAGTTCAAAAGATCAATCAATACTATAGGTAGTATACTTAAATGGATATCGGGAGTACCTGACCATGATGACCATTTATTAGTAGAAAATAAATTAAATGAACTAATCTATAACAATAATAAACAAGCAACTACCAATTCACAGGTCTTTCAAGCTATTCAAGAAATTACTAAAATCTTGAATACTGAAAAAAATACCTTAAAAACAAGAAGATTACAAGAAAGAAATAAATTAATTATATTAGAATTACAAAACCTTATTCAAACTATTGCTTTAAGCAAAGCTAAAGTTATAAACCCAATCATACTGAATAAAAAAGATATTCAACAAATAACAAATAATGAACATGGAACCATGTCAATATCCGATCTATTAGACGTTAGTAATTTTAAGATTGTTCAAACTAAAGATGTCGTAATAATATTAATAAAATACCCAATCATATATAAAAATTGTAAAATATTTGAAACAAGAGCAATTGAACAAAATAATGAAAGAATAATAATTAATAAGAACATAGCAAAATGCAATGAAACATTTTACAATATTAAAGATTGTAAACAAGAAGCAAACATACATTTTTGTAAAATAAATTATGAAAAATCATGTCTTTCAGATTTATTAAATAAACTTCCTACAATATGTAATAAAACAAAAGAAATACAAAAAGATTTTGAAATAATAAAAGATGGAGCAATTTTAATAAAAAATAACCATACTGTCAATAATGATAAATTAAATGGAATTTACCTAATTACATTTAACGAAACTATTAATATAGATAATACGAATTATACGAACCCTACTCAGAAAATACTTAGTTATATAAAAACACATACCATAAATGATTATGTTGTTGATTCATACATAATAGACACAAACACTGAACTAAAATTTGAATTTGAGAATATTAACACATTAAGTTACTTAAATATAACAAAAGCACAGTCAGTAATTGGAATTAGTATCATAAGTATAATTATTATTATTACTATTATATTAGCGTTATTTTTTAAGAAAAAACAAATAAAAATCAACAATAATATACCGATGCAACATATAGTCGAACAAACAGCTCCACAAAAAGAGATGACATTAGATGAAAGACTTGCCTTACTTCAAAAATACATTGATGAATCGGGGCGATTCATTTTGAGCGATGGGGGGAGTTACAAACACTCAACTGTACTTAAAAACAGCAAAAGGAAATAAACGCTAAAGATAAGAAACAACTTATCAGCAACACAAACCACAAACATCCAAATAAAATATCAACAACCCTACACAAACAAGATAGGACTCACAACAGATTTCATAATCAACCCTACACAAATAGCAGCTACACAAAGTAACCAACATGACCATAAACATTGAAGATAAGGAAAACGACCCATTAGGATAATGGGTATAAATACCTACAACACGGAAGGAACGACGCAGTAGTTGCTAAGAAACCGAACCTAACGTTTGTATTAGCAAAAACAAAAACTATTGTCATTTATTTGTTAGAAGAAATAAAAATTTAAAAATATATTTTTTTTGTACCTTTTACTTCTCCGACGAATAAATATAATTGGCGCAACTCAGATGTCTTGCTTAGGCCAGACAGGCAATTTATGCAAAAATGTCAGTCACAGATTATAGTTGGCAGTGTTTGTAGGATTTTTGTTTGACTGTGTTTTATTGGCCGCATTGCGTTACGCAATTGAACAATTGAAGTAGACAGGCGATTAACATATACCTATCAACAATAGCTGAAACTACGCACTTTGATACAAACTTGTACTTGTGCACATCAAGTGAATGAATTAATTTCGAAGAGTTATTATAAAAAAAAAAAAAACATATTAAAGTGTTGGTGAGGTACCCATATTGAAATACGTCGTGTGTATTGATGGCTCTATTTGGCTCTGGATGGTGATTCGAATGCCACCTGTTTACAAATGAGACGACATCCTTTTTTGATATTTATAGGTTACTACTTTTGTTATATTTATAAATACATCGTACTTAGGTATGGCATCGAAAGAACTTAGGTGAAGGGGTAGTGAATTTAAATACAAAAAACTGACATCGCAAAACACGACCAGAGTCCAGATGGACAGTTTGGCTCTTAAAATGGACATAAATCATATAAAACTGTGGGCACAGTGGATAACTATTGGACTGTGACAAAATCTTTTCACATTGTAGCCTTATCCGCTCTTTGTAATCGTCCGACAAACTGACCATAGAAAGTGAACTTTATGAGGTAGGTAATTGAGTTCGGAATATAATTTTGCCCCCTTATCATTCGCCCTTACAATAAAACACGCAGAGGGCTGTGAAAAGTTGTGTAGGGTGGATCCGGTGCCGCCAATATTTGATTTTAGTTGTTTGCTAGTTTTCCTATTTCATTTAAGTACCCCTATCTCAACTACCATATACACACTCCTCTTTCAGACAGCCGTTTGTGGGTTTATTAAACGCAACCAATTTTAGAAACACAAAGTATCCTTATACTGCAACAGATAAAAACTCCATGAATTACAATTTAGAAATGGAGCTGCTATAATTTGAACCCTACTAGACATACAAGTTTGACAGATCAGCGAAAAAATATTAATAGAAGAAGCTTAGCGAGACTGAATATTTAAATATTGTGGAAAATAAATACATTTGTTAGTTAAAAACATACATAAATTTCTAAATAGTTTAGACTTTCGAGTAATGGAAAATAAAGAAAAAGTGTTGAATCGAGCGTCTCATTGTGGTGTTCCCCAGTGTAACTCATACAGACAAAATGTTATAGCGATGTACAAAATTCTAAAAGAAGTTTTAAACTCTCGATTCCTTTTAAATGGAACCGGTTAATAAATATATAATATATAATATAAATAATCCAAAATTTCCAAGACTTTGTAAGATATCTTAGTGGGGTTTCGAAGCCATCGAGGATGCATTAATAACCAGACCAGTTACATCACTGTTTGCTAAATGTGGTATCACACCTATAGCATAGACCCAACCAGCTTTGACGAGCTCTTCCCCTTCGCGAATGGAGCCTTTTATGCCGCTAAAATATTCTGCAATATCGCATACGTTTATAGATAAAGTCTGAGATAAATCTCGGTTATTTCGGTCCGCCATTGGTATTTGGGATAATGCTGCGCAATAAAAAGAATATTAACATCAATTTAAAGAACTTTAAACAGTTAAAAAGGAGTCTAATCCAAAAAACAAAATTGTTTGTTTACACGAAACAAACACAGATTTTTCATTCCACTTTTAAACGATTCAAACATATTTTATGGGCCGTGGGTTATTTTATTTTTCACAAGCAGTACTTGAATTTCAGACCGACAAGGCATTTATATCATTTAAAATGGTTTGTCATTTATAAAATAAATAATTACCTTTACAAAAATACAAGTACCGCTGACCGATGACAGATTCCTGTTTGTCTGATAGGGTTGTTTTCATTGCCACCAGATATCGCAGGCCTACTTGTACATTAATGAATTCTTAACACTAAATCACTAAATCAGGTTGAAAAACATTGAAAAACAACTTAAATAAATAACGGGGATAGTTAATTAAAGTTAAATAAATAAGTATCCGATAGATGGTGTCACTATCGCCACACGTTTTACCAAATATCAGTTATGCCAGATTAGCTTTCTCGTGCCCAATAATTGTGTTCCTCAGATATCTTCTTCTCTATCACCATCTATAGAACGACTTTCCTCGTTTTTGTTTGAACCGCCTTTTATCGAAGTACTAAGTGCCTACTTAAATTCTGACTAAAGCCAAATTGTGGTCTTTTCTATAATTTTGTTATGCTCTGTATGCCTGGGCAACTGACTTGGTTCTGGTCTCCGCTAATTTGATTAACAGATAAGTGGTTGCCGTTGTGAGCTTAGTGATTGTACGTTTGGAGAGTTTTGAGTCAATTCACTTGCTTACCGCCAAATATTGCCCAGCAGCTTTTTTTGTAAGCGAAATTATACCATTTGGAGCAGGAAAAGTCCGACAATGATCCATTAGAAACAGAAGCGGCTTGAAAAGCTGTTAAAATGATGCTATATTTTTGTCATTTTCAAAATTTTCAAATATTTGGTAGGTCCTTTGGTAATAACGCATCTTTAACCATAACGAATTGAAATAAAAAACGTACTCCACATTTTATTTTTTAAACAAATTTTATTCGTCTTTCCTGTTGGAGAAACTGTGTTTTTTTTTAATTTAATAACATTCATGCTCGCTATGCAGGTCGAAAACGGCGAAATTAAACCCTTCGTGTATCTCCGACCCTAACTTGATTCTGAAAACATCATCATTACGTAATATATATATATATATATATGTGTTCTTTAGTTCTATACAGAATAATTTATTATCTTTTGGCAAAAAATAATAAATCAACTTAGTAACTAGTTGTTAATCAAAAAAAAAATATATATTTTATTTGTTGATATTTTTTGTTATCTGTTTTTAAATCTACAAATGTGAATATACACACACTTTTCGGCAGAATAATAACAATTCTCTTTAATAGTACGATGATTGTTTATTATTATTATTTATATTTATACTTAGGTTTAGTTTTCATTTTTACAATTAAATTTTGTTGTTTTTATTTTATTCAGCATGATATACAATTTGCGTTAATAATATATTACAATCGAATCGAAAATAAATGAACATAAATTATAAAATATAAATACCTTTGGGCGACCAAGAGCAGTGAGTGCGATATGTCCGCTGGGCCGTGGTGGGGGAGGCCCCAGGGAGCAGCAACACACCACTTTCAAAACTACATAAATGCATAATCCAATTTACAAAATAAAAGGAGAAAAAGTTTGTTCATATTTCGAGAGCTTGGAAAAGTTACACAAGCGTGACAGAAGATGGGGAAAAAATCAAAGAACCGAACATAAAGATTGGCATCCATGCGGAAGGACCTCGCGATGGACTAAAACGTAAACTTCAACATTTGCTACAAATGCGCTAGAATCTCCATTTCGTTCTGTGAACTTGGCGGGTCAGGCTGCATATGTAGCTGATTTGTGTTGTCCTGTGCTGAAATGGTGACAATTGTGACCAGATCCTTTGTCTTGCCAGTTGTCATTGAGTCTGTTGTTTGCGACGACGACGATGACGATGAGTGAATGTTGAGGAATCCAATCGTACGGTTGCTGCCGACACCGTTACCACTACTACCATCGACTCCGCTGTTTTTCGCTAAAACTCTGGGATTCAGCTTTTCACTTAAATGCAGCAACTGCTCCCGTGGGTGGGTGTTGTCACTGCTGCTTTTGTGGAGCGATAATGAAGTGCTGTCCCCAGTTGAAGGATATTCTTTGGAGGTTGATGATGAATGATGGCCATCGCCGAGCGTTGATGATGTAATTTGTTTTTGAGGACCCATCTTGCTGTTGCTGGTAATTTTGTCCTTCTGGTGATGGTGCTGCGAGCGATTGTCATTGTCTGTTGCTGAATTCTGTTGGGAGTTTCTTGATGAAGAATTTTGCTGTGGTTGCTGATGCAAATCCTCACTGATAATTGCATTGTATGCTGGCAGTGAGGAGTCGAGGTTGGACGATATTGTACACATAGATGATTCAGGAATATCCTCGTTAGCTAAGAGACGACCAGATGGTGTCGTTTCGATGCTTCTCTCACTGGATATCATCGCGGGTATGGTGTTGTGTCTAGAACGGTAGCTGGGCGGAAGGCTGTACTCAGAGCCGGGGCCACCTATATTGCTGGCACCGCTGCGAACTGTTGTGGTGAGAGGTGCTCTGAAATGACACAGAAGAATGTTTGTCAGCACAAAATGGCGCATTTGTCTAAATCAAATAAATTAGCGTAGGAAAATACTAAAGGAGAAATTTTCAGTTTTATTTAATGGTGGAAAAGCGAAGCTCAAAAGGGGGGCACTGATTGCGATAATGGGGCATACACTTAGGTGTCTATTTAATGCGATGAGACTGTAAGTAAAGATGTTTATCGATTAAGAATAGGCTCACTATTTAATTTTTTAAGGCACACCTACTTGAACCCAGTCCAAGCCTAGGATTTGAGAGAACGAGAGGATAAACAAAGATTCCTTTTATTGGGGAACCAGCCCATGCCAATTTCTTAGTGAAATTTAATTTAACTATGAATAGTTAGTGGTTTTTGCAAACAAAAACTATGTTTGGAATTACAGCTATTTCGAAAAGCGACATAGTAATATGTCTTCTCATCAGACTCCTGGTCTGAATGGTTGTTAGACCTTGAACACTTGTTGTAGTTGATGAAGTTGAGAGAATCAACTTTTTTTTGTAACCAAATGCTATGGTTGGAGCTACAGCTGTTTCGAACAACACCACTAAGTCATCATCTCATTGGACTGCTTTGAATGATTCTTCAAAATTGTTCGTATAGTTGGAGCAACACAGTGGGCCATTGCACCAATTGGGCGTACGAATATTTCAGGCGTCCATGAGAGGTTAATTCATGCAGATCTGATGCTGGGAACAATGACAAGAGAGGCTTACTTAAAATAAAAAATATACATTGTATGGAAACAGCTTCTCCGACAGGAATCTTTTGTACTCTGAAACTTCAACCAAAAGATATAGCCAGGTACGTCCAATGCATCACGCCTGACGACCTTCCCATCTGCATTAATGCCAAGCTCTGAGTTTCGACAATTTCCGACTTGGTACTGATGAGAACAAAACATGCAAGCCACTCCTGCATAAATATCCAAATCTCTCCTGCACACGAAATGACATAGGTAAGTCAACAACAAAAGCCTTTATCCATATGTTGTCAACAATGCAGAAAAAAAAATACAAACGGAAAAATAAAAAAAAAACTGTATATGTCCAGAACCCTCGCTCCTGGTGATTTAAGTGTGCACATTACCTCAAACGCAAATACAAATGGATTACTATTTCCATACAATGTACATAATGTCCTTCGCTGTAACATTCAGCCCACCCCTCGTGTTGTGTTTGTTTCAGTGAATGCACACATGACCGTGAGTAAAACATTAATGGCATGCATAGAAACAAAGCATTTGTTTTTGAAAACCCCATCTGGAGGGTGGCTGCTGTTGTGTAGTCCATCTCACCTTCAAAAGCTGACGTGATAATGAAGACGGATTTCCATAGTAAGGATACACATCTAGATTTGACAGATTTTCAGCATCCTTGTCCTCGCATCAGAAATTCGCCATTGTGCGCCGGCTGCAGCACTTGGAAGCATTATTATAAATTGTATTAGCCAACCACCGGTAATACGTTCGCCCCGAAGGGGTGCAGGGCACATGCCAACTGAACGGCACTGCTCGTTCGGACAGGAAGTCGTAATCCCACTTTAACCCGGACGGCACAGTCTTAGCAGGACACTCAATGAACGGTAGATGTTTTAATGGCGACTTGCGGGCAACAGGAAGGAATATCGAATCTACCGCTGTACACATCCTTGTTCTTACGCTTACATCGTTGCGATTGGAGAGGGATTTAGATAGTTTGGTAAATATTTGACTTATGCCCCGAAATGCGGAACGTAGCCAACAGGTACACACACATACCCCTGAGTAGCTGATGTTTGTTTTATTTTTCTCCAAGGGGTTACCGCTCGGCTTTTCATGTTCGTTGGCATTTCGCACAGTGGAATGAGGTTAATTTAAAGATTTATGAAGTGCTTATGAAGGCAATGGGCGGCACAGTGGGGTCGAAGGCGAATAAATTTGCATTTTGATTGATTATTTATTCAAGGGGTGATTATTCTTCGCATCAGTGCCGTGATTGTGACACCAGCACGTCGTCTCTTGTTAACATTGTTTTTGTCTTTATTCCGGCCGAGCTGTGCCGAAATAAATTGGTAAAAACACGGTGGCGAATGCGAAATCCCAGAATGTCTTACATTTTGATTTATGCGGCTGGTGCTTCGAGGGAAATTGAATAAAGGCATTTGTTTGTGTATTGTCGTCGGGCGTTGTTGTCGCCCAGTGGGTGCTAGCTGGTAGCTGGTAGCTGGAAGCTATATGACGCCGTTGGTGAAAATGTGAAAATTTATGTTCGTGACATTTGTGTGATTTAGGCAGCATTTTAATTAAAAAGATGTCTTTCTTTGGGTTTCATGAAGGGTTTCCCATTTAACGTATTGGGAAAAGCTTATGCGGGGTTGACATTTTGTATGCGGCATGATATTTGCTGTGGTTTCAAATCGGTGGTGATAACGTGATTTATTATGTTTTCATGCGTTTAACATTGTGTTGAATATTTTGCGGCAGCCCAAATCCCCTATAGGCATCTGCTGTTGAGTTGACTAAGCTGTCATGTAAAATAAATAAGTACCCCCTGCACACAAGCTTTAGTCTATCTTTCTTTCAGTTGCGTAACAATTACAGCAACAAAAACCAGGCGAAACATAGTAAAATCAAAAACATAAAAAATAAATACCACGCGCGACCTTGAAAGACACTTCCTGACTAAAATGGAATGGGCCTTGGCGCAATTGGAGCTTTGATGTCACAGCTCACTTGTTTTGAATTTTCATGAAAACCTCGTGCCATCTGATCCAATGCGTCAGAGACTTAAATTTTGCGCCTTTAAGAAAAAGCCCATTTGCTCTGACTTCACTAGAGGTCTGGAGCGGAAATTTTAGGCCATTCGGAGTCGGTCGATAAACGGTTAGTCGTATGTTAATGAATGGCCACATCACCAGTCAGGGTTCTCAAATCACAGTTAAAAAAAAAAGAAAAAGAAAGATAGCGTCATCAGTTATTTCCAACTGCACCATTCGTTAAATTTTTAAAATTCCTTGGCTTCCTTAACAAGCAAACTTTGACCTCCATTTATTTTCTTGAGACGTGTTTCCAGATTCCATCAGATGACTATAACGTAGCATCCATCTGCTACTTGCGGTAGGCTTCCATAATACAGAGGGCTACAGCTACAACTTAAAACATTTTTAATGCAGAATTAGCACCCATCCGCAGTCATGTCAGGGCGCTGTTGAAGCATTATAGGCTCGACTTTTGCGAGAGAAGCAACTTTAACCCAAAGAAGTGATTTTTCAAACTCCAGCAGTCTATCCTTCGTATCTACAAAGGAACGAATTTCCTTCTTGTCCCTTTCCAGAAAGGAAGCCAAGCACTTTTTGCAGTCAACTATCCAAGACTTGCGGAAATCCAGTGCTCAGAAACAGTGTCCCAAGTCACAATTGTTGATGACACAACGACAAAGAGTTTTGTCGGTTGAGTTTGGGTTCGCTTCTAAGTTGTAGAGAGGAGCTTTATTTAATCCCGCTTTCCCCAACATCAGAACATGTTCGTTATAAGATGTGCTTCGGTCTTTTCAGCAGAAAGCTATGGTTTCCTCGGCCAACGTGTATGTATATCTCCATTAAGAGCCATGGTGCTACACTAAAGGTCTTCCCCATTCCTTTACAACCTCAAGATATAGGGCTACCTTACTGAAGCTTGAAAAAAGTAAGTTGTATTTTTGTGGCTGAGGGGAAGGACCTACAATTTGATGCCGTACTTGCTATTGTTTGTTAGTCAGACGTACCTGAAGTAGAAGACACGTTAAGGTGTTACTTATGTTTTTTGTCATCATTATTCAGTACAGACAACAAATTGTTGGTCATCCGGTAGTTGATTCATCCATTGACTGCAAATTTGTAAAATTTTGATAATCATAGTTCATTGAAATGTAAATCTGCAATATTTTAAATAACCTACGCCAAAGCATTGCTTTTGCTTTCCCGAATCTCTCTAATGTAAGTAAGTCCTAAAATATTCAACTGAACATCATCTCGTTCATCATACCCAACTTAAAGACGAAAAAACTGCATCAAAAAATATTGCCCCTTTCGAATTTGTACCCCAATTCAAACGTCAAATCCTTTCTCGTCGTTAAAAATTAACAGCCCAGTAGAACTTAAGTAGGTTATAAACCCGAAATCAAAACTCCCCACTCCCACCTCTCTCTGAAGCCAACCCAAATAGGCCGATTGAAAAACCAACAACCGACTGTTCTCCTCCGATGAGCGCCGGCTTTTACCTTAATTCATTGCTTCCGGCTTGGTAGTCATACGACTGCAGCGTCAACATAGGAAAACAGACTTCGCCTAATTAGAAGCCATTACGATCAAAGCGCCAATTCAGAGCGAATAAAAACATCCAGCCTATGCGAGGGAGAGACAAAACGCAATTCTTCCCAGAGATACGACTACACAGAAGACGGGACCAACAGCCTTGCAGAGAAATAATTTTAAATGGTCAATTATAATGGCGGGTTTGAACTTCCACCATTTCCATGTTTGCAGGCAGTTGTTGTTGTGTTGATGGAGTTTCGCAACTTCCCCTAAGTTTGTTACCCGTGGGTGAGTTTATTAGAAGTCACTTTGAAGTACCCTACTCTGAGGAGTACAAATTTTCACTTGAGTGAGTTTGTTTACAGCAGTATTCCCCCAGGGGAGTGATTCCCTGCGTCGTCCTTGAAGGAGAGCAACAACAAATTTTTCAGGAATCCCATGAAAAATGTGACACAACCATCACTCAGCACAGTTAACAAAATATCACGACAAACACACAGAAGGTGGTATGCGCCACAATGTGAAGGAGGGGAGGCTATTGGTCGCATGTCGCATCACCCACACCCATTGGCCGGGACCGTCGTAGTTCTGAGACGAAAGGATACGAAGGAATTAAATGATCTGCTGCCGAACCCAGGCTTAATGTTATTACAAGTAATTCGGGGAAAATGTTTTTCACTCCCCAATGAGTAGCGGGCAACACTCTCCGACAGAATAATTCATTATGCCCGTGCAGGAAACTTTTCCTGTGGAATTTATGGTGACATATTCGAACATGTATACACACAAACACACAGAGGGTGTTGGAATTTGTAAACTTTTGCTGGCCCGGTAAGGGTTAGATAGGTTGCGATACGGTCCTCCCTTAAGGGGACACTAAAGTTTGCCGACAAATAATGTTTTTCTGTTGGGTTTCGGAAGGGAATGGCTTGTCATTAAAAAGGGTACACTCCAGGTACATACAGAGAGTGAAACGATGATTTGTGGGACGAAGTCGTAATTCAATTTCGCTTTACTGCCTCTCCCCGATATTGCTTTACTATTAGTTACCTTAGCAAACTGCCAGCATGAGATCGATATGTCGGTGGCGGTGAACTTCCTCGTACTACGCCATTTTGTCGGTCACGGTCCAGGAGTAGAAGTCTGCAATGGAAAAAGGCAACTTGACTAATGACGTGGAAATATTCCAGACAATTTATTGTTTTAAGTTTGCAGCAGCACCTGCTTCGCACATTTTTTTGTGCATGACCACATCGTAGCGGAAGCGCATATAGGTACCGTTAGCACGCAATATGGAAATCCTTTGTTGTGGTCACTGGTTAGTGCCCACCTATTGAGTAATTACCGCACACACACTCACCTGAGTCGATATTCCTGCATACTCGCCTGGTACGAGGGCGGTGGTGGTCGATGCTGAAATTCAGGATACAAAAGTCCGTGTGGTGCACCGCCACCGCGACTGCATGGCCTTCGACCGCAACGTCCCAGGTCAACACTAGAACCCAAACCCAAACAGGGTGGACCACCTGGTGCTGTCATACGCCATGCTGCACCACTAACTGTTACAAGGACTACACCAACGCCTGGAAATAAACAAAAAATAGAAACAAATAAAACTGTGTTCACAGAGAACGTCAGGATATAGTAATTATTGGGGATAGAGAACCCTTCAGAGGCTCGTGTTTTACAGGAAACAGTAATGTTGCGAGTCGCAACCGGAAGTGATAGTTTTCAACGAAGCTATTCATGCGGTACGGAGTTAACTCAGTTTGTTTGTAATTACAAGGGAGGGATGGGCAGCAGTGCATGTGGCAAGGCACTTAGGCACCTCATGCAATGCAGGTTATTACCCTGCATCGCTGACGGAGTGACTACACTATGAGGCTGAATGTAAGCGGATTTTGTGCATAATTGACAGAAATTTAGGAGCTGACTTTTTAGGGAATTTTTTCACCTGAAGGACTGGACATGATAGCAGTGGATCGCATGAAGGAATAGCGCGCAACCTTGATGGTGGATTCTGAGTGAACTTATTGTTTATATGGTAAGGGAACATGTTTCCTTTTTTCAATTTTGTCGATCCTTTCTGCATGAATACTTTGCACATTTTAGGTGACGGTTTAATATATGTTACACGGTTGTTGTTTGTGGCTCATATCATATGCCTGTTGTTGGGTCTTCATCGGACTTCAAGTAGGTAGGCAGGAGACTATTTGCGACCGCTACTGTGACAGTTACCAAACCTTCACTTTGACCATCAGTTGGGTCCAGATGCCATTTTTCTTATAAACGTCTTCAGGTTTACGTTTGAATCTCCCCGAGTTTCTGAAGACCCGCATTCTCCAGAACTTCCAGTTCATTATTAAGGAAGCAACTATAGAGAATCCGTATTATATGTTGTTTTTAAGGACTAGCATTTTTAAAGTATGTGGGGAGAATAGATTGTTTTTTTGCGTCGTCTCAATTGCCCAGTTGTTCAGTGGGTATGCCTAAACCACAGTGCTCAATAATGACCCTTGATTATTGTTGTATAAGTACGAGTATAATGAATGTTTTGCATATCAAACACTACACATATACGTTGTAGGTCATGAGCAAAAGTATTCTCTCTTTCAAGCTGTTAATTGACTCACGTTAACCGAGGAGGTAGTCTTTTATTCTGAGCTCGAGAAACACAACGAGTACATGGGAATAACCTTGCGGCTCTGTCGGATCATGAAAATATATGTCTACTCTGGGGAATATATGTCACCGGGAACTAATTCCACTGAGGGACTTAGTTCCCTAGTGGGAAATAAAACCACTTTGGTGAGAAAAAACAACTTTCATGAAATAAAACCACTTTAGTTCCCATGTCGCGTCGGAACTAAGTCCACGTTCTTCTGGGAACTTAGTACACTTTCAAAAATAAGAAAACGGAACCAACTTCCAACAATTAGAATTCGACAGTTTTTATAAATGTTTATTCGGTTTGACAAAAAAATTCCTTTCGAAATTGTGTTTGCAAGACTCTGAAAATAAACGCCGCGATTTTTCTTTGATTATTTCCAGAGTCTTGCAAGCTGAATTTCGATATTGAAAATTGTGTTAATTAAATTTGGTATATAGGTATATTAGGCACTCTGCTTCAGTTAAAGGTTAATTTCTCTTTCGCTCTTTTGTTAATAAAAATTGGAAAGTACCTACTTGACTCTTTAATTTTACTTTCATTCTTGGTCGGCAGTGATAATTTACTTTACATTAAAAGGGAAATGAAATCACTCAGAGTTTTTAACTAATGTATTAGTCCATTTTCAAAATGTTTGTAGCCCAAAATCGGAGCCACACACTAAGCCAAAGAGTAGCACAATTACAAACACTTTTTTTTTTTATTCTTGAACAAAACATTCTTATACAAAAAATTATAAGAAAGAAAAAACTTGGTTGATTTGAAATACCAAAATAGATGTGTGAAATCTCTCATCAAAGTATATATTTTTGGTAAGTGGAAAAAAGTACCCGCCCAAGATAAAAAATGCTCAGAGTCCAAATTAGAATTGGGCTATTGCACTAAATTTGGTGTTGGGATTTAGGTTTAGGAAAAAATTAGGAAAAAGACAGCCCAATTTCCGACAAGCAGCCCAATCTGGTAAGCCTGGCCATTAAATATCCAACTGCATGGCAACTTCTTAACAGCTTTCTCACAATATCGCAAACAACAAATGCACATCATCCTTTCAAGACTGTGTACGGAAATGGCAATGTCAACCTCGCGAAATTTGCTAGCCACATAACTCGAATGAGACACACGTTACCTAGCTTCGTCTTACCTCATCATTTTGAGACACTTTTGTGTCCCCCTCCTATCAGTTCTTCAAGTTGTGGAGTACGCTAAGCTTTCGTTCATTGTAAAAAAGAAATCCCAAGTAAATTACTATGGGTAAAATTTGTATAAACACATTCACATTATGAACGTACCCATAAGACAAGAGAAAACAAAAGCTACCAACAGTAGCGTTCAATGTATGGCCCCAGGCATACCTACTCCACCTGTGTAAAAAAGCGTTAAACTTTAGCTTTTGTTCTTTTCGAGCATTTTTCATCACAGACAAAGAACAACAACTCGTTTATTTTTTGCCGCTCAAATGTTGCCTTCTTGTTCTTAGACAGATTGGGGAGTGTTCTCAAATTCGTTAATGAACAACATTTGAGTCTGATTGATTTTCTCATTGTAAGCATTTTTCACAAGACCCCTCCACTTGGCACAAAATGTCTCCCAAAATCGTCAGCCATTATAGCTACAATTAAATCAGCTGTCACAATCAACGTTTTTGTTGCGAAAAGTGACTTCGTGAATGAACAAATCGGGAACAATCAAAATTCCCATTTTAAATTGCAACCATTATAATTCATTGCCATTATTATATCGAAATCTGCAAACAAAAGGCGATTGGGTAAGGCCTGCCTGGGATGTGAACCATTTTTTTTTTTGTGCAAATTGAATCAAACTTTATCGTATAATTCCCTTTGTTATAGTATACGATTAAAGTTTCGCCCTAAATCGCTTGCACAATTGCAATAATTAAGCAAAACTATAAGAAAACAAAATCCGGACAACAAAAGTGAAAGTTATTGCTGCTGCTGCAGACAACGGAGAATTAATTTCCTTCTGCCAATTAGATTAAATGTTAAGAGGTTTGCCTATCTCTGCTCGTACTAGGTGTATACGTCACAAAACACGAACGTGATTATCATGATAATTTTCTAGTCGGCCACAAAAACTTTGCCCATTTCAACTTAATGTTGAACAATGCAACAATAGCTATAACTGATTTCAAGTTTGAGTGCTCCAGCTCGTTCCAGAGCATCCCTACTTCCTCTCATTCGTTATACTGTTTTCTTTTTTAGTTCATTGGGTCTCGTTTGCTTCCTGCTTGCATCGTCTTTTATTCAATGATAGAGTCCTTATTAACGGTGCAATAAAGTACACAAAAAAATAAAAGAAAAAGAAAAACTTCAATTTCGCATAGCCGAATGTCAGAGCAAGAGACTTTGGATAGAAGAAAAAAAGACACCCTTCTTCGTGGAACAGGAAACAGGAAGAACGTTGCCCATTTCTGCATCGTGGTGCATTCAAATTATATGGGATGCTTTGCCAATGCAGATGCAAATTGGACGAGAGAATTTGAAAGGGAGTTATGTGCTCATCGAAGCATCCTCAAATTAGTTTAGAGTTTGGAAAACGTCTATGGAGGTAGTGTATTTTCAGAGAATGTTCTCTGCCAAACCATTTTCATGGCGGTGCGCTTTAGAGAAATTAATTTTCATTTTTGGTTTGCTATTTTAATACGAAAGCTGTGCACGTATTTTCAGATTATTGGGATCCTCGTCAAGGCAGATGCTGTAGGAGCCGGTAGGCAATAGTTTTATAAATTTTATTGAGCGATGTTTAAATGGGAGTATCAGGAAATATTAGCAGAAACTTGGTTGGAAACGACATCGGAGATGGGAGTCTATAATCTTAGGCGGACCTTGAAGGACCATCTGAGCCATTTTGATAGGAGGAACTTGTGGAGGTTCGCATGGCTTCACTTATCTTTGAAAATATGTTTGTAGTATAGTCGCCAAGGCTAAGTTCTTCAAATTCCACTCCAATCGAACTAATTTAAGTGTATAATCCCATTTTTTAGATGTATCCTTGCTTCTTACAACCATTCTTTGTGTGTAAGCTTTTCTTAGGAATAATTCTGATTCTGAAAATTCCGATCATCCCAACATTGGTAAACAGAGAGTCGGCAGGGATGATGAACGCAAGAAAAATTTGTTTACTTAAGACCCAGAAATATATCAGAAATTGTTAAAATCAAAGGCTGAGCTTCATATTTTCGAATATATTGGAAAGCTATACATCAGTTTCTCTGCGCAAACTGATTAAGGCATGTTCGGCTATACTGCGTTAAATAAATCCTGCTGTCACTGGTGGATTTTCGTCTTTTTCAAGGGTGTTTTTTCTCTCCTGTACTTTTTAACACTGATATAGACTGAACGTAAAAGCAGCGCCTTAGAGAAGAGCGTGTTAAATTGGGCTGATGCAGACCTAAGTATGAAAACGTTCTCTCCGCAGATCACTTAGTGATCCTTGGGTGCTCCTAAATGCAATTAAGTGAGAGTTCCTATTGGCCTTCTCCAGTGGGATGCAAGGAGAGTAATGCTGATATTTAAATCAGAATTGGTAACGTTGAGTCTATTTTGAGACAGCTAGGTCAATATAAAAGCATGCGAAATTAGATTCCTTCGAAGTTTTCCTGAGGTGACTCGCATAGATCGGAAAAAGACCACCAGGATATGGGAGGTACTCAACATAGAGCAGCTACTTGGACGGACAAAACGGTCCAGAGATTTTTAAACACATTTTCCCAACTCAGTTTCCGAGGCGTGGTATGGAGTCCGTGGCAACAGGTAGGCGTTCTCTTCTCTAGGTACACCCAGGATGCGATGGTTTGATCAAGTCCGAATATCTACTCTACTCGTAAGGGAATAGCACTTCAAATTATACCTTTTATGGTTTTTAATGGGTAAGCGGGACATTGAAAACTAGTGATAAATATATTCACCTCTTACAAGGTGCAAAGAGGGTCTCGAACAGATCCGCAGGCGAATTTTCTAGATGTCTTAGGTCACATGAACTTTTCCGTTTCATGACATGGTCTTATTGCAAATCGCTCCCGCCTTGTGAAAAAAATTTGGAAGCAAACAATGGAATCTTCAAAAAAATGCCTTAAGCTTTGTTTTTAAAAAAAAATACCAGATGAGACTATAAAAAAGATGATTTGCCACAGCAAACTTGAACCATTTGATACGAAAAAGAACCCCAAATGTACCTCTCTACAGTCAAAAAAGACTTAATGCTATACCTCTGCCAACCCTCCCTTACGTTGACAACGATTGTTCAACGATCTTCAACGATTATTTAACGATTCATAGCAACGCTAACTCCCTCCTCAACCCCGCTATGGCTGTACCTAACCTTCTGCTTGCGTATGTATTTTAAATCCATCATAATTCAATTACCATTAACATAAAAGTCTCTATTACCCGCACTGCTCAATTAAACACAAGAAACACTGTCATCTGCATCTCCCGCGCCTTGTCTGATGGCGTGACAATCAGTGTCAAACAGACGAGAAAAGTCCGCTAAACTGTCAATCAACGTGCTTTTTACAAATTTCCACTCATTATCGTCGTGTCCGTTCTCTTCCGCTCGCGGCCACCATTGACAGCAAATATTGTGCAACAGTAATTAGCGCCATTAACACCCATTGAGCTGTTCGCTTCAGCCCCAGTGTTCAGTTCACGTTTACGTGTGTTGCTTCAGTGCACTATAGATTACTATGGTACGAAAGTGACGTGCACAAAGCAAATCACTAAAGTCAATATTCGCTTTTTACTACAGAGTTTCTCTTTGTAATTTGCACTACAAAAAAAAAATACATACATGTGTACCCTGCATAAAAGTACTGTAATAGCAAGAAAACAATCAGCTCTTGCCGCCCCCAGCCGCTCCCCCGTGGAAGAGTGCTGTGTGAGCTTTTATTGTTACACGCCAATTTGCTATTGAGGGGACCAACGCCAACGGTGAAGTGTGCTGAATGCTGATGCACTTCGCATCTTTTATTCCCATGGGTAGGGTGGTAATTTTCGTGTGTCACTCATCACTCTGCGCGCTGATTTAAGAGGGAAGTGCACAGATTGAAGCGGATGACAGTTTGCCGATGAATCGCCGCATCACCGTCAGATCAGAGTAATCGAAAAACACCGCGCTCGGTCGGTGATAGTTTTCCATCTATTTGCGTTTTGATTTCTCGTCGCAGTTGAATGACTGTCAGTAGTCAGTGTCACTTGTCAGTGACGGCGGCTATCAATTAATATTATTTTACGGGTCGAGAGAAAATATTTGCTTCTGTTATTTAAATTCACTGCTCCATTGATTGAGGGGGCTGGCGGTCTCATTGGCCCTGTGATTGCCATTCTCGAGGTTTTGTTTTCTTTTTTTTAAATTTGAAATTTTAACAGCTTTTCACGGCGAACTATGGACATGGGGTCATGGAGAATGAACATATTTGTCCTGAACGTTGAACGCGAACAAAAAAAAACGTACCTACACTTCATTGTGGTTACCCAGTACGGCTCAATTAACTTTGAGCTCTCTTCCGGCAGAGCGAAAATACATAATCGTTTAGCGCAGTTTTTTGTTTTTGCATTTTTGTTGGGGCTTTTAATTCAAGTCGGTCAATGGCAGGGAGGGCTTAGAATTTTTTTTCGCTATTGCTTGGGTAAACGGCCGGCGACTATTCGCGCCCGCGAATGCTCTTGAAATGTACAAGTGTGTGGGTAGTCGGATTTTATTTCTGCAGTCGATGTTTGCTTGGGTTGCGACTCAAATTAGTTCAGAGTGTGTTTGTATTTGTTTGCGGAATTGAATAGACTAAAATTTTTGCGGATTGGCAGAAGCCATTCAATTGGAATGGAATTTTCAAGTTCATTATTGGCTTGGCCGAAACTGCAGTGCAGTTGCAGTGGAAAGTGAAGGCCACGCTAACAATGGCAGTTACATACACTCGGACGTGATGCTTTTGCCAAGCGAAACTGAGTGGGGAGTTATTTAAAAATTTCTCCCCGAAAAATGGCAAATGGGTTTAAAGAACGCGGAACCGAAAAAAATGCTTTCGCAGCTAAAACTTATATGAGTTGGTTTGTAAACGAATTTCAATTAGAAGGCAAGAGCTGTTGGCTTTAGAGACAGGAGGACCAAAGTTGGGGTCAAACTTAAGTTATTGGTACTCACGACATAAAACTTATTTTGAATTCGATTTCGGGCTCAAGCTGCCGAAATAAGGTTCCTTCGTTATAGTGATAAGAGTTGGGATAACTCTCCGAGCTCGTATAAGAAACACAAGAAATTTTGAAGAGCTCTACGTCCAGGGGCAGCGTTTCCAGATGGAGCGGTAGTTTGATCACCATGAACGCATGTCATCAGGAAGAAGTCCTCTAGTTGGATCGGGTATGGGGACTGGCAGATATGGGGCTTTCAATGAGAATTGCTGAATGCCTAAGTCATCGAAAGGCTAAACTCTCTGACTCTTCATTACATAGAAAAACTTGCCGGACAGTGATAAGTGGAATCAATAACTCAATGACTACCCTAGTAGGATTTGAAGCCGATAAGCTTCAACCCAACCACATAGACCATTTCAGATCCAGAGGCGAGCAATTTAATTAAATGCCGATGGATTACTTTACCAGCGTTTCAACTTTAAAACTATACTGGCAGCTGACTAATGATCGACATAAGTCCTACATGACCAAAACATTAAATCATTCCCAAATTGGTTTTCAAAATCAGCCACAAACAACTCAGACTCACCGATCATTAACAACGCTGCTGTCAAATGTGATGATGGCGGACCCGCCAGTCCTGTCGCCCCCAATGCAGCACCACCCAGAGCACATGCCACTCCGCCCAGTGCCACAACCGCAATTAATGCACGTAATGGCGGTCCGGCAAACCATTGGCCACAGCATCCTTTCCCCGATCGCTCCGAAGGTGATCTGCAAAGAAAATCAAGCGAAAAATAAATAAATATAGGAGTACGAGTAAAATACAAAAACTAAGTCACAGTCCATTCTAATGTGATCCAGTTTTTACTATTTGTTTATTTTCTTCATCGGCCAAGATGGCTTTGAACTACTTTCCGTCACCTTAGAGTGCGGCGACTCGTTCAACACATTACGTTGACCGCATACGAATTTTTTTGTGTTACCTGGTGCACACATATTATGCATGACAAGCGGCTTAGTGACATGATCAATCATTGTGCTTTTTCTCAGGTACCTACATTCATTTTGCGCAGAGAGTGAAGAAGGGGAAAGTTCTGCTGCACAGCTGACAGTTCGGCTATTTACACAGTTCTTATGTTTTTGGTGCTGTCCGTTGTCAGCGCTTGTCGACTTTCGCGAACCCCAGTGGGTACATTTTGGTCACTGTGTTACGAAGATTATACTTTCTATACAGTCGGCCGGCTCATAGGTGAACGGAGAAACATGTCAACAGGCGTGCGGAAAATACTGGGTGAAACCTGATTGAATGGTCCAAATATGGTCGAGTGTTGGCACCTGCGTGGGTCTTGTTTGATGACAACAATTTCAATGGAAGAAGGCGGGAACGTATATCTAGGGTAAAATATTTGACTGAGTGGTTCTACTAATCTTCGATAGACTTGCGAGGAAACGAAAGTCTCTCGGCTGAGCGGGACTATGTATATCAGAAACTGAGAAGTATTATTAGACAACTGACAGGTGGTTAAGAGCCAAAATGCCATCAGGTTTATTTAACTGTCATTCGCCTTTATTTAGTGACTCTAAGAAGTTTTACGAGATGACACCACATCATCGCACAAATAAATATAACGAACAAAAACCACTAAACAATTAAGTATCAAGCGACAAGCTTTCGCTATTATGTGTCACAGGGAATATGTCGGCTTGTTTCCTGCGCATTTTATTACACCTAATGGGAAATAACTTTCCCGTCGTAAGAACCATTAAGTGGTAGAATATTATAGTGCTTATGATATAAAGGGAAGGACCACGCGAGCAGTGTGTGTATATTTATATACCTAGTGTGTATGAGTGTGGACTGTTACCATATTGGGAGATCCTCGAAATAACTTGCAAGGAGGGTGAGAATATGTTTTTATTGCCTAACATTGATGTAGGGGGTACTTTTTTCTTTTTTTTTGATATAAGTTGCGGCAATTTTGGGTTCTGATTTCCGACCATAATCTTGGGATCTACAAATCACCAAATTTTCCGGCATAATGCTTGATGAAAATGAATCTACTTTGGGTTCTTTTTTTTCTGTTAAACTCTTTCTACTAATTGACAAGAATTTTTGTCTTGTCAACTTTTTTATAAAGCCTGAACGCAAGCCCTCAAAAATTAACAGAGGAATATTACACAAAGATTAACTGCCGTTTACTGTCGTTAAAAAGAAGGATCACTTATGCAAGCTGTTGAACTGGGCTGACCAAGATCCCGCTGTTAAGCAGTATGATAAACAGATAAGAATTGAAAGAAATCCCATCAAGTTGACCAAAATGAAGTGGGTGTATAGCTAAATCTAGACTAAAATCAAACAAAATTGCGGGAGCTGATATATGACTTGAACGAAAACTCTTCCAACTCGCAAAGTTTGGTCGTACAACCTACCTGACGAATGCAGTCTCAGATTCGCCTAAAAGGAGACCTATCGTAACACACCACCTTTTCATTGTATTTTAAGGTTGCAAGGCCATGTGTATAGTGATGGAATCCTTGCCAAAATTATCTGTATGTGCGTAACGATGCTGAGTAGCCTCGATGCTGTATAAAGATCGGGAAGTAATGAGCACCTCTGCACCATACGTAATGTCAGAAAAGGTCTAAGGTCCAAGGAAACGAAGCAAGGCTAAATTTGACTAATGTCTTCGAATGCATTATCTGTTCCCTAACGATAATTAGTCAAATTTAGTCTAACTTCGTTTCCTTCTACCCAACTTTTGCCTGAGGGAACGTTAAGTGTAACTTTGTGATTTCAAAGTGAATCTTGAAAAAATTATACGAAAATGGGAAGAAAAATGTTAACAGACTATACTAATGACATTAAGATAACCGAAAGAACTCTGGCGAGCTATCAGGGTTTCATTTGTGAATATCGACCTAGTGGCGATTGAACAGCAAAATATGAAGTCCCTTCCCGCGGACTTAAAACTGAAACCTTGAAAAGAAAGTTACAAGAGACAGACTTAACTTTGAGGTATCAAAAGACTTGTTATATTTTAGGCTTTGCACTGTCCTTCCCCAAAGCTATACCTGTTTACGTTTGAAATATTTTGAATGGAGCTATTTTTATCTGAGCTTTCTATAAAAATACATATGGTGCTATAGAGGTCAGGCCTACGATGTCTAAAAATAACTTGGTTTCACAACAAATCGACTAAATTTGAGTGCGACTTCTACTTGTCACTTGGTCCAGCGAATACAACGTTTAGAAAGTACCTCGGATACAACTGTGTACCAATGAGTAAGCCTCTACTCAAAGCTAAAATAAAGTTCAAGTTGGAGTCTTACTGTCAGACAGGAAGGCAACACATTCACCGGCGTTAGCTTGACAAAGTTGTTGCACAACTACTAACTTCAATAACGAATTTGTCAAATTAATTAAACGAAATGTAGCCAAGCTTATTACTACGTCATTGGCATTGAAATTAAGATACCGCAAGTCTTTGCTTCAGCAACGACAGAGAGAAAAAAAAAACTTGCAAACGTATAAACTGTTGCTGGTCACACAGGTGGAACTAGTTCAAGGTCCTTGAGCGAATTTTAACATTTTCACTTCGTTTATTGGCGCACAACGAGATATACGCCGACAACTGTTGTTTTGTTGTTCAAGAATTGACTGCGGGTAGTTATGACATGCAAAAGTGGTAATTAAAGCCGAAACATCCTTGGGAGAATCTGTTGGGCCTTCCTTTGCATATTACTGCCGCACAATAAATTTTAAATTATCCAAGCGAGTAGGTTACGTATGCACGGTTCTACAAGCAATTCGAACGGAAGTCAGGGTAGCGCGTCAATTACACGCGATGCCCATCGCCCATGCTCACATTCACATTGGTGCATCTGAACCACTGCGTAGATGGTGTTAAATTGTGTGGGAGGGTGTCTACTGTCTACAGTCTACACGGCGGCATTGGAATTGGACGCACTATCTCAATTGAGATGGACGCATACAGACTTTACTGTGAATTTCGTTATCCGGCCGTTGACGGTTGGAATTTTTCTGTAAAGAGTTGAGATGAGAGGATGCTAATCTTTATTTTGTTTTATTTGACACTAAAATTCCAGTTAAACTGCGACGATAATGAAGGCGGGTGTAGATTGTTATCTAAGCCGTAGGCGCGTTTCCAGGCTAATGAAGTTTTATGGACGTTAAGTATGAACTGGGAATGGATATTACTTTTTATGAAATTCGTGTAGAAATGATTAGATCCGGCTGCCACACTTTTTAGCGGTATTAGGTAACTAAAAGTGTAGGAAAAACGTAAGAAACTCATAAGAATCTTAATACAGCACTGGCACCAGCTGAGCCGAGTATAACTCTTGCTAAATGTCATGTAACAAAACCTTGGTAACGCTGAGTGTTAAGGCAGAATAACTTGCGTTTGCATCGCTCATGATCATCTGACCCTGACAGTGCCAAAAGGCATATGGCCATTTGGGGGCACATTAGATTTGCAAGTTCCCTCGGAGAAATACGTCTTGTATTTTCATTTATGTGTGCAAGAAATGTCAACAAATTTATTTATTTACTGTTGTTGCTTTTGTCAAGCTAAGACGATCTTGAGAGTGAAGACCAGAAGTTTCTAGATCTACCTATGAAAATGATGAACTCTGCGTGGAACTAACTAAGTGCAATAGCCGCGGTAATTGATTTTGAAATAATTTGACTTTTCCGATATTCGATCGGATCTATTAACGTCTTGGTGACAGCAATCACTAAGATTGTTGTAAGCTGTAGTTCCCTTAAAATCCATGCCTCAGTCTTAGGGCCGAAGTTTTGCTATGTTTTATAGGACAATGTGATGAGCTGGTGATCATGGAAACCGCCGACAAAACATTGAACTTGATCTGTACCCGAACTTAACCTGCTGGAATACAGGAAATTTGTTAGCTGGCGACGATATATTAAGACGGACTGAATACCCGAAGGTTATGATAATGAAGAAAGAGAGGTAAGAGAAAGATCGCTGGTTATAGGCGGGAAAAATTGATCAAATATCAGTCGTGAATGGTAATGGAACCGTTCGCTGAATGATTAAGTAAAGTCGGAGTACGGTACTTGAGAAGATCCATAGCGAACATCGGACTTAGGGCCGATCATGACGTTCCTGGTCTTGACAAACCTACCTACTTTACTTGCAGTCATATGTAGATCACGATCTTAGACAGCAAGTCTCTACAGAAAGCTCGGTCTTAAGCTAGTTATCCGTCAGTGACGTACACGTAGAGCAATTTTTTTTTTCAATTGGTAGCGCCACCTGCGTTCGGGGTCTTCCTCTCTTCTCGATGTCATAGAGGTGGACTCAATGACTCGTGCGTTGTGGTTGTCAAGTGGCCTTTATCTGGCATAAGCCGGTCAATTTTAAGCTTTATGCCGGAATAGTCCGTCGTTGAGACTCCTCCATTACACTCCAACGATACAAACTGACCCGAATATTTAATTTAGAGTATAAAAGTTTCGACCATTTTGGATTTTATATGATTGAAGGACAATTATTGTCTCCTTTCGGCTTTTTGGTCAAATAATTGTTGTCGCAAGAGGTTTTTTTTTCTTTTGTGACTGGTGATCAGGTATTTATATTTTAAATTGTTCCTAATGAGCGATTTCCGAATCAAAATAATAACACTATTTAATTTACTATTTTTGTGATCTTGTTTGACTTGACTTTATTGCATATGATCATAAAATGTCCTACAATAGCAGTTTATAAATGATCGGGAGTACATACATTCGGTTGTTCAATGACAAGTGTCAAATGTAGGGCGAAATTAACATTACTAATTTTTGATGGGGAATCACAATTGAAAGGTAAAATTAACATTTTAAAATTGATTACAATAAAAGATACTATGACATTCAATGAGCACAATTCCGTTCATGAAGAAACCATTTATGGCTCGATATAACCAAAAGACATAAACCAATTTAATATTAACTTTTGAAATACGATTTTTTCTCTCCCAACGTTTCGTTGGGTTTTTCCAACTTCCTCAGGGGATGTGTTAGTCGTTACATGTTGACTGATGTATAGAATGTGAGAACCATTTGAACAAACATTATAGAACACTCTGTGAGAACAGCATTTGTAATATTAGTCCTAATCATGCCCTGAGGCGGTTGGAAAAACCCAACGAAACGTTGGAAGAAGAATGAAATAGCTAGTGTTATTGGTTTGATTCGCAAAATCACTGATCAGCTAGCTCATTAGAAACTATTTAGTTCTTTTCCATACCACACAGCAGAACTCATGTGATCAAGGTCTTTTATAACAATCTCCTCAGTATGCGAGAGGGCTTTACTTCTTATATGCCTAACAATTCCGAAGAAAAAAGCATTGGAAAGAGTGACGAAGGTCTTGATTTCTGTGCCGGACGTCTTTTGAGGAGGTACTTGTAGAGCCCGGGTAGAAATAGTGCTTCAGATTTACATATATCTGCCCAATTGTGAAATTTAGCTTCAAAGTCTCGACACTTGTTTTATAGATGAAACCCACTAATGGCTTGATTGACCTTACTTTTTGTCACCATTTGACACTGCTGTGATGGAAGCTTGTAACCCTTAAGGCGAAGAAGTAATTCTTAAAACAAAGTGATGAAAAACTGATCATTTTCTTTTTTACAGACATGGTAAGGTCCAAATTAATGCAGCTTACTGTTTGCTACTTTTATATTCAGAATGAAATGAAAACCACAATTTAGTTGGTAATTCAATTGACGTCTCGTTCAGAGACGTGTCCATCGTTGTTGTATCACCGGTGGTAGGTTATCCGTCATGATGGCAGCATTCCAGTCTTTCTAAGTTGACAGCTGCATTTTGGTTGTGTTCAATGTTGGTCTCGTACGGTATATAAAAACAATGAAACACTCCCTTTAAAAAAGTGACGAAGGCGTCCTTCAAAAAATCCGTTGTTACTATATTTTAATATTACAGATAGTCTAAGGTGATTAAGATAAATTATTTTAAAAAGTGAAGAGGACTCGAGGGACCGACATGAGCGTTGCCTTTCTGATATACAGTGATTTGCGATGTTGGCAAAAGTGGTAGAAAATCGGGGTAAACTGGTACGTTAGGCGTTTGGATTTTTTACAAAATTGCGAGGCTCCTCCATTAGTCTCAACATTTTCACAAAAAACGAAAATTAGTTACAAGATACGCATAGGGTCCCTTATATACCTCTTGCGACGAATATTCCTTTTTCGGTATCTCCAAATATTCAGTTTTCTTGATCATTTCAGTTCGAATATAGGACAGTTTTCAAAAAAAAAAAATTATAGACCATTTGGCATATAGGTGAACAGACAACTAACTCTAAGCACAATAAATGTTACATGAATATAAATGAGCGTTTTTAGACCCAATTGTCACCTGCTAACAAAACAAAACAAACCAAACCCGTTGTTCTAAGTTACTGCCAAAACCCAAGCGCATTGCGTGGTCCGAATTATCGCATCTAATCGATGGAACACGTCTCATGATCGTGGGTGCACAATTTGGGAAGAAAGCCGCCGTTATGTAAACAATTTGAATAAGCACAATAATAGTTTGCCCATTATTTCAAATAATATTTCCATCAATTTCTCTGGATTGATTTGCAATTTTCTCTTTTGAACAGAAAAATAGAAAACAATTCGCAACACAATGGAGCAGAATGCTGCCCCATTAGAAGGCTGCACACAAACGAACGAACAAAGGGTGAAGAATTGTAAGGATGCTTTTCCCTCTTCTTTTCCAATTTTATTTCCTATTTATTTCCTTCGCAATTCATTTTGTCAGTATTGAAATATGAGTCGCAATCGATGTGGTTTTAAATTGAATTCATTCGCACATTTGATAGTTTGGACTGGACATAAATGTTCAACATTTAGGGGTCAACTTGCTTAGCGTGTTTTACTTGGGCAATAAATGCCAAAAGCGCAGATCTCCTGTCTGCTGGCTGCCTACTTTTATCACAACCCGTACGGAGTAGGTCATAATCGAGAAGGAAATTCGCCGAGAAATTTGGCAAGGCAACTTGATTGCCAGAATGTGCCCAGAAAGGTTCACTTTTCACCGCATAACGACTATGGAGATGTGTTAATGGGAAAAGCGTGTTTAATGTTTGAAATTCGTTGCTGTGGCGTTTTCTACAAAATTCGTAGCACTCTACAGCATTGGGTACATTTTATAATTCAGAAACATTTTCTGTGGCATGTTGCGTCACGGCTCCAAGTTTTGTCAGGAAGAGATCCCATGACACTTTTGGCCTGCGCCTACACAATATGGGTAATTTATTATCCTCGTTATAATGTGTGTCTGTGTAGAGCCGAAAAGCACCATTAACATTTTCACTTGGCTGGCATGTCTCTTTTCCTCCTCATTCAGCCATGCGGAATTCCCTAAACAATTTCGTGTATTTCCTTGAGCCATGAATGATGCTTGCCACCTATTTAGCATCCTTACGGTGCACAAAGCGGCTGCTGCTGGTGCTCGGTTTCTGTTTAGTAATTTTTCATACTGTGTGCGGCGCGCGTTCTGTTCCACATCGCTGTTCTGCTGGGATGTTTTGTGTGATTTATGAAACACAGACAATGAAAGGACCGCCCGCTGAAATGCCACAACACACATCGCATTAGAGACGATGTTAGAGAGCGGATGCAAAAGTGCCATTAGTCTCTTTAAATGTCGGTTCGTATCTTTCAATATTTTAAATTGATATAATTTAAGACTGTATAGGCCACACCTGGAAGGGGGTCTTCCGTTCATTCATCTTTAAGAAATTGCAGGCGAGTAGGCATATACATATCTATCTACCTGGTGGCAGGTAAGATGTCGTGGAACCTCGCGCCAAAACCAAAATTTCACATCTGGCTCAGGTGTTTGCGTATATTATTGAGTTAAGTGATTTGAAAACTATCGCCGCAGGATTCATGTCAGATGGAGGGAGTCACCTAACAGCTGCAGATGTACAAGAACTATTTCTGGGCATCTGCGTGCGTTCTCAAGGTAAGAGAAGCGTTTAAATTGAACGAAAAAATGATATAGCTACATCTTTTCGGTGCTCAGGAAGGTTTGGACAATGATTGCTTGAAGTGACGTTTACAATCGCGAAGATACTCTGCATACTCGAAGTTGTAACCACAAGGCAAACTATTTATCAGGTGGACTTAAATTAAAACTATAGCAAATATTCGAAAAATGCCCTAATTGGTATTATCTACTGGTGTAAAGATAAGAACAGATTAGGCAACGAGGACCAAGCCCACATCACTTGCAGTGGGAGATTCTTTATTTAAGGAAAAATATTTGCACCCGGGAATCTCCTGCAAACAGTGCGCTTCGCATAAGCGTTATCTTTGGACGTGGACGTAGTTTACAATTGCGTCGGGTATGCGCTTTTTGAAAATCAAAAATAATATAATATCACTTTCCGTATCTATTTAAATTCGTCACCTTCTGTAAAAAAAAAAAACAAAAATACAAAACTCTCTGCAATTAACGAAAACAATTTCCATATAATTCATCTTAAAATACTTTGCATAATGTTCAAACAAAATGTTAAACGGAGCGATTCATACATTACTAAAATTACATGTGATGACAGCAATAATCTTTTTCATTGTGCATGTGTAAAGATTACCCCAAACGACATTCTGCGATACTAATACACATTTTTAGTGTCCCAGCTAGATTTTTCGAACTAACGAAGGCGACATTTTTCATATAAAATTGCATATTGTGACCTACAAAATATTTAGTGTGAAGGTTAAAAATGATTATTAGTAATGCCCATTAAATACATGCCTACGAATAATATCAATCTCTGTTCTCCGCCTCAAATCGGTACATTCTCACCAAGTTTCCCCCATTGGTCACACAACACCGTTGGTCTTGCATCAAAAACAGCAACAGACTAACGAAAACAAAGAACAAACTCCGCCAACAACCACACTGCTAACTATGAACGATCAGCATCCAACATCTTGCCCTGTACACGCAGAAAAATTGACCTTAACCGAGTGGAATTTTCGCTCGGTTAAAAAAAAATGTGTTGAAATCAACTAAGTCTCTGTAGAAAACAAATGAGTTATTATTGTTAAAAACTACCGTGTTAAAAAGGTTAAATACATGTTGTTAAAAATAACACACTAAATGTTTGTTATCAATTAAGTTGCTTCGTTAATATTAACCAACCAGTCTCGTTTTCCTGTTTGGTTAAATTCAAACAAGTATCTTGGTTAAGAAAAACCTACTAAATTTGGGGTTTTAACACATTGATTGGTTATTAATAACCGTGCTACTCATGTAAAATTAACCAAACGAATGTGTGTTAAAATCTAACAAGCTCTCTGTTAAAAACAACCAATAAACGTTGCTTAAATACAACCAATGACTTGTTTGTTTTTAACCCTTTTACTCGTGAGAATTTAACCAAGCGAATGTGTGTTAAAATCTAACAAGCTCTCTGTTGAAAACAACCAATAAACGTTGCTTAAATACAACCAATGACTTGTTTGTTTTTAACCCTTTTACTCGTGAGAATTTAACCAAGCGAATGTGTGTTAAAATCTAACAAGCTCTCTGTTGAAAACAACCAATAAACGTTGCTTAAATACAACCAATGACTTGTTTGTTTTTAACCCTTTTACTCGTGAGAATTTAACCAAGCGAATGTGTGTTAAAATCTAACAAGCTCTCTGTTGAAAACAACCAATAAACGTTGCTTAAATACAACCAATGACTTGTTTGTTTTTAACCCTTTTACTCGTGAGAATTTAACCAAGCGAATGTGTGTTAAAATCTAACAAGCTCTCTGTTGAAAACAACCAATAAACGTTGCTTAAATACAACCAATGACTTGTTTGTTTTTAACCCTTTTACTCGTGAGAATTTAACCAAGCGAATGTGTGTTAAAATCTAACAAGCTCTCTGTTGAAAACAACCAATAAACGTTGCTTAAATACAACCAATGACTTGTTTGTTTTTAACCCTTTTACTCGTGAGAATTTAACCAAGCGAATGTGTGTTAAAATCTAACAAGCTCTCTGTTGAAAACAACCAATAAACGTTGCTTAAATACAACCAATGACTTGTTTGTTTTTAACCCTTTTACTCGTGAGAATTTAACCAAGCGAATGTGTGTTAAAATCTAACAAGCTCTCTGTTGAAAACAACCAATAAACGTTGCTTAAATACAACCAATGACTTGTTTGTTTTTAACCCTTTTACTCGTGAGAATTTAACCAAGCGAATGTGTGTTAAAATCTAACAAGCTCTCTGTTGAAAACAACCAATAAACGTTGCTTAAATACAACCAATGACTTGTTTGTTTTTAACCCTTTTACTCGTGAGAATTTAACCAAGCGAATGTGTGTTAAAATCTAACAAGCTCTCTGTTGAAAACAACCAATAAACGTTGCTTAAATACAACCAATGACTTGTTTGTTTTTAACCCTTTTACTCGTGAGAATTTAACCAAGCGAATGTGTGTTAAAATCTAACAAGCTCTCTGTTGAAAACAACCAATAAACGTTGCTTAAATACAACCAATGACTTGTTTGTTTTTAACCCTTTTACTCGTGAGAATTTCCCAAAAATAAAGTAACATTCTGTTCAAAAAAAGAGAATTCTCCTCGATTTATTTTACATTCCATTTTTCCATAAAACAATTCTATAAAACATTTTCATCGAAATATGTACCTATCTGATATTTGTTATACGTAGAAATTGTGTATCTGTTAATTTTATCATTCAACTTGGTAAATTTCAACAAACACATACTGTTGTTTCTTAACAAGTTATACGCACACCACGAATTACGACGCTGCTTTTTCAAAACGCAGAAACCAGGGATGAAAAAATAATCGCAATTGTACTTTTATCGACACAGTTGATTTAAAGATATATACAAGTACGATTTGCCCAAATTCAGAACTTTGATGAATATATTCTACTTCTGAAAATACGTTCCGACATTCCTTCCGAATTTAGTACATTCACATTTCACGAACAAACTAAATTCTAAACAGGCTAATACAGCCTTAAAAACAAAGTTTTCTCTACTACTTTTTTGGCTTGCAATAGGAAAAAAAGAACACAGACAAAAATGGCCAAAGCAACAATTTTTTTTTTACATTTTTGTCTGATAAAATATGGCTTTTACTCTTAATTGTAGCTAGGCACTTGAAAACTAATTTAAGATAGGTATCTAATTGTAAGAAAATTTGCCAAAGGTACAAATTTAATGCAAAATAAATATTAGCTTTTTATTGAGTCCAATTGACATAATGGCCTTAACGCAATATTAATCTAATCTGTTTCTGTAGATATAATGAAGTAAAATTAAGTAATTTTTCACTCTGCGATTCAATCATTTTGAGAACCAAGCTAATGAAAAAAGCTACACTTTTGCACATGCTGAACAAAATGGTATAGTCTTTAGTTTAGCCCTTTACTTCAAAATTTGTAAGTACCAAACTCGTTTCGACCTATGCGTTGGTGAGAGATGATAATAATAAAACTTATATCGTTTTCCACGCGGCAAAAAGAAGCGTCCGGCAGAGTCCGGAATCAAAAAGATAGATTCTGAGATTTCATCTAATTGTGCTCTACAATATGGTATATATAGTCCTGCATTTATCACTTTATTTCAAAATTTGTTAGTACCAGACTTGTTTTGAACTATGCGTTTTGTGAGAGTTGATAATAACTAAACTCATAATGCAATTGGTACATACACATTTTAAAATAAAGATACAAACAGAAAATTATATATACCATCTTGTAAAGCACAGTTAGGAGAATTTGAAGAAACCAAGGAAGTATTGGTAACCAATCTCGACTTCCAGGAGCAGCCTTGAATAAATCGTCTTTTTCATTGCTGTGCTGCCTTTGCTAGGCCTTTGCGATCACAAATTATTCACGCACAATTGAACCCATTTCGGTACAGCACCTAAAAAATCAGTTTTGTCATCCCTGGTAGAAAATATGTGTGTGGCTGTTGATACAGATCATTCACGAACAATGGAAAACATTTGGGTACAATACCAAAAACTCGTTTTACATTCCTGGTAGGTAGAAACAGAGTATATCCATCAATGAGTAGGGACACTCTCTCTACATATGTATTAGTTACCACCACACAGCAAAATGCAGAAAAAATCGTAGAATAAGTGGAAGCAGGTCGAAAGAATACTTTTTTCCTGTATACAACGACTGCTTGAGAAAAAAAGGGTACACAACACATTTTGTCTGTACCACTACATGCGGCTTGCTGCGTACGACAAACGATTGTGGTTTATGCTCTGGTTTTTTCATAAAGCATTTTTAAAGGCGCTCTGGAGTGAATGTCAGTATATTAGTATTCTCCCTCCACCATGCAGGTTGATCAGGGTAACCAGCTTTGCTTTCGTAGAATTGTTACAAAAAACTATTTTTTTAGTTTTTGCCATTGGTTATTGATTAAATGGTCTTTGTTATGGACATGAAAAAGAAATGTTTTATTCTATATCACGAAATTCAACCCTTTTGCTTTGCTACGACTTCGCTAATTACCATATTTTACGACTTTAAGTTTTATTGCCAGCACTTTTTAGGTAGAATATTTCACAGCAGATGGTCACACTAATTACTTAGGTTGGTTGTAGAGGGGATTGTTTACATTTTTTTCGCACGTATTTTTAAAGGCGCTCTGGAGTTGGATTGTTATCACTCGTTCATTACCATCAATTGACGAAGTAAAGGGTGTTCAGTGTTAAAAATAGTGAAAATTGAAAGTTGAAGTGCAAGTTTGCATAGTTTAAGAACTCTAAATAAAATAATGGGAAAACATTATGTTAAATGTTTGGCGTGTGGACGAGAGCAGAAAGAGAATGTTGGAGTTAAATATTTCAAAATACCGGTAAGTAGTGAGAGGTAAGCAATATAAGTTATAGATCGGGCAAGAATGAAATGAATTTATTTTTTGAAAATATGACTTTTCATGAAAATTCTAGAAATGTAACTAAAAAAATGCGTTTTATAAAGGATGGCAACAGAATATAAATGCCTTAACTGGCATTTTTACAGAAATAAAAGAAGAATGTATAAAGTTTCTTTTAACAAGAAATCTTAATCAAGATTGCTTGGAAAACACCTTTGCTGTTTTACGTAACCGAGGGGGAAATAACAAGTTGCTGACTACATTTCAATTCATCTGTTCATTTAAAAGATCTTTTTCGGCAAAGTATATGGAAGATATTAACCGTGGAAACTGTGAGCCAACTGCTAACATGGAACTTCCAGACATTGAAGTGCAGATGGAACCACAAAAACAAAATGAGGACAATTTGGTTTACGCTTTCAAAACTGAACCTGATTATAAAACTGTGGACTTTGGTATTGATAATGCATTCTACTATTTCGCAGGTTATATTTAAAAAAAATACCGCCTAAACCACAAGTGTGAGTTAAAATTGAGTCCGCAACTTAACGTTTCCTCAATTTTTACAGATTTTAAAGAAAATGAAGATGCGAAATTGACACGGCCCAATCAAGAATTTTTAGACTCGTTAGAGAATCTTGAACAAAAATTTATTTCTTGTTTTCCAAATATGTACTACCTAAATAATTTTGAGGAGAATATTTTTAACTTTTTGAAAAATGAATTTCATTACAATTGTAAAAATCAAAATAAGGAATTTCTTATCAAATTTTACGTCCGAGTACGGGTTTACTTTATTCTAAAACAGTTCAATAAAAATAACAAAAAATGTACCAACAAACAAAAATATTTAAGTGTAGCACACATGTGAATATATATAAGATATAAAATGTGCAATAAGAAATATTACAAATTGATTTTGCTTTTTTTTTAACGTCACACCCTGTACCACATTTTGAAACAGTTCGACTACTCTTCCATCCCTCTTTTACTAGAGCACTTTTAGTGCCGTCTATTTCTCGTGTCTGTGTACTGCAAATTGTAAACTGATAAGAAACACGTGGAGAGTGTCCCTACTCATTGATGGATATACTCTGGGTAGAAATATGTGTGTGGCTGCAGATACAGTCAACTCGGTTAATATCTACAAACACAAGGCTTCTCGTTCATCTGTAAAACAGTGTGTCTCGGTTGATTTTAACACATACATCGTGTTATACGCATACGCATACTATCGCGAATTATGAACGACGCACGCTGCTCGCGACTAGTAATTGAGTCATTAAGTGTTGAACCTTTGTAGTGGCTGGTGGTGTGAAATCTGTGATAAGTGAAAATAAAAAAAACAAAAAAGACAAGGAAAAATAAAAAATTCATATTTATTGGTGAGTACATAATATTATTATCTTGTTTTCCTCTTGTTTAAAACAAATTATTGTCAATTTTGGTGGTTTTTATGTGAAAAAAGAAATAGAACTAAAGCAACGAATTTCAACGTAGTACTCGGTTAATAATTGCCGAGTTGAGAAACACTCGGTTAATATCAACCCTTTCAGTCTGGTATCGTGTTTTGACATGTTTTTTTCTTCTGGGATTCAGGTTCTTTATTAGCGAGTGCATTAACTATGTTGTTTTTCTCGAGTTTTAAACAATTTATTGTCAATTTTGGTGATATTCAAGTGAAAAAAAAATAGAACCAAAGCAAAGAATTTCAACCTAGTACTCGGTTAATAATTGCCGAGTTGAGAAACACTCGGTTAATATCAACCCTTTCAGTCTGGTATCGTGTTTTGACATGTTTTTTTCTTCTGGGATTCAGGTTCTTTATTAGCGAGTGCATTAACTATGTTGTTTTTCTCGAGTTTTAAACAATTTATTGTCAATTTTGGTGATATTCAAGTGAAAAAAAAATAGAACCAAAGCAAAGAATTTCAACCTAGTACTCGGTTAATAATTGCCGAGTTGAGAAACACTCGGTTAATATCAACCCTTTCAGTCTGGTATCGTGTTTTGACATGTTTTTTTCTTCTGGGATTCAGGTTCTTTATTAGCGAGTGCATTAACTATGTTGTTTTTCTCGAGTTTTAAACAATTTATTGTCAATTTTGGTGATATTCAAGTGAAAAAAAAATAGAACCAAAGCAAAGAATTTCAACCTAGTACTCGGTTAATAATTGCCGAGTTGAGAAACACTCGGTTAATATCAACCCTTTCAGTCTGGTATCGTGTTTTGACATGTTTTTTTCTTCTGGGATTCAGGTTCTTCATTAGCGAGTGCATTAGTTTTGTTTTTCTTGGGCTTTTTTTTTCTTTTATGGCGATGTTCGCAACTTTTCTGGGACGAACTATTTAAAATGATTTCTGTCTATGTTTTCATCATTTCGAATCGTTTGTCACCAATAAATGGCGAACATCGTCTTAAAACCAGGCATAGCCTTAGTTCTCAATGTTTCTGTCAGTAGTAATTTAGTAATTAAATGATCGTATTTTGATATGCACATGCTCATATTAACACGTGCTTCACAGTTATCTAAAATGGATGAAGAAGTGTCAACCTTACTAAAGGAGTGGGGCCTGGAAGCCTACGTAGACATTTTTAAAGGTTCGTTTATATACCAAAACGTAAATTTATACAATATTATTCGCATATAAGAAAGTTGTAATTTGCTTAAAGTATTTTTGCTACACATGTGTTTTGCATTTTTGATTTCGATTCCTTACGGCACGAAAATTCTTTTGCGCTTGAAAAGCTTTTTAGAAGCTTGTGTTTTTCACAGACGATTCTTTCTTATACGCGACTTTCTTATGCAAGGTGGTGCAAAATTAATCCTCCAATTTTGTTTTTGAATTACTTTTTTGCTAAATTAATTTGATTGACGTACGAAGCTATTTGCAAAAATTATAAAATCTTCCGAAAGGGTGATTAAATTTGCGCCATTTTGTATATCTGATAAAAACCTATACTTTGCAAGTGATTAACTACGTGACATTGGTTAATTTTCATTTATAACAGAAAATGCTATAACTTCAATGTCTTTGGCGCTGCTTGGTGCCAGAGAGATAAAGGAAATGATCCCAGTTATAGGGCATCGGGTTCTGTTTACACGGAATTTCGAAGAATGGCGGAAAGCTATGCACCCTAATGCGTCCACGACTTTGGTTGGTTCATATTATTTAACCATTTGAAATGGTAGAAATAAAGTCTTTTTATTTTTCAGACTTTTGAAACTTCAGAATTATCTCTTGCTACAAACACACAAGAACAAAACGACTGCCTTAATTTCTCTTTTAGTGAGATTCTGCCAAATTTCGCTGTTAGCGACAGAGGGGATGCACTAGATTCCCCTTCAAGCGTTGTTGCTGATGATCAATTCAGCGAAAGTTTAGATGTAAGTACAGGGTTTAAATCGGAAAGGTGATTAGTGTTGATTGATGGTCTCTGCTTTCAATTTGCGTTTCTTTATGCATTCAGAGATCAATCAGAATAAATTGACTTATCTATCAGTTTGAGTAAAAAACACTGCATTTATAATCAACTAAGAGAAGGTGATTATAATAGGTGATTGCCACTAATAGCTTTAGCCGATAGTACAAAGGGTTTTTTTTTCACTTATTTTATTAATTATTAATATATTTCACTAATTTTTTATATTTATATGCACATTAAAATATTTTGTTACTAGGAACTTAACAAGCTGCTCGAAAGCTCACTGGAAGGAACCGGTCTACTGTCGCTGGATAAAACTCGACCGCTGGATAACGTTGCTCGACTGCGATTGGTGCGTATTGTCTGCACCAACATTTTAAAGAAAAACCCGGAAAAAAATATCACAGCTCAAATTTATGGGCACTGGACAAATCAGATTGTTCATTTGTTCCCTACCGAGAATAGATCGGTATATTTTCACAACAAGCTGATAAATTCGAGTCGTGGGGTTGTAAACAGATTGGCTGGAAAATTGCCAGATCACATCCACAATCTAAAACGAAAATACCGGGAAAGTGGTGTTATCACTAAAAGGAAGCGTTCGTTTTCCGCTTCTGCGACGTCGTCACCTTCCTCCAGTCGAGTATCCTCTCCCGCATCAGTATCACATCCTATAAAGCGCCTAGCAACAGCTGCCAATTTCGAAGACTTCGAAGGACAATTCCAAGAAGATCTCCAATGGCTAAAAAATTCTAGCCATCCATGGGAAACAACCGAGGACAAATGGGAGAAAACGACCCATGCCCGACTTCACCATTTAAAGGATATGAGCATATCCGAGTATTTTGAGGAATATCCGGCCTTAAAAAAACCATTGGGATTTAAACTGGTAATATTTCATAGAAGTATAATTATATCAGAAATACATTATACATATATTTAGTCTTTAACGTGAACTACAGTTTCACAAGTAAAAGCTCTTATATTTATTAGTTCAGATTTTACTCATAGTTGTCACATAAATGCTTGCGTTATCTATGAGTTTCGATCTTTTCTTTTTATTTGGATATAGTTCAGGCTTTTCTTTACATATAATATTATGTAATTCTTCTTTTCTCTACAGCTGGTAAGGGATTTCGATAAAATATACAGCGACAACTGCAACGGACTGGTTGAAAATTTTCCAAAATTAAAAAAGGACATTTTCCAACTTGCTAGAAGCAAGGGAAAAGGAGTAAGAGGAAAGGATAAATACTTCGCTCACCTGCTGACTCGGGAAAATCGTAAGAAAACGTCATTTGTTAATAAATACATAACCTGCTAATCGAAATAAATCGAAGAATTTCCGATTCGATCGAATTTCAGAAAAAGCGTGGATATTTTAGCTTTACTAGATTGTTCCGAAAAATTTGTTTTTGTTTTGACCATTATGTTTTCTTTAGAAGAAAAAAACAAATCTGCATCATATTTTCTCTATATTTTTTAGCGCATTCTCTATATAGGTATAATTCTTCGAATCAGATTTGCACACATTTTGTGTAGAAAAATTAATTGGACGCATATGACTTATAATTGTTTTATTATTTTATATTTTCTCAGTTTCTGAAGAGATCAGCAACCTCGCGGCATTCCTGCTAATCCCTTCATTGTTGACCACATCAAACGTTAAGGTCAAAGGATCGAAGCAGAAAATTTGGCGACCCTCTAAGGCGGAAGCAAGGGATGGATTCATAACGAGAGTTGCAACGGATGCAGAGATAGATGCAGCAATTACCAGCAGGCGAGAAAAACTACAAGGTATTGGCCTTACATTACAGCCCTTCATTATAGTAGTAGGTAACTCAATCGATGCTATTGGGTCCTATTTTGTAGTTGTAGATGAAACTAAATATTTACTACCTACCATTTTAGAGGCAGTAGATGTTTGTTTCAAACTAATTTTTATTATTAATGCTGAATATCCGCCAGAGAGTAGATGTTCTTGGCTGTTTATTCAAAAAGCATTTTTTAAAATTAAGACAGAGTTCGATAAGGAATCTACCGCGGCCAATACCTTGTTGGGAGAGTTAGGTGTCAAGGAAAGTTAGAGTTTTCCCCTTCCAATTCATTTTCTTACAATGGTTGTTTGTTTCTTATGCAGATCTCAAAAGGATCTCAAAGTTCTAAGGCACCACTTTGATTTCAATCACAGTGACCATAACTTCACAACTTATAAATGTCGCGAAGGAGATTGTAAGCGATCGTTTCCAATTTTCAATTCCTTTAGAAGACACTTTAAAAAAAAACACGATTTTCAATGTTCAAATAATCCAACAAATTCTGAGAAGAATGCGGATATACTTAATGAAAGTGTTGTTGCAGAAAAACAATTAGAACAAACCAATAAAACTGAAAATACAGAAACCCTGTCACTTGATAAATCACTATCACTTTTTATAGCATCCCTTTATGCAAATGTGATCTTGCCTAGAAACGTAGTGCAAAAAGTGATTGATGGCTTAGCAGAATATTTCGGTTCATTAAGTTCAAATTTGCAGAACTGTGTAGACAATATATGTATTGAGCATTCTCTATCTAATGATGTTTCAAATCAATTAATGCAAGCACTTGTTCCTTCAATCACCTCCCCCTTAGAATGTTTCCGAACAGAACAAAAAAGAATTTCTTATTTCACAAAACAAAAATCATACATTGAGCCTAAGGGAATAATAATCGGCCAAAGGTTCGATTATGTCAAAAAAGGTGGAATAACACGTATGGAACCTATTCCGTGCCAAGAACATTTTATATCTTTAAGAGATATATTGCAAAGATTTTTCTCCCTCGAGAACGTACTTTCGGAAACTTTTGAATATATGGACAGTCTTCGAAATAAAGATGGAATGGAAAATTTTATTCAAGGTTCACATTGGAAAGAAAGACTTAAGCACCATTCAAATCGCATTGTGTTACCTCTATTTATGTACTTCGATGATTATGAAATCGGAAACGTTCTAGGAAGTCATGCTGGTGTTCACAAACTAGGAGCTGTGTACGTCTCAGTTCCATGTCTTCCACCTTGGCGCTCCTCAGTTCTGTCCAACATATTCCTTATTTTATTATTTCATTCATCCGACAGAGTATCTTTTGGTAATAATGTTATATTTCAACCAATTATTGATGAGTTTAATTTTTTAAGCGAAGTGGGCATAGAAATAGATATTCCATCTTTCAAGGGATCTTTATTTTTTGAACTAGCTCTGATTCTTGGTGACAATTTAGGAATACACTCTCTGATTGGGTTCGTAGAGAGCTTTTCAGCAAATTTTTCTTGTAGAGTGTGCAAAGTTACAAAAGATGTATTGAAAAAGCAACTTTACGAAGATACAACACTTCTTCGAACAATGGCAAGCTATGAAGCAGATCTGGCTTTAAATAATTTATCTTTAACCGGCATTAAGGAAAAGTGCGTTTTTCTGGGCATAAACAACTTCGACTTGTTTCAACAGGTGGGCGTCGATATTATGCATGATATGCTAGAGGGTGTTGCCAAATACATTTTGAGTTTTATACTTTCAGAGTATACCGAAAAAAACAAATTTTTTTCTTTAACAATTTTCAATGATAAGCTATTAGCTTTCTCATATGGCCCTGATACTAAAAACAAACCTTGCCCTATCGAAAGAGAACATCTTAGGCGGGGAAATGTGCGTTTATCTTCAGGAGAAACGCTTACTCTTTTGCGGTTTTTGGGTTTACTTATAGGTGACTTTGTGCCGAGGGGTAATATTATTTGGGAAATGTATATAAAATTAAGACAAATTGTTGACATACTTCTTAGTATAAATGTTTCTGTTGGAACAGAAGATTTCTTGCAAGTATTAATAGCTGAACTTAATGAACAATATACTACACTTACCGAGGACTGTCTTAAGCCAAAGTTCCACAATCTCATTCACTACCATACCGCTTTTAAAAAATACGGCCCATTAACATCTTTGTGGTCAATGAGGTTCGAAGCTAAGCATAGGCAATCCAAAATGTCGGCTAGATCATCATGTAACCGAATGAATATCACTTTAACCTTAGCAATGAAACATCAACTTCAACTTAATGAAATGTTTTTAAGGGGAAAACTTTCTAATCTACTTGACGTTGGACCCAAAAAATATGGCATGTTATTTGAACTTGATAATATACGATCACAGCTATCACTGGACCCTAATAAAACGTTGACTATGGTCAGTTGGGCGACCATGTCTTCTGTACATTATAAAAAGGGATCCGTCTTAGTAAAAAGTCTTAGTTCAGATTGTTATTTGTACGACTTTTTTGTATTGGAAAAAATATATTTGTATGACTCAAGTCAATTGATTTTTGTTGGTATAGTACTTAAAACTAAATGTTTCGATGAACACTACTATGCATATGAGGTAGAAGTTCCATTAATACCTCAACAAATTGTTATTCCACTTGAATTTTTTCTATCGCCAATTCCTAACACTTTAAATATTTTATCTAACTCCAAGCAGTACGTTATTTTAAGAAGTCCACTATAAATAAAAAATAGATTAAATTATAAATGTAAATGATTTCGCTTTAACACTGCAGATTTCATAAATATGCTAATTAAAATAATATTATGTAAATTAATTTATAAAAATACACAATTTTGCACATTTCTTTTTAAATGATGAAATTTATGACCCATATATTTTAAGTAAAATTAAGTTTTGCATTAAAATTAATAAAAACATGTAATAAACAGAAAACATATATTTTGTATTCAAAAATACATTACAAACGATATTATAATAAAAAATCTATGTACTTAATATGAAAAAGATTTTTTTTTTATTTTACGATAAAATTATCCCTTTTAGATGGTTCAATTTTCAGGTGCACTCAAGTTCAACCAAGTAAACTGGTAAATTGGTACCACATGGACTGGCTAATAAGAAGTAAGTAGTTTGGTTAAATTCAACCAAGTAGATGTGCTAATTCCAACCGAGTAAGTTACGTAAATTTAACTTTTAGTTGGTTAAATGCTACCAAGAAAGTTGGCTAATTTTAACCAATTGGAATTGTTAAATGCAACCAAGTAGGTTGGTTGGTATCAACAGAGTAACATGGTTAAATCCAACCAAGTAGGTTGGTTAGTAACAACAGAGTAACATGGTTAAATCCAACCAAGTAGGTTGGTTAGTAACAACAGAGTAGCATGGTTAAATCCAACCAAGTAGGTTGGTTAGTAACAACAGAGTAACATGGTTAAATCCAACCAAGTCGGTTGGTTAGTAACAACAGAGTAACATGGTTAAATCCAACCAAGTAGGTTGGTTAGTAACAACAGAGTAACATGGTTAAATCCAACCAAGTCGGTTGGTTAGTAACAACAGAGTAGCATGGTTAAATCCAACCAAGTCGGTTGGTTAGTAACAACAGAGTAACATGGTTAAATCCAACCAAGTCGGTTGGTTAGTAACAACAGAGTAACATGGTTAAATCCAACCAAGTAGGTTGGTTACTAACAACAGAGTAACATGGTTAAATTCAACCAAGTCGGTTGGTTAGTAACAACAGAGTAACATGGTTAAATCCAACCAAGTCGGTTGGTTAGTAACAACAGAGTAACATGGTTAAATCCAACCAAGTCGGTTGGTTAGTAACAACAGAGTAACATGGTTAAATCCAACCAAGTCGGTTGGTTAGTAACAACAGAGTAACATGGTTGAATTCAACCATGTGTATTGGCTAATAACAACAGAGTAACTTGGTTGAATTCAGCCAAGTGGGTTGGCTAATAACAACAGATTGAATATGTTGAATTCTACCAAGTGAGTCGGCTAATAGCAACAGACTAAGTAGGTCAAATTCTAACAAGTTAGTTGGTTAAATACAACCAAGTAGGTTGGCTAATTTCAATCAAGTGAGTTGGATAATAACAACACAGTTACGTGGTTAAATTCAACCAAGTGGGTTCGCTTATAACAACAGAGTAACTTGGTTAAATTCAACCATGTGTATTAGCTAATAACAACAGAGTAACATGGTTTAATTCAACCATTGGGTTGGCTAATAACAACAGAGTAATTTGGTTAAATTATACCAAGTTAGTTTGTTATTTACGACCGAGCAAATTTGGAGGGGAAATTGATAAATCGGTTATTTTTAACAGAGTTTCGTTAAACAAGTTGACTCGGTTTATTTTAATCAACTAACTCTGTAGGAGCTATATTAACAGTATCACTTGGTAGTTTTTAACCGAAAGTCGGTTGTTTTTAAATAAGCGATTTTTCTGCGTGTATACCCGCTGGTTATAGCATACCAGGCAGCACGTCTAAAGGTTCAAACTCCAAGTTAATCAACCTTGGCGTACCTCAAGGGTCCGTTCTTGGGCCAATTTTGTTTCTGATATACGCATCAAATCCTTATTTTTATAACCTTTTGTGGGTAAAGTAAAGGCTTTTGCTGATGATTTAGGTATCGCATATGATTCAGTTGATCATGATGCTGACTTATATTAAGAATCTGGTTTGCTTAACATAAGCTAGTAGTTAGTAGTTAGTAGTAAAACCAAATTAATGTTCTTTAGTCTCAGCACTGTTTCAAGTCCGGACAAAGATATAGTGTTTCATTCGTCTAATTGTACGAAGTTCAAATTCTTTCATAACATTTGTTCTGTTCCAGGCTATAATAACTCATTTAACGTTAATATTGCGTGTAACGCCAGTTGCTTTAAAATCGAAATTGTAAACCATTTCAAACACCTTAGGAGTATCTATCGACAGTAACCTAAACTGGTCTGAACTGTTCGAATTTAAACCAATATCTGCTTTCAACTATTCGTAGTTTCTATCATCTGAGAAGGTGTTGCTCTAATATAACTCTACAAACAATTTATTACGGAATTTTTCAGTCAAAACATTCAGTATGGTACAAGCTGTTTGGGGGGCGCTTACCGGAACAAGCTTCAGCAGTTGGTTGTATTGCAAATATGCGCAATTAGAAAAGTTTCTAACTGTCTTCGCATAGGCCATTCTATGGAGGTTTTTCCTCTTACGAGCATCCTTCCGAGTAGACAGTTATATTATTACAAAATGCTTAAGGTTTTCTTAATGAGAGGTGGATATATGCTGAGTTCAATTTCGGACACTTATATCTTACGCAACAGTTCAGGTCGTATTGTCATTCCGGCATTTCAGAAACTCTAACTCCATTATTTCCCGTAAATTGTTTAACAGATTTCCTGCTTGTATACGAATACTAAGAAATAAGTACGCCTTTCTGTTTAAAGTAAAAAGTTGGCTTCTTGATTTCGACCACAATGAAATTGAAGTATTGCTGGGTTTCATTGTTTGGTTTTAATTTACCTAAAAAAAAAACGTTCACCCAACACTTTTGTCTGTTTTTAAGTGGCATCATCTCTGTTTCATATGAAATATTAATGTCTCTTACTTTATCCTCGTCTTATTTATATAAACTTAACCTTTGTTAAAACAAAATTGTGTATATTTGATGTCGTCTGAGTATATTGAAAAATAAATAAATAATAATAAATAAAACTGGCGGATCAATCTCAAATCAAAAATAAATCCGCGGCAACTAAAGGTTGCAGAGATTTCACAACTCCTCGTCTAGATTTTGCAAGACCATTTGTCATTTGGTACGCATTCTAGACGCGCAGACTATCTGGGTTGCCCGGACACAAATGTGTGTCGAAAAATGAAAAAGTTGACGAGCCTCCCCCGTGAAATCGAAGACAAAGCGATTGAGTACAAAATACTTAAAGTGAAAAACGAAAGATGAAGCTAGCTCAATATCTTAGGTTAAACAGGGTATGGCCTCATACAAGACTTACATTGCAAAACTGCGATTTCCTCTAACCAAAAACTCAAACCCAAAAGGCAACGTCCTAACTGAAACGAAATGAACTGATTTCCATTTTGTTATCCAGTTTGTACTACGACGATTATAAGAATCTGGCAGACAGTTGAATCCATCATCCGAAATTGCCCATAATAACGCAGAAAACTTATACCCCACCGAAGGCTGCAGCATTCAAGCCTTAAAGGGCTAATTTACATAAACACTGTCTACGTTCCTTACCAACATAAATACTTAGCCTGGGCATTGCACCATCCGAATTTTCGAACAACTCAACCGCAGTTGAATGCGCCTGCAGCGAAAACTGGTTTCCGTTTTTTTTCCCCCAAATCTGGCGTCAGAAAGTCGGTAGCGTCTAGAAACTGATTGGCATCTTTATTAATTGCATACGAGCCCAAGAGCAAATTGATTAGTCAACGAAAAAAAACAGAGGAAACCAAAAGCAAACGAAAAAGAAACTTGTCGGTTCAACAACAGCGCAGAAAGAAAAATAAAGGCGACAACTTTTACTTTTCACCAATGGCCGATCGTATAACCCCCCATATGGGCGCACGCTCACCACTGTCCACAGCGCACAGCCTCCGAATGTGTCACGGCTGCCGTACTGCAGAGATCAACGAAAGCGAAATTAAATTTCCATAAAGTCGTCGTATTACTTTTTTTTAGATTTTGTTTAACTTTTTTATACGGAACTGGCTACTAATCGAACCGGTTGCCGGCTTCGCGAGAGAACTTGGGCTATGAACAAGTAAAGGCACAGATACACCGTGAGAGACGGTGTAGTCACCGTGTTCTTGTTGCTAATTTGGAAAAAGTTTAAACACATTTTATGGGCCGTAAATAAACGAGTCTTGATGCAGTTTTGACATTTTGGACTGTTGTCGAGTTGGTTAGTACTTTTTCCTCTTGTTGTGCAGCTCACCTTTTGCTTTGTTGGGTTTGGCTGTGATTTCAGGTGGAAATTTACTTGGGCAATGGAGCAAGTTATATCAGCGTGAGATGTCTTGCAGATATATACAGGAAGTCGTTTAAAATGTGGTGAGTGGTTATGGTTGGCTTATATAAGCAGTTGTTAGTTGCCTTTCTATGGGGCGATCGACATTTTCGGTTCGGTTTGTTCGCAGTAGGTGTCTACAGAAAGGTGGCAATCATTTCGGGTGGCTTTGTGTTGATCAGTTGCAGAGATTGTACGATATGATATGAAATTGGACAAAAGCACAACAGGATGAAATGAGATTTGGTATTTCAATTGATTTTAAAAATTGAAAACAGGGTTTCGGTAATAGTACAAACTGTTCGATAGAAATAACAAAATAACAAAATATGGACGGGCGGAAGGTTTTTGCTTAGCTGGAAATCATCATCATTTTCAAGGCCCGGTCGGCCTTGGTGGTATTAAATTTGCGAAAAAAATTTACGGAACCAAAACAAATGTCATATGTGGATTAAACGGCGATGGCACGCATCGACCTGGCCTACTTAGGTTTAAGTCCGGATCTCTTATGCTGTGAGTACTTCGTCGACTGTGAACTTACGAGGCCTAAGAGCGTAATAGAAGGGGTCAGGTGTTCAAACAGCAAGGCAACAGAATTTTGTATACAACGTTTAGCTGACTGAAACCGATAACCGCAGTACCTTATGCTCGTCGCACACAACGCGCGCAACACATCAATCAAAACTGCAATAAATTTCAGTCTAATGGACGATGTTCGCAAAGATCTCGTGCTTCTGGATGGATATAGCCGAGCATGGTGTTGAGCAACAGTGGGCAAAAGTTTGACATTTCAAAGCAAGTGAGTTCTGTCTTTCTTCTGCCATAGCTACAAACCATCAATTTGGGCTATTCTATGCTTTGCACTAATGTCCGAGTGCGTTCAACGCGTTGCTCAATGTCTGAGTGCGTCAAATCTTTTCGCGATAACACCGAAAACGAAATTGACGAACTCGATCAGTATATTCTTTTGCCACGGACATAGAAGGTTATGAACTACGTATAGAAGCATTTTTAACTATTGAATGACTTGCTCAGCTGGTTGCTTACGAGCTTTGCACCGGATCTAAAAAGGACATGTTTTCCACACTTTTAGTCGAATTGCGTTTCTCACAGTAAGCAGCGTGAGTTTGAGTTCAAGTGCGTGAGATGCTGCAAGGTTCATTCAAATTTAGAGTTGAGCACAAAATTCGATGCACTTCGTTGGAGTGTATTTCAATAGGGTTGTTTTAAGACTTAGAAAGGGATACATCGGCTTAAAGTTACATAACTAAAGCAAGTAATCGGACAACATAAATGTCAAATTTCCAAGTGCACTTATTTGTGAATAGAGTTTAACAACACGCATATATTTTTGAAAAGCACTGTCAAGAAGCCTCTGGAATGAAAAGCCGACGTGTGGGGGATCTCACTCCGTTGCCATAGTTTGCTAGTCTGTCGCAAGTTGTACCTACTAAATAACTCCCCAAAAACATGCATATCTATAGCGCATGCATTTTTGTAAATTTCCACTCCCGTCACGTATTGTGTCACATCAATTATCCTGAGACGAATTAGATTTAGGAGAAGCACTTCCACTTATAAGACATTCTAACAAAACTTATATTCATCGAAAAACACCTTCGGAATTAGTCACAGACTTAGCCAATATTTGCGCCACTATAAAAGGATAAAAAAGGAAAAACCTCTCTTTGAAAAATCTCCGACCACAAAAACGTGAACAAAAACACCCTTTCAGACTGCTCCACGACAACCATACTGCGCGCGTGCACGATTTCGAAACGTAATATCGCACTCAGTGATAGAGATGACCTCATTCCACCACCAAGACCAATTGGCTGAACGCGCAGACACAATCAAAACAGGAAACTCTTTGATCTTGTCGCCCCATTGTTTCCTCCTTCAATTGCATTCATGTTTGCTCATTCATCTGACAGATCATTAGCCAGCACGCTTGCCCCTCGCACCAAATTGCTTCAAAGTGCGCGATCGAAAAATCAAAATAATTAGACACATTTCACAGAATTCGAAATCAAACACCAATGCACAGTCAGAAACACCATTCTGCCCCCCTTCATTGTCTACCACATGCTAAGCAATAAGCATCCAACCGACAACTCTCTCGATTGATTGCAACATAAACTACAGCCGCACAGCTAATCATAATGCAGCGACCACGACCCACTTTTGCTCCCCGCATTTGAACCGCTTCAAGATCTTCCCGGATGCATACAATATTGCGCTGTTCGGAGAAGACCCCACCCGACAGTCTCATGCACGCAGTCTCAATTGCCTAGGCCCATTTCACCAAGTCCCGGATACTTCCACAAATCCAAACAAAGCGACATACTACACACAAACAGCCAGTGTAATAGACTGCCAGACAGACAGACAAAAATGCCTAATTGCAGAAGAAGAATTACGCTTTCGGTCGGCTGTGTATATAGGGAAAATGAAAAATCCAAATCAATAGTTCTCTCCAAGAGTATCTCTCAGATGGAAACGAAGACGACGGCACAGCTCAAGACGCGACTGCGACTGGGCAAGTGGCTTTTTCTAGGTCACCACTTACTGTAGAAGTGAAGTCACCAAGAAGTACTTTCAAGATACATGAATAACTGAATGGCTACGTGCGTCTGGTCGCCTCGTGAGCCAACAATGAGAGTGGCACTGCTGCAGTTGTCTAGTGGTTTCTTACCTGGGCTAATTCTAAGCCGGCTGATGTTAGAAAATCTAGTTTGTAGGTTAAGCAACCATGCTGAAGCTGCTTCTAATGAGACGATGACTTGATATATTTCTTTCTGCTTTCCTTTCTTCGGTACGAGTAAATGTGGTAATTTGGGAATTGTAAGAAATTGAAGGAAACTGAAATTTTGTCGCTCTCTGAATTTTCCCATATCAAGTGGAGCTTTCTCTTGAAGGGCTTTTGGCCAAGGATATTATCTAAGAACAATATTGGACAGCAGGTGAGATGCCTTTCTAGGAGTCGCGAGTCGGTTCTATATTTTATGACTATGAATACGAGCAAGCTAAAGGACGGGTGCGATTTTCTTTTACATTTCCTGAATAGAAGTTCTTTTTTTGAGGCGGGTTTTAGGTGTCAATTTTCAATTGCAATTAATATTTAGAGTCTCTGTTTCTGGAATACAATTGTGGGTGAAGTCTTCCGATTCACTACAAATAGATTTAAGTTTGCATGGTTGACTTTTAAGAAAGCTAATTAAGAGAAGAAGTTAAGTGTATTAGTTGGTGGCTACCACAATAAGGCTTAAGGTCTCCCGATTCGAACAGTTATTCACCGCGGCTAGCGCTGAAATGTCGAGTCCAAAAATGAAGCGAAAATGAGAGTAAACGATTTGGGCAACATTTGAGTATAAAGCCCATTCCCGAGCCATTTTATGTACAATTCTGAGACGGTTAAGCTTATGGACTGGCCGAGTCGTGTAATTTTGTAATGCGTTTCCAACATCTAAGCTATGACTGTGACTTAATAGTGATTTCCCTTTAACTGGAGCAATTTATATCCCCCTTCTTGCAAAGAAACTGAATTACAACAGTTTGACAGGATGTTGAATTCCCATCAGACCACTTTATGAGACAATAGGACACTTGAAACCGCCTTCACTTAGAGCCTACAGCATTACTGAATGAATTTGTTCAGCGCATCGGCAGATTTGCTAGCTTTAAGCGATTTGATCGTGAAAGTGACTTCTTCTACTATTGGACTATTTTCAGACCTTAAAGACGGTGTAAGGCCAGTTTAACAGCCAGTTTGCAAGTGCCCACATGCCCGGGTTTCGACAAGCCGAGCCTCCCATTTGAATCTTTCACCTGATGGCTTTTGGATCTTTGGCCATTAAGAACACGCTTCCGTATATTCGTGCAACGTTCCTTGGCTTACGGTTTACGACAAGGGAACCTGTCAGCGACTTCCACTAAAGACAAGGCACCTTTCGTATTTACAGATGTCTTTGTGTGAATTTAAGGTGGTAGTAATGGACTTGTCTATCATTTTCCTCACAATCACTCAGCCCCAAGCCAGAAGATATCCATCGCTTAACAGGAATCCATTTTTGAACCTACAGTTCCACTATATCGCTGCAAACATTTGCACTCGGGTTAGCTTTCACCTCTTAAGCTTAAGTCTTAGGATTGTAACTCACTCTTTTAATGCCATCCGATACAATATACAATTTCCCACCGGAACAGACACTGAGGTTGCTACTCCTGCCATGACGAGTCTTAATCCATCGATAAAGTCTACTGTCCTAAGCCGCTCTGCCTTTTATACCCACTACACTCAATCCATCAGGCAGCTTCCCCAAAAAGGTTCAGGTAACGCGTTCCTGCCAGCGAAGAGATGGATGTGTTTATTTTGAATGAATGCCAAATGTGCACTAGTGGAAGCTCGAACTCCTATCGAATTCGGCCCGGCGGACCACCGGACTTTTGCGAACAATCATCCTTCACGACTCGCTGAAAAGAGTGCCCTTACTTAACATGGTACCTAGGTCATATCCGAGGCAAGCTTACTTTGTCTTGTTATCTTGGGTGTGGTCTTCTCCGAAGCAAATTCTGTTAACAAAAATAGCTTAAGCCAGTTGAAGTAAACTTTGGAATGTCGTCCATCATATTGAAGAAATTACGTTTCTTTTCAAAATAATTTTCCATATCAATACTATAACGGCACCGTTCCAAGTTCCAACATAAATCTCTAGCCCATCGCTTACTGAAAATAGTTTTTCACACATCGTTCATCCCTCCTTCCCAAAGGCACAACTCTCGTTTTCAATCACAAAAGTTCAACCATAACAAAGTTCGTCAAGTGACGCTCTCATTCCAAAGCCGTAACCCGTATGTCAATTTAAACTTGCAGTTTGGCATGGAAGCCGTCAGTTTCCCTTTCGAAACGGCAATAAACAAAACTATCGTCACGATTCATGATGACATATCTCATTTTCACAAAGCAAACCAAAAATATTCAGGCCAAGTATTTTTCGGTGAGACATCATGGAATTATGGCTCCACATACCTCGCGGCAGATCAACTTTATGGCGCACCATTAATCGCCTTAAAAAAGAGTCCATCCTGTCAAATTAGACTGAAATCTGGAACACTTTTGGGCAAAAATCCAAAAAAAAAATAAAAATACATATCATCCAAAATGTGTGTCGTCGCCATTTGGTCGCGTGATGCATCTAGCTGGCAGCCGCGCCCGAAAGAGCACGACGTCGTTGAGGAAGCATCAAAAATAAGACTCGGCGAGATGAATTATTTTTATTTTGATTAGGCCACAAAGGGGCGCGAATACATATCATTATTGGACGACTCTGCACATTGTTTATGATTGTGACTTGTGAGTTATGAGTATCATTTATAAAGCGATGATATTTCGGTTTTTATTTTTATCTCATAGTACACATGTTGTGCGTCTGGTGCGTTTTGGAAAATCTTTGTCTTTGCAGCTGCAGTGGGCATCACTATGAGGCAAGTTTCCTAAATGATTAAAAGGGAATTCTCTTGAATTTGTAAGCGATTTTGTGGCAGGGCATATGCAGTTCGCAGTTGATTAAGACTCTGACATCGGACGATGAAATATGGCCGAGCAATGGCGGGCTTATCTGGATTAACCGCGCCAAGTAGTCTTTATGACGACACAATGAAGTAAGTGATGAAACATTTATGAGCCCAAAGACCGGCCATAACTTATGTGTACAGGTCCCGCATGTGTTCCAATGTCATGACAGCTATGAGAGGAAACTGTACACAGAGTATTGGTTTGCGCAACAGCAGTATATATATTCCCAATTGAAAGCAATGACCCAAATGTTTCTCTGTCTATGTCTATGACGTAAAGCTTGCTGAAATTATAAATACGTTGTGCACATGTTCGCGGATAGTGCAAAATTGTTATTTATAAAATTCCCACGTTAGGTGCACACTGCACAGGCATCAGTAACGTAATCCGCGTTATGGTTTTCAATCTGATTAAAACTCAATCGGTACGTTACCGTTACTTATCCATTTATGCACGCGGGGTTTGTTGCGCTCGGTTGAAGTGATGCGGAAGTTGCATCATAAAGCGGCTCGCGCCATGATGGAGAGATTTAATTTAAATTTATTACATTTATGAATATTTGCAGTAAGCTTTCGTTTTGATGGGAATGCGCTTTTTGTGTCCATGCGAGGCACAAATATTTTGGCCACAAAATGCAAGAGATAATTTCGCTGACAAATTTATCAAGGTAACAACGAAATGTTGGTATTTTTAAGAGAAAATATAAGTTGAATTTATCCGCATACCCATTTCAAAATTCTATATTTAATTTAATTGTTTGTGGGAGTCCGCATTTTATGAAATAAATTTAAATCAATAACATAGCAAATTAAAGTACGAAATAAGTGGGAATTGACTGCAATTTTACACTCAATATCAGGAAACTGAGGACAAATCGGGAGAATCAGGAAAACCTCATTCGAGCGTCATATTTGTTGAAATGTCAATGTGTCAATTCAAAAATAAAACTTTTTCTTAAAAATGTTCGTAGTTTGGTTTTTAAGAAAATTAAAATGAAACATTGAAAATTCGTGAGATTTAATGGAATTTTCGGTAGAATTGGAAACCCTAGTTGCAGGCTCAGCGACTTAAGGGTTAGTGTGTTGGACGATTGCAGAAAAAACCCAAGTTCCATGTTAATGTTTTTTTTTCCACTGCGCCACCTCTTGCGAACGTCTGACAAACATCCGAGAGTTTAATTGTCATGACAGAGCTCCTCAATTAGGCATTTGAATTTTGAACTCGGCATAAAATTGGAGATCCCTTCCATTCGCCCATTCGCTAGGCCTAGGGTCCATATTCTGACCTATTGCCCGGTCTGAGAAGAAGGTAAATCTAAATAGAAGGAATTTTCCATTCTTTTTTGGAAAGTAAGTTCCAGAAGTAAGAATTCATAAGGTTAGCTATAAAAGTACACCCAGCTTTACACTTATTTATTTTTAAAGCTGCTTTTTATATCCATTCTGTTTCATAAGGAAACAGAAGGAGAATTTAATAAAATTCTTTTCTCCGTACAGGACGAAGAATAGTTGAATACAGTTCAGCTTGAGTTCCATATGCCTAGGTAGCTACCTCCACCCCTTAACGGAAACAGATACCCTTGTATATAATTATAAAACTCCATCCCTCTTTCCAATTTAAAGGAGGAAAGTTAATGACCGTCTGGACGAACTGTACAAAACCACTAAAAAGAACCTCAATATAAAACAAAAAAAAAAACAAATCGCTCAAAAGAAAAGCCGAAGACGATTTGAAAAAACAGCAATTTCTTACTACGCTATCTATTGGTCGCAAAAAAAAAAAATTGTAAGGACCTCTGTGGGAGTTGGGATAACATCTACCTCGATCCAAATGGCCTGGTACTGCTATTGCCGCTGCGAATCCCATTCTAGCTGCATCAAAAGGTACCCAGCTCTCAATAAATTGATGGATGGCTGAATAGCCAAGGAAGAGAGCAAAAAAAAGTCTTTTCCTCCCGTCTTTACAACTTCCTATTTGGTTTTCCAACTGGTGTAGCCTTGGACACACAATTTTTTAAAGACGCTTGACATTCAATTCCATCCATCGCAATTGAGGTACTAAAAAAATTACAGAAGGAGAAAAAACCCGAAGCGAAATAATTGAAAAATTTTATTCTCTTTCGTTTGGGTAATTTTTTCCCACTTTTCCTCTGCTTCTTTTGTGTGGGTAGTGGGGCTGGGGTTCCGTATTTCATTGAGGCGGTGCTGGTTTGACGGAAACAAAGTGTTTCTGGTTTTGCAATGATTTGAAGTTCGCTTATTTATGTGCCTATGTAATCGATGCCATCCAATAAAACATGAAAAAGAATCAACTTTCCCGTTTTGCATGTTTTCCACTTCGAAGAAAGCAGACGAAGCTGGCTCCTTGTTTAATATTTAAATTTGCCGTCTTTGTCATTCCACTTGGTTACGCTTACGACTATGATTTACAAAGAATTGGAATTGGAAATGAAAAATACGACCGCCCTCTCGGTTTGAGAGTTTTTCTCATTCTCATTGTGGAAAATTGCCGATGAAAATTGCTCGCACATGTCACAGTCACAGAAGACAGAAGAAAGAAAATTATAATTTTGTTATTGCTTTCTTTGATTTTGTTTTCTTTCTTATTTGGATGTTTGGAATTAAATTGGAGGTGAATTTGTACTAGGCCTTGCCTATTGTCTACTTCAATTGTCGCAGATAGCTAGCGAGCTCATGATAACAATGGGACACTTTGTTTGTTGTAAGTTGTTGTTGACGGCTTTCTGCGTTTTGTTTATTAAAAATGCAAATTGAGGAAACGCTTTAAGAAAGCTAGAGCGAATTTGTGTGAATTAATTTAATTTGTTTTCATAGGGGAGACAACACAACAGTTGACAGCTTGGTGAAGCTTTTGTGATGCAAGTGTCTGCTGTGTTCTCACATGAACAATCACATTGTGCTTATCTAAAGCGGCGCTGAGCATCTAACTCGATAAGTTCTTTTTAAATTCGCTTGATTTATTGTTTTTTGTAGATAACACTAATAATTAAAACATTAGTCCAATTTATTTACTGCAGCTTCGGAGTTTTATTTCAACAACGGTGACAGTTATAGGTACAGACGACTGACATTTCGTTGCAACTCTGACTTTTTGGAGAAGAGTATTATATAATCTTAGTTTGCATCAGTAGAAGTTATTCATCATAATTATTGTCTTTGTATGAGTTCCTTGACATCCTTTCTCTAAAAGCCTATCTCCAACACCAAATATTTAATTGTCATTGATATTTCCGCGACCCATTCTGAGGTCCATACTTATTCAGAAAAGGTGTTGGAGTAGATGGATTCAAGTGCGTCCTGGAATTGTTTCTGCGATAAGTGAACAAGACACAAGATGGGGCCAAAGCGGGGCTTGCAAAAGGCTTCTGGGGAGACATTTTCATACTTCTGGGTGGCCCTCAATAGGCATCCACGTCCTCCGAATTTATTGCTCTGGCTATATTAATCGTTCGCAGACACTGAAAATCCTAAAATGCAATATTTAAGCTAAAGTGCTTTAAAGATTAAAAAGCTTCTTTTTATATATTGTATAATGTATGGACTTTGGAGGAGGACATTTTACTGATCAATATTTTAATAGACTGCTCGTTTTCTGTCCTACTGATTACGGTGTTAAATCAAAGCCGATTTTTATGAAACACGGCCCAACTGAAAGGTCAATTTTCGACTGTTTTTTTCCAGCAAAATTATTTTTATTTTTTCTCAAATGCAGTTTAGTTTTATCCGCTGGATTTTCCTATTAGGCACCTGTATAAAAATAAAACCATGCAATAAATAAAAAATTTCAAACATTATGTAAACAGAAAGGATTTTAGGTTATGAAACATTAAGCATTTATTTTTAACTTCAAATTCACATTTATTGGAAAGGCAACAGATTTGATAACATTTCGGGTACAGTAATAATTTCGAGTTCCAACCTTCTAACCAGCGACCAAGTGCGCTGCTTTTTTTCTCCAATTAACTTTTAGTCCATCAAATACTAAGCACCTGCATGCATACGAAACTGTATGTATTTTTAAGCATGTGCATGTGAAGAAAATCATTTGAAATCCTAATGGTCCATGTAATTAGCTTCGTATCTAAAGTTGACCCGTAACGAATCCACTACCACTCACTCATTAAATCTTATTACCTTCCAATCTATACCAAAACACTCATCCTACATTATGCTTTTGCTTTAATGATTTCCACTTTCTTTTAGCCCACGACTTCACCCAAATAGCATCTCTAATCTCCGATAACATTAAACCAATTTTGCTGCCAAAATTACGTAATCCCTAAACCAACCACCAACATCCGCCAAAAAAAAAGAAACTATCCAAATACCATCATATTTATAAACATTTCAACATCGTCGATGGAAAAACCACCTCACAGGAAAGTCGCGACCAAAAATTGGGCACACTCGCCCATGCAGACAAATACTTTTACTTTTCGCATGACAGAGAGAAAAATAAACACAACCCGACATCGCATTGCAAATACACATTTGAAACCACTGATCGTGAAAACGTGAATTTCTATACCATATGAATTACCGGGAGTACTCCCACATATAAAGAAAAGAGTGGCATATGAAACTTGCTCATTCAAATATGAATGCAAATTTCCAACGACAAAACAGTTCCAATGACAAAACGAATGAGACCGAAAAGATAATCATTTAGGGAAAAAAATCGAATTAATTAGCCGAAATAAGCATGGAAAAGATACACGACACTCATTTGTATGTACAAACTTTCAATTTCATTTTCGCGAAATCATGTCAGGCCTGAGCTGTTTTGCATTTGGGTTTGGGTTACGACAAAATATGAGCTTATTGACAAAAACGATGAAGAATAATGCACTGCTTTGGCTGAAGCGGGAGTCAGAGAGTGACAGTTGTCTGTTTTGGCTTGGATTGCTAAATGCACCACTCACTTCAGGTTACCATCATTCGTTGGTGGTTGAAAGTAAAAGTGTTCCAGTATTGAAGTGCAACAATATGGTTTGTGAACTCGAGGGTTTAAAGGGTTTGTCACTAAATGAGGTGGTAAAGATACGTCAACAGGATTACTTGTCGCACTCACTGGTAAATTTCTGTGAAACCTAGCTTTGTTTATAGGTGTTAAATTTTACTCAGTTAATTGAGACTCAAACGGAAGCATTCGAAAGATTAACAAAATTTGATGGAATAGTGCAAACGGCAATTATGACAAAGTAAGTTATATCGAGGTGAAAGTTAGTAAGTCATAATCAGATACCCCGAAGCTGTCGAATAAAAATATCAGTTATTGCTTTGCTACACATTTGCAAGCGACTATTGATTTTAAATCGTAAAAGTTAATAACATTATTACTTAAATGTGTGTTCGTACTTTACGTATACTGGCGATGATACATTGTTAACCTTAACCTAAGGCTGACAGGAAATATAAGAAGTCTGGACAGTGTAACAGAGACTCGATGTTCTGTGCCTTGAAGCATAATTTCGTGAGCTGATCCCGGTACTATAGAGTACAGTCTTTAACATCAATGAAAATGATCTACCATATACAGTCGAGGCCAAATTATGTTACATCAAAAGTTCAGAAAAATAGTTCGTCTTTAAGTGGATGGTGATTTCTTTCATAAAAACATGCAAAGGTAAGGTACTTTAGATTAGCCGTAAGCCTACCAGCTTGTGGCGTCTTAGGTATTAATTTTGTAATTTATTTACTAACTAATACAGTAATAATAATAATAATAATAAAATATGTGCTTATTTATTTAAAGCGGGAAACGTTCAAGATGTTGGCGAAATTTCTGTAGACGAAAAAATAGATAGAAGAACGTACTACCGTTCCGACGGATTGTCGATCAGGTGAGAGATTGGTGTAAGTTATGCCCGTCGTCAATATCGAATTCAACACAATCAACTACATATAAATGTCATATGATGCTCTCAATGTCAGTTCATGAGCCGTATGTGTTCGACGGGTTGCCCAACAAAAATTAAGCTTGGTTCAGTGTATAGGAAAGTATCAACGCGCCACATTGACTCTTTGAGAAACCACAACGAAAATGAAATTGACAAACTCGGAGAAAGATCTGTTATTCAAATAAATATACGAGGTTCATTCAACGCCTTCAACACTAAAGTGTTAAGTTTTGATTGCAATTGTTATGCTCAAAAAAAAAAAAAAACAATTTGTGCGTTTGTGCAGTTTTAAAATTGTTTGTTCAACTAAAGTGTTGAGAAACATTGGTTGATGAGTTGAGAACAGAGTGGACGACTGGCATTGCGACTTGCGAGGCACAATAGATCAAGAAATCGAAAAAACTGATTCAAACCATATTTAGTCTTTGCAATAATCTGTGATCCGAACTTGGGTGACCTTTTTAAATCTTTTTTCTTAAAACTGCTCAATTCAAATCAAAACATCCCTCCCTCTGTCGTCTTAAAAAGGAAGATGTAGACGGTTTGGTTTAAAGAAGATCCACTTAGTTCACGCCATCACCTGTTTATTTATACATGCATTTAATCGATTAACTTTTGCACTAGAATTATTATAATTTGTGCACAAAAGAGTTCAAAGAGTTGTACCAATATATTAAGGTTTCAATGAGACTTGCCTATCAAGGAGTTGGAAAGCCGTCAGTAAAACGTACATTACATAATCGAAAAATAAAACAAGCCTAAATTAGGTATACTAAATTGAAATCCATACACAATACAGTCGACTCCGCTTATCTGAACTACTGAAACACAAAACTGCTCTCGAAAATTTTTGTTCATTTTCCCGAAATCTAAAAAAAAAACAATAAATAAAAATAACTGTGGCAAATGGGTGTTTCAGTTATACGGAGTCGACTGTATATCCGTTTTATATGAAAATGTTCGAGAGAATCACTCACAAAATTTACAATACAAAAATCTGAGTTCAAACAGAAAACCCATTCTTTTTCGTCTTTATTCACATAAAACGTGAGAAGTTTTTAGCACCAGCCTAAAAAACTACAGGGTGGGCCATAAATATTCAACAAGTTTTAAGAAACGATATTTTTCAATTATTTTTTGTTCTATTCCAGATAAAATATTTTGATTTTAAATGACGGCTACAGAGAAATAACAGATTTTTATTGCGCTAGCCAACTTTACACACAACCCCTTATTTATATGGACACAGACAGAACTTGTGAGTCAGTTTAACGCTAGAGGCACCTTCAGGCTTCAGCGTCCGGTTTGCGGCACCGCGAAGAAAGTCCGCATGTTGTGTAAAATCATCTATTGACAAACATCCTTTCATGTAGACCAGTCACCACAGCTATGCGATTTTTGTAAAGAATTTTTAATTGTAAGAGCAATTTGCACTGAAAACAATGAGTCAGTAAACAACTTGTCCGATACTTTTTCAAATTGACCCGTAAAAGACAATAACACAAATAATAACACTGAGCCGATTCTGAAAAGTTCAAACAATACTCGAATTATCATCCAATCGCATGGTACCCTCGTCATATTGATCCTGAGACGTAATAATCTTTAATATTCAGGTCTGAATTCACCTCAAATCAACACAATCTTATTGGCGACGGCGAAGTAAATCAAGATGGTTTCTACAACAAGGAGAATAAGCACTCCTGAGAGTCCCCAAATTAATACAAAGCATCTTAAAGTGTAACAAATAACAATTTGTCCTTAAACGTATCAACTGTACCGAAGGTGTGGCTTCTCCGAATTGCTATTCCATTTGACTTCTCCCCCGCCGGGCAGGGGGAAAAGGACTCGAAATGAGTCGGACGATTAAAACCAAAAACGCGACATTAATTACACTCGACTGACCCCGTATTCTCTGTCTCATTTTATCTGCACGATGTCCTCCATAACTTAATTCTAATACCCGAAAGGACTCGACCAAACCTTGACTGTATAATTTGTTTTCTTTTTTCTGTTCGCTTTTTGCCGTCGAACACAGCGGAAGCGTTTCATCTCATTTACATTCTAATTGTTTTCATTTTGATTTCGTGTAGTTATTGTATTCGCTGGTGCTTCCACAAAATTAAATTCAAATTAATCGGTCCGAGGTTGCTGACTATCTAAAATGGGTGTACACTCGTACCAATAGATGCTTGTGCATACAGGCCCCGGGCGCAAAACAAAGGCAACGCGGGAGGCATACAGAAGTGCGGGTCATATTATACCTCTTCAAAGAAAGTAATTAATAAAGTCGGGTGGGGAACAAAAAAGTCGAGGGGAAAAATAAAGAAAAACACAACCGCCTCCCTGTGAAGAATGGATCGGGAAACAAAACAAAAAACAGAAGAATTAACAACACAGTGGAAGAAAACAAAAAAAAAAGAAACAGAGAGTGGCGCAAAAAACAATTCAAAGTCATCGCTAGATCCGCCGCGCCGACGAGGGGACTGTGAGTACAATCTGCTGGAGGAGGTCATCTGAAAGAAAGTACTTTCTCTGTTTTCCGATGGATTAAGCATAAAGCTCTTATATTACCCTTGAATGGAAATGGAAAGATTTCACTTTGCTTTGTTTAGTTTCTCTGTAGGTTTTTGTTTATGTTGTTGGGTATACGTTTTTCCTTGTTTATCCTTTCAACTGGGATATGAGTGCCTAGAAACTGCGTGACCTACCAAGGGGTCACTAAAGAGAATGCCCAACTTAACTCGGGCATATGTTAAGCGGTTCGTTTCCTTAAGGCTTCGGACTTCGGAGTTCGAATGCAAAGACAAACTTTAACCTACTCCACATCGAGTGGAGTTTATTTAGATCTGGTTTGGGATATCTGCAACCTATACGCGTTGCCTCATTTTCATTATTTTCATTCGGTAGTCAAATCGTGCAACCAGAAAAAAAAACACAACCATTCAACTGACCACTTTCAGAGTTGGTTGGGATTTTTGCAAGATATTGTATCTTTCATCGCGAAATGCTAACATGTGCGAGTGCATATGATTGAGTATACATCTGCATGAACAAAGGAATAATTCATAAAACTCCATAGGAGTTGCTGCCGAAGACGTATAACACAATTGGATGAACAAACAGCAATTGCTCAGCTTATGCAAGATTATGCAATGCACGTAGTGCGGCGGTGAGTCATGTTATTGTTTTTATTTTCATAAATTGCGCGATTGGGAAATCTGGTTGGTGCGGAAAGTTCTTCTGGCAAATTGAGTTGTGCAGAAAATTCAATCGAACAGATATGGAACCGGCGAGCGTGACTGAGTTCGTCATTGGTTTCGACTTTTTGGTTTGTTTTCTCACAATTTATGCAACAGTCAGTCTGACGCGCATTTTAAATATGAAACCTATGTAGATGTGATGACACCTGGCGATAAGTAAACTTTGAAGGACGTACGACTGCTGATTTAATCAACCTACCTACGTAGGTTTTGTATTTTGGTGGGGAGACAAGACGATAAATTTTGAAATTTAAATTTGACATCTTCCGTCATGTCAGACTTAACAGACCTACCAACCCGGAAGTGCATCTTGGTCAGAACTACGTTTCTTCTTGGCAACTGTATTTTGGGCAGGTCTTTTTGACATGCAGAATTTGACATAAGCCATAAATCTCATCATATCGAGGGTAGGTCAAGAAACTTCAAACAAATAAATACAAACATTTATCGATCCACACATTCTACAGAGAAAGCATTCACATATAATAAGCCCAATTATGAGAGTCATCAAAACAACACCCCTATGTACCCTTAACCCTCATAAGAATTATGAGAGTTCACCGTCTTTTACCTATGGTAAAACGAGCTATACTTGTGTCCTACCTCAAACGAAGCAAACCCACGCGGCAAAGCCCTGTCGTCATCGCCATCGTCATTATCGTCGTTGGCAATGTCAACAAGGTGCTTGACCAATATTCCCTCAACAAGCGGCGTTGGCGACGCCGATTACAACAGCACAGCCGTAACTGAGCTCTTTGCGAAATTAACCTTGAGCTTGAAGCAATTGTTTGAGCCACTCCAACTCTCAGTAGTTACAACTATTACAACTGAGTACACTTCTGCTGATGCATATCACCCGAGATGAAATTACAGAACACGCTACAAAGTGCATTCACAATATTGACATCTCTAGAACACACAGCGTATGCAAACGGGCACCTGAGTATACCCCCGTTTGCACTGGCTTGAGAAGTTCTAGAACCATCGCCGTCAAATACAACAATTAGTATGGGTACTTGCCTGGCATGCCGCATTTGGGAAACATTCACAATACCCCTTGGAATCGAATTGATAATGATGCAATCATCTAATGCACATAATGTTTATGAGGATATCGCATTTCAGCAAATTATGTGCATGGCTGTTCACCTGATGGGTGTACAGACGACGTCTTGATAGACGAGTGGATATCGAGGGCGCTGCTGGGTTTATTTATGGAGCGCTATCAAACGAAAAATATGTATCTCAGGTGCGCAGTGGCTTAGTGTTATTAAAACAACCTGCAGACTACGAGAGGTGCCTTTCAATCGGATAGAGAGTGTATATCGAACTGGAATTTATTGACATCGAGGGGTTTGCTCGAATTTGCAATGGAATTAGAGACTCCTTAAGGAAGACATAATTTTCCTTCCTTTTCAGGTTTCTTACGTCTTGCTTTTGAAAAAGAAGGTGGCAAGGGCGTCGGAGTCTGCCTGTACAATCCAAATTGCTTAAGTGAATTTACTTATAATTGTTGACGAATTGTGCCTTCCAAAATCGATGCAAAGATAACTAGCAATAATAAAAGAAGCCCAAAACTCAATATTGTAAGTATCCTTGGAGAACTACCAAGGAGGCTACCGAACGTTTAAGACCTGTTTAAGAAGGTGGGTAAATATTAGCACACGTTTTCGAGTAAACAAGATAGTTCATCATATTGTAATATAATGTACCTTACCCTAATATTTTCGGACGGAACAGCACAGGCCAAAAAATCAAAAAATTTAAATTTAAAATATTGTACACTTAGAAAAAAACATAATGCCAACAATTTTCGTTTGTTTAAAACGAACCCAACCCAAAAACTTTTGTTGTAAGGAAATATGTAATTATGGAGAGTATATTTATTCTTACGCTGAAAACGTGATCAAACTTAGAAACGAATTTTTATTACCAACAATAATAGTTAAAGCAAGAACTTTTAACTTACAATTTTTTTAAATCTCTCAAAATTCTTCCCTTATCATTCTTTCTTTTCTGGGTGTATGAGGCTCTAACCATTCGTTTTTGCTTAATCGATTTTTTTGAAATGATTTTTAGAGAGCTCATCAGAAACTTCTCAGAACTAGTAGAACTCCTTCTTACTAAAAGCAAAATTATTCAAACTTTTGTTAACATTATTTTAGAACATCTGCTAAAGATATTTAATTTTGAAAGTGTGTTGTATAATTGGTTGGTTCAATCTCTAAGAACTTAACAAAACTACATACTTACGAGAACATTCTGAACTTTTAATTTTTGATCAACTGGATTTTTTTCACTTTTTTGTTGAAGTCTTACAAAAATGTAAGAGGATATTTTTTCAAAATGCGTTTCAAAGAGCTAACCAGTGACTTTTCATTGGTAGGTACTCAAAAAAACGATCTCTTGCTCTAAATTTGTAAGGCCATTGCTCACAATATTTTATTTAAAAAGACTGTCGTAGAATTTTTTGAATCACTCTCCGAGACTCACCATAAATCCATAGCTGCCTGATGCTTACAATTTGAACTTTCCATTTTTTAGCAATTTGATTTTTGACCTTGAAAGTTTAAGGTTTTCGATACTTTTTAGTTGAAGACCTTAAGATTTTTCTTACAAAAAAGTACTAAAAAAATCAAAGCCTTATTTAATAAGTGTCGTAGAATTTTTTGGATTACTTCCCGGAACTCCAATAATAACAGCTCAGAAGATCTGCCTAAGTGCCTAGTGCTTACAGTCAGAATTTTTTTTTATTTTTGAGCATATGGATATTTTACCTTGAGAGTTGAAGATTTTTGGAACTTTTTTGGCTGTGAGCTTAGTTCACTTACTTAAAAAAATAGCTAGAGTTCGTCGAGTATTTTACGGAAGTTATGGGAGGTCTAAGAACTATTTTATTTCCTAGTTGAATTTTTAAAGTTTGGAATATTTGTTCATAAGGGTTTTTTTGGGAAACCATGAGAGCTTTAAGAAATATTTTTTATCTCTCTTATTTTTATTAGCGTTCTTTACAGAACTGCACAAATACTAAAAAAAAGAACCTACCCAGAGCTATGTTAAGCTTTTACAAACATTTTAACAATTTCGCAGATGTTTATGTTTAATAGATGGACAAAGACTTTAGACTAGAGATAGGAAATCTAGACATCTTGTCAAGTTTTTCAAAATTCCCATTTAGTTAAGCTATTATGTTAACTCAAGTCTTTTTACAGAGCCCATAAAACTGTCCTATCCCTACCCAGGTTCTAGATCCGACAGCCTTCTTGTACAAATTAGATGCCGTAATACTTTTGACGAAGAGTTATAAATTCAGTTCTTCCCCTTCAAAAAGCACTGCGCACTCAAGGTGCTGAGATTTAACTGCGAATAAATATAAATTATATAAAAAAAAATTGCAAATCATCAACAAAATGTTACGTATTTTCTAAATGGATGTCAAAACTCACAGCAATTATCCTGTCTCAGGTTTTCCTTGAATTTAATGACCAAGAAGCATTTATCTGTTAGAAGCGCACCACAATTTGTAATACAATTTACTCTGATTCCATTTAATTTGGCCTCGTCAACTAATAGTTATATTTTCCGTTTCGAACAATTTGTTAACATTAAACCGCGAAAACCGCCATCAATCTAAAAGTCCCCCCAAATGATAAAATCGCAAATTATACTCGTAAATGGTTAGACGAATTAAACAATTCCATGGTGGATGGTTGTACTTCTGGGAAAATTAAAACTAATGTCGGTACCTCCAGACAATAAGAACCTGCTACATTCTGACTGTTGTAATGATGCGAGGAATAAAACAAGTAAGCCACAGAAGATTTTCGAATTTTTTTTTTTGGTTTTTTTTACTTGCCCGCATCTCATTATGGTAAGTCTCCCTTTTCTGAGTCTTAAAGTAGGCAAACGAGAACTGAAGTCATACGAACTCATCATCATATAAAGAGAAGAATAAAATTAATTGGTTTCCTAAATTGTTAACTGACATGCTAAGTGGTAATTTCTTTGAAATTTATTTCTTTTGTATTTCCGTGTCGTTGAACGTACGATGAGAGCTTTATACGTGGTAAATTATAAAAAAAAATTGCGATTCTTATTTCGGTGACGGTCAATACGAATAAGTCGTGTTTGTACAATATACCTACAAACGCACGCATAAGTGGGGAATATTTGACTAAAAGGTGTAGTTAGCGATGGTTGTTTATATTACTCACAAAGAGCTGCGTAAATACTAGGAGTCCAAAATTTTATATATGAGGCTTCGTTAAGTGTTTAGGTACAAACCTGAAAAGAAAAGATGAAAAAGGTTTCAATTATAGATTAAGACAGAGCTCAGGGGTTGTGTGTGTTTAAATTTGCACCAGCAGTGGAAATATCTAATCAATTCATTACAGAGACGTGACTTTAACATGGTGGCTGACTGAGAATGAATAATTGGCCGTAAACTAGTAGAGTTCAACATTTTGTGCGACAGAGCAGTACGACTTTTTGTCAAGCTTCGCAAACACCTGCTACTTGCGCAATGTCGTTGCAGAGGATCACTAAGACCTGTCACTATTTATTAAAAGTTTAATAGCAGTTGCTGTTTTAAAATCTAACACATTTTTGAATAAGCTAACTTGTGTGGAGATTATAGTTTCAGATTGGTTTCCATCCCTGATAATACTTGATTGAACTCTTCTTTCGAATGACGTTTCTAGACCTACGGTCCGTTTACCCTTGCCTGTGAGACTAAGAGCCCGGAATATATGCTCCTATCTTTGAACCGATATTACCGGACTCTCTTAAGACTAAGAGACAAGAAAAACGGGTTGCAAGTCTATATATGGTGTCATATGGCGGAAAAGAAGCAAACGAAATGAGGTTACACACATTTTGACAACTTAAAGTACTTAGGTCCGGTTCTCTATACAAAGAGGGTATAGTATATAGCTAGAGCTTCCTAAATTGCAATATCCTTTCGTCTTTTGCATGAGAAGTCCATCCTTAACCATATCGCACACCCACAATTTATCCCTTCAGTTGGATATTTACCTGAGCAACCAGTGAGTTCGCTCCTAACTTCAAACTGCACCTTGATAGATCAACATTCATGGCCTCCGCCGGGCACACCACTAATTGCAGCCCCTCCATGATTGATGCTCATTGCCAAAGTACTTCGCATTTATCTGTGCAAAGCCCCAGCTCGAACCAAAACCAGACTATTAGAACCGTGAAACAAATAGTCATTCAATGTAACTCGACTGAGACACAAATAGCTCGACTACTGCGTCTTGAGATATTCGAAGGAAGAGATGACTTTGATACGCTCGCATTTATACCTCTTTGTCAGTTTGTTATACAGTCTGTGGCCAACGTCTATTTGGTTGCTTTCCTCATCTTTCGCCATCGGGGATTCGCTCACAAATGCATGGAGGGAAACATCCCGTAAACAACAATAACAGCAAACCTACCTACTTCCACCGTCGTGTCGCAGATACCATCGCATGGGGTGGGCAAAATGGAAACAGCTCCAAGAGCTAAAAGTTAAAAATGATTTGGGAGGCTATGTAGATATGGAGATAAGAACCTACAAAAGGATATCTATTCGGCAGGGCCAACGTTTTGGGTCCCCCCTCGATTGGTATAGGTGCGCGCTGTGATGCTTTGGATGGATAGAAATTGGCACTGCGCGGCTGTAATGCACAATTTATGAACTCTCCCTGGGGTGTACTATATCCGATATGATTAAAAGTTGCTGCGGTCGAACGACATCGCAGGGCGACTCCAAGGACTATTACTAATGCCATGTTCCTTCTGTCGAAACTGGGTTAATAATTACAAGTCGGAGGCGTACACATGTCCGTTCTACAAATTGGTTCAAACATAACTCGAAACGTTTTTATAGGTGTCGCCCACTTATGTGGTCGTTCGTCTTTATCATTCGTTTTCTTTGTAGGTAAAAAGGCAATAAAGCGTCCAAACAGACACAGATCTTTTCATACGAGATGATCCGAGACCATAAAAAATATGACATACAATATTTTACGAGTGCGTGTACATAATTTCGTTTATACGGGGACGTTCGATAGGTATATTCTCATTTGACGAAAGTCCAGCAGCAGCAACTTTCCCTTGAGAAACATTCAAGTTGATGATGGGCCACATGTAGGAGTATATTCCAATCGCGTTATTGTTGATGTTGATGGTGATTCATTGACTTACATTTGAATGTAAAGTGGAATTCCGAGGAAGACTGTTATGGTTATAGCTAGTTGATTGATGGCCAAATGTGGAACATGGCTCAGAGACTTTTGACATTTATGGAAACAATTTCAAAATGTATATCTTCAAGAAGAAGTCACTCAAGAGAGCAAACAATGAGATGAATTTCATGGAACAGGGGGTGGGGTCTTTTGATTCCATGGCATGGGTATCGGGTGAAAGCGGGTGGAAAAGTGCGTCGGCTGAAGTGGCGAGTTTTTTCTGTTTTTGTATTTTGCCATCAGTTTGTCGCAGAAAATTAAAGAGTGAGGACCTTACCACGCTTTACACTCAGTTTTGCCTGTTAAAAAGAAGGCAAACTTGTCAAAATACAAATTAAAGAAAAATAAGTTGTCCTTGTGCTTCGTTTTTCCTGACAGCTATCGGCGACTACCTCCAGAAATACAATGGACAGCAAAATGAGCTTACACACAAGTTTGGTGTGGGTATACAACTGAATTTTTGTCGAAGTGGTCGTACGGCACCAGCCCTAAGCTATTATTCTGATTGTTGGGGCGGCCATTTTATTTTTCTTAACACCGATAAGATTTGCTTAGAGGTTAGGGGATTTCTCACTTCCATCGTTCCAAGAAGGGTCCGGAAAAAATGGCAATATTGCTGGATATACCAAGCAACAAACAAGTTCTGAAAAATCGGACGTCAGATGTTGGAAGAAGCGCAATTCCTCTGATTGATTTGGACATTTGACTTTAAATACATCAACAAAGAGCTTCTACAAAGGCCTTCGACCTTGCTTGGACTTGATCCACTACAAAAATAGGGACAGCCAATTTCTGCCCCTGGGAAGTCACTGTCAAATGCGAGTCATATAAAGATGGTACTAATACTCAGTAAGCTTTGGGATCTAAGCCACCGGACGTTGCTAATGCACCAAAAGCTAAGCTTTTCTCATACCTGGAATTGAATAGCAATTGCCAGTCCATGGACTTTCCAATTCTGAAATGTCACCTGAAAGGACAAATTTAGGGTTTTTCCTACTGTACAAGCATGAAAAGCTGACAATGGACCGGAAATTCCAGGCCTAAGTGTGCTGGCCTTTTTAGCTGGCAGCCGTAATAACCCATGTATGCAAAGACTGTCATTGGAACAACGATTCGTTGGAAAATATGCAATCAATTGGTCATTTTGCATTTCGCCAGCTCACTATAGACTCAAAACACTTTCAGCTCTTTGCCACCCCAGCAAGAAGAGTCCAAGCAAACACATCAAGCAAGCGTATCGCCAATTAATTAGGGACATAATTAAACCGGATGTATATGTGTTTTCCACCGCTGGTGCTGCTGGAAAAATACCCTTTAAGGCATCCGCAGCAGCTCCCACCCATAAACAGCCTTTCTTACCTAGCTCGCGAAAGGTTTGCGTAATGAGTTCGGGGATTACACAGCATAATTCAAAGGGAAGGCACGTGCAGCAAACATTACCACCCCTTCCCCCCCCCCCCCCCCCCCGAATCGAAGCATTTCTTTCATCAGTATAACTTCCTCTACCCAGGACTATCCAATTACATTATGTTCGCAACAGTTCATCCCTTAATTACAATCAGAGTCCCTTGTGAGAGGTTGGCGTGGGGTGGCAGAGCATACGTCGTATGCGAACAGTATCCTACCCGAGAAGGGTCGGACAATGTGTTTACATCTTAGACAGGTTGGATATGGCGTAATTGCAGGGACTCGTCACGCACCCTAAATGACATCTTCTGCGAAAGGGAATCCTCGCACAGTAGGTTGGGATTTTTTTTTTCCCCCCGTCGAACCGTAGATAGGAAATTATGCGGCATTGTAATCGCTTTATTCATGCGGTATGTATATGCACATCCTACCGATTGCATCTCACTGAAATATGAAATAATTACAATTTTATCTATGGCTGTTCCCCAGTGAGTCATTGTGTGTGCGGAGTGTGCTGCTGCCTTTGTCCACCCTTGGCTTGGCAGAATGAAAAGAAACTACCGTTCTTAGAGAAGTGCGTACACTTACTTCAACTTCGACCCATAACGCCGTGAGAGAAGGTCGTTTACCCTCGGCAGCCCTCTTTTGCTTCATCGCAGCCGCACAAAGGAAGACAAGGCACTCGTACGCCAAGGTGCCTCCGCCTCGCATAGGCCATTCCCAAGTAACAAACAGCATTGTTCTCAAAGAGCTGAGCTATATCCACCGTTTGCTTTCGCCGTGCTCTGCGGCAGGCGGTGAAAGACCAGAGGGGCGCAACCATTCGAAAAGAAAAGAAAACAGATACCAAAATCAAGGGGGGAATGCGGAGATACAAATTTATGCTCTGTCACTCATTTCGCTCACAAGCATATCCGTTTGTATTATTGGATTTACGTTTCAACCTCAGGTGGTTTCACGGGTGAGATTTCACATATGCGAACGCTGTACTACACATGTGCCTGTGCATGCATTAGCACACTCTCGTAGAGAGGGAGCGCGCAAAATCGACACACACTCACACTCGGGGTGTTCTATTGCTGCACTTAGGAAAATTTGATGATAGATACGAATGAGTGCATCGCTCTACCATATGCCGCATCACCTCGTCTATAGGTGCAGCTGTAGCAACAGCAGCAGCGCTATATGCATGGGAAAGATACTACGTGGATGGCTCCGACGACTGCGATGTATCATATGGCGTTGATGGGGAAATATCCCACGGCGATGCACACTGTGTGGATACTGCACTATGGCAATAGTTTTCCATTTTCACTTATTTTTCCTTTTGTGCTCTTCTTGTTGGTATTGTTGCACACACTTTGGAAAAATGATTTATATTGCGTGTCAAGTGTGTTACATCAAGGAAAAAAGAACACTGAACGGCGAACTTTTGAGCCAGCAGTGGTTGACTTCTATTAAATTGGCAGCCTTTAAAACTGCAGATAGATTGGCTATTTTGTAACTGACTGCTGAATGAGTGGAATAAGCCCAAAGTCAGCTTTGCGGTCCAACAGAGAAACCGCCACATGTTGGAGAGCTGCATAGATGGGGAGTTGCTAATGAGCCTTCAGTTAAGAACGCAACATCTTTTCAATTAGTAAAGATTGGTTCTTCAAAGATTAAGCGAGAACATACAATTTGGTCTCACGTTTTGAGGATCAACATTTGACTGAAAGTGATTCACTTATTGACACCTTTTTGCACCTATAACTTATCAATGTGTTCAGTTGTTGAATAGTCCCGTCCACCTTGTTCAAACTTTCTTATTTTGGCAAAAGAATGTATTTTTGACATGTGCGTTCTGTTCTGCGTGTATAGTTGAAGCACAAGTTGATACCTTTCTACATAATAGACGAAGCAAAAGAGTAGATGTCGAGTGTTGTGTCGTATTGACCTCAAATTGCATAAGACTGAGATTAGAAAAACAATAGCAGCATTTGCAGCAGCAATCAAATCTGTACTAGTTTTTTAATTGAAAGCCACCAATATTTAGATGCGCTACCTACAACTCACGCCAACCAAAAATTTCAAAAAGGCGAAAAACGCATTGGGAAGCGACTTTGCACCGTATTTTGAAATCGTTCCACACAACTAAGCACAACTATGGCCAACGAGTAAAAAGTTGTCCATTCAGAGCCTGACTGGTAATACCCCTTCCAAGTGCGACTCCATCCGAAAAAGCTCTGCCGCCCATAAGTGCACCCAGAACTTCTGACTGCAAGACGCCGCTTAAGTTGCCTTTTCTCTAGTCAATAGTGGAATGATTGTAGGTAGGGCTACAAAGGCTTAAGCCTGCTTCTATCAAATTGATACTGGTTGCATAAAGAAGTTTGACAGAGAAATCATTTTACGCTCCAATAGAGCCTCGAATATACCGCCCACAAACATGCCTCGAATATTGGGAGTTTTATTCGGCGCTACCATCGAGGTCTTACTTGTGCTGTATAGAGATTAAGTAGCTGGGTCGGGTTGAAGCAACTCTTAATTGATAACTTAATTTTGAGGTAGGTGTTCTTGCAACATTGAAAAAATGGTCCTGCTTTGTTGTTTCCGATTGGACAGTGACTTCAAAAAGGTGCATGGAATTATTGGGATGATTGGGTTGGTTCGCCTATTAAAATTTGTGGTACTGCCGATGCAACTTGTTTGTTTGTAAAACTTGGGACATGTGACTTCTGGGCATTGAAATAAGACAGAGTATTATTTTCCCCACTGAAAGATGTTGCAGGCACCCATATTGAGTGAAGAACATAATTTACTCGCTTTTTGGAATGTAGTTGCTTTCACACTGCTTGGAAAAGAAGATAGCACTCTTAGGTGTCTGCGCTGCACAGCTATAAATGTTATATCTACTTCGTCGACCGAAACAGCTCACTGATGGATATAGAGAAGAAGTAGACCTGAGGATAACTGTTCCACTCCCATCTGCCCAGAAGAAAGTTTTGCATACATCGGCTTCACTGAGAAAAATGCTCATTTCAACAAACCAACAGTCTCTTAACCCTACAAATGACTGATGAGAATAACCTCTTGCTTGCCCTGCATAAGCAACACCTTGTTCCAACTGCAATACCCAACCCGTCCTCAACTGACAAAATCGGCGATCCTAAGTGAACAATCCACTTTGGGAACATCTCCGCATCACATTCAAATTAAGACATTCTTCCACTGGCTGGGATCGCCATCGCCTCCCTCGAGCGAAATGGCAACTAGCAGGTGAATTGAATTTTTCTGTTACACCCCTTCACCCGCATTTCCGTCTTCCGGTATTAATCCCGTTTTATAAGGACTTCGTTGTTATGCACTTAGAGTGAGATACCTCCATCTGGGTGTCTTAGCAACATCAAATCTAGAGTTATCCTCGTACATTATCTCCACGAAAGTGACATCCCCAATGCAACAACAACAGGCGAAAACAAAAAACAATCGCTCGCCCCCTCTCTGCCAGGATACACACTCCATTAGTCGCAGTGATTGAACTTTTCCCGCAATTTTTATACAACTCGTTCCGTTGCGCGCCATAAGGTTCCATCCGATATCGCCATAGTTGCACCCCCTCTCGCTGAGTAAACAACTCACCTTGGTAGCCGGGTCTAATGAAGCTGAAACAAGGAATACTTATTATTAATCTTCAAGTAGAGCTGCCATCCCCTGGGAGGGATTAAACGAGAAAAATATGAAGAAGAGTGAAAACATCTTCAGGATATGCAGGCAAATCTCATATTACAATACAGCGCTGGGGTTGGGTTGCGATCTATTCATTAGAGGGCCACGTGCAGCCGATACAGGAGCTCCGGATATAACGTTCTATCTGAGGGGTGAGGCCCTTCTTTTTCGCTTCTAATGAGTTTGCAATCAGGACCTGCATCAATCACTTGTCACGACATCTATATGACTTTGGAACTGACTTCGAGTCCCACTTCCGACTGGGGAGCACCCGAGATTGACCACTCTGACACCGCTTGTCGGACCAACTTAGAGCACGGTCCCAGAGAGCTGACAACTGATGCACGCACAAGTGTCCAGTGCGGAACACGAACAGAAGTTGCTTGCTTGCCATGGGATGTTTGGAAACAACATATCTTTGCAGGCGTGTCGTGTTGGTAGAAGGGATCCTGGTGGACCTCCCGCAGACGGTGCTGAAGAATCACGAAAATTCACAGAAGACCACGCACTTGAAATTGCCTCAACATTGTTGCAATTACCACCGTCAGCGGAACGGGTTTCTCCGTACGGCTGCATCCACTGAACGTCCTCATCAGTGTAATACAAATCATCGGCAGATAAACTGGTTGCTGCAGTTGTCGGCTACCCTTGGCGGTGAAAGAAGAACAAGACATTCAGGATATTCCCCAGCATAGATACCGTTTCTGCAACCTACTCCATCGCGACGTCAAAGCCTGTGTACATATGCTTGCGGCTCAACGTACTCAACGCACATACTACCTTCTTGACACGAGAGATCCCCAGCACCACACCACACACTTCCACAGCGCATCGCGCTGATTGACTGACGGAGTGACGGAGAAAGGTTTAGTTCAGAGTTGAATGACTGATGATCATGCTTAGCTCTAGGTTCAACAACAAGAAATAACGGCACACAGCCGGAGGAGAATTTTGTTGTGCTTTTGACAGATATGGATCTGGTTTTAGTCTTCAGCTGTGTAGAGAGTTGTTTGCGGTGCTTAACACCTTCATTTGGTGGCTCGATACCAATCCCAACCGCACAGTCAGCGATACCAGCTGAAAATTGATCGTGATCATAATTTGCGGGACTTTCACTTTTTCCTCCTCCTGAATGATATTTCGCTCTGTTGTCTGTACCTTTGCTTGGATTTGGCTTGAGAGGTAAAATTTGGGCACGACTTTTTCGCTCCACCAGCGAAACGTGGGCAGGCGAGTCGTGTCCGTTCGACTTGTAAAATGGTTATGGGTGGGGAATTTGCATAAATTCTGCTTGTGGTTGTGTGTGTACGGTGTGCATTTAAAGGGGCAATCCCACGGAGTGCTTCAAATGTGGAAAATGAAGCTTAATTGGTGTAGTTCTGGTGGGGTTTGCTTGACATTTGGTGGCTTAAAGGAAGTGGCCCAGTGTAATCGATTTATGCTAATTCGTCACCAATGGGCTGTATTTGTTATATCTGTAGCGAGGTTTTTCAATGAGGAAAGCAACAGGAAAACAGAAGATGAGGTGCAGAGCTCACTCAGAAGATGTAAGTTAAGCGCATTGAATTTGATGGGATGCATTTTTATTCAAACACTCTGAGCTCAGTCTGTACTGAACTGAACGAGGGTTTTGAGGTTCAAAAACACAAATAACATCTTAGATTTGTTTTTAAAGCATTTGATGACTTTTAAGCGTCCTAAACCACCGGCTTCTATAATAGGTAACGGGGGTATTGAAAATCTACCAGTGTCTGAAATTCTTGTTTAGTGAAGTCTCTTTTCGGGAACTTCTGACAAAGAACCTGGATAAATTGGGAAAGGTACTCCATTCTTCGGGTAATCCGATTCGGTATAAAACTGCGTGACCCTTAGCATAGGACATAGGACTCCTGAACAAGTTCTAATAAGTTGTAAAAGTACAACTTCTAATGAAGCATAAGAGTATTCCAAGGTCTGAATTGTTAATTACATCTTTCGATCCCAGATCGAGTTTTCCGTTCAGGTTTAGAGCTGAGATTGTACCGAGAAAACGCAGGGAGAATGTTATTACCTCGTCGCCGTCCATACAGCTTAGGCGATTTAGTACAAAATTTAGTACACTTAAGTAAGTATCGAGTCGAGTGGTGACGTCTAATATAAAGCTTTTGTAGTCTGTCGAGAAGGATCAAACAGTAAGACCATTTCTTCCTGGACATCATTACATCCTCTTAACATTTGGTCTTTCACTGGTATCCAGTCTTCGTATGAGTTTTCCCGGAGCAGTCAGTATATGCAAGGAACTTGTGTTTAACGTTTCGAATATGTACGGTTTTTAAAGTTTTGTAACCTCCTCCGTTTTAATAGAACCTCAAAATATGTTGGATTTAAAAAAAAATTGCGAAACGTTCCTGAAGAGTCGAAAATTTACTTAAGACTAAGTGTAACTAGGAGAGGGGTTCAGCTTCGAGTCCCGAGAATACCCAAATTCCAACTTAGGGTTTTTTTCCACTGCAAAAACATCCGAGAGTATAACAGTCTTGAAAGAGCTTCTCAATAAGCCGTTTGGACCCGGCATAAAATTGTAGATACCTTCCATTCGTTGCGAAAAATTGAAAAAAAAAAAAACGAATGGTTGTGAGAACCTGTTGCGCTAACTATTTTTTTTTTTTTTAAGTGTAACTGTATCCTTAATTTTACCGAGCAGTCAATCAATCTTTATCAAGTTGTCAATCTGTAGAATTTTCACATTTTCCTCGAGCTGTTTGCAGCCAGAAGTCGAACTACTCGTTACTCGTTACTTTGCTAAACTGCTTTAATTTTCCAATTTTTGTACCGAATGTGTATATAACTTTTTTATGGTTACAAACAGCGTTGTGCTTAAGTGCCCTATTGAGATATTTATCCTGAATTTTGTATTTTGGCACATTACCCAGGCTACTCCAAATGGACTTGTTGACCAAGTATAATTTTGTGTATGTCTTTTTTTTGGGCTTACTGTTCATTACTTCTCAAATGCGAATACTAAAACTAAAAAAAACGACCAATAAGCCCAAAAAAAGACATACACTAAATTATCAATTTCATTGAACTATCTGTAACACAGACTAGGGGCTTCCACACTTGGGTTTGAAATTCATTCTTAATTCGTTAGTCTTTGAATTGTTCTTATTTTTTTTTGCCCTGCTGCCCAGCGAATGAGAAATGTATCTTTTTGCCCAAGTCTGGTTTTCGGTTTTCAAATTTAATGAAATAAGAAAAATTAAGTGGTTTCCAAAAATTTTAAATGGGCCCCTAAATGCTCCCAAAGATTTCTGATTAATTAATCGACTACCTACGTTCGGTTCAAACTGTGTTCACACTAATAGACCTTCGATTTTGAACGTTAACTCAAATTTTACTATAGAGAAAGCTATTTTTCCCAAGAATTCAATCGGCCGACGAAGCTTTGGTGCTGAAAAGCTAGTCCAAGCAAAATAATTATAGACTAATCTCATTTTGAGTCAGAAAACCTAAATTCATTTAAAAGACAAAACACATGGCAACTCCCTCTTCAAACCAACGCCAACTTTCGGCAGCTTAATAACGAATATCGATATTGTTCCCTCTTCGGTAGCCAATGCTTACCTGGCTCTCTAAACAAATAGCCCCACTTGGCCACTTCAACAGTTCCAGTTCCCTTAAATCCACACAACGAATTGCCAGCCGCAAAGTGATCTTTACCTCAACTTCGGCCATGCATGAAGTTCTACAATCTACACACAAACGATGCTTGCGACTGGGGAGAGAAAGGTAAACCTTATACCGCCAATTTATTTCCAAGCGAATGGATTTCCTGCTTCTCCTCTTTTTGTGTGTATGGACTTTGCCTGACGACGAAGACGACCGACAGCGACGATGATGATGAAGAAGATTATAATGACGGTGATCATGATAATGATAGCGCGCGATGACCCATTGTCTTTGGTTCTGTGTGATTTACTTGACCATTGTGTGTGCGTTTGCCTTTCGAAGAAAAAACCCAAAGCGCTTGTTAGTCGAACTATTTCATGGTTAATTTGCACCCAAGTCCCGGAAGGGATGAGGCAATGCGTTATGGCCAATAGGCTGGGTTTAAAAAAGAACACACAGCTGCTGATAGCGATCTTCGTGCTAGATGGTTTTACTACTCTGGCAAAGGCCTGGAAAGCTGCAGTTGACCCTCCCTGTTAGTTTGCAGCCATTGATTACCTTTTAATCGGATTACGGTTGGGTAGATCTGTAAGAATCTCATTTGCTTCCGCCAGAGAATACAATGCATATGAGGTAAAAGTTCGGTAGCTTCAAGAAGATGGCCTCGCTCTTCGTATGTGTGGATCCATGGACAGAATACCGATTAGATATGCTGCACTAAATTGTTGGGGCTACAACCAACAACAACAACACGCATTTACCTACATAAGCAAACGCACGCGATATGGCAACTGTGGCATTCTTTTCTGTGGCAGTTAAACAACGTTCAGGATGAGGCTTTGCTTTTATGGATTGGGTACAAACCCAGGTTGTGCCATAAATTCGGAGAAAGTCTATAAAATTTGAGTGTAGGTGCTGCGATATGCATGAAGCAAAAGTGGTTTAAAAATAAACGATGAACATGATTAGAACAGATCACCACACTTTACGAGCTAATAAAGCGAAAGAAAAGGCATGACCTATACCTGCAGCAAACTTTTCTGAAAGTCCGTTGAATTCATACCGATAAACAGAAAATGATTAAACATTTTACTGGGTACTTGGAAGGCTGCTGATATAAATTTGATAGATAACAAATTTAGAGGTATCCTACATGCAGGGTTTGATGTGCCGATGGTTGTGTGGGTTGTCTTGAATTGACACCAAATATTTAAGTCTGGCTGAAGCCCCTGTTGGAAATTGAATTGAAAATTTGCTTACATTTTCTCTTGGTGCAATATATCCTCTTCAGAAATATAATCATTCATACTTTAAGGTGTCCTGCTTCACAAATTCCAAGGGCAAACTCATAATTCTGTGCTCATTATCTATTAGATCAAGCTATATAGAATCGAGGACTGATAGGCTCCGAAATCTTTTTAGTCTGACAGAGGGTAGCTTAAAGGAGAAAGGTTATTGGTTATTGGATCACGTTTCAGAAAAAGAGATCAAAAGCGGGCGATGACTGAATCGATATTTCCCAATGGCATGGCCCACTTTTGAAATAAAATGCACCAAATCTCTAAGTTTGTTTCAAGGCGACTCTCAGCTGAAAGCAACTATAAATAGTAGAATATTTTTAGCCACATCTCGACATCAAAGATCCCAGTTATAGCTACACGTAGAACGAAAGCGTACAAATTTTCTTTTGCCTTTTTTAGCCACTTAAACTAAATGGTTGAACTAAATATTGGTACTAAAATGTTAGAAAGCTAGTTTATCAAAAAAAATACGCAAATTATCTTAAAATTTTCTAGAAAAAGAATTTATTAACTTTTCCACGATCGGATATAGTTTTTCGTAGAAAATTTTTAAGTAATTTGCTATTTTTTTTTTGTTTTTGCTAAACTAGCTTTATAATTCTTGAACAACATTTTAAGACCAAGATTGAGTTCTTTTGCTCTTTTTGACCATTTAAACTTGATAAATGGTCAAAAAGAGCAAAAGAAAAATGTTTACAGTTTCGTTTTATATGAGTATAACTGGGGCCTAAGAAATCACAAGCACGAAAGACGCCATAATCTGTGTTCCTAATTGTACACGAATTTGAACGATTTATAGTCTGAAAATTTTTGATATCGTGGGTTGTTTGCATTTGCATGTTACCAAATTTTGGGCGCACCACGTCTATATGTAACTTTCTACTTCAGGTACCTTTTCTGAAAGCTATTGACCATGTATTCCTTTCTTCTTCAACTTGACGAACAAACTTGACATACAAAGAAATTGAGTCTTCCGAAAAGGCTAAGACCGCTGCAGAGCAAATGCTTATAGAAGGATGATTGCGGAGCTCGGACTCATATATTTTATGACTTAAAGGTGGCCGCCAGATGATGTGTTTTGAAAACTAACCTAAGCCAACCCCTTTTGAACTCAACATTGGTAAGAGGACGGAGTTTATGTTCTTAGCAAAATTTAATAGCACTTTAGATCTATTCTTCCTAAGGCCGTTATAATGCTGATAAATCGTCACCTTGTGACAAACCTTGAATCATGAAAACAATGACCGGCAGTGCGGCTACGCATTGGTGGTTTGATAGCTTGTCTCCCCGAAAAGTGGAACTAATCTCCCCATCACTCTGATGGTACCAAGATTGTTCCACTCGATATTTCAAAAGCATTTGAAAGAGTTTGGTATCAGGCTCTTTTGACAAAAATATGTATCTTCTTCAATGGATTTGCAACTGCTCTTCTAGCCGTTAATTTAAAGTTCTTTTGAGCTGTAATTCTGAAACCAACCGTAGGGATATTGGTGTTGCGTAAGGCTCCGTTTTGACTCGTACTCCCCCCTTTCCGTTTTCATAAATCATCTTCTATCTTCTACAACTTTTAATCCCATTCACTCCTCAGCTGACGACGTGATAGCACACTCAGCTTCTCATAATTATTGCAGAAATCACGTCCTTGTTCTTCGGAATTAGATTGGTATGCCACCTGATGCTGTCTCTAAAGCGAAACCAAAGCCTGACTTTATCCATGGACTTGCGTAATCTAAATCGAAAAGGCTTTCCATTCCATGTGTGTGTCATCACAAAAGCCTTTGCTGGATGGGCCATACACGAATTCGTCATGAAGGCTGTGAAATTTTTGGGATTCTTCAAACGGTTATTGCTTTTGCTCTGTTTACAACACAAAACGCGTCCTTTCGCACAACACTTCAGTAAGACACTCATATCTGCTCTGGTGCGCCGAAATTTATCGTTTTGCTCACTTGATGCGATCGAAAATCATGAATATCGTTAACTCTATAAATTCGTTTGCCCATATAGCAAAAATGTATAACATTTCGCGTCTCCCTGTGCTATCGTCGGTTTAAATAACTTTGATCAGCCTATTTTTGGTAGCATCTACTGCGAAATGTCCAAATTCATTCTCAACCCTGTTGCTTGCCTTGTATAACTTTGTCAATGATTTACAGACATTTGAAACAAAAAGGCGTCGGAAGCACCTGTTTTGTTGTTCCATTTCTGTGTACCTCCACTATAGGATCAGTCATAACCTCATTAGCGCATGAAAAAAGAAAACCCCCTACGAAGTACATTTGAATGAGCCACTACTTGGTGTTGCCCCCCGCGGTGTGAATTGTCATAAGGCTTCCCGTCTCTTAATCCACCGATTCCCTACATGCCTACATCACAGTTCAGTATGCCTTATGACGTCTCATGAAGTATTGCGCCCCTAAGGCTATTCAAATGTTGAAACGTGTATTTAATCTGTTTTCCCAATATGTAACTAAGCACGTTTCTGGCAAGCACTAAGCCGCTTAGTTGGCTTTGATGTGTTTTAAATATGTGCGAGCTTATTTAATTAACAATTTATTAACTAATATAAATTACAATATTGACAGATGAAATGATGTTATGGTACAACAAAGTTATGTCTGGTAATTGATGCTTGCGGGTTGACGTCGCTGAATAATGGCAAATTGTCAGCTGCCACAAACACAACAATGAGCGTCTGCCTTTAGTGTCGCAAATAAACACCATTAACATTATTAGCAAACAAGTGCATTATGCAATTAATAACTTGCAATCGCATGTTAATTCCAAGTGGAGCGCTCACGTCAAAGTGCTGCATTCAATTTTATATAAACCTCATTAATAAACCACGAGAAGCGCAAGGTGTACGATCGGCGATTATGTGTCATGCAATAAATTCGTGACAATCTAAAATGCGTGATAGTCACAGTGAACAGCCAGCATCTTTAAGCCGGTATCATCGAACAATTCCAGCGAACACAAGTCGTTCGCTTATCGACGCCATGTGTCATTTATATCGGGGGCAAGTGCAAATGGGTCTGGGTCCCCCACCGAGATAGTTTGTTCGTCGTCTCAGACAGTAAATAGCACGTGGGTTGGATATTCCGAAAATCCCATTTTCACTTTCTTTCCGCCCTGTGCCGAATAGAAAGAGAAAATTTGCGAAAATGTGTGCTGTGTGATGTGTGCTGTGTGCACCTTTAATTGGGTTCCACGTTGGAGTCTCTCGCGTATTTCTTCGGTTCGTTTTCGATCCCGTTTGTCCCGCCCGCATCCACTGATTTGTATCAATTAATTCACCTTTTATCTGCCATTGGTGTGGTGGTTCTATAGATGCATTATAAGTATTTCGATTCGATGTTGAAATCGTGTGGCAGTGACAGGGGAAATGATTTTCCCACGCAGACCACGTCTCTTTCGTTAAGTAAATGTGTGCGGCGGTGTCGGTGTGGCTGTGTAACGCTTCAAGTTGGAAATTGTGTTTGTTTTTTTTCTCTTTATTTTTTGTGGTGACTTGCTTTTCCTGACATTTTACTGATTTTCACTTGGGAAATTTGGAAATTTGTAATTCGAATCGACACACATATCGATACTGTAATGTTCTGTAGCTAAATGGGTTTTCCCCCATTCGCCGTACCTTATGGTTGTGCGGTTCTTATCAGGCTGGGTCTGAATGGAATGAGGGATTCCTGCAGGTCTCAGGGGGATCAAATGCATGAAACTTGAGTTGGTTTTCATTGCGGATTGCAATGAGTTGGCACATTTCTCCGAGATGTAAATAAGTGATTTACGGGAAGTTATTGTGGAGGGTTTTGCGATAACATTTATGCGCACAATTAAAATCAGTGACATCCAGTGGGAATTCAAGAAACTAGGCAACTGCTGAGCAATGTTTCTTGTGGGCTGTTTTGTGTTGTTAAACCTCTTCCCCATTCTAATGACATATTTTGTAATCCGACCGAAGTCGGCCACAATAACTATACACCGAAAGTCTCTTAACTTCGCAGACCGTTTAAAGTCGTGTGGATGAGAATGGTATTATGCCTCAGCCTCAGCCGAGCCATTGACCATTATGCTTTAATGATCTTAAATGTGTTCCCAACGACAGAGGCCACACAGTCCATACGAAGCATATACAGAAGTCAACACTCTTTCTTATCGGGCTACAGAGATCTGTATTAAATTAGCTTCTTCCTTTTGGGGTGAACAGAGAGTGACTTTGCGTGATGGCGTAGAAGGTAGAACTCATGCAACAATATTTTCGTTCTCACGTGGTTGCCGTTGCCGTGGGCTATGGCCTGCAAGTGGCCTTTCAGCCAGAGGGGGTTCTGAGAAAATAATACCATTTAATCCGCATAAAAGCCGGCAAAAAATTGGTGTTTAGTCGCCGGCGATAATAAAGGAGGCAATTTAGCTTCACAGGTCTGTTTTGGATAAAATCCCTTGTATTTTTCTTTGTAGACATTTTGTTCTTACATTGAGATGGGTTACAGATTGCAACACCATGAGATTTATGATGATAGCTTACCTATTCCAAATAATCTCTAATGGAGACAGGTTGAGACAGAAGAGGTGCAAGTCTGAATTTATCGTCTGATTCATCTCATTCAGCAAGAGTATGAAGCAGAATTCCATTCCCTATACATATATGTATAACCAAGGACCAAATTGTCTAATTTTTACGTGCTATACTCGCAGTAAAAGGCTTAGCCGAATAACCTTTTTTTGGTATCTAAGATTTAGGGGTGAGATTCACTATTCACGTAGCCTCCACTGAATCTATTATCATGCGCATTGTACCCTCTCTAAGTGCTCCCTTGTGAAACTGGGGATACTGACAAACTTAGCTAAATTTTGAGCTTTTGATAGCTACATATGGCAGGCGTTTACGTCCCCGAAAATCAGAGCAACGATTAGTATTGTCGCAGAAATAAGCAAACAATTCTACATTCAAGATTCGGACTTATTTTTAATACTAAAATCTTTCCAGAAGGGACAGGATACAGAACTAAAATTGTGATCCCCTTTCTCAAAGGCCATATTATTTCTTTCCTCATTTGTTTAATGGCAATCTGTCACATTTTAATTTTAATACAATTTCTGACACATTTTCAAAATATTATCCTTGTAATTGATAGGAGGGGACATAATTAGATAATAATGGGAAAATTGTGGTATTTTTCAAACTTTGGTTTACAAATTTGGACTGAAAATTTGAATTTGATTTGCTTGACTTTTTTCAACATCTGCCTGAAATAATTCTCAACATTTGTGGCGCATTTTCAAAACAAAATTCTGCACTTCTTCCTAAACTTCAGTACACAAAAGTTTTGTGGAATGAAAAAGAAAAATTCGATTCATATCAACACCAGAAATAATTTTCAACATTTCTGTCGCAGCCAAAGAATATATTTAATTTCTTCCCAAATTTGAGTACTGAAAAGTTTTCTCGAATGAAGAAGAAAAACTAGATATCATATATTTTTTTGATGCTTGCTTGGGTAGAAACAAAGGCGCACCCTCCACCAAGGATAAGACAACGATAATTTGACCAAATTTTTGTAAGTGTATTGGACCGATCCAATTTGGAAAAATGTGGCAGCACTTAGTTACTATTCCTTTAAGTTTCAGTTCAGAATTTACAAGCATGCAATGGTTTTAGTTTTCTTCTAAATTAAGTACGATGTTTTAGAAGAATTTGCTACAAATTTACAAAACGAAGTCAAAATTGAGATGTTTCGCTCGAAATATTATTTTGCAAGTCTTGCCTACGCATATGTGGCCTATTCTAACAATACGATTGACTGAATGCACCTTTTAGGCACAAAAACTATCAACTCGGATTTTAAAGTTCGCGAAAATTTTGATTTTGGAAGAGATTTCTCACACAAATCGCTTATTTTATGGAGGAATTTAAAAAGGATTTCGCAAGTAAAATTACAGACTGTGTCTGTTAACCTCAGGTTCTACTATATGTACAATTGTACATATTTGGGCATTTCGTCAGCGCTTATATGAATTTAACCAGGAACTGCATAGATGCCTTATTCCTCTAAACTGGTAGGTTACAAACTTTCACACTACGTATTTTTGTGCTTGACTTTGTGACGGACAAATATTGTTTAATTGTGCCAGTAATTATGGTTGAAACTTTTAGTCAACTATGAACCACCGGCTTTAAGCTTTTCCTCAGTTCAAATTGAACATTGTGGTACTGGCATAAAGGTGTATAGCAGACTTAGTAGGTGCATAAGACAAGGTAAGGTATGACATGTGTTAAAAATAGGAAAACCTTAAAAAACGGTATCGGAATAGGTGCCTTTTGATAAACGGTGTGGTTATGGACCCCTAATCAGCGATGTGAGAAGGTCAAAACTGATTTTCAAGTCACTCAGTATGGCGAGCTATCGCTCCAACTTCCGACGAAGTAAAAATAAAAATTTAGCATCAACTTTATGAATTTTGGGTATTCTGAACTTGGTACAAAGAAAATAAACTGTTTCATTGAAACCTAACGAACTTCAATTTGTATAACGACTTAAAGGGCAGAGTTGTTGCAAGTCACTACACTGTCAGTCACGCCCAATACTTCAGGCTTCTAACTCCAATAAGAAAGTAGCTTCTAGTTTCCAGCTCTAAACTCAAGCCAGTCGCGATGCAAATGATTTTCAGCTCGCCCAATCTTTGAAGATCCCTCACATCTCTAATTAAACAATTCACTTTGACTAACTACCAACTGTAACTGGCAATGCTTTGCATTAAGTTCCATTATCTCGGACCTCGGACGTCGGACCTACCTCTTTTCATAGGTAAGTAACCTGAGACTCAACTTTAATCAATGCCCAGTCATGAGCGAAAAAATCAGTAAACACTCTGCCACTAACGTGAACTGGCTCGCAGTGTTTCGTGTTTCACATCAGAGTACAACAACAGCACACGGCGAAAGACATACGTATATAAAAAACCCCAAACCTGTCCAGACAACTTTCCAGATTTGGCTTTCAAAGAAAAATGTTTTTCTTTCGTTTTGTCGAATGCGGTTTCTTTGGCTCTTTTGTTTGACTTTTTGTGTGAGCGCAACCAGAGTAAACGTGAAGCTCCCCCACTATCTCTTGGTTTTTGAGCTCCTCTGCACCTAGTCGTCGTTGATGTTGATGGTAGGTATTGTTGTTGTCGTTTGTCGTTCGCCGTATCCTATTGCCATATTCGCCCGACTCGAACGTCCAACCTCCAGCCTCCATTGACTACATTCAATTTATGAAGAAGAAAAGTTTTTTTAGCAGCATTTACACAGGCACAACCACACAAGAACATCATTTTTGTTGATTGCAGAATAAATAAAGAAAGGCAATCACGCGTTTGTCTCGGCCTTAGCCAACGCGCAGCGCAGTTAGAAGGCAAACCCAACCAAGACCAAAGACCATCATAAGCTTCAGCATCACAGCCACAGCTTGTTTGATGACAATACCTAACGCTGGATAAGTAGAAGTGCCCGATGAAGAAGAGGTAAAAGAAGAAGCAACCAGAAGGCGAAAGAGTATATGCATCAGTTGAGTATACTGTTTGTAGTAGTTTGGTATAGTCGAGTGGAGTGGAGTCACCTTCTCCTCATAAAGTGTGTCAAGCAAGCGACCGCAATGCTCTGGTGAAATCAGGTTTCTCTCTACAGCTTGTGTCTCTTTGCCTGCAACCGAGCCCGTCGCCGATGGTCTTTGCTCGCAAAATGATTTCTGGAAAAAAACAGTCGCCTGCACTCCACGTTCCCTCTCCTTCCTAAAAAGAGACTGACTGTTTGATGATGATGGCGATGAGTTTGAGTAGCCGGTTCCTCCCGAGAAGCGGTTTTCATTTATTATGCTCTTCTGTGCGCAGGGAGAAGATGAATTGCTGGCTGCGCTTTTTGGGGTATCGTCTTCTTCACGTTTTTGCAGCTAAGCTCCTTTTTAGTCGGACTCGCTCAGCAAAAAACAAAACACTTTTCATTGCCACCACCTTGTGCTTGGTCGCTGAACATGGCAAAAGGCACTGAGGACTGAGGAGTGAGGAGGTTGCAAATTGCAATGGGAATGGAAGATCAAAACAGAGAGGTGACTCATTGCAGTCGCTTATTGTGTTTTGTTCTTTGATCACTTTTTTTATAGCAAGGCGAATTATTTCTCTTTTTCGGACACTTAATTAGCAGAAAATTCATGACGACAAGCTCTGGAAAGTGTTAACGCAAAATGCCTCGGTATCGGTATACCATCGTCAGATTGTTGTCATTGTGTGTGGAGACTTCGGAGAGTGCAAATTTAATTTGAGAGGGGTTAGGTCTTAAGCGGAGGCATCTCGCTTCGAGAATAAATGTGATGTGGGCAAAAGTTGTTAAATTCATAGGATGTTATGTGATTAATGCGAAATTTATAGCAGGCTAGATTGAGGAAATTTGACGTGGGACGGTCGTTAAACTGTTAACAGAGTAGTTTTCTTAAATTGAGCATTTGGCTGAGTTTAAAATTTGCGACTGCACCGAGTTTCTGAATACCTATTGGACATTAGAAGCATAATTTGCTGGCAGGATAGTTGATACAATATAAATAATATAATATATAGAAAAAGACTGTTTGAAAGACCCGAACTTGAATTAAATGGCCCAAATTTGGATGCGAGTCCAATTCTTGTGTTATTTTGCCACCCCATAAAGCTAAAACCCTTTTTAAATGCCATTATGGTCATTCGAACTTGAGAATTTTTGAGAAGATATTTAATATTTTTGAGCTCGAATTGATTGTATTTGAGTTTCATTTGAAATTTGTTGGTTATCTTCTGAGGGCTCAATGCGCTTTGGGACATCATTTTGAAGGTATGTTCTTAAAGTTGGTGTCTGTTGTTCAGTTGATATAAAAATTGATTGAAAGGATGGAAGGTTTTCATACTTCAGGACACCTTTTGTACCATAGTACTCGCAGCTTTTAATATAGGTATAAGTCCGAGAATAATAATAGCGATGCGGGCAGGCAACTAGTGAACTCATGGGCTTGTTGCCTTTCACAAGAGTCTTGTATTTTAATCGGTGTTTCTGTGAAATAAAGTTGTGGGGATCTAAGCTCAGTCTAAGACTTGGTAATGATATATCCCTCTAAAAGTGACATAGGTAAATTACAATATTCGGTCCGGTTTCCTATTCCAAAACGACAATAAATGGCTGACATATAGCACATGTCAAAATAAATAGTAAATAAATAGTTCGAAGGGACCCAAGGCCTAGCTTACTATTCGATTTGTGTGAGTTTTTCATTTTGGGACCGATAGGAAGGGGTCTAAAGTTGTATGCCGATTCCAAACGGCTAATTGAGAAGCTCTTGCAAGACAGTTATACTCTCGGATGTTTGTCAGACGTTCGCGACAGGTGGCGCAGTTGGAATTAGGGTTTTGGCGGCTTAGTAGTCCAACAGACTAACCACTTAGCCACTGCGCCTACCATATATAGCATATGTAGTACAAAGTATTGGCTTCTGGGTCAGCGCCACACAGGGTTTCAGAATGAGATCTGCAGTCTTGGTCGTCTTATATGAGATAGGCCTATTTCCCCCAGAAACCTAGGCCCAATTCTGGAGCGGCACAATAGGACTCTGGTTTGTAGGTTGCTAGTTACAATCTTTGTCGCTGTCCAGCACTCTTAGAAACAAAATGCTTCGAAGACACTTCTTACCAGAACTTTCTAGCAGGGGTAGCTAGACGGAGCCGCAAACGCCATGAAAGGGTGTCAAGAATTATAAGTGCGACGGGTGAAGATATTCAGCCATTTTACTTCTAGCCTTTCCCAATCAACAGATACTACTTAAAAAGTTTCAAAGCCTGCCTCAAACTTTGAGGGATTAAAAGGTTTTCGTCCTCTTCGATTTCCCCAGCTTCATAAACACTTCCTATAGCCAGCAGAGCGGTTAAGGCGTCTTGAAAAGTGTCTGTATTGCGATTACCTAAAGTCATTCTAGGTATTCATATACAAACTTCGACAAAGTGACGCAAGTCTTTTTGTTACGTAGGTAGCCCATTCCCAAGTTCAATATTTGTTTCGGTCTTTATTTGATCGTTTACTATAGTTAAAATTAGGACGTGTCGTTTGAACTACAAGCTATAGGCCGTACTGCGTCAGAAACCTGAAAGGACCGTCCCTTTAAATGCCACGGAATAATAATAGGAACTTCAAATCCATCAGTGGTCTGATAGTCCGACAATGAAAGCCCGAATTTTTAGAACCCCAAACTATAGATCAATTCGAAGTCTGTAGCTGTAACTGTATTTCTAAACTTTGTAATCGATCGCAAAAGTGTGAAAACTCACCTTCTGATAATGGGCAGCGGTATGGAGAACCTTCCATCGCCAACCATTGTCGCGGTAGCCGCAATAGGAACCGTTGATATGACCGGCGTGATCAGAGATGTTGCATGCGGCGGTGGAGGTGGCGGCGGTCCACCCTGCGACAGTGGCAGCGCGCTATAGGGTGGTGGAAAATGACTATGCAGGATATCGGGGAGCATGGGGCGCAGCATGGCTGCTGCCGCTGCCGACATGGTATGATGCGCGGGATGGTGGAGCAGTGGAGGCTGTGGCGGAGAGTGTGGATGCGAATGGTGTCGAGTCAGCCGTTGATGCTGCAACTGTTGCTGCTGTTGATGTTGCTGTTGCTGGTGCTGATGGTGTCGACGTTCACGACGCTCGCGACGTCTCTGTTCGCGCGATAACAATGCATCCGGATGCAAGTGGGTACGGGCAACTGCACTACTTCCACTGCCACCAACACCCCCACTGCCGCCACCACCAACACTACGTACTATCGAAGGGATATCCGCTGCGCCGTCGTCTCTAATCACCATCGGTACGTCGTCCGTTTGACATTCGGTCGATGTGAATGTCCTTGGTGGCACGGCGAGTTGTTTTAATCCATTTGTTGTCACGTCGCTTGCTGCTGCAGAGCTTGGCTTATCCGTCTGACTATTCCTATTTATAACATAAAATTTATCATTTTTAGGCACTGAACTACTGCTACTATTGACACTACCACTTGCACTGTTACCACTATTCACGTATGTGCAATTGACAACACTTATTCCATTATTCGCGATCGACTGATTCACGACGAAATCACCGTGATTCGTGTGACAACCTTTGTTGTTGGTGTTGCCGCCAATGTTGCTACAACTATCATTAACTTGAATAGTTAAACTTGGCGCACTGCTGCTCGACAGAATTGCAACACTACTGTTGTTGTGGTGGTTTTTGCTACTAGGATTCGAGGTTGCAATCGAATTCGTAAGGAAAACACTACTCGACGTCACGAACACATTTTTACCCGAGTTGGCAACATTCGCGGATGCATTCGATCCATCTATCACCGGTGCCGGAATATTGAGACGCATCGCTAACGCCACGCACTCTTCACCACTATCACGATTACAATCGATTATTTCATAATCCTCCCGAGGATGGTTAACAGTTAAATGCGCATTATGCAAACGACCGTTAGAAGGGCTGCTACCATTACCATTACAACCGCCGTTAGCCGACGATTTTGTCACTGTTGCAGTGGTTGTGGTTGGTGTTACTTTAGTTGTTAATGCGGGCGAAACAGACCGACAGGCGACACTCAATGTACCGTTCACGACGAGAGCACTCAATGAACTGACTTCATTCGGTTCACCCGGACGCGATCTTTCTTCGATTCCTCTATCGCCGACTGTTCGTCGTTGCAGCGTTGTTGAGTTTGTGGGTTGCTTTTGTTGCCGTTTGCTGCTGCTGGTGAGTTTTGTTGTTGGTGTACAATGGAACACTGCTGGTGGTGTTGTTGCTGCAGCAAGTTGACTGACCTCGGTTTGTTTTTGTTCACCGTTTGCTTTGTGTTTGTCGTCATCTCGCGCCATGACGTCACTGATCGTTGTGAGGAAGTTACTCGAAACAATGTTGCTTGCCGTATTGTTTTTAACGCACAGTGACTGTTTTTGTTGTTGTTGCTGCACGCTTGTCGTGGACGAAGACGACGACGCTGATGACGACGAATTACACTGAAAGAAAGACAAAATACATCAAGCAGGAGAAAATTGATCATAATTAGCTGCAAAGAAAGTGAATTATTTATTACGAAGATGGTGGATTATCTTAAAACCAACATCCGCGAGGCGAATTGCTGTTGCATAAGGGCCCAAGCAGCGCACCGTGTGAACGGTGACAACATCGAAATTAGGCTACTCCGTCTGACATCTCACTTGGGCTTCAGGCAAGACCATCAAGAGGCAGTGATATAATTTTCCTTATGGCGAATAAATACACTTTTTTCTGGGCTTTTACGTGTTTGCTATTTGTTCGCATGATTAGCTCAAATTTTGGCTATTTTCTGCCGAGGAAGATTTATTAAATATCTACGTTTTAATGGTAATGAACATAATATAAATTACCAGCTAACTTGATGACATAAGTCCGGTTAATTATAGCTGTACGTTGTTAAATGGATTCAGCGTTGTTAAGACAGTTTGTGAATGCCATTAGTTCCAACGCTCCACTGACAGAAAATTAGAGAGACTCGTTGCCTTGAATTACCTTCATTAGCACCTTCATTGGGGTAACTTAAGAAACAGGTTAGCGTGCATCAGTAGGCCATTATTAAACGCTGTCGTACGGTCATTCTGTTATACACTAAGAAGTGTCAGAATCTGGGCGCTGGCATTCTAATGAGCGCTTAAGCACCGCCATTATGTGCAATTAGTGAACGCATTCAGAGCATCGGTTGGAGAAAGGGGGGCGGGGGACTCAGGTATTCGAGGTAGATGTGTGTTATTTATCCCCGATGCAGGAGCTACTGACTAGAGAGGAAATATTCATGCATAATTTGAATCTTTTGTAAAGATTCGGAAGACGGGTTGTCTCAAAGTGTTGGAGCTTCTCTTCTTCGACACTAAGCACTACTAAATTATTCAGATCGACCGACCAAATTGTGTACAAAAATCAGAGCCAAACAGGACTTGCGCTTGTTCAAAATTGAGTATTCTATACTGCAGTTTATCAGTAGAAGTCTGTCTTACTTATTTTCCTAAAAGGGCTTGTCCAACTCAGAAGCGCTAATAGACATATTTAGGCGGCTCTAAAGTTTCGGGTGAACTGATGCCTCAACTAAGAAGTCTCGGTATTTCTACCGTGCTAATATCACCTTCTCTGTGCACTCCAAGCATATTGAAACCCCCCTCTTCTTGTATAAGTGACGAGGCCTTTCTCTACTGCTTTGCCGCTACGGGCTAGCTTTAAAGACTCTTAAGGCTTGAGTACTTGTGTCTATAAGCTCTAGATGTCTTAGCTATCAAAAATAAACGAAATGCAATTTTTTGACTAATTCAAAGCCAGCTTGTACAGTTTGTGGTTGGGTATTTTCTTTGCAAAGCCTCTCAATGCAAACAGGACCGACAATTTTACGAAGAATAAATCTCTCGAAGGGACAGAGGTTTCCTTCATCTGCTTAGGACTGGCATGATCACAGATCTCGTAAGTTTCTATAGTACTCTACTACTCAAATGGTTTCGTAGATGAAAAATACAGCAATTTGCAAGAGCTTTAATTCGTTTAATTTCGACTGAGATTTTGCTATCAGAATTTATAGCAGAACTTGGGTAGACAGAGACCCTTACTACCTCGCACTTATAGACTTGATATTGCTCTTTTTAAATCTAAACTCATTTTTCCGTTTCGATTCTTTCAAACTCGCCAGTAACAGCTAGAGTTTGCTATATTATAAAAATTGAGTCGTCGGCGTATGCAACTGCTTGAACTTGAACAGACTTTTGAAAGATCGTACCTTGTGTTTTTCAAGTGTAAAAGAAGCCTGTCGAAATTATTCTCTAATCACAAAGGTTTTGGTTTGAGTAAGGCAGTTATCGACCTTGATGCAGCAGCGAGCTTCCTCACAGACGAACGAGTCTTGCAGGTCTGCTTAAACTATACATAATGGTTCCGTATGAAACCTGTCTCTTTGGAGTATTTGATAGAGGACATATTTAGAAACTGAAATACTCTAAAGCCTGGTGGCTTTGAAGTCGATCAAAAGATGGCGAGTGTCTCTTTGGACTTCTTGGGATTTTTCTCCAAGACCTGTCTTAGTCATGGTTGCCACATTGGTCATTTATGAAGAACTTTGGTCATTATTTTTTCTCTTGGTCACAAGGTCCTTTTTTATTCTATTTGGTATTTTTTACGAATTGAAAAACGACGTTCGACTTCAATTTTTTTGCAACCAAAAGCGTATTTCTTTTCGTCTGATTGTTCTGTATTTACAAATATTTTGGAATTAAATTACTTTGGTCATTTATAGCTACAGTTGGTAATTTTTATTTCCAATTTTTGGCACAAACATTATTTTCAAGTGGCAACCGTGTACGTAGCGTGAAAATTTCATCGACGGTAGACTTACCTCATCAAAAACCGCACTGCTACATGTCAATCAAATTATTTACAAACGGTTTTCAGCGTGCGTTCAATATGGCAGGTATAATCTTGTATCCGATATTATGAAGACCGATACTCGTACCTCAACAATTCGAGCAGCTATAATCAGAAAATCAAAACTGTCCAGCACCATTAATGCGTTCAACGTACGTCAGCCACGATAGCCCCTGACAGCCTAAAAGTTTTCTATACCTACCTGACTATTGTGACGCTAAATTTACCCATCGCCAATAGACGTGACGTATTGAATTTGAAAATTCTCTACGAAATTCGATACTTTAATGATTATATTCGTTCCGCGGGGATCGAAATTAACAAAAGACTGCTACATTGCCTTTCGCGACGAGTACCTACCTATCCAGAGATTGGCACAAAGTTTATTCACAACAAAGTCGGATAATAAGCAAGCGTATCTTACACTTTTTCCACATTTTATATCCGAAGCTAAATTGAAGACTCGCGCCCACGATTGCTCGGGTTCAATTAACCCACAGGAAATTAAAAAAAAAGCCGAAAACTGGCATGCATTCCACCTGTCCTCGGGCGTAAAATTTATTTAACCCTAGTAGAGTAGTCTGTACGTCATCACTCACAGTCATATCTCACATGGCAAGGACATGCGTTCGGCTGATGTTTTGTCTGTGTTTTGCATACGCCAGGCCAAGTGCATTGACCGGAATAATAAAATGCTCCTTTCTTTACAGCACACAAATTAATAGCACGTGGCTGATAGAATTTTTTGTTGTTCCTCAGTGCTTCCTGGAGCGTGAACGCGTTTGGTTTTGGACTGGAATGCTATGGCAACGCGCATCAATTAGGGCAACCCTCTCCGTGTTTACCAGCATGCGCGCTGTGCTCTGCGTATGTACTACCTGTATTAATTACCTACATCACCACTTTGTGTTCTATTCTATCGCATGACATACGCAGGGCGATACAAATACAATGGTCGCGAGGTCACGCTCATGACTAATGTGTTATGCTTCGATTTTAATGAGGGTGTAGGAACATGTAAACTCATTACCCATTCATTTGACAAAAAAAAAAAACGGTATATGATGTTAATTAGTCATTCAGCTCACTCACTCATATTTGTTTTGTTGTCAGAAGACAAGAGTGTGCTCGTGGTAGTTGTTTTTGACACATGTTCCGGGAATTCTAAGTGGAAGGGCTTTTTATCTCAGAGTGGAGTGACTTCACTCTTTGTTGGCAGCGGATTCTTTATCAAAGTGCATTGTTTCTTATTGCTCTTGGCGGCACGGAAATATATGGGCTTTTCCGAGTACCGCTATGGAAATTAAAATGAGTTAATTGCTTTTATTAGTTGGACTCGCTTTGTTTCCTTCAAGTGGCGTCATGTGGCGTCATAAGAATGACAAAAGTGTTTATCGTTGTAAAGTGACCTGAGGGTGACAATTAGTTGCATAAGGTACATTTATTTTTGTTTTTGAAATTGTTTCTCAGATTATTTAGTTAAGGCCATGAGAAGGGCTTTGAGAACATAACTTGGTAGCTGAAGTTGGCCTTCATTTGACCACTGACCAGACATACTCATTAAGAACTGAACATGGAAAACCCCCATCAGCAGCTCAGTCGAATATATGTAAATAGCTTGAAAGTCGTCATAAGGTATAGGCTGTACCTAGGCGGTAGTTTAATTATTTTTCTACCTTCTAGTGAACATAAAAAATGAAGTGTTAACTTTTGTTGCGTGCTTCTGATTTTTTTGTTAAACTTTGGTGCAAATTAACAGCTTTTCATAATGATAAAAGACCGATATCATAACATTACTTTTAACTGAAAAAGCTGTGAACTAACATAATTCTTCTTCTTCTCTTGGTCACTTAAAGACCGACTGCAGGTACTTTGGTAAATTGTAGTAAATCGTTTAACAGTCATCAATAAACCTACCTCTATCACGAAATTGTCGGTGAACGAATGCACCATCCGGCCGTAGCTGGCGTTCGGCTCAAACACACTGTCCGTGTAATCGGCACGCAAGACCCCACTCGCCGCCGTCGCTGAGACCGTCACCAAATTGCTCAACACCCGCGTGGCGTCCCCAGATCTCGAATACAACGAATCATAAGACGGAGGCTCCACGCTCAGGCATTTCTTCAGACTAGGAATCGGGCCATAGTAAGGATAGCTGAATCGAAAGTTGTCGCACCGGTCCGTCTTTCGAAAGTAGTCCGCACTGATGCTGCCGCTGCTGTTATTATTGTTAATACTGTTACTACTACCGCTATAGCTAAGACTATTATTATTATTAATATTATTACTTCTAACACTGTCATGATGATTATTAGATAAAGGCACGAATGGTGTGATGGGATCGTTAGACCCGAAGTACGGCATTATAGCCGCTGGTGGTGCAAGTGTCAGCCCACCATACTGATAGTACTCGTAGCTGCTCTGTGATTTCCTCAATTTCCTATTCAGGCGCTCATCGTCATCGTCTGAGGAGCTGTCGGTTGGAGTGCGCTCGTATGGCGTCCATAGCATCGATGAGAGTGCCTCTTCGACGTCAGGTGGGCGCCGATGATGGCTGCGTTGCTGTTGCTGCTGGTTTTGTGTCTCCCGCTGTTGAGGTTGATCCATCATAATCGGCTGTCAGGTGGTTACGCATTTCACACAGGTGGGGGGCTGGTCACCGGACTGTCATGCGAAATCGCTCCTTGTTCAGTAGGTGTGGTGGTGGTGGTGGTGGTGATTGCCCACTGGCACTTGTCACCAGGATTCAGGCTGCCCAACTGATTCGATTCGATTGCCTTCTCGTGAGTGCAAGTCATTATCGCGGCCAAATGATGTATCGCCAACTTCATTATCATCGTTCTATCATCTCTCCGCAGGAGATCGACGTGTGAGAGGAACGCGCTAGATGCAAGAATGCCAAAGTGAAATGTATCTTTATTAATGACACACAGCCGAAGATATGTGTCGCCGCAAAGCCGCTCGCAAATGAGCGTGTGTATTCACAAATAGACTTTCACCCCAATGCGAAAAACTTAATTATGGCGCTCGTTTGATTGCATTATCCCACATGGCTCGTGGGCAGGCTGCCGAGTGATATGAAAATTATTATCTTCGCATGACGATTTATTTCCGTTTTGCGTTGAAAGGCTGCTTAGGTGCGGATGAAAAGAAAAGCGCTCCAACTTGCAGAGTCCGTGCAGGGGGCAAATTGTTTATTTTTTGTTTTCTATTTGTTTTCTCCTTTTTTGTTGTGGATATAGCCTGCAAGTGAACAAATGGAGAAAATGTTAATAATGGCATTATGATGTATAGTTTACAGTAACGAAGAGTTCGCATGGGAAAGTTGAGTTAAGATTTTAATGCGTGGACGCTGTGTTGGCCAATGGCTTAGCAACGAAACAGTAAGTGACTTTTAAACGCATATTGATTAGAGGTGTGCTAAAGCAGACACTGATGGGAGATTGATAATATAGTATATTGTTTCAATTTTAGTGCGAAAAAATGGTGGTGGGTTGCAAATTAAATTGAGGAAAGGCTGTGACGACCGTCCCTACCATTTATACGGTTTGCAAAGGCAAAGACAGCGACATTGATTTAGTCATGTTAGGACACTTGGGCATGACACATTCAAATTTTAAAAGTTGTAGTCAGTTCCATGTCAAACGATACAGAATAGGGACCAAACTTTTATTTGACGAATATCCTTGGAAAAGTATTAAATATAACCTGCAAATCATGGCGTGTATAGCTGGCAACAGATAAAGCTATAGGTTATGTTGCTTTGAGCTGAGGTTCACAACGAACTGTATTTCGGTCCGATTAGTAAGAAAATCACCAGGTTGGGTGGTATACTACACTTAAATCGACTTTGCAATCAAGTGGCTATACTCAGTGAGTTTTTTGTTAATTTACTGAGGCCCAGATCGAGCTCCCAACAAACGCTAAATAGCCCAGCCAACATTGTTTCCGCCATTTCGTCCCCTACTTCTGCAGTTGTGTGAAAGTCGTCATTCACAAACGGCTGACTGAAAAAATCAGCGAAAAGGTTCGTGATTATTTTAGAATCTGCAGACGGATAGTTATCGAGTTTTAAGGTAGAAGGATACCCATCCGATCTCTTTGTGGTGTTTGTAAATTGGAAGAAACGTTTGGGGTTAGCAAACAGGTCATGCTGCATACGGACAAGGCATTCAGAGTAAAGACGTCCACACATAGCGGAAAAGTTTTTATAAACTATAAGTTAACTTGAGAGGTTAAACGCAGATCCGCATCTGAGGTATGTTTGCCATAGTTCGTTTCGTTTGTACCAAGGCGATCGCAGTTTGCGGTTATACCAGGGGGGAAAAGAAGTAAAAAAGTGTTGTTCTACGACTTGTGACGAGTCTTTTCATGAAAAAATTTAAGGATCTCTAACTAGTTTTCTTGTCCGCAACTTTTTGAAGGACTTCACCTCACAAAGAACAATTTTTTTTTTTTTTTAATTTTAATGATTTGTGTCAGCGCAAAGTTGTCAAAGTAAAAGCCCTTCTTAACCTCATTTTTAATCTGGCCATTTTTTTTTTTGTTTCTTGTTCTTATTGTGTAAAACAAAGTTGACGTACTTTTTAAAGTTCTTAAGAATAAAAAAAAAAAACACATAGTTTCTCGAAAATTCCTCAAATATATGACAACAAACGAGCTCCCCCGCCCCCCATCAGTGCATCCATAGGTCCGGGTCCGGGTCCGGGGGTGGTTTACGAATGCGTATTGAAAAATGGGGAAATCTTATATTTGCCGAGCTCTTCTAAACAATCATAGAATAACTACATTGAGGACCCACCAATGAGCTTATGCAATCAGCTTTTTATGGAAAGTTCAAGCCGATGCAACAAAAAAAAATAAATATTTGCAGCCAAAAAATCATCATTGGTTACACCACACTACCGCATCAGAACAAAACTGAAACACAAGCAGATACAAGGCACGAACCCAGGAAGAACTGGATAAAAAGATAAACCATTTCATTTCAGCAATCCTGCCACATCCGCAACGGTCGGACTTTCCCCCATCACAATCAATGGCAGACCATAGCAAAAAGACACAATAACGTGTACCACGAGGCATCAGCAGCTGCAGAGCCGAACACATAAATCAAAACCGAAATCACATTCTGTCAAATAAGTCCCAATTGTTTTGACCTACATACGGTGCACCGATGAGCTGGTGTCCTCTCTGGGGTTGACCCACACACACCCAACCCAACCTCAGTGCTCGGTGACTTTTTGTTCAGCTCTCTCCTGCTAATGACTTTAACGTCAGCAATTGGACGGCAGTGGGCCCCTTTGTCCTTTAATTACAAAGAAACGGATGTGTCATTATTAACAATTACACTATTTAATCCCGGTTAATGTTATTAGCTCGTATTCCTGCGGCAGCCTTGGGCAAAACCGCCAGGACCCTGGCCTACGTAAATTCATTTGCTTCTCGAGGTACTGTTTATTTTTAATGCTTATTTACGTCCGAGTGAAAGGAAAAGTTTCCCTGATTTCCCTCGAGGACTTTTGCGGGAAAAAATTGCAGAGAGAAAAAAAAATTCCCTGAATCGCATTAGCAGCTCAAGATGAATTTTGTGTGGAGGCGCTGCGGTGCTGTCATCATCGCCGTCATAATGGTGATTTTTGCCGAAGAGGAGTCGTGCTCCAAAATTAAATAAAAATATTTGTATGCACGCTCCTCTCGCGACGCTCATTGTTTTTGCCCTTGAAAGCAGCCAGGAATTTCATCTTCTTTGATGATGATGCATTCAGAGGTTCAGCTAGAGCCTACTACTCCTTTTTGAAAATGCAAATATTTCCCGCATATCGACGGAACATGAAAATTTGTTTATTTTCACGGGAGCGTAGCGTACATTCAATCGCAATCGCAAGGCAGAAGGAGCTAGAGCCCACCGAAAGGAGCAAAGCAAAGTTTTGACATGTTTTGTGTCTTTTTGTTTTATTTTCGCTTCACTCTTGCGAATGAAAGTATGTATTCGTATTCGTATTGCCCTGGCAGCTGGTAAGTTCGTTCACTTTTCATTAATTCAATTGAATTAGTTTGAATGGCTGTTTGCTTGTCTGCCGGAAGAAATGAGGGAGCACCACCGTATAACGGTATAACCCTCTTGCCTGAGTGAGTGAGTGAAGTGGAAGTCAAACGAGAGCCGGATCGGAGCGGAGCGGAGTTCTGCAAACGAGATGTGCTTCGGAATTAGGGACTGAAGTAGGTTCTTTTCCACTCCATTTGAGTGAATGAATATTTATTTAATTTAAGGTATTTGCTGAGAGGGTACACTTTCAAAGTTTCCGTCAGCGAAAATAAGTATTTTCGGAACTGGGTCTTCCTTTTTTCTTTCAGAATTCAAATAACTATGAATGCGGGAGGCGGAGGATGTTCTCCTACGTAGCTGATGAGAGTATTTCAACTACGGTTAAATTTGAAGGTAAATACGAATAAATTAGAGTTTTCGCTTTGTGGCGTGTGAGAAGTTTCTGGCTCTTATAAGTCGACTTGGAACTCGAATTGTACGAGTATATTATGTTAGAATTAGAAATATGTGTGTTGGTAGATTTCAATAAAAAGAACGGTGCGCTGGGCTTAGAAGATCTTTGGTGAAAATTGAAAGCACCACGTACACAACCTTTCAGAGAAATTCCCTGAATTGCTGCCCGAGGTTAAGGGTCTTGGGAAACAGACAGAACTGAATTCTCACCGCTGCTTTAAATATTGTCTGCACTCTTATAGGGCTGTTGGATGTGTTCAGTGAGTTTTGATCTTTCAAATTATTGAGAAATGTATACACTTTGACATTGTGAAGTCTAGACGGTAAGGTGGGATTTGGTGTTTTGCTTTTGTATGACGTGAGTTTCTTGGGCTTTGATGGACCACGCTGTGGGGTCTTTTGTATTTATAAAATCTGCTGATTTCATTTTGAAATTCTTACTAAATAGACTCCGTTCAATGACTTGAGAAGAGTAAGCCATCCGATATCTTATAGAGTGTAATGTGGTTTCATTCACATATGTCCGCCACTTTGACTGTAAACTCTGCAAGTACATTTTCCATGGTTTGGAGGCATTTTTCATGGTTTAATGCATTAAATCACTACCAAAATGTCGGCACAACGTTAGTATTCAAGGGTGGACTATAAACGGCGTTAAGTCCCTTCTATAGGCAAATACCAAGGGCCCTGCCCAAAATGGCTATGGCAGGGCTTGTAAATCACTTAGAGCCGTCTACTTGCGAGTGTTTTATGCCTTCTTTAACTCAAAGTTCTCTCCATTTTCGTATCTAAAGTCTTGACCAACAGTCGCATCTGGAGTATCTATTAATTTTCTGAGCGCACAGAACTTTTGGACAGCCTATATTATGAACGTGCTACTCAAACTCGAGGATGTACAGCTAAGATGTGATTGGTGCAGTATTTTAAGAGAAATTTTCTTTTTGCCATTTGGATGTTGTGCCGTCTTAGAAAATAGGTCTCCGATATTTTTGAATCATGGTTCAATATCAGGTAATTCAGGTTATGCCAAGGAGATTATGCTTGTGTTGATACATTTTTGTCTTCCACTTGTCAAATTTTAAGTACGACGTTTGGATTTACGTCTATATTGAAACCTTTTTACAAAGTAATAAAAGAGATTGTGTTCCAGTTTGCAAAGGTATTACGGAGCTAGAAGGTTGAAGGTATTCGAGAAACATTCTCTGTATATATCAGCTTAGATCTTCTCTTTGTAGCATTTTGTGATGTACCTGCGAAAACTGGAGTCAAGTTCGTGCGTAGAAAAGTTAATTTGTTTAAAAGCAAGGGTATACTACTTTTATCAGTTTTCATAACAACTTCAACAACAATGCCCTACAGCCGACGTTTCCTATCGACTTAATAGGAAAGACAAATCTGATCGCCTGAACACGGTTCTATTATCTTTCAAATCAGAAAGTAAGTCTCTAGGTATACCCTAGGAAAAGTCGTACTGAAAGCGAATACGTAGATCCGTCCGTCTAAAATAGCAAAAATAATTTTCTTCCGACAATATGTAAAGGTACTCGTGTCAATCAGAACACCGAAATGGTTAAGCACGACTTTCTTCTGGTTCGCAGATTACAAGTTTAAGGTAGGGCAAGATTACATAATATGCCAAGTAGGTTTATAAATGGCTTTCTCTAAGATGTTGCGACTTTAATACTAGTCGCAGTGACATCAAAACCGACCTGTTATTCAAACGTCAATATTTCATAAAGGATTAAACGATTCAAAACTTCGAAAAGATGGACCGAAAATTGACATTTCTGAGTTTGGCAACCTGACTTGAGATTATGATGAATGCGCACAGGAGATATTTTTGCCACAGTTAGTAAAGGTATGCCTTCAGCTTGTCTTTGAAGACATATCTTCTTCAAAAGTGAACTGTGCCAACATTGTATTAGTCAGATTGAAATAACTCAACCAAATGACAACCACATTAGTCAAATTTAGTCAAACTCCGTTCCCATACGCAAAAGTAAGACAGAAGAAAGCCAAAAGGAGAGAGCAAAATATTTGCCCTTCATAAAAATATTAGCCCAAGAAATCTGTTTAAATGTTGGTTATAACTGACAGATGGCTGTCAAATCATTCAAATGGCATTTTTAAACTTTTTATTTTTATTCGATTTCATTTATGTTTTGTGCTTGTATAACATTTATAAATAGATCTAAGAGGAAAAAAGTAGTGAACTTATTAATTTCTGCAATAGAAGCAATTATCTTCTTGCTCTAAGATATAAAGTTTTACTTATTTTAATATTTTAATATTTCCGCCAAGCAAAACTTCACAATTTTAAAATTTATGGTTCCTTTTCTTTTTGATTATTTATCATTTCGTTGAGCGAATTCTCTCGAAATGAGAAAAATTTTACATAGCTTTTGCCACTTGCCAATACTGAACCAAAAGTAAGGGAATGAACCTATTATCAGTCATAGAAACAATTTTATATGCGGTCATGAGCTGTCTTTGTAACTGACAGCTGGTTTTCAAATCCTTCAATATCGATTATTTTATTTTCTTGTTAGATTTTTCAGTTAAACCGATAAATCGAAGGATGGAGAAGGATTCTAATTCCAATTTATTTAAGGAATTTTTAAACGCAAAAGCTACCTGCCTGAGAATGAACGTTTAGCTAAAATGTGGTTCAACGCGTTCATGTACTTTTTCTTAATTTACCAATCTGTTTATGAATTACTGAAACAGTCCTAACATTAACCTTCTGAATAACTTTATCCTTCCATAATCAGCTGGTGGACAAAAATGCTTAAGCAATTCATTTGTGATGTGTGTGTTTTGTTCTTCATCAACTTGACAGCGGGAACTGTCAGATATTGAAGAGTTTTGCAATAATGCTTGGCTTGACATTTTTTCTAAACTTTCAAATGCCTTCGTTTGATTATTTAGCAGGCATAATCTTATTGTTACCTAAATGTATTTCTATTTGTTAGGGCTCCATCTATTTCCCCAAAATTTGTTTCTCAGTTTTCACTTCGAAATCTGCATTTTTAATAAAACGCTGCACTTGTACGAGGGGTTTAATTAAGTAAATATCTGCGCACCAAAATTTGTTTTTGATTACTGGAATGGCACATTACCCTACAGCTAAGTCAAATCTTCCACCTAAAACCTTACAGCCAGCTGTTTCGAAATTATTACTGAATATCCTGTTATTTGTCAGACTTTCGCTAAAGGGTGTGGTCAAAAACATTTAGTGTATCTTGCGGTGTTTATTTTTGCAGTTGTAGCAAATGAACTGTTCCCATCAGCATTTCAAATAAATGAGATCAAAACGCTTTCCTGAGCATAGTTGCAACAAACCACATTTCTGCAACTCACCATTTTATATTATTCTGGAGGAAATTCTATCTATAGTAATTAACCATGACGATTTTGATGGTGAAATGACTCCTCACGCCAACACTTGCTTAATTCCCATCACTGCGGCAGCACCCTTGCTGCATTTCCTCCCCGGTAATTATAACAGCACTTCTTCTTTCACTATAAACATTGCAAACTGCAACATCACTGCCTATACGGCCCTCCGCCGGCAATTAGAAAGTAATGCCCATTGGTCGCATTAACGTTCCAACTGCTCGCACAATTACATTTTCACATCCATTTTTCACGGCCGCCAGCCTCTGTCCCTGTCCACTTTGTTTATTGGACCCTAAATAACATTTAATTGACAACATCTAACTCGACCATCTGCACTAAAAACGGCAGGTCGGTAATTTAATTGTGTCTTAGCGCGATTTCACTTTCATTCAATACCACTACACTGGTTGGTATTAACATGGGAGAGGTATTACAAAAAACAGGGGTGCACTATAGAGTATAGTGTTGCACTTGGTTTGAGGTTTATCTCTTCCGTTGCGCCTTGTCAACGAGAAAAGGTGATATTACTTGCAACCACTGTTGGTTTTAGGATCATGGAACTATCAATCATGTAATTTGCATGAGTTACGTTATGAATTTTGTCTTGCGCTTGCGGATTCTGTCTGTTTCCTGGAATCCATGCAGTTCATGGGGCAAAATAATTGATGATGGAGTTCCTGGTTGCAATATGAATTATATTTCATTTCGCAAATGATAGGGCTTATATGGGAAATTTAGAAAAAGAAACTGATTTCCCTGTTTGGTTGAGGATTGCTGGGAAACTGTAAACGAAACCAATGGCTATGGTGCAATATTGGAACTATGTGTGCTGTGGTGAGACGAAAGTGTATGAAAACATTTGCCATGTCGGTTGGGATTCATATATGAAACAATTTTAACTTCTGACTTGTATTTGACTTTTGTTGGGGTGACGAAAGGGCAAGTTACTGTGCACATGATTCTGAAATCCTTCACAAATATTTGAAATTCTACCCGACTTGATTTGCTACAAGATCAAGTTAGGTAGAAATTATTATCGATTATTATCAAAGTCCAAAGTGCCGAGCATTTTCTTAATGGCCTGACCTCTTTCTACCAGTTATGCCTGATGAATATTTTTAATTCCAGCTATCAAATAAATTGTTTCCCCAGGCCAGGTGCCTTTGCTTTGAGGAGAACTTTTCTTTTTTGAATATTTGCCAAGTTTGTTTGTAAGATATATTTATTAATCTTTGCTAGTTCCAACCAAATTTTAGACTTGTACTCCATATATTGTGTAGAGTTTTATTTCTTATAGGCTTCGTCTGTAAATTGTAGGTTCTATGTCTGACTTCAGTACACCAAAAAAAAGTTGAAAACCGCTGTTAGTTCGACTGCATTAATTGACATAAATGACCGGCCATCCAATGCTGTTAATTTAACAGGGACATGGTTGTACATTCCAAAACCAAATTATGAAAATTAGAGCATTTGCTGTCGATTTTACGACTACAAAAACTGTGAGTACTACATTCGTTGTTGAATGTAAGCTTGTACAGTACAATTTTTTAAACTCCGCAAGATTTATATAAACTAAGAACTTGGTTGAATACACTCACAAGACTTTGTGGCCAAAATGCAATTTCTATCGTCAAATCTTCAACCCGATTTGTAGTAACTAATATCCTATGCTTTCATTTTCACAACCTTTTGGCCTCAATACGAGTTCGAGCATACACAAATTTGATTTGTGAATGGGTTTTAATAGATTCCTCCAAAATAAAAAATAAAACACACCATATAAATTAAAATTCTCTTTATTCGGTGAATCACTATTGAAGATTCCACAAATAATTTTATGTTGCATAATTCATTGTGACCTTCGTCACCAATAATTGTAAAATTATTAATTAAAAGGTTATTTCTAACCACTAACTTTGTAGGAGCTGTATCACTTGGTAATTTTCAACCGAAAGTTGGTTGATTTTAAATAGTTAAGTGATTTTTCTGCGTGTAGTTTCGACTGAAAATGGTTTTAAATTTGATTTGCACATGTTTTGCGTTCTGCTAGTTTTAAGAACTTTTTACAGCATTTGGTTGCAAAATTTGACATTAAACTACAAAAATTGTCAGACAGCTGTAAAATGAAGGGCAGCTCTGAAAAACTTACAATTAAGAGTGAATATGAACGCATTTGGTGTTTATTAAACAATTATACAATTTATTGTAAATTTTGACTGCCACATCTTGTAAGCTTTACAGTGGATATTTTTTTGGGGTGCACCTCAAGCTCTTCACATTGATATCAAATTTGACCAAATTATAAAGAAAGTAAGGGATATTTTCAGGTAGATGCAATTATTCTCCACATCCAAACACTATTCATACCTTTACTGAATACCAGATGATACAATAGGTCTTCTTCGAAAAAATTGAATACCATTCACCGGCCTAGAAGTAAAATATTCGACTAAATTTGAAACTGCTCCTTTGACTTTGCAAATGATTGAGCTGAACCTATTTAAGACTTTCTGGGACAAATGATGCATTATGCTCTCCGTGTTACAACAATTTCTTGAGTGTGACAAGTTATACTAAAAATAGAAAGGAAAAGTTACGCAGTTACGGCTATTTCCAACTGATCATGAATACAAAGCTTAAGTAGGCACGACATTTGCCTCGAAGAACATCGACAATTTTCTCTTTCACGCAACTCCTAATTTTAAGGGGATCCTTTATATATATATAGATATACAACGTACTCCTGTTACTTTTAACCCTGTCTTCTCTAACCAGCGCGGCTTTGCTATGGAACGAAATATCCAAAATACTCAAACCTTTATTTATATAAGTAGGTAGTAGGAAAGAGCCAGTATTTCATACATACATTATAAAAAAAAAACCTTTGTAAGGTACTCTTGGTAGTAAAATTTAAAGCCCAAGTTATGTCCCTTTCAACTTTTTTCCGCAAGATCTTCATGTGTTTCAATTCCCGGCTTCCGAGGGCAAATGCGTTCCACATTATTTGTATCTCTTATCTTACAGAGGACAAACTGGTTCCTTTTTAACTGGGACATATAAACGTCCCTTTCAATGACCCGTTTTGTATTTTAAGACGATCTTAATTTTTTTTCCAGTATTTAATTTAATAATTGAAATTTATTTCTTTTTATACTGTTGATTATTTTCAATTTTAAAATATGGCCACCGTACACTTTTTATGTAGGAAAGAATGACAAGGCTTTTAAAACGATCCCCATTGAGACCAAAGGACAGGGGATCACCTTATGGGGAAACCCGTAAGACCTTGCTTCTGGGCATATCTTCAAAATGTGAATTGCTCGGCATAAAATTCATATCAATATTTAAAGACTCTTAGAAATTAGAATAATATTTAAGTTCGACTGAAGAAGTGCTCCGCTGAAGATGCTTAAACTTTGCACAATATTCCACATGGAACGGCTTAAAAATTCAGGCAGATAGAGCAACAGACCGACAAATGCTTTTCCCGAAAATCAAATTTAACTTCAAATCCAAGCAACCCTACAACTTATTGGACAGTGGCTAACTGTGAAGTCTTGACCTGACGAGCATAGGTCTCAGACCTGCAGAGTGTAATCCCTTCTATGGTTTCCACAACAAAAATCACCAGCTCCCAAACATGCCTTATTGTAATAAAATAATGAATTATTAATGTAATAAACGCCAGCGAAGACTTGCCCTCGAAAACTGGGGATAAACTTTTACGCATTTCTTTTCAAAATCAACTTCTCGGAATACCAACAGCTTGAACACTCTTATGATCGCTAACAGGAGCCACAATTTACCAGATAATGTACTTTATTTAGACGTCTACTCGATTGCTTTCTCAAGCCATGAAACAAAAAGTTTATTCCATCCTAGTGTCAACGGAACACTTTGAGTCTGCCGCCGCCAAAATCTGGTTTCCCTTCTAACCCCAAATTCGCAACATGAATTATGCATGTGCTTAGAACACCCATTCCACCGTAGCTCCATATCAGTCAATCAGATTAGCCTCGTATCACTGTCACTACACAATTTGTTTGGCAATTTAAACGCTCCACCCGCAAACAGCAACGCCAACCAATTCATCAAAAATTCAATTCATCTATACCTCCATGACAGAGCGGCAGCAACCTTAAAAGAAACACCCGCTTTCTGCTTCGTCTATACAAACTTTTTCTCAAACTTTATCGTTCGTACCCTTTTCAATTACCACAAGTATGTACACTTGTACACTTAAAAGGAAAAAAAAAAACATTTGCATTTTCCGCAAGACCTACATTCTCAAAAGTTCACCAACCTATTGCCGAACAAATTTGCAAACCATTAAAAGGTCAAAGTTTATTCAACTGGCGCTTGCCAATGACCGATTCTGGTCAGAGCAAAAATTTCGCCTTCGCCTTAACTCAACAAATCTAAGGACCGAGAAAAAGAAATAACTCAATATTCCATAAAGGAAAGGAAAAAAAAGTACAGAATAAAGTTGGTTCCTTCATCCATGTCCCGAGGCAAACTTACTCCATTTTCCCAAAGGAAGTGAAAAGTCGTCCCCGAAATATATAGTACGACTACGTTACAGGCCGGAGAAAGACGAGCAAAATTCAAAGTACCATTTTGTGCTATCCACCGAAAAAGCCAAAGGAGCAGCATTCTCCCCGCAGGCTACATGGGTCGCGGATGTCTGTATATATTGAGAAGATTTCGAATTAGTGTCAGAGCTAGTAGAACAGAAAATCGATGGCAGCACATCCGCACACGTGTCCTTGTTGCTTTAAAAACAATTAAAGCGAGTTGGGGAGCGAAATCTTGCTGTGGTTGCTCATGCTTTCCCTTGTATCGTCTCGCCATAAATATTATCCTGTCAATAACTGAGCAGAGCACGAAGCGTAAACATAAATGCCGAGAGCGAGACCGACCTTCCTGTCATTTCCTTACAAGCAGTGTTTTCCTCATCATTTGCAACTCACTCACATATAATTCAAGGATAAGCGAAAAGACACACACGTCGAGAGCTACGCACTCGCTGCAATGCGAAATCTCATGTTGTTGATGATGATTTGCCATGCACAATGCAAATACTATGCAAGAGGACATGGAGCAGAAAGAAAAAAAAAAAAAAAACAAGTACACAAGGAAAACAGCCAGCAGCAAGGACGACTTTGTTTCAATATTGTGCTTCTCTCTAGAGCGAGATGTGTGGCACTTGGCACATCCTTACACATACCTTGTGATTGCTCGGTGACCTTCCAAGTGGAAGCGACTGAGTGCTGTACACCTCAATCAGGTGCGTAACTGCATACGTATCCGTTTCATCCTTTTCGCAATAAATGACAACCGAACAGATCAACACTTCATTAAACACAGATAGGTACGCTGTGTGAAAACTTTGTAGCGCACTTTGTCGGCACAATCGGTATCAATTGGCTTTATGCACGTTTCTCGGTTTCAGGACACTGTCACACTGTCACACTGTTTTTCTTCTATTCGAATGTGGTTGGGGAGACAAAAATCGGTTTACCGCGCGCACAAAGTTCTGCGAACATCACGTATCCTTTACTCGAGCGAGACTAAACTTGTGATATCAGACGGAGATTCCTTGATATGAACTGGGGCCGCTGCCGAAGGGATGTTGAGCGTGCACTAAGGGGTGGTGAGTCGGCGCGTATTGGGTGTGGATGCCAATGTGGAAGCTATTGCGTGGCAAGTCCAAAAGATACCAAACATACCTTCAGTTGAATTCTAGGCCTTCATTGAGATAGGGGTGATTCAGGGCAAACACTTCAAGATGTGATTGTAGCCGTAGTTTCCTCGTACCCCAATTTGGAAATGGATTCTTCTCCCGGTTGTTATGGTTATGGTGATCCCCAAGGATGAGTGTTCAAAATGGTGAAAGTGTAGAATTTATAATGCGCCCACTGTATTCATGTATCTGAGGAGGGTCATTGTTTACGTGGAGGATATTTTTTGCAGATTTTCAACAGCACATGCATTATAGTTGAGTGGTAGTCATTAGTTTCGATTATCTCCGAAGCCGAGAATTACATGCGTCCCGGCGTTGCCGAAACTCTGTGGGTTGTGTGTATCATTGTCTTGGAGGGATTCGGTGGTGTCAACCCCCCTCCCCATTGAGGGGAATCTATTTTCTTGACGTTTTCACATGTGATTTTGGAGGAGACGGGTTGCTGGAGGATGCTTTATAGGACTTGGCTTATGAATAGAAATTTATTAATTAGGAGGGATTTATTTTAGTGGGGGAGTTGGCGATAGAGAGAGGGTTTCACGGGGCCGAATTTTTAAGATGATCGATGTGCAAGGAACGATGGCAAGTAATCCTTTAAGCGGTTGTCTTGGGGTGTGATGTTTTCGTCGTATTTGTTGACACACATATCATTTTACGTGACACATTTGTTGAGATCGAATTTTGCGTGAGATTGACGCACTAAAGTTGTGACTGTACGGGTTTTGACTTCTGACTTGTTTGACACGACTGTTCTCAAGCGGTGGAGAGAGTGAGAAATGACACCCCTGACACGCCATATCCTCGCTTTTGAATCATGAAAATATAGTTTCTCAAAGTAAGCTATAATGCGCACCCATCCAGGTCATATAAGATTAAAAAAGGTTGCAATAGGTTGTCATTGACCTTTCTCGCTGTAGCTCAAAACTGATCCATTTCGCACAATTTACTACCCCACTGTATCCAACGAAAGCTGTTCACAATTCGCTGTAAAACTATTCCACATTCGAGTTACTTTCACCTGTTAAACTTGTTGAAGAAGGCAAACTTATGTCGCACGAAATTTGACAAAATAACTCCCAATGAGGCTGCCGGATCATTTCTTATGTCTTATGAAATTAACGCATTTATTCGACACAAGGTTGAAACAGGGCTGAGACTTAACTTTATGGTCTTAGGGAAGCCCACATCATCAACTACACCGATTGGAACATTACACCCCTAATGAAATTTAAAACGTTGACTTGTTGTCCTCTGGGATAACAGCCTACGTGATCTTTAAGTGCCAACTTGGTCTAAAATTCGTCCTCTCCGTGGTACGACAGTCCAATTAGAGCACTGGCACCGCAGCCCATGTCTTTGTCCCATCATGAGGAAGGACTGAAACTCCATTGTAACAACTTTCGACTTTGAGAACCCATTTTTTGCATCTTTCTCATCACATAATACCTACCTCGCGAAGCCTCGCAAAAGCCCTTGACAACTGAGCCAACAATTAGCCCTGTGCCACTTGCGACTATACACATACGACCTCCAGCAAGTTGACAAAGGCATTGTCTCCGAAACAGAAATTCCATTCAATGCCTGAGATACACGAGTGCGCCCTACCCTCGGATTGTGCTCCCAAACAATAGGCACAACACATTGCATTGTCCCAATCCAACTGCCACGGTGCCACTCACCTCCAGCACCAGCCCCGAAAGACAATTATCGCCGTTTAATTACAGGATTCCGAACGCAATTTACTTCCATCTTCAAAGCATTATCCCCCAGCAGCATTTTCTTTTTTGTGGGTCAGCCGAGCAATGTCACGGGCGGCTCACACTAGAACGTATGACAAACAACTGCGAAGTGCAATGTAGAGACAAGGTCGCACCTGTCGGACAGTCATGGTAATGTGATTCGTTAATTGCGCTAAAATTGTTGACGCGTACTTCGAATGAGTGCGGTACACGACAAACGACCGACGACGCAGTGTAATACGAGTGTATGTGATCTCATGTACCTCCGAAACATCGAACGCTGATGAAGTGCACATTCGTGTCACAACAGCAACTCAAAATGAAGCAGCACCCAATCCCGCAACAGCAGTGCTGTCTGCTGTGGAGATAATCAGCATTCCGTTTGCGAACCATTGCACCCAGAATGTGTAAATCACTCTACACCTGGAGGTAGGTTATAGCTGTAGAGGGTGGGGAGGCCACACGAGAGTCTACAGGGCGTCCGATTGTAGATAATTCGAAGGCAGACGTATGCCTCCGCTCTGACCGACATAATACGAACAGTGATGATTAGTGTGACAGGCGTTAATTTATGCATATATGGGCCGGTGGAGGCAATCTTGGCAGCCGCATTGGGAGAGCACCGAACACATTTGGACCGCTGTACTGAACTGGATTGCTGCTATTTCTATGCAATGAAAGGGTTGGCTACTTTTGAGGAAGAGCCCCCGAATTTGAACACAAATTGCGATCACAATAAGTATAGCTACACACGTCCATCTCAAAGCAACACCCATATAATCGAGGAGGCACAGAACATGTCAGTCCACCTCTTGATTAACCAAACCAGGGCTGAACCGCAATCGTCAAATGGTCACTTCCTGGTACATTGGTACTTACAGCTCTAACACCCAGTACCACCCCGATTACGTTTCGCATTCGAAATCGACGTGGAAAAGCGACTGCAATCGAAAATTTCAACGGGGAATTAATTGTGCAGCGCCCCGCGTATAACCGCAATTGATTGGGCTCGCTCGTCGCACCCCACTGCGTGGTCTAATAGTGTTTTGTTCGTTCGGCAAAACAAATCTGATTGCATCATTGTCGAAGAAAGTTCGATGTGATTATGATTAAGTGTAGCACATTAGTTGGGCGACTCGACCGAGCCACAGCCACACTTGCCAAATTACATTGTAAGTCGGCTTGTTGTGTAGCAACTAGCAACTGTAGAAAACGACGCCAACCGATACCGACCGACGCACGGTGTGAAATGTATTTACGGACATGATTTGTTTTGGGTCCATGACGGAAACATTTTGTGTTTTCTTACGCTCCATAATAAAGTGATGACTAATACTATTCCATTGATGCGTGCGATATAAATTTGAAAGGTGGTAGGTAGTCCGCGAACTAGTTTCACTTTACATAGTACGTAGGTATAGGTAAAAAAGCTAAGTTCGACTCTAGGTGGTGGGGAAATTGTGTTGCGTTGGAATTATAAACGGATAACAACTGATCTGTGTATAATTGGATCCAAAATAGTGCGTTGGAAGACGCAGTGCTTCCCGGAAAAACCCGAATAACATTTTCTGTTTTTTTTTTCCACTGCGCCGCCACTCGCGAACGTCTGACAAAAACCCGAGAGTGTAACTGCAAGAACTTCTCAATAAGCCGATTGGATTCGGCATAGAATTACAGCTTCTTTGCATTCGCCCTAAAAAAAAAAATTAAAGAACTCACACAATACGAATGGTTGTGAGAAGCTAGGCCTAGGGTCCTTACTCCCTACAGACCTACGCCTGCGCCTACTATTTACTATTTTATTTATTTAGTACGAAAGTTAGGATGGGTTGGGCAAGCTTTTAATTGTTCGATAAATCGGACCATGTCACTTGGGAAATGATATCGATTGTGTTACCATACAGAGTGAGTAGTTTAGGCCACTCTTGGAACCTTTTCCAGTTTTGAAGCAATTTACATGCGTATAGGATATAGGTAGGTACATAATTTACTCATATCCGTGTCTGCAGGTTTTTTGAAAACAACTTTTATTGGTTTTTTTTTTATCGAGTATATTCCCGGCCAGTTGCATCAAGAAGTATGTGGAATGACACCTTTTTCCCTTCAATTGGTGGACATGAAATAGCTAAATATGCAGAAAGAGATAGGCTCCACGATGTTGTGGTGCCCGTACGAATAAATAATCCAATTACGAACGTTCACATTCCTAGTTTAATAAGCCGGTATGGACAGCACTCTGGCTGCACTTATTTGCAAGTTGTACAATAAACAGTGCAGATTCAGAAAGTCTGACATGGAAGCAAAATATACCTATACCTACTATACGTATACGACGATTTGACTAATTATGTATATCAAGATTAAACTGTAGAGAAATCACTTACAGGCATCTAATGATGAGTAGTATAGTTGGAAATGACTTAAATTGTAACAGAAGGTTTTGTTAAAAGTGTTAAAATCAATGAGGAACTCTGCAAAATTTCCTAACAGACATTGGAACCCCAAGGGCAACACACCGGATCTATATTGATCTAAGTGCGTCGTAGCAGGTTCCCCCTATCCCGCTAACCCGCTTACCTAACCTAACCTATCAATGAGGTGGACCTAAGATGGTCACACTAAGAAGGGCAAATGATTTCAAAGGCTCTGTGGCCTGATGTATAGAATAGTGGTATGATAGGGAATTTCTTTGGGTCTTGCCTTATTAGGAAGCAGGCTATGGGCGTTGTGAGTAGGGAAGCACCTCTGAAAGTAGGTGAATTCTTTTTCGACAGTTCTAAGGAGCTGCAGGTTGGAGGAGAAACTCTCAAACAAGTTTCAGCTAAGCCTGGTTTCTTTTTTTTTATAAATTGGGTCATTCTCGTTATGTATGAATAAAGGATGACAATCGTTTTTATTTAGTCGAAATTTGTAAAATCAAATTTTGTGTGTTTGACTTTTAAAAACGTTTCGTCAGACTTTTGACCTGATCAACTAGCAGCGCCACCAAACTTTAACTCAGATTAATCGGTGATGAAAACCTATCAGACAAAGCAATTGCAACAAAATGTTCAAGCCTGCCTGGTAATTTATTTTACGAAGACCATTTACATGTACATATACAGCATATTATACAAATACGTTACTACTATATGTTAAGACTGAAAAAAAAAAATTAAGGCTTGGGAAAGAGCCAAGTTTAGTTTGTCCACTTCTGCTAAAAATAGATTTCGTCCTTTTATAGAACAGCAATCGGCGAGCTCTCCACTTGGGTGGTTTCGGAAGGCTGCAATAAGAAGCACAGACATCATTTCTGTCGTAATTCTTCCAAAAGATTTGCGATTAAGATGGAATCTGCTCTCAGTTCAAGCCACATTTCGAAGATGTCCACGATAACCATGCGCATGACTGATTCGAAAAATATTTCTAACGCTTCGGCTCTTTATTATTGCTAATAAGAGCATCTCCACGGTTGCCACAAAGATTTTTAACAGCTTTGACTAAAAGATTCAGCTCGAGCTACAAGCTAAGCAATTTCGCTGGCTCATTATGCCGTGACAGCTTGACTCTTGGAGCTGCTGTTGATGTCAATGCAATACCATTTAGATAACCTATACCTAGTAAGAGGTCTCTCATTAGCGACTTGACAGCTTCAAACTTTCAGTGTGAACGCATCCTAAAACCGACTACCGTACACGAAGGAACAACGTTTACAAAAAATTAAAATTTACTACCGAAATTCCGAGTCGGTGGTCGCGACTTTTTGAGCGTTAACGACAATTTTCTGCGATGAAGCGCATTTTTGGTTCAAGGCTTTGTCAATAAGCAAAATATGCATATTCCGAAGGGACACAAATTGCTTACATAGGAAAACGACCTAATATTTAACTTCAAAGTCATAAGTAGTCTGATAGCATGGTTGAAGCTTTTATCCATTCAATATAGTTCACCCCGCCCTAGAGCTCTTTTTTATTTCTTCGGATGCAATGGAAATAAATGGTGCAGATGGAATTTTTTCTAAAATCTAGTTCTTCTTCGACATCCGGGTCGTTCTTCTCAATCCTTTTTTGTTGGCCTTTGAAAAAACCACCATCCATAGTGCTTACGACGAAAATCACTGCTGCACTGGTGAGAACCCAGACAAAAATGTACTCGTGTATTTCCAAATTCCTGTGCGCACCCATGTGCACATTAGCTGCCCTGTGAAATTTCCATTTGCCAACAGACGAGCACCGCAAATGAGCAAATATCCCATGATCAACAAATAAATTATCTCCAGACTCTCCGCGGAAATCCGCTGCTTCCACATTCGCGCGCTTCCATTATATTATACCCTTTGTCGCAACAACAACTTCAGAGACACTTTTCTAACTAAATATCCACGCACAGCACACATACGGGTGATTACCACACCGAAGTGTGTGCGGATCTCATCACGAAGCGCCCTTTTCCACTGTGGAAGGGGCTCCCCCTTCGACGAATACTCAACTTGGCGTTAAATTAGCATCTGCAGTTACTGCAGTTCCACTCGAAGAATCATCATGAAACCAACCTCATTATCATCAGCCTGAGCATCCTTGATATGACATGGGAGTCTAGCATGCACATGCACACACGGGTATTCCGCGCTGCGGATAAATGCGTTTAGCTACCGCAAACAGAGCTGTAACCAACTAATCACTCCTGGGAACTCTGTTTTGGGGGGAAGACCTTGATGTGCGCAACTGTAATGCACCGCAGCTCGAATGGAAACTCTTTACATTTTTTTTTTCTTGCCGATGCTCGGATTGGATACGGACGAGACGGAGTTTTAATGAAGATTCGCTTGATGGGTTCTTTAGGAGAATAATTCTTTTTCATATGTTCATGGGTATCGAATTAGAACCACAAAGTTTAAGCGGGGAAGCGCTAAAATTTGTTTTCGGCTGACGGTGAGTAATGTTTTGCTGCTTTGCTTAACGACTCGGAAAACAATCCGGGTAGATATGGTGTCATGCGGGCAGCTCAAGGTTGTTCCGCAAAAAAATTATAAAATAAAATAGAAAATTAAAACTTGTGTGCCGAGTGAAAATGATTATTTTTGAAGGATATTCGTAGAATTAATACAAGACAAACTGTTGTAGAAAACTGTCTCATTTTCAACCATAGTAGCTGCTGTATCCGGTGTAGATTGGTCTCCGCACGAGTCCCCCATATCCTCCATACAGTGGACGCGAAACGCCTGCATATTGCGGACTCGCATAGCCAAAGCCCGTGGCTGGATATCCTGCATACGGGTAGGGGTACCCATATCCATATCCATATCCATACTGGGGCGAACAGTTGACGCACACAGCGAGGAGCGCTATGACCAGCACCCAGGCGAAGAAGATTTTCTTCAAAATAATAGATAAACATATTTCTCGCATAAATATCTAAGCAAATTGGACCATCACTTCAACTTACCGATACAGAAAGCAGCGCCATAGGTACCTAGGTGTTTTTGATTTTTAGAACTGCACTCGCTTGAATCTGGCAAGCAACTGAAGGCTGAACTGCAATCTGCACTTATCTATGCTGTGCTAAGTAATTAGAACACAAATGTTAATTAAACAATTTGCAACTTGCGCGATTCGATATTCGATCGATAAACAACCTATTGATTAAAGTCATCACGATTCGCTGAAATGACGTCCTGCAAGATGCAACTAAGCAGTCAGAACACCAGTCCAAATGCCGCAGCACAGAGTTCCATTTGGCGGTAGGCAAATATTGTACTATTGGCACAGATGTCAGCTGGGAGTCATGCTACTTTTTGCAAATCGACATCTTTTCGGACCATAACCATAACTGATGTAGGTACTGCTCGCTTTGAGAGGGTTGGGCAAATATGTGCACTTGGTAGTGTGTCTGGTGGGAAAGTGTTTGCACGAGTTGTCTTTCTCTGAACACGAATTGATGGTGTTGCACGTGCCCGAGCTATGAACTCATTTAAGGGTGTTTTTCAAGAAAGTTGAAAGTTTAAAAAATAATACAACTTTATGTAACTTTGAAAAATTTCAGGACAATTTAAATGCATGAATTTGGACTTTCGAATTGCTTGATAAGGCACAATAATTGTGCTCGAATTAGATGCCCTATAATCCCCTACCAAAACGGACCGGGAGTCAAAAGTACAGATCAAATAAATGAGGAAAAGGCTCATTGTAAAATTTTTCACTGTGGTTACAATGCTCAATAATCTCCAGGTATTGTTGATGCAAGAAGCGTCAGACACATTCTGTAACTATAGTAGTAGGTATATTCGTGTATGGACTTCATATTCTTAAAGCTATTAAGAAATGAAGCTTGTCGGGTGGCTGGTTGTTGTAACACGAGGTTTTTAAGTATCACGAGCTACCAGACTGTATAGAAAAAAGTCCGATTCTATATCCCAGATGGCCAGAGCCAAAGTGATTGGGTTCCTATTCCAATACTTATACATAATATTGTGAAAGCGACTGTGATATTTATTTGCTAATGAAAACAGCGCATACCGTCGGATCTTTACGATTTTGCAATACGATAAACCCTCGTATAGTCAACAGGTATATTTTTAACACTAAAGACTGGCAAACGCATATACGGTTGGAAAAGGTTTAGGATGGAAAACAAATGTCCAAAGAAAGCCGACTTACTTAGACCGGTTAGAGGTCCCTTGCATATTACCACGAGAACCCATAGGTCTACTGTAAAGCTAAAGAAGACTGACTCCAAGGATTTGATCAGTAAAAAATGATGCAGCCACTTATTAAAATGGAATGCGCGTTTGTGGTTAAAGTTTTTGGATTTAATGAGACACTGGGAGTGTGGTTTTCAATGTTCTTGTCAGTCTAAAACGGGTGGTGTTTTCGTAGTCCATTCTATAAAGCCAGTTTCTAACTTAATGATTTTCAACTGAATACATGCCTCGCTAAGGATGACACATTTAAGGTTTTCCAACAAGTCATAGACAAAAACCAAATGCGATATACAATTGCATCCAGTGACTTAGGCCCGAAGACCCTTAAATGTTGCCAGTCTCGCATGAGGAATTTTAGGAAAGGTAGAAAACTAGGAAAACTAGCTGAAAGCTATCTAACAACAGACCACTCATTTAACCATTCACTTAGGTGGTGTCACTCTTCTGAGTGGACCTGAACCCCTTTCAATCAGGGCGGTCGTTTGCTAATTGCTTCCCAGTTAGTCTTAAAAGTCCAATTAAACGTCTGAAGTGACTAGAACTTGTCAAAACCTGACGGAAATTGGCATGAAGCCATTACTACGCCCCGCTCACGACTCCTTAACCACTCAATCGATTACAGTGAAATTTTGTGTCTGTGTATCGTTGGTCGCAGCTTGAAAGCTAGGACAGTCTTGGATTACACTTATCTGCTGCGATTTATCAATAAGATTACAGTCGTAGGATACAATGGACGCAACTCATGGTCTAAGTGAAGCTGTGGCATATTTGTCACAAGAGCACCCATTTACCTACCTACCTAAGATTACAGGATTATACAGATTCCGTTTTTAAATGAAATTTCTTAATACAATTCCACTACAACACAATTGAATTTAAAATCCGCATTTAGTGGGAGAAATTTCACATCTTCTGGTGTGTGGTCACAAGCACAACTGCTATTTGTTTTTTTTTTTTATAAAGTATATTGATATGTATGAAAAGGGGTGAATTTCCTGTCCCCCTTTTATATTTCAACAAAGTAATTTTTACTAAGAAAACGGGGACGTATGGTAACCCTAATAGCTGTACATCTATTTAGAAGTTCAATCTCACAAAGAACGTCAACGAAAACGTTAAAAAATTCTTTCGAAGACTTTTTCTTTCAAAAATTCCAAGGATATCTAATGCCAGCTTTCCAGTTTCGCACAATTTGTTCAGCGGTCTTAAATCCTTGTCTATTTATCGTTTTAGATGATCGGTGAGGTATGAGGATATTTTCAAAGTTATTAGACCACTGAGCGTTCTTCATTGTACCTTGGCATACATACCCAACATAAATAGTTTGACACTGATGGTTAAATTAGACATTTATCTCTATGCCATATGAATATGGACCACTTTTATAAATCCTATCACACGCGGCAACGAAATCAATAAGAGAATTGCATGGACATCTTAGGCTTTATACAGGATCCATGTTCTCCATAGTCGTGAAATGAACTAATTGTGTCATAAAAAATCGACAGCACAACCCCTTCGATCAAGTTGTTGCAACAACCGGGCAAGCCAAGCCTTAAATTTGAGGCATTCCGCAAAAATTTTAAGGCTCGATCGATATGAAGTTTTACTTAGTTTAAAGTCGATAAAAACGACAGCACCAAGATATAGACCAAGCTGCACTGGCGTTAATTCAACTCGGGTCTGTGTAAAGAGGTAGTTAGGTACATAGTCTTGGCCCTTGGGACATGAGATATATCAAGCTGCGTAGCTGTGAATACCTACTTAGGTATAGGTATATCGATTTGTTTCAATCGATGTTATCGAAATAACTGACATTACACTGCAAATTTCAATGAATCGCTTTTTTGAAAAGAGAGGACTTCGAAAAGATTTTGTGTGAAAGTTCTATTCAACTGGAAAAAATGGGCGACAAAACCATGTTGTAAGTTAAATTTGGGGCCATCAAAAACTGCCAGATCCACAGCCATTACTCGTTCCTATATTTCGCATCTAACTCTGTTTTATTTATACGCAGGCAACGAGCCTTCATTATTTTTTTTCAAGTTCAGTAAACTGCAGTTTTATTGGAAACTATCTCAGGAAAAGCACCCTCAACTTAAATTCAAAATGACAATTTAATTAGTTCTCACTTAATTAAGCAAAACCTTGATGGTGGCGTTTTTGATTTGCATTAAACTTTGAGCAAAACAACAACAAAACTTACAAAGAACTCAACTCACACCTGGCATGCCCTTGCTCCAGTTCACTAGCTGCAGCCGCACACTGCATTCCTTTTGTTATGCATGCCACTGTGGATCAAAGGGCGCGAAATTAATTACATTCGCGTACAGCCGTGTAGAGGTGGCGAAATAATATTATTTATGAAATATAATTTCACTTCTGCACAAAATAATGAACACAGCTTTCTTTTCTTTTTTTTTGCTGCAAAGGATTCACAAAGAAAATTCAGAATAAACATTATTACAGTGGGAAAAATCGTCCTTGCTCTAGTTATTCATCACCCCGGAGAACAAGTCAGTCATCGCCGTGTGCTATATACCCTGTTACGGGGCCATACAATAGATGTACCTGAAAAGAACAAAAAAAAATTAGTACCACAGATGTAAACAAAAATTCCAATTGGAGTTTGCCGACGGAAATTTCCATGAAAGACACATCCTGTCAGGCAAACTCCAATATCAAAACACTCTACGTACCTGCTTAATTGTTTATCCCAACGTCCTGAAAATAGATAAACCAATTAATATTCGGCATTAACGAAAAAAAAATACTTACCAGAAACAAGTCCATCCGATGTCCCCATGCTTTTTTTTTGTTTTGACGTTTTGCTTTTGCAAAGATTGTCAAGTTTTGGTTTTCCCTTTTGGTGGCTGTTTCGTTCCAATTCCGTGTGTGCCGTTTCGCGCAGTTCTGTCTGTTGCACTTTATCAATGTAATGAATGTGTGATCGTTACATTTTAGTTTATTTTCATTTATTTATGTATTTATTTATTTATCTATTTTACGTATGATTGAGTGTAGGTTGTTGTTATATAATTTATGTAGGACAGGGTTTACCTCTGACTTGACGAATATGACAAAAAGAGAAAGACAGATAACATTCTCTTAAGCTCGATTTTGACTCTCACTAGAAAATGCGGGGAACAAATTGGGTCACAAATACAATAGCAATAATATCAAAAGAACGAAAAAGATGAAAATAGAGAAAATAAGCAATTAGGATGTATTGACAAAACAAAGATAGAACTAGGAAGGGCTTAAAAACAAAGGGAGGGGAAATTTGTGCAATAGAGTTTTCATTTTTCTTTTGTTCGACGAGCCCACAATCAGCCATCTGAGCATAGAGTGCGGTCAATGCCCTATAGCGGCCATAGATTTTTTTTGCGATCGCACAGTTGCGAGAAAAATTAATAACCCGGCGTGAGGAAGATTTTAAAAATTATTTAAAAGAGGAACAAACGTCTGAAGGTGGCAATTCTGAGGTAAAATAAGGAAAAAGACTTTGCTTGAGAGGGAATAGACGAGAATTTTAACGTCTCCAGAGTTGTGGCTGGCGTCCTAGCTCCCGTTGCTCGGCTTGGACAGTTTAGTCCCAAGCCAGACGGACCCCAACGAGCGATACAAAGGGCCAGCGGTCTCCTACCAGTCTCTCCAATAAGACTACCAGAATCCCACGGCGTCGGCCAAAATTGGCTCGGGAGAGCATTCCCCCCATTAACCTCGACAAAACGAACAAAGAAGCACCGGACACGATCCCCCAACGGAACAGTAGTGGCGAAAGCAAGGTGCTCCGCCACCAGAAAAAGCACCTAGTGTCCTATGGACACAATCGCACGAGAAACGACCATTTTATTTTGTGAAGTGCCAATTCTTTTCGTTCTAAGCTTTGCATAGATTTGTAAATTTTTTTTTTTTTTAATTTTAATTAGAGTAAGGTTAGGGAGTAAGGTTAGGCGTAGTTAATTTAAGTAATAGTGCAATTCTGCTTTTAACATTTTTTTGGTCGCGGGTAGTGTTAAGCCATATTTGGAAATTCGAAGTCGACGTTTCTTCTTGTGCTGCCGGCAGAACAACGGGGGACGAGTTTTGAAAGTACGTGAGTAATTTTTTTATATATATTTTATTGAAATTTAGTAGTGTATTTTAGTGTTAAGTGCAGAACAATCTTTTTTTTTGTAGATTTAAGTTTTTTTTTGAATTTTCTTTTGCTTTTTTTTCTTTTTTTTTTTAACCTTTTATTAGTTTTTTTTTGATTTCCTTGCTTTCATTTTTTTTATATATTAGTTTAATTAAGATTAACTCTTGAATTGGTAATAAATTGGCACTATCATCTCTGTAGTTGTCAACATTTTCTTTACGCAAGAGAAACTATTGGGTATAATGTGTGGTTAAGCCTCTGTAGCATTTTGTGTGTGGATTAGTGGGAAGGCCGTCCTTCTATGGTTTCACGATGACGTAACGCGACTATCACTAACTGTGACGACATGATGTGACGACTGACTTCACTCGTTTATTTTTTTTTGATCAGGTTGTGACTGGCGGAAACATTGAGGGGCTATCACTCGCAACATCGGCCGGAGTGATAGCGATTGGATTATGTCGCTGAACATAAGGGTGGGCTGGCCATTCCGTGCCATCAACATCTGGCAAGTCTTGGGTTCATGATGAACCTTTACCCTGGAGGGACCATGGGAAGGAAAGTTGCGTTTAGGGTTAGTTTGACCTAGTTTTAAGTTAGTGTAGACATAGTCTAGGGCCGAGCTTAAGTATTAGGTTAGCTTAGGTATAGTTTAGGAAAGTTAGGATTAGTTTCGCAGTTCTTTCCCGTCCTCCCTCAGGGGTATTGGCATAAGTCCTTGGAGCATTTCTGCTTCTTTTCTTTTCCTTTCTTTGCTGTCCTATCGTTTGAAGTCCGTCCGAAGTCTAAGTTTAGAGTAGCTTTCTCCCTCTTTCTTCTCATTTCTTTTTTCACTTTTCTCTCTTGGCATGGATAAAAGTTTGCTGAGCAGGTGGTATGTGGTAAGGGGGCAAGAACACCCCCCGTCCGACGAGCTTTAGCCGAGCAACCACAAGCATGCCGCGCCCTCCTTGCCCATATCGAAGTTGCCCCTGTGGCTCGACCCTGGCTCACAACAATGGCGCCCAACGTTTTACCGGCTAGACCGATTGCGACTCCAAGGGGATGATTTGCATTAAGAAAGTCATTGCCTTGGACTTGTAATAGTCTTCGCGATTTTAGTTTTCAATTTTCATTTTTTTTTTACTTTTCTATCCAATCAAATCTTCAAGGACTGTTTGAACTCCTCCTCCTAAAGCAGATGGAAGGCGGCTATCCAATCACTGGGCGTGTAGCCAAGAGATCTCGTGAGGTAGCCTGAAGTCTGTGGAAGGTCGAAGAGAAAATCTTGGTTCTATCTTATACTGATGACTGCTTGCCTATCCTCAGACGTGTAGTCAAGGGATGAGTGAGGCAGCCGGAGGTGTATGATGGATCCGAGAACAAGGTTAAGGTGGAAAGGTTAATCACTTGCTGCCATCCGTGGGTGAAGGGTCCTCAACCCGACCCCATGCGAGGCGTGGTTATTGATCTGGAAGCTTTGATCGTGCTGGAGTAACTACTCGATACTCTGCTATCCTTGGATTTGGTATTGCTAGATAACAAGTTGTGGCAGAGCGGAGAGGATTTACTTCAACACTCGTCATGGATCTGAGACACCAGTCACAACTCGTCCTTCTGAGAAGCGAGAATACGATTAAGGACAGTACAGACTAACTGACAGAAAACCATAGATAGGTCTTGCGGAAAACCTGAACATAAGTCCACACACCAATGCACCATCAATATACAAAGTCAACTACCAATTTAGTTTCTACACCAAAAACCTAAATTCCAAATTGCAGTTAGGAATTAAGCTTATTTTGGCAATTTATAAGGATTTGTTTTTTTAACTTTTGAATTTTGAACTACTCTGAATTCACCTACACCCTACGATACGAAACAATCAAATCTAATTTGAAAAATTTAGCGAACATTTTTTCCATCGAAATGGAAAACCAACCAGGGGGTCAAAGGGCAGACCATCAAACGACCTTGAATTGGGAATCCTCTTCAGGTCGCCAACCTCTGGCCAATAGTACTTCCCGAAAAAGGGAAATACATGAAAAAACTCCTGCAACGACATCGACCGGATACGACATAACGGACTTGACCATGTACTCTCATGATTTCATTCATTTTAGTACAGACGACAGCCCACAACAACGAACAGGAAAAGACTCGACAACTTCGACAAACAAGAAAATAGCGGTCCCAAGCTCGGTGATCCTGGAAGAATCGGAGTTGGAGCAGCAAGCCCACCCGAAAGATCGAAACAGAAGCCCAGGACACCAGCCGCTAATGGGCAGCATCTTCGACTCAACCAAGAGTCCCAATGCCGCGACAGAACGCAATGACAAAAGTACAAACAACGAGGACATTTGACGAACAGGAAGCAGGAGCCGTTGGGGGAGTTATACAAAAACAAACTACCACCAACAAAGACGACATATGCGTACAAGGACAGAACCAAGTAGAGGACGAGGAACGAACTATACATAATTTAGTCACCAGTGCTGCACAAGAGAGCCCAGGGGAAGTCATGGCTGCCTTTGCCGGCAGTATGAAAATGATGATGCTCACTTTCGAGAGGAACATGACGGCCATCAACCAAAGAATTGGCAACCTGGAACTCTCAATGGCAGCACGGCCGACCGACTGTCTTCACGACACGACTAGGCAACAACAACAACAAGCACCACCACAACCTTCGAATGCTTTCTCGCGGCCAGAACAGCCGTTTTTCAGAGACCCTGGGCGAAAATTCGAGACGCCAGTCCACAAATGGGGAGTTAAATTCGATGGGACTTCAAAGTCCATGTCAGTCGAAAGTTTTATCTTCCGAGTAGAAACACTCCAACGTCAAAGTGGCTTGTCGGAAAGTCAATTGTTCTCCCAATTCCACCACCTTGTGTCAGGCCAAGCAGAGCGATGGCTCTGGCAATACCTAGAAGAAAACCAGGCAGATGAAGGGCTCAACTATTACGACCTAAAACAAGAATTAGTTAGGCAATTTGGGCAAAACAGAAGGGACCACGAAATCTTGAGGTCGATCATGGACCGTAGGCAGCAACCCCATGAGACCTTCGACGAATTCTACAGCGACGTACGAGCAATGACACTACAAATGACTAACAGACCTCACGAGAGAGACTTAGTAGACATTTTACGACAAAATATAAAGGATAGGGTAGCTACGCTCATCTTTGGATGCCCCATTAGGACCATCCAAGATCTTAGGGAGGAAGCCAGAAGAGCGGAACGACACTTGACGACTAGGGACCAAAAATTCAGACGGACTGTTTCGGAAGTCGACGATTTCCTTGGGAATAATCCCTATCACGACCAGCAAGAGGACAAAGAAGACGATGACTTGGAGATTGCTGCTCTCCAACCAAATAGAACAAACAGACCGACAACGTACAATCGAACGGACAAGACACACCGAGCAGACCAGAGCAAGGCTACGAGACTAGACGCTACAAGAACGCCAGCGGTGATTCCACCGACATGCCCGTCAAATTTTCATGCCCTGACCTGCTTTAGTTGCGGTCAGGGTAACATCAGCTTCCAATGCGAAAAATGTCAGGGAAACATGAAGGTCAGCGGAACATCCGGGAGCAACCCGCTGATGGGACCGTCTCTCCCGGAGAATTCAGACCTCAACGGATTCAGATCTTAAAAAGAGATCCAGCATTGCGCGAATCTCCTCGCAAACAAGATTCCCCTCAAAGGAAGAGCCTCCATGAAAGGCTAATATACTATAACGAAGCTAGAAAGCGGATTTTTGGAGAGGAAGTGACGCGGCAAATAGAAAAGACTAGGAATTATAAAAAAATCAAAAAGCTTAGGGAACATTGTGCAATGAATAGACGACGAATGAAAAACATAGTTTCTTCGGTAATTACAATAACGGACGACAATAGGCCCTACGCAAAGGTTAAGGTAGAGAACGAAGAGCTCCTGGGTCTATTGGATAGTGGAGCTTCGATAAGCTGTCTTGGAAAAGGAGCCTTAGAATTCCTTGACAAACATAAGATAAAGATCAAAAACATGACTACAGATATCAAAACAGCTGACGGAAACCACCAGAGAATACTAGGACGATACAAGACACTAGTCTCATGGGGGGGAAAGTCTCACCAATTAGAATTGTATGTGGTGCCCAGTCTACAACAGGTGTTGTATTTAGGCGTAGATTTTTGGAGAACGTTCAAAGTCGCTCCGAACATTATAGACGAACTGGACGTCCCATCGCCAACGGAAGAACGAACACCAGTCCAGGCACTCTCACCAGCACAACAACATCAACTCGAGCAGATCAAGCAATTGTTTCCCTCATTCGCAACGATGGGATTGGGTAAAACCAACCTCGAAGAGCATATCATCGAGGTGGAAGACGAAAAGATTCCCATTAAACAAAGGCATTACCCAATCTCACCAGCGATTCAGAAGCTCTTATATGACGAGTTAGATCGGATGATTTCACTTGGAGTCATCGAGGAGAGCAATAGCGCTTGGAGCTCACCGGTGGTGTTGGTGAGAAAACCCGGCAAGAATAGACTGTGCCTGGACTCTAGGAAGGTAAACGCGGTAACAAAAAAGGACGCTTATCCCCTTCCACACATTGAGGGACTTTTGAGTAGGCTCCAGGACACCAAATATATTTCAGGCATCGATCTCAAAGACGCGTTCTGGCAGATTCCTCTGGAGCGCAGATCAAGGGAGAAGACAGCTTTCACAGTCCCTGGGCGGCCTCTGTATCACTTCACCGTGATGCCGTTCGGACTGTGTAATGCAGCTCAGAGAATGTGTCGGCTAATGGACAAGGTCATACCCGCTCGTTTGAGAGAGTATGTCTTTGTCTATCTCGATGACCTTTTGGTCTGCTCTCCAGACTTTGAATCACATGCCAGATCGCTAGTCGAAGTAGCTAGCTGTCTTAGGAATGCGGGGCTCACAATAAATGTAGAGAAGAGTAAGTTTTGTTACCGCGAGATTAAATATCTAGGGTACATCGTCGGCGATGGGTGCTTACGAACTGACCCAGACAAGGTATCGGCGGTCGAGGACTTCCCCGTTCCTAAGACTCCCAAGCAACTCCGGCGGTTCCTGGGAATGACAGGCTGGTACAGGCGATTTATACCAAACTTCTCAGGCCTATCTTCGCCAATGACCGACTGCCTTAAAAAAGGACTGACTTTCAACATGACTGAGGAAGCGCTTAACGCATTCCAAAAGCTTAAGGCGACATTGGTATCAGCACCCATTCTAACAAATCCAGATTTCACGAAACGCTTCTACATACAATGCGACGCTTCAACAATGGGAGTAGGGAGTGTGTTGTTCCAAATGGATGAGGAAAATAATGAAAGACCCATAGCATTCATGTCCCAGAAGCTGAATTCCGCCCAGCGAAATTACAGCGTGACGGAACTCGAGTGCTATGCGGCAGTTTTATCCGTTAAGAAGTTCAGGGCCTACGTTGAAGGACTACCTTTCACGATCATTACGGACCATGCCAGCTTAAAGTGGCTGATGACGCAGAAGGATCTGTCTGGTCGGTTGGCCAGATGGAGCCTGAAGCTTCAGGGTTTCGACTTTAACATCGAGCATCGGAAAGGTGTCCAGAACGTAGTCCCTGACACTCTCTCCCGAGTTCATATGGAGGAACTCAACCCCGAAACCGACATACTGCAGGTGGACCTTGGCTCAGCGTGCTTTTCTTCCGAAGAGTATGATGAGCTCAGGAAAACCGTGACCGACAGACAAGACGAACTTCCCGACATTTGCGTTTCGGATGGATTTGTATATAAACGAACAGACATACGAACAGGCGACGCAATACAAGAAGATAGAGCCTGGAAGCTCTGGATTCCAAAGGAGTTGCGTGGGAGCCTGGTGGAATCTGCACACAATTCGCCTTCAGCAGGACATGGAGGCATCCACAAAACTTTAGCCAAATTGAGACAATTTTATTTCTGGCCCGGCATGGCCACAGACGTACAAAATTGGGTAAAAAACTGTGATATATGTAAGTGCAATAAGCCTCTGAACGTAATATCTCGACCGCCGATGGGACAACAGACTATTACGGAGCGACCCTTTCAGCGCCTATATATAGATTTTTTAGGACCCTACCCCCGGACAAGAAACGGACATACCCATATTTTTATAGTACTTGACCACTTTAGTAAATATGTATTTCTAAAACCTATTAGGAAAGCAACGGCAGCTGAGGTAGTTAAATACTTAGAAGAAAATGTGTTTCATGTCTTTGGTGTACCAGAATTTATCCATTCAGACAATGGCAAACAATTCATCTCAGAACTGTTTGCTAGCTTTTTGCAGAAGTACGGAGTCAGACATGTTCGCACCGCGTTCTACTCGCCTCAGGCGAACGCGTCGGAAAGAGTTAACAGGTCAGTCCTTGCCAAGATCAGGTCCTACCTGAAAGGTGACCAAAAGAATTGGGACCGACATGTTAGCGACGCAGCGTTTTCCTTGAGGAGTGTGGTGCATGATGCGATCATGTTTGAACCCTATTATGCGGTGTTCGGCACCCATATGATTCAGCACGCGAGTGCTTATGAAATCCTTAGACGACTGGATAACATCAAAGACATGAACACAGATATAGTAAGCAAAGATGACAAACTACAACTGATAAGGGATAAAATCTTCGAAAATCTAGGGATAGCTCACGAAAAAGCCACAAAGACTTATAATACTCGAAGTAGAGACGTGCAATATAAAGTCGGTCAAATTATATATCGACGAAACTTTAAACAAAGTAATCAAGTGGATAATTACAACGCGAAATTAGGACCAAAATTTATACGAGGAATTATCCTCAAAACAATTGGCAACTCGCTTTACCAAGTTGGTAATGTGAATGGAGAAAAGGCAGGCGTATACCATGCCAAAGATCTTCATTCGTAGGGTAAAATCTTGACGCACTCATGTCTGTCGTTGCTTACTAGATTAGCTGTGATATTTACACTTTGTTAAGTCCTTAATGTTATTTATTCATAGAGTTTATTTATTTATCAGAGTTTATTTATTTATCAGAGTTTATTTATTTATCAGAGTTTATTTATTTATTTATTTATTTATTTACCTATTTATTATTTAGCATAGTTATTTATTTATTTGTTTATCTGTTATGTCTTTACGCATCACATAGTGCATTACCCTTTCCCCTCTATAGATCCGTGATAAACACACTGCACCCCAGCCCCAATCAAACATACAATAATCGGATTCACTTTATAATAAACTCACTTTATTTCACGTTGCTTAGATCCACATTACACACAACAGGTACCTGCCAGTCTATTGCGGAGGTGCAAACGCAGGATATTTTCAGGGTCGTGAGCCCTTACCCCACGTTGATATTTCAGCCAGGGTCGCGAAATCATATGCGTCAAATTGTGGATATTGAATTAGAAACCTTTCAGCAAATATCCAAAGGTAATAACCACCCCTATTTTTACGAGGCCGTTCGCCTCCCGACCACTCAGCAAACGTCGTCGAGCCTGTTACGGGGCCATACAATAGATGTACCTGAAAAGAACAAAAAAAAATTAGTACCACAGATGTAAACAAAAATTCCAATTGGAGTTTGCCGACGGAAATTTCCATGAAAGACACATCCTGTCAGGCAAACTCCAATATCAAAACACTCTACGTACCTGCTTAATTGTTTATCCCAACGTCCTGAAAATAGATAAACCAATTAATATTCGGCATTAACGAAAAAAAAATACTTACCAGAAACAAGTCCATCCGATGTCCCCATGCTTTTTTTTTGTTTTGACGTTTTGCTTTTGCAAAGATTGTCAAGTTTTGGTTTTCCCTTTTGGTGGCTGTTTCGTTCCAATTCCGTGTGTGCCGTTTCGCGCAGTTCTGTCTGTTGCACTTTATCAATGTAATGAATGTGTGATCGTTACATTTTAGTTTATTTTCATTTATTTATGTATTTATTTATTTATCTATTTTACGTATGATTGAGTGTAGGTTGTTGTTATATAATTTATGTAGGACAGGGTTTACCTCTGACTTGACGAATATGACAAAAAGAGAAAGACAGATAACATTCTCTTAAGCTCGATTTTGACTCTCACTAGAAAATGCGGGGAACAAATTGGGTCACAAATACAATAGCAATAATATCAAAAGAACGAAAAAGATGAAAATAGAGAAAATAAGCAATTAGGATGTATTGACAAAACAAAGATAGAACTAGGAAGGGCTTAAAAACAAAGGGAGGGGAAATTTGTGCAATAGAGTTTTCATTTTTCTTTTGTTCGACGAGCCCACAATCAGCCATCTGAGCATAGAGTGCGGTCAATGCCCTATAGCGGCCATAGATTTTTTTTGCGATCGCACAGTTGCGAGAAAAATTAATAACCCGGCGTGAGGAAGATTTTAAAAATTATTTAAAAGAGGAACAAACGTCTGAAGGTGGCAATTCTGAGGTAAAATAAGGAAAAAGACTTTGCTTGAGAGGGAATAGACGAGAATTTTAACGTCTCCAGAGTTGTGGCTGGCGTCCTAGCTCCCGTTGCTCGGCTTGGACAGTTTAGTCCCAAGCCAGACGGACCCCAACGAGCGATACAAAGGGCCAGCGGTCTCCTACCAGTCTCTCCAATAAGACTACCAGAATCCCACGGCGTCGGCCAAAATTGGCTCGGGAGAGCATTCCCCCCATTAACCTCGACAAAACGAACAAAGAAGCACCGGACACGATCCCCCAACGGAACAGTAGTGGCGAAAGCAAGGTGCTCCGCCACCAGAAAAAGCACCTAGTGTCCTATGGACACAATCGCACGAGAAACGACCATTTTATTTTGTGAAGTGCCAATTCTTTTCGTTCTAAGCTTTGCATAGATTTGTAAATTTTTTTTTTTTTTAATTTTAATTAGAGTAAGGTTAGGGAGTAAGGTTAGGCGTAGTTAATTTAAGTAATAGTGCAATTCTGCTTTTAACATTTTTTTGGTCGCGGGTAGTGTTAAGCCATATTTGGAAATTCGAAGTCGACGTTTCTTCTTGTGCTGCCGGCAGAACAACGGGGGACGAGTTTTGAAAGTACGTGAGTAATTTTTTTATATATATTTTATTGAAATTTAGTAGTGTATTTTAGTGTTAAGTGCAGAACAATCTTTTTTTTTGTAGATTTAAGTTTTTTTTTGAATTTTCTTTTGCTTTTTTTTCTTTTTTTTTTTAACCTTTTATTAGTTTTTTTTTGATTTCCTTGCTTTCATTTTTTTTATATATTAGTTTAATTAAGATTAACTCTTGAATTGGTAATAAATTGGCACTATCATCTCTGTAGTTGTCAACATTTTCTTTACGCAAGAGAAACTATTGGGTATAATGTGTGGTTAAGCCTCTGTAGCATTTTGTGTGTGGATTAGTGGGAAGGCCGTCCTTCTATGGTTTCACGATGACGTAACGCGACTATCACTAACTGTGACGACATGATGTGACGACTGACTTCACTCGTTTATTTTTTTTTGATCAGGTTGTGACTGGCGGAAACATTGAGGGGCTATCACTCGCAACATCGGCCGGAGTGATAGCGATTGGATTATGTCGCTGAACATAAGGGTGGGCTGGCCATTCCGTGCCATCAACATCTGGCAAGTCTTGGGTTCATGATGAACCTTTACCCTGGAGGGACCATGGGAAGGAAAGTTGCGTTTAGGGTTAGTTTGACCTAGTTTTAAGTTAGTGTAGACATAGTCTAGGGCCGAGCTTAAGTATTAGGTTAGCTTAGGTATAGTTTAGGAAAGTTAGGATTAGTTTCGCAGTTCTTTCCCGTCCTCCCTCAGGGGTATTGGCATAAGTCCTTGGAGCATTTCTGCTTCTTTTCTTTTCCTTTCTTTGCTGTCCTATCGTTTGAAGTCCGTCCGAAGTCTAAGTTTAGAGTAGCTTTCTCCCTCTTTCTTCTCATTTCTTTTTTCACTTTTCTCTCTTGGCATGGATAAAAGTTTGCTGAGCAGGTGGTATGTGGTAAGGGGGCAAGAACACCCCCCGTCCGACGAGCTTTAGCCGAGCAACCACAAGCATGCCGCGCCCTCCTTGCCCATATCGAAGTTGCCCCTGTGGCTCGACCCTGGCTCACAACAACCCGCACACACACTATTTCAGATGAGCTTAAATTGTATACGGTACGTGTGTGGTAACTATTTCTAAATGAAATTGTGCAGTCTTGATGGGGGTATACACATTTTTTTTAATTTATTGCGGTACCCGGGTGTCGGGTGCCGTCCCTTTTTTCGCGGAAAACGTAGCCTGCTCGTGGGGATGCAACGCCGAGGTTTAAGGGCTTCCACACAGAAGGTGTGTTGCTGATAAAATTTAAAAACAACGTATAATGGTCTTTTGTGTGATGTGGTAGCGATTCGTCCTGGGTGGGTTTTCGGGCGACAGCGGACCGACAGACGCTGTGCAAGTGAAGGAAAGTTATGACTTTAATGAAATTTCTGAATATGAATTGCAATGTGCTCAGCTAAGAGCTGGGCGTGGGCGTTAATATAGGACTCCGCTTCCTAAAGGGTTGGAATTTCAGTCCCGCGAATTAGATTAAACATTTTCAACTTAGCTAAGTGCACGTAGGAACTGGGTAGTTACTATTATTTCTGTGGCGGTGTGTGGGGAAAAAAAAGGGAAAAATTGTGTGGCGTAATACTTTGTTATGTACATTTTTTGTTCCTACATTTCCAATGCAATTTAGCTCGACATGGTTTAGTCTGAACAGAATAGAGCCAGACATCTATCAGATATAAATATCCCACTTAGTCGCCAGCCATCAGAATCAGAAGAGTGCGTGCCTGTGCTGTAATTGGATGGAGGCTGCCCTCGGTGGGCGCCGTGCTCATATAATCCAATTGTTGAACACATATACAAATGACATTCAACAGCAGGGACTCGTCAGCCGTTCGTCGGCCGTTCGCCTCTGTAATCAAATTTGTGTCCTTCGCTATGGCGCACTGTACTGGGATATTAAATAAAAATCAAGCAAGGACGGCCGCCGCCGAGACGGCTCACTTACAAAGGACATCGACAAGGGATAGTCGGCTGCTGTAAATAATTCATGCCTGTATCCAAATCAGGACGGGTCTCCTTTCGATCCAGACACGAATTCATTTTTCTCCTCTCCGTATGTGGAAGTGATTCGATGGATCAAAGCCATGGAAAAATGTCTAGGCGCGTCTGTCCCCAATTTGTCCCGTGCAAAAGTCCGCGCGAAAAAGGAATCGGAGGATAAATCGCTCAAATACCTTCCGCAGTATCGATGATGGATGCAATCGCACTTGGTCCTTTTAAGAGAATCATTGTGTCATATAATCCCCTGCAGATTGCTTATGCGGGTAAACCAGGGGGTGACGGAGACATACTAGGGTTTAAGTTTTTTTTTTTTTTTCTGATTTGCGGAGAAAGAGGAGAAGGTAAACCAGAACAATGCATTCGCTGTTTGGGGGTGATAGTATTTGGGGCAACCAGTGCCGGCGGTACATTTGTCATGTTGAATTAATACTTTACATCAAGCGAACATGTATTTGAACATTGTCTCCATCCTTCTTGTGGGGCGCATTTGTTGTGTAAGTGGTTTATTTTTTCTGCTTCTGTCTGCTGACATATCCCCGGCTGTATGGGTTTCCCTTTTAGCACAGTTGAAAAGTCTTGGGATTGCTTTGACGGTAGCAAAGTATAGCGGTAATCAATTTTGTTTGTGCTTATCGTCGGAGGGAATCTCAAACTTGGCATCTGGAGCAGTTGTGAAAACGTTTGTATTTGCGTCAAATGTGGGCATCGCTTGTGGAGGGTCTCCGGAGTTTGCTTTAATTTTTACAGCAATTCATGGAAGTGTTTGACATAAGTAGGTTTGCAGGATTTAGGTAATTCTTTGAGTGGCTGGGAGGTAAATCAAATGTAGAAAAGGAGTATATTTGAGGAAAAGCGTTTCTCACTTGAATTGGGGAGCGTGCCGCGGCAACTTTCACCCTTTCCTTGACAATTGATTTCCAATGATGATGTCAGCTGGTAGCATGGTTAGTATAAAAGAATCCTGACTCCCTTAAACATTTTTGGTTGAAAAAATTACGACCAAGACGTTCGCCCCAGAGGTGCATACTTTTTCATTCAAAATTGTCACTCGGGACGATCGTATTCTAAACCGATCGTATTCCAAAACCGATGATCAGTTTGGAGAGTTTTCAAATCAGCTGTCAATTAATAGCGGCATACGCTTAGGGTACCTCAGTTAAGGGAACTCCACACACATTCCCGTTGCATACTTTTAGTCGGAGTATTGAGTTCCACACCCTAATGCCTACAACTGTCTACAACACACACCAATTGCAGTCTCGCTTCCACTCCAATTTGAATGCCAATTCATGAAGTAATGGTGATTGGGATTGATTTATTCGAATTTTCATCGCCACATTTTGTACCTACAGAACACATGCACACGAACACAGCTGCTGTTCCAGAGGAATAAATTTACATTCATTGCGGACCTACTGTGCGGAAGTATACACCAAGCACCTGGGGAGCGCCGCCGCCGCCGCCTCCTTACAAGACGATGATGAGTGCCAAGCACGCGATTCATCTGTCACATTAATAATTGCCCTACCAGATCCAGAAGGAAATTCTCAAAGGTGGACTGAAGCACTCACAGTCACAATCGAATACCATTCCACATGCATGGGCAATTATCATTAAGAAGTAAGAACACTGCGGCTGGAGCTGGGGGTTGTGTTGTTGATCAATAATTTATGTGCTTCAGCGGAAGCTATTCACCGTCGTCTTCTACCACCGATGCGCATTTGATTGAATTGAGTGTGCCCCAGATATAGGTATACGATATATCTACCCTACAGGACGTGTAGATTAGGTATGTGGATTTTGAATTGTTTATGAGGCGGGAAACGGCGAAACTAATAAATTGGTTGTCAAACATAGGGTAGGGGTCGAATGAATTTCCAATGGAATTCATTTCACGAAGTCAACTATATACACATTTGTATTGCGATGAAGGACATCCCGAAAATCGTTTTCTCCTTCCGCACTCACCAGCCGGGATATATGCAACTAAATTTTCAATTTCCGCAAAAGACGGAACAGGAAAAAAAGTTGCAAATAGAGTACCGTGAACCCATCAACCAGCCGGGCATGTGATAACGCATTCAACAGTTTCCCCTCGAAGCTGTACACATGGTGGTGTGCCAAACCAACTGTGTCTAGTGTCCAGTCCACATCCAGCAGCATCGTTGTTGCCTCTGCATAATTTGCAATATGTTCACCGCCCCGGAAATAGGATCTCATCAAAATGGGTGTGCCTCAATTTCCTGGTCAGAATTGCAATAAACCTTGCCGAGTTCTCTCCACTGACAGACTCAATTTTCGTCCTTTCAAAATGGGGGAAAGGAGCACACAAAGGAGGCGCAAAAAAACCGAATCTACTGTACGCTTGTGTCCTCTCCATCACTACGACATGGGGATAGGAAATAAAAATACCAACAAATTGACAATCAGGATATTTACTCTCTTACTCCAAAGAATCCTTTGCACACACTCACCAGCAGCACTCACGCCAGTGTTTGCTGTGCACAAGAATACAGCTTATTAGGCGGGCATTCTTCTTTGGAATTTCGTCTCGAAATATGGTATTTTCAATTTTTTATTCAACTCACTTTCATCAACGCTCCCCCTGCCATCTGTGCGTCTCTAGGAAATGAAATGAATTCACAACACTCCAGTTTCCAGTACGAAAAACAAGTAGCTGGGCGAATGCGGGAGAAGGCAGAAGGGTGATATACTTTCGCAGAGAAGCCACTTATGGAGATTGAACATTCAGCAGCACTCTTGAGCTTAACCCCGTTTGCGACCCCCGTATGTTTGTTCTCCATCAAACAACTGTTGTTTACACTCTCCCTGATGCTGTGTAGGTGTGTAGCGACATTTTTCCTCGACTTGGGAAAATTGGAAAGTACATAGACAAACACTTGATTGAGGGAAAATTCGACACTCCAAGTGGTGGACAAACAAAGGCCGGAGGAAAGTGGAGCAAGCTTTGGCTTACCCTCGCACAGTATACATTAGGTCGCTTCCATCAATAGACAAGTTCAAAAATGCACCGGTCCGAAAGTGGAACACAATATTTTCACACCACGTTATGCGATTCTTGAAAATATTCATCTAATCAATGCACAGCGTAAGTGGGATATCCATTTATGCATCTGTGAGCCTCCGTCGATGGAGCTTACAAAGTGGCCTCCTCCCATCATTTATTCACCATTATCAAGAGATGCAAATATTGGCTGAGGATGTGCGCGATAAAAAGTATCAAAGCATCAAAGTTGATCAGTCAATGTTTGACATAGATGCACACTGCACATCTTCTCATTTGCCGTCGAATCAATAGGGCTGTGAAGTTGTATCTAGGTATAGAGCGAGGAAGGACACGCCCTGGGACGGGGTTTTACCTCTGTGTATACCAGACTTGTGTCGTCTATTCGAGGGGGAACATTTAATTGAATAGAGAATGAGGAGCAATCTATACGAAAACAGCATCCAGAGAAGAGTATAAAACCTGAACGTTTGACCCAGATGATTCTTTTATGACTGTCAGACGCACACGTACTCCGGCAGCTATATGCACAAGTGTAACTCTATACACATATGTGCATCGTAAAATAAAAGTCAAATTGTAGCATAGATACACCTTACACCATATGTTATGCCGAACGAATATCAAATGGGAAATAATATTCATCAACGCGGGCAGAGGAGCTTCGAGTTGCAGGTACTAATTGCTGCACCGGGTCCTGTTCATGGTGTAGGAAAAGAAGAAGATGCTCGTAAATTGATCATAGAGAATTTTAAGTAAATGGTTTTACCCGATGAAATATTCAAAAATCTATTCGAGAAAATTCTCGTAGTACCTGTACCTATACCACCTTTAGAAAAATAAGTATTACAAAGATTCCATTTCAGAGGGTCAGGGAGAAAATCAAATCTCCGATTATTTGGAGCTCATATTTGAGATATAAAATTAAGAATTCCGAATATACTCTTCGGAAATTATATTTTAGACATATAAACCCTTCAGCTTTCTCCGTTGTAAACATCTTTTTCTTATGTATTGAAAAACTTTCGAAACATCCCGCTTCAGGAGTCTATACTGCCATATATTATATAATAGTTGGTTCAACAGGTCCGTAGAGTACCTAGGCCTTGCTGGCCAGAATAATTCTATTTTTCCCGGCAGTATTTTGAGAGCAGTTGTAATAAAGTCGGATAGCGCTGTTACTTTTGTTATAGAGTGAACCGCACTATGGTTGGACTCGATTTTCATTGATACGATCGACATTTCTCGGGAAAGTTTAATAACTCGAGCGACAGATCCGTACAGGAACAGGACCCCAGACCTACGATTAGCTGCGTACAATCTTAGACTGCGTGAGATATTAAATAGTTCTGGGACGAATTGAATTTGAATACAATTTTATGTGAACTTTTTCTTGAACTCTTACAAAACGCGCAACTAAGTTCTAAGTTTCTGTTTCATTTTAACCTCATTTCAATTCATCTTTTAACTTAATCTTAATGCTAATTTTTCCTTGTTCAGTATTACTCCTACCACGCAACCACACCCAAGACGCAAACCTTCTCCTCTGAAGTCTGAATCGAACTTGTCGGGTAAAAATAAAGAAACATTTCGTTGCCCGAGCGATGGATGGCTTTTGCTGTCGCTCTATTATCGATGCGGATGCGTTCGTTTGTTGTGTCGCCGCAAACTGGCCCAGACTAGACCAACATATGTGACCGATTTTCGCAAAAAAAGGGATCTACGTAAATAAGTAAGAGACTTTCGTGTAAACAAAGTACTCCAGACAAAAAGGCGTATATCCATTTAAACCTATTTCTCAAAAATGACAGTCGCCACCAAAACTTTGAACACAGTATTTGCTGCCTCAATTGCTGTCGTTATGATCAGAGACAATACCGAGACCACCAACTTCGGACGATTTCCTGTTTTGCTTTGCCTACAAACTATATTTTTATGAAAGTGCCTTGATTTGGTGCGCTAGTATTGCAACATAGAAATTCGTATTGACAAAAGTCACGAAACTTCAAAAATTCCGGCTCAACAACACATTTTCAAAAAATATGAGCAACTTCCGCTGCCGGCAAAGTTGCTGTCAGCGTTCATAGAATTTTATCCGTTAAATTTTAAATTATTCGTTACGTGTGGTTAGTATTAGTTTTTAGGAATAAGTGTACTTTTGCTTAAGATATTTATGAAAAATTAAAAAATGTAGATTGTTCGAGGGAGAATAAAAACATTTGGAGCAATTTTTCTTCAGTTATTTAGGAAAAATGTACTCATGAAATCGAGGTTAATGATATTCAAAAGCGGCAGATACCCAACCATGATTGTCCAAAAATGTTTCTAGCATATAAAACATCTCATTTAGATAGTTTTATTAACCCAACAAGTTATACTATTCGCCTTTTAAAAATATATATTATAACTAACCAATAGCATCCAGTAATGCAAAAATATGGTAATCCCGAACTCTATCACATTCCCCCACGGTTGGCAGCATTTGTTTGTCTCTGGTTATCATTTTGTTTGCCACAAACTTGCACGATTTTATGTGCTTTCTTGAAAGGGCTACCTTCCGCCTTTTTATCAGCACAGATTTCAAAATCTGTTGATTTAATTGCCACTTTAATGAGATATTATCTGTCAATAAAAATATCCATTTGGTGAGGAGTTCGTGGTTCAGTAAGCCTCTCGCCCCAATTTTCCTGCACCTATACGCCTTTGGTTTATTATTATTTTGTACACTTTTAAATGACCCGCCAAAGGCGAGCCAAGCGAACGCAACGGCACTTCCTATATTTTCTCGAAGCGCTTCGTCGTTTTTTTGAATAGCAGACTTATTAAACATATAAAGTCTTAATTGCATAGCTCTTATACTTTAGATTCTATTGACATCTAAAAAACCCCTATTTCGTCACAGACTCACTGATGAACATCAAAATTCTTAGGGTTTTTCCTAATGTTCTAGAAAGCTGAAGTTTGGCATGTTAGCTAGTATTAGTACACAAACAACAAAAACATTATAAAACATGTAACTTTTATCCCCCAACCCCTTTAACTAGGGGATGGAATTTTGTACGAGATTTCCGAAATTTCGGCGCTAGAGGTCTGAAAATTGATTGAGCTAGAGATCTGAAAATTTATATAGGATGGGGTGTAAAAAATGGACCTCAGAAGTGCAAGGAATACACCCAAAATAAGAAAAAATAAAAGTTGTTACAAGCAACTTACAAAAGGAAATTAAATCCCACCAAAAAAAATGTTCATGTAAAATGTTGCCAAGGCGAGACGAGTTATCAGATCTCACGTAGAGCCAAGCTTTTAACTCTACAAGGCCTGACTTAAAAAAGGCTTAACCTTAGTCAAAATATGTGCGGCTTGGCCGTTTCGTTACTACAGGAATTATTGTAAATATAACAGAAAAGTAATGACCAGTGGATACATTTTTCACCTTACGCACATGTCAACATTGCCAATTTTTTGACAGCAGACGTCCCAGGGAATTATCGTTGGAGAAACTGATTTTTTTGATTTGCAATGTTGAGTGGAACGTCTTGGGGTTGATGAGCGACGGTCTCCCACTGCCCCGTGCTCACCAAAATTCGACATAAAACGACGAATAGTGTTGTCAGACGGTGCTTGTTGGCTACGATTTTTTTCGAAGATATCCACGTTGAGTTAACACCACTGACGGAATATTTTGGCGCGTTGTACTGAATCTTCAAAAACACGTCTACTAAAGTCATTCGGTTGATATATGTCAAAGTTACTCAATGTCTCCATGTACCGAAATAATATATAGCGCACCCTGTACATCGCGGTAACACGTATGTGCAAACGTTCCATCGTTTCAGACAGCTGACCAAATTGATTTTTGACATCACATCAAACTGCCACCTACGATTATGTACATTCACTAATTCTTTTTTGTAACATACTTTATTGCTTATGAGTTTTCTGCGTACACTGCGTGTACCCGTGTATACCTACCAACTATGCATAGCCCATCTAACCGCCAAAGTTGACAGTCATTCAATTCGAAAGAATTGTAACCAACCATTAACAAAATTGGACTTCTGCACGGAACTATAACTGCTAACCTCATTAATAATTTAACTTGTACAATCCATCAATGTTGATTCTGTCCGACTGCCACCCCAGCCTTACCACACAGTTGTGTGTTTTCCTATTTTCCCACTAAACTTCACCGTTCACGTTCCGCCATCAAATCAACGAAATGGTTTTTCAAAAAAAGTTTTCTCTGTATTCCCCCTTCCCATTCACCTCGTTCCAATCCGTCATAACAAATTTATAAAATTGCAATTTACGACCACCACAGGAGGCCGGGGAGGGAGCTTACTTGCAATACCTATACTCCCATCGCAAACACTCAACCGCCATGCCATCACGACCACAAGTAGAAATAGCAGTGCATCCGTTCAGACCTGTCAAATGTGGCTATGCATCCACCCAGTTGCTCCATCAGGCGCACAAAATGAAACACACTTCAGCAAAGGGGAGGGGATCGATAAAGGAAATAGGAAAAAAGGATATTCACACTATTTCACATACGGGGAGGTAGGTACAGGTAGGTAGGTTAGGTGCTTGAAAAGGCGGAGAAAAAGAAAACTGCAATTCATTGACATTGAGTCGCTCGAATCCTCGGGGAGTATGTCAAAACCAATTTGACACAATTTACTCGCTGTAACGTATGGTTCGGTGTTTCACGGGTTTTCACTACTTTCAGGTCGATATCCTGGGTGTAGGTACTCGACGATTTTGTTGTGTGCTACAAAAAGGGACTGTTTTTTTTTTTTTTATTGTAGGATTTGAAAGGAATTTCGAAAAATATTGTTTATTACCGAATGGAAATGGTACAAGGACCCACGATTCAGACATACCTACTACATTACACACTTTCATGGATGAACGAATCCAAAGAATACAGAGAAATCCACATCTTGCGAGTGAAAAATTAACCGGCTTGGGGGCAACTTACACGTAAAGTCAACACAATTGGGACTGGATTGGGTTTTTATTATTTAAACAGACGCCTCCCTTGGGGAGAGGCATGTTTTCAACACTCAACGAAACGAGGAAGTGACCGGGACTTTTTTATGGGTCTGTGGAAAAGGAACCGAGGATACTCGTAATTGTTCGTCCGAATTCGATTAGGGATACGAAAAGGGGTCACTTTCAAGTGCTAGAATCATTGGTCCAAATGTGGACACCATTTAAATAATGCTCTCTCGAGCTTTTCAATTACAAAAGTTTATTTTTTGTTTTGACTTCAAAGTTGCCAAGTTGGTGAATGCAGAAGGAAATGGATCGTTATAAGATGTTTCCAAGTTTCTGAGGTGTTCTCCTTTATGAGTATTCAAAGTAACTAAAGGTACCAATCTGTATGGGAAAGGAAACTTTTTCGTGCGTCATTTGCCTTATTGTGAAGAGTACCACAGAAAGACTTGCTTTTTCTGATGCATTCTGTGCAATTACTGCAGTTACTTACGAGATACTGTTTCAAGGGATTTTATTTGGTCAGGAGATAATATGTTTACAAAATTTCCTGGTGATTGACTACATCGAGGTGTTAAGAAACGCGGAAGAGAATTTTGAAAACCACCGTCGGGTAAAGTGAAATGTGTTCTGAAAGATCACGTCAACAAACCTTACAAAACCTTATACTTACGGACGTTGCACTTCTAAGTAGCCCCTTACGAGATACGTCAACACAACGGATCTACATTGATCTAAGTGCGGCGGTGCAGGTTCTCCCTGTCTCGCCAACACGCTAACCTAACCTACGAGATACATAAGAAAGCTTCAAAATTCCACCCATAATAGGGACACATCTCCAAATCATGTTTCAAATCGGCTGCAGCAACGTCTTGGTGGTGCCTAAGGCCCAGTAGAGTTGCACGTCAGCCCAAAGTCGATGAAACTCTGTCGTTACAGGGATCTATTGCGAGTATAGATCGATCGATATGGTTCGAAGACTATACCTCCTCAAAGCAAGTGACTAAGTTCCTTATCATGGTTACAGAAGGATCTATATTTGTTGTTGTGCCTACATTCCTAGTTCTCACTTTGTTTGAATAATAGCTCGCTCTAAATAGTGAAATGCCATAATTGGCTAAAAAAATTTAATGAAAAGTGAAACCCAACTCAAGCAGAAACTCGAAAACCTCAAACAAATTCAAATGAAACTGCACTAGATAGTCTCAAGACCTCGAAAAGATCCTCTCCGACACTCCATACCGTCATCGAACTCTCACTTAAATTGCATAAGTGGAAGTACCCAAAAATAATAGCCTTAGGCAAATCACACTTACCTACTCGTCGTCACCGTACTCACCTCGCAGTCCGCACGCGTCCTTAAGCCTTAAGTCACCAATAAAAAAATAACATCGCTTCAGCAACACACCCTCCATCCTGTCGAACAACCCTTGCAAAAGTAACACAACACCGGTATGGTTTTAAGTATGCACTCCACAACATCATACCTAGAACAGGAACTAGCCGAAGGGTATGTCCTTTATAACATCATAAAGAAACCAATTTAATATAAAATGGGAAATTTTATTTTCTTACGAGTCGGAAACAGCGAAAACAAAACTTCGATCAGGAGCGAAAGGAACCCCACTCAGGAGTCAGGAATTGCTTGCGTTTCTTCTTCCCCTGCCGCTCATGGTATAGTCTTTTGGAGCAACAAACAACAAGAGCGGGCTCCTATTTGGGCGAATAAATAACTTTATCTGCCTCTTTTTGTCAATGAAATGTTTAAAGGACAATTTTTCCTGCATGCCAAGCAGGACGACGAACGAATTGCCCATCCAAGTGAAATGAATTTCTAATCAATTTACACATGAATAGTATTCCCTCCCATTAGTGATTTTAGGCAATAAATTGAATTTAAGCATCTCGCCTTAAAGGAGAAGTCCGATCTGGCAGCCAAGTACGCCTGGGATTTAATTCGCGTGGAAGGATGGCATCGTCATCAACATGTGCAAAATGTTGCTCTTATACCACATCAATGAGTGACACACTTATCCTTTGGAAGGAAATCTTCACATGCTCCAAATTCGCGTAAGCTATGCACAAAAGTACAGGCACACACACACATGCACTCTAAAGGGGAATGGAATTGTACTTCCGCGCGTCAGTCTTCACAACTACTTTATTCAGCCCAGAGAAGTAATTTCGCTTGTGGGAGGATAATTTGTTTATCCCAAGAGTTCACTGTTCGCGTTCGGGTTCGTGTGCGTCCTGTGCATTCTGGCGGTGGGGTGCTTGGTTTCAGTGTCAGTGTGTGTGTGCTATGCAATAATTCAGCGTCGTCACTTTTAAACTTTCGCCCTCTGCTGCCAGGGCAGGGGCCCCGGCCCGGCCAACAGAACAGAGGTTGCAAATTTGTATTGCTCATGCAAATGTGCCTGGGCCGACGGAAGAGGATGCAGCAATTGTGCTCCGTGTGTGGATGGTTGCTTTTCAGGGAATTTTGAAAATCTGGTTAATGGAGCAAAATATTTGTGCATCACGCACACAATAGTCTTGCGGCAGCAGCAGCATCATAGATACAAGGAATGATGAGGGAAATTTTCCGAATTGGAAAAGTTTGCGTGAAGTGTTTTGAGGAGTTTATAATGGGGTTTGAGCTATGTAAGTCAATGTTTGGCCTAAAATGGAGAACTTTGCTTTGAGTCTTCGTCTACGGGGAAATTTGGTTCAGTAGAACGTATGGTGAGATGGTTGCAAATTGCAATGAAGACAAAACGTTACTGCCCTAGCGAATTTCAGGTGATCCAAAAACAGTCCCGAGACACTTGAGAACAACTTTTCCAGCCCTCAAAAATATGGAAAAGCAAATTCGTTAGCATTGGGAAAAAAATGCAACAAACTTTGGAAAACGAAAACTTTTCCTCTTTCGGAAAAGTTACGGAAAAGATATTTAATTAGAAAAAGCTAAAAGTGAGTACAACTTCTTCCTCCCTAGGACGAGTAGGTAGGTACCTAGTCGACCTTTATCAACGTCTCAAAATGTCCCTTATTTACTTTTCTTCCTAATTATTTAGCCTATATATGTGTATGGCTATAGCTCCTTATGCACACAACTTTTATTAATAAAAAGCAAGCTTACGGGTCCCTTTGAAGTAAATTTAAATCTCCTATAGAAAAAGTTTTAAAACAGTCTATAGGGGAGGAAGTGTCCTGGCTAATTAAACGGGGAATGCCGTCAGCAGAGGAATACTTTTGATGGATGAAATTAAGTCATAGGTATAGGAACCATATGCGGTTCCGGGGTATGGGCAGGGGAATCGTTATACCCACCTGTTCGTTTTATTAAGGAGACCTATCTAGAAGTGGTCTTTTGCTACAGATAAAAGTCTTAGGAGTGGCTAGGGCTTTGGTTGTGCAGCTAATTGTACTATTTTCAACAGTGCGTCTATTGCAAGTAGTCAAGAGCCTTCAAATATCAAGGGAAACAAAAAACCAAACCTAACCAAGCGTTAACCTTGGATAAGATGTGTTATGTGTCTAAAAGTAAAACTGCTCGGATCAGTACAGATTATTTTTCTCATAGCCTACTTTATAGGACAAAATGATGATGGCTGTTGGTGCTAGAAGGTGCTAATAATGCTGGGCATACTAGGCGCAGTGGCTTAGTGGTTAGTGTGTTGGACTACTAAGCGAGGGGTCCCAGGTTCGAATCCCGCAAAAACCCATGTTCCAACTTGGGGTTTTTTCCACTGCGCCACCTCTCGCGAACGTCTGACAAACATCCGAGAGTATAACTGTCTTGAAAGAGCTTCTCAATTAGCCGTTTGGAATTGGCTTAAAATTGTAGATCCCTTCCATTCGTTCCAAAAATTAAACTCACACAAAACAAATGGTTGTGAGAAGCTAGGCCTTGGGTCCTACGGACCTGTTGCGCCAACTATTATTATTATACCTATTTGGGAGCATGTGCAAAAAGTGACAAACTGCAGTAATGCTTTTTAAAACCGCCCTCTTGAACTCTTGAAAATCCTCTGCCACGGACATTATGCCTTTTCAATTTCTGTCTGTGTTCTTGTCAGTGGACGTACCGATATAGCTTCGATCAGAGAACAGACAAGCGGGACTCGGGAAGATGAAGTGTGAGGGCAGAAAAATGAATGAATGAATAAATTTCATCTAGCTTCGCAGACAAGAGCGTTGGCCTGAGAAAGTGAGAGCAGTATGTTACAGCCGGCGCCGAATGAGGGAACGGATACCGGAGCAGTACGGACTTGACATCAAAATTATTCCCTCACAGTGAAGTGACCATAATGACAGTATAGGTACATGAAGTCAAAAGTTACCTACTCCAATGATGCACTCCGGTAGATAATTTATAACCAGTTTTTGTTTCGACTCTAAATTAAAGTAGTTCACAGTGGCTATATTTTCCATACAAATTTCGCTATTGTGGGCTTTCGTAAATTTAAAGTCGAGACTAAAATTTGTTATTAGTACGGCGCCTTGACTTTAGATGTAAGGTCAGCTTCATTGACAATGGTTTTGCGAGTGAAGTTATAGAAGTTTTGATCCAAACGGTATCCCGAAGAGAGTCTTTAGCTGGTACCCTATTTAACCCAACCTTGTGACATTTCTCTGAAATACGACTGCCTTCGAGGAAGGTATTGTTGATACCTACTGTTGGGTAGGTATCTGATGGCTGTAAACGGGCAAGGCGAGGAAGAACGTTTTGTTGTATAGAAACTGAGCAAAAAAGAAGATCCCACTCCGGATATGGAATTCGGAGGCTTAGTTCTCGATCCCCTAAAAATTAGCAGTCAAGATGATTGCACATCTCACTGCCCATCGGATACAGGTTTATGGAAAGTAAAACTTCCATTTCTGTCGAAAATAAAATTCACAGGCTCGAAATTGCGAGAAGCTTGGCTTATATTGCATTGACTTGCAAACACAACGCAGATGACTTGTAGCTAGGTACAGAGGTTTCTGGGTTAATAGGGCCATACTCGGTCTATCAGATTGGCAGCTGCTTTTGAAAATGAGTCGAGGCACTGAAGGTACAACACACAATCTGTTCTGTCCGACTATTCAGCACGTCGACTGAATCAACTTGCGAGACCAAGGCCGGTCCATTCAATTAACAAGAGGAGAAGATGGGCTATTACTCAAAATGAATCGATTGTATACTCACTCTCTTCTTCAAATATGAACAACCGTCGATAGTGGTCCTATCCCGCTCTCCATTATTATTTGAAGCTCATCTGCTGTTAATAGCCAATTACACGGATGATGAATTTGATTGTCCTACACCAGCAAAGATCAAATACGACTTTTTGTCCCCTGGAACAGTCGCTTTCACAAGAAATGCTCTTGTATAATAGCACTTCATAATTTTTTCAAGCGTCACATATCCTCCTCCGTCTGTCTGCTGGGACATACGACAACAGTAACGACCGCGCTACCACTTGAGACACCCTCGAGCATTCGCTTTTCTTTCGAAGGTTTTAATTACTGCAAGCTTTCCTTCTGGATCTTTGGATTATGTAAGATATTTGTCTTTCGTCTAAGGAAACAAATTTCCCGAATTTAAAGCGAACGACTTGTGTGTGCCTGTGCAGCGACTTTCCTGGAACCTTCCTTGGCGGGCATACAAAATTCATCAACCCCGCCTTTAACTTCAGCGCCAAATGAAGACGAAGATTCCTCATGAAAAGTGTCGTTGAAAGTTTTTCATCCAGCAAGTTGGTGGGGCACATCCCACATCCTTTGATTTTTTTTTCTCGCTTTTCACTTAAACTTGTACCTCTTAGAGCTGGGCACAGACACCGAGGAAAAACTTTGTTCGTCATTCTCTCTGCCTTCGGAGAGCTAGATGATGGCGACCGACGTCAGAGTAGGTATGACATAATCACGATACTCGTATCAATTATTCAGTAACCACTTTGGAAATTACACGAAAAATCAATTAGTTGACAACTTGCTTTCAGTGAATATTAATCAAATTGGAGGAAAAAAAGGATTTCCCTGGCTTTGTGGAAACTGGGGTAAAAGCGGTGCCGATTATGTATGCACAAAAATATTAGTCATAGCTAATGTTGAGTGCATTAAATTGGAATGGCTTCTCGGCGGTACAGTGCATGCTTTAATAACATCTTCGACATTTGAGGGAAAAACTTTCGCTTTACATGCACCTGGTCTAGTCTGTAATTAAGTTCAAGTTTTTGGTGCAAGAATTGGGCGTGCCATAGAAAAAGTTTTTCCTCTCTACCCAAACAATGGAAAAGTTTTTAAACTCTCTTGCACTTGGGGTGTTTTTCTTCCTTTTTATGGCTGTAGGTACTTTAGTGATTCGCTCTATGGCTGATATCCTTTTAACTTTAAAGTTCTTTAGCCTTAGCAGGGATGTTTTTTTTTCCTACACTCTGTTGGTAAAATGTATCTGGCTGCTATTGAGAAGTGAGTAAATGTTGGTTTTCTCTTGCTGGGTTGTGTTTTTGGTTTTGGAGTTGGCAAAATGTTAACACCTGGTTGGTAGGTTCATTATAAAGGTCTGTAGAAATAAGAGAGACGACAGAGTTCCAACTATTACAATATACACAAAGGTGTGATGGTGATGAAAGTCATTAAGGGGTGGGAAGTTTGTGTTGTTGTGCCGATAAGAAGACTTGGGGTGTGATTTTTTAAGTAACTAAACAGCAGATGTTGACTTGAGGCTTACGCCAGTAGGTGCGAGTATTTAGAATTTAAGTCGAATCATTTGAACCAGAGTTTTTCATAAAGGGAATTGGCGTTTAGCAGGCTGTAAGAAGGATTATATTTTTCTTTGAATTCTCATTTTCGATCCAGTATAAAATAGAGAAAACGACACACAAAACTTTTCATGTACGTCCACACCCCCAAAAGAATAACCACGATCAAGAGCCGTTGTTGCTGATGTTCTTCGATTAGATGAACAAAACTGCTTTGGATCACACTAGATTTTTGTCTACAGTTCAGCTCAATGCTGATTGATATCTTAAAATAGTTGGGAAAGTTTTGACTCTGTATAATTTTGTTTTCTGTATAGATTCCGAATTATTGGAGTTATTCGCAGATCTCCAAGGCAGTGTAGTCAGAAACAGATTCACATTGGTCAGAAACGCCCCAAGAAGAAGGCGTGGCTATGAGCGACATAGCCTATAACGTACTCAGAGTCTTTGGAAAAATCAAAATCCAAGCGTGTTGAGTTAATCTGATCCCAACTGGTAACAGACATTTAACAACTAGAGCTTTATTATTTGTATCGATTTTAGGCGGCTTATGCTATCAACCCAACCGATATGCTTATTAAAGGGTCTGTGTACAGATTTGGAAGAAACGACCGTTTCCTACTGCATATAACTCTCAGTATAATGAAAGTAGTCGGATGGCGACATGTGTAACGAAGCTCATTAATATAACTACCACGTACGCAACAAATGAAATCTGGATAACCGATCAGTCATTTTTCGGCATCGTCCTTGCTTCTAGCTGGTACACCCAATTGATATCGCAGCATAGGGTAAACTGCTAAAGTCCTTCTTAATTCACAAGTTATTGCTTCCAAATTAGCCAACTTAAAGGTCCAATAAAGTCCAACAGTGTTCTTACCATTGCCCCGCCACTCTCCACATTATTTATATTTCGAACCCCAAGTCGGTGCTGCATAAACACCACTGAAAGCGAGTCCTATTCCCCCATCAGTCATCTGCCCAACCATTCAACAATTTTCCCATCGACAATGCCACCCGGGGCCGGAATCTCAGAGCCTCCGAATCTCCGGCTCAAAACGCGCACAAAAATTCAATAACTCATCGCCCAAACCGGAAGAGGAATTCCATCACGTCCTTCGGATAGCACTTAGTGTCAATGACGAAATTAATGACCGCCATACAGCTCGGAGACCGAACGAGTTTTGACCCAGTTGACGACACACAGACAAAAGAATTGTTCAAACAAACTTTTAATTTCCCATTCCCGATCTTTGTCATCGTCCATTGTTTGTGAAACAATACAATCTTCCAGTCAATTCGGTTATTAATGCTTTTCCAACTGTCAAACCACCGCAGAACGGTATCCCGGAATCAATCATTAATGTAATCCTTGTCGAGAACAAGCACGAAGCGTAGAGTGGGAAAAAATAAAAGCAAGCCACTCGGTTTCGCGTGACCAGGATCCAAGGATCCGAACGAATGTCACACGAAAAGATTAATGGAGTCATGTTCAACATATAAATGTATGAGCTGGATTTCAGCTCCGCATATACTCGTACTCCGAACGAAACGGATGTTAGACAAAATTTGGTACAAAAGGGTGGCACCGTAAAACGAGGATCCGCCCTGCTATGTGCTCATTAATCAAACTCCTAAGGGAGAACCTTCGCGTAACCCCGCACATTTCAGCAAAGATTTGGCCCCACAGTTGCTCAGACCTTGTGCTGACGTATAGACGGAGGGAATTCTTGGTGCGGAGCATCCTGACCAAAAGCGTAAAATATTTTGCTGACATTGAGCAATTGAGGACGAGATTCCAGGATCAAGGACCGAAGAATTTATCTTTTTTTTTATATATTTATTTAACTGTGCCTCGTCCTTTGCCAAGAGCACAATCCTCTCGTTTGACATGATGTTTGCCTGCGAAGCCCCGAAAGGATGTGGGAGGATTAAATGTATTTGTCTTCGTGTGCTTTTTGCGCTCATACTCCCCCGTCCTGATAAATGTCACTATGTTAACACATATGTTGTTCTGCAGAAAACAGATTAGCCCGCTTTTTTTCTGTTGTTTGTTTTTTGTTCTCCCCCCTCGCACTCGCATCCTTGTCAAATCTCAGCAGTGAACAGAGACAAGCGTATTACTTCCGTCTGGTTGTCGTTCCGAAATGGAGCCAATATCAGTGCGAATTGCGATGTGAATCTAGGACAATGCGAATGAAAACTTTTCAAATAAATCCTTCAATTGTTTCGCAGGATTTAAATTGTAAAATTTTCGGAGAACCGACAAAAACGCTGCATTATTTCAATTCGGTGTGCGCTACATTGTCGGAGTTAGGAAACTTCACAACAATTGCTCGCAACTTTGACGAACGGAATTGGTGCTCTATTCTAGTTCAGATTCGTTGTCGTCATCGTCGTTGTCGTAGCGGTGCCTGGTTTCTCTTGTCAAAATTTAGCCGGCAAAGTTGGCTCTGTCCCGTTGGCGAAACTATTTTCGCCAGATTGTGGGTCAGAAAATAACAAATTTTGTGCTTTAATTGAACTGGAATAGGGGCGGAAAAAAAATTGAGAGGGAAAAGAATCATCCGGCGAAAGTTTTTCAATTAAGGTTCTGGAAACTATTAGGCACAGTTAAATGCAGTTTTTTTTTTAAGACAATTGTGTGCAATGGCATTTTGTGACTGCGGGGCTGAAAGTTTTGTCTATATTCTGTTTAAAATTACCTAGCTACGACTGTGTGTTGTTCGGAGATACAAAACCGAGACCCATAAAACTCGGAACGGTTTCGAAAGTTTTTCAACTATGGTTAGTTGGCTTTACATATTGTTCTCGGCGAATTTTTCGGGCTAATGACCAACAACTGTTGTAGTTTGCGAATGCAGATGAGTAGCAGTGGCGGTGCTGACGAGGAAATAAGCTGGTTTAGCTGTGCGTGTTACAACTCAAAGGCTAGGTTTGGAAAAGAGGTAGCCGGGGTCGGGTTGTCGGGTTTTTGTTAGTGGCAATGTTGATTAAACTGACTAGGTATGTGATGTTTTAAAAGAGCCTGCGGGTGTTTTTAACTGTCTCTCGTAAGCACTAGTAATGTAAGATGACTGGATCAGATTTGACATCTCTTCTACCCTTGATTTAGAGTTGGCGGAGCAGATCTACAGCTATAGAGCAGACCTTCTGGACGGACAGTTTGAAACGGTTATGAGGAGATGAAGTAAATTCGTTGACTCGAAATAAGAGAAAAGAAGGGCGTGATGGATAGAACAGCACAATGGATACATTCCGTTTTAAGGTTGTAAATGCCTTTGTTAACTTACAAGCTCTGAGGTGAACTGCTTTAAGGAATCAGTGAAGCGATCTAATAGAGAAATGCTCGATTTGTACGAGAAAGTTTTTTTATGATGAAAAATAGATTAACTTTATATGAGACACTTGATGTTGTATAACGCAGAAGCATGGACCCTTTCAAGGGCGAATGAAAATCTCTCGGCTTTTTGAAAGATAACTCTCGTGATCTGCAGCCAACTTCAAAAATGTACATGGAAACATGGTTACTACTGATGATGCAGATCTTTACTTCGACTATTTTAATTTACAGCCCAAAGGCATTCACTTCTCACTCAATACCTTCGGCGTCCACAATTTGAAAAGGCAGGCACTGAGAGCGTATTGAAGATGCCTAAAATCTCAAGCAAGAATAACATTAAAGACCCGTCTTTAGCCTTACATGGACCTATGTAGAGCCTTTGTATATTTTTGCCAAGGTAATAAAAAACTATATAAATACAATCAATTCGAATGATAAACTGCATATTTAAATTAATCGTTTCTTGAATGCAAGTGTGACGACCCTTTGTTTGGTTAATCTAACGAGTAACGACTGGTCTGCAATAATTGTACCTTCTAGCCGCTTCATAGTCAGACGTTCGCTTGATTATAAACATCCCTTTACATATTTTATGTAAATAAGAAAGGACTTAAGGAGTTCCTGAAAAACTTGCGCTTGATAAGAACTGCCCCATAGAAATGGAAAAAATAAATAAATTCAAGTTCACTTTAGAAGGTTTAGCTAGTGAATTCTAAGTTCCACGTAGAATTTCATAGAAATAAAACAAATTTAACAAAAGTCAACTTCTGCTAGCCATTGTGACTCAATTTTGTTATTTCACCAAAAATGAGCTTCAAGTTGTCATGATGTTATGTTTTGACAGATGAAGCAAGGGGAAATTCGAAAAAGTATAAACTCTTCTCATCTGTCTTATTTGACAAGATTTCACTCAGCGGCATTGATGCAAATCAACTTTTCTCAATTGTACTAAAAACTGAAAAAGAAACGTAGAAAATAGTCCTTATTTTTTTTTAAATGCCATAACATAAATATTGCATTCAAGCAAAAAAAAAAAATTATTATTCAATCCGATTATAAAATGTAATTACTATATTTAAGGTCATGTATTTTTTAAGCCCGATGATTTAAATTTACATAGTGAATATGTGTTAAGCCCGTTAAACAATGATGCATCTAAAAGCCGAGTTTAAACCAATTTCAGCTCGATTTAAGCCTACGTAATTTAAAATTTCACATAAAATGTTTGTTGTTTGTCACTATTAACTATGAATTTAGACTCCAATATCCCACATTTTTTAGCAGGAAATATTTCTGAAAATCCACACATCGTAATCATTGACTCAAGCCCTATAGCCCTTGTGCATTCGATATAGTTGATTCACCATCTGCTGTTGCACCAACTTTTCGATAGATTCCTCTTCTATCGACAAACCATCAAAGTTTCATCCACTTTACAAATGAAATCAAATTTTTTCGCTTCTTGCTACATTTTACATTTTATTTCACATTTACTTATTTCATGAACGACGAAATATTATGAAATTGAGCTTCAACCCGAGTTGAAATACTTAAACTGTTTAAATTCAATTGGATTAAACGCCGACACGTTCAAAAAAAAAAGAGTTTATGTTCGGGCTTAATGACTGAATATTGTGGGCTTTGATTATATCCTGGAGTGAATAATATGCCCCTAAGTGAAATAACCTCATACATGTTCGATTTATTTCAAAAATTAAAAACAGCACAAATAGTACTCAAAATAATTGAGAAGGGCGACTTGCGTATCTACTCGGAAAAGCCAAGTTTCTTATAATTTGGACAAAGAGTTGATTTTTTGCCAAAAGTTGTATATCTGAAATGTTTTATTGCTAAGGCCAATGAGTTCCGCCTGCACAAGGCAATTGCTTCTAGCAACAATGAAATCCGAGTCACGACTAACGAGCATGCACTTGAATGCGAAAGATAGTAGAGACCGACGTCAGTGCACGCTCTCTAGAATTTGATTACCTCTAATGCAGATCTCATTTCCATACTACCCCTAAACAAAAAACTCTTTCCATTGAATGGTTCAAAAGATAACGAACCAAGCAAACACTTTCGGCAATACAGTCCTCTTTATTGGGAATGCAAACAAGTACTAAAATGCGTATTCCACTGCATGCCTGCTGCCATTCCATCGTGATGTAGAAATAAAGCTATATCTCCTTCATGCAGCATTATCCTTTATCCATACATGGGTGTCTACCAAGCATTAAGCCCAAAAGCGGTAATTCGACCCTTTTGCTGCTTCCATCTCCAACGGGCACAGATAGATAAACAAAAATCCATCCCATCGAACGTGGATGTACCCGCGTCTCGTAAAAATCAACAATAACTGCTCAAGCTCACATGCACTCCCCCTTTACAATCCAAAAGGATAAAAAAAAAATGAATTATGACACAGAAAGGGATTAGGCAGTCTAACCCACCCACAAAACTCAACTTTTAATGGACACTCAGCAAAGAGCTGAATATGACATAACGAAGTTATCGTAATAAAATTATGCGAAGAACGCGTGGCTAAGTGCCATTCAGGGCTACGCAAACCACCCCACCGACCCACCTCATCTGCTCCTCGTATAGCGGTCCACTGCGGCGCAACCTATTGGACGCTTGAATGTATGAATATTGCCTTCGGTCCTGTCATATACGTAGATCCCTGCGGAGGATTTGCCGCCACTCGTCGTGCATTAGTCCATCCGAATCAGAGTAAATCTAATCACAGAACTACTCAACCTAATTGAACGCGTTTATCGCGTTAACAAGAGGGTGCGCTTCCTTGTGGGGATAAAATGAAAATTATTCATACTCTTCTCAGAAGCGAGATGAGAGAAGCTGCCTATTCTCACTTGTAAGCCCATACACATAAATAACCAACCTTACACCAAAAGAGATTTGTGGATTCAGCCCCCTCGCGCACACGGTCAATAATTAGTGCGCGATAAATGGGGTAGCCGAATGTCAGGAGCCTTATGGCCTATGCTCATTTCCCGTCATCCCGCTATATTATTATTGTCCTAAGTTGGGATTTAATTAAGCAGAATGAATGCTTGGCTTGAAGCGGAACTGCGGAAAGCGGTTCAGTGCCTTCCGCGCGTAAAATAAATGTGTTTGCCTCAACACGCCGTGGGAGCTGGGTGCTAATTGGCGAACATTTTCCCTGATTGTACTTGCTTTTTTTTTGCGGTGTTTTATCAGTTCGACTCGCCCGCAACCCCCGATATGGACTTCCGCTTGGTAACAGCAAACACCATCCGCTTTTTGTAGAGCAAATTTATGGATTCAATTAAAAGTTTTGCGCGATGGTTATAGTGTGGCAAACTGGTAATGGCGTTGATTTTTGGGAAAATGCGGAAATAGCAAATGAGTTTGAAGGGGTAGCTGCGGATTTCCTACTTGAGGCTAAGTTTATGGAGTTGTTTTCGTTGCGGTTGCAATTATTATTGGAATGGAACACTCGGAAATTGGGTTGTTTTGGTGATCAAGTGTTCAATTGTGCAGAACGCTTAGAATTGGGGTGACGCACAGTCCAATGGGGAATGAAAAAATACGAGTTTTCCTTGAGAAGGGGAATGCCAGTTGGGGTGGTTGTGTATGGACGCTTTGAGTTTCTTTAACGGACGGCGGAATTAATTTTTTGATTGCGATATACAGGCCTGAGATGAAGATAAATGTGCAAAATGTGAGTTCTTCAATATCTACTTTTGTTATTAAAGCCTTAAAGACTGATTTTAGCTTGAATGGAGCACGAACAAAGTGAGGAAAACAGGGGAGAGCTGTCTGAAATTTGCTTTGGTCTTCTTGGCATTCTTATTAGCACAACGGTCCATCGCCCGCTTGGAGCGAGAAGCGCATCGCTACAGCTATACGGGCTGCCGTAACTGCCTCTTTGATCTAGATTAAGATAACAAAACCTTTGGGATGTTAATTTTTCAATTTCATGATCCTGTCATATCACTTCTCGAGACTTCAAGAAGTGTTGGTCTTCCATATGAGTTTGTTTACAGAATAATCTCACCACTTTCAATTCAATTCAATCCAATTAAGGACTTCGTATACAAAGTTTGTTGCGTAACAAGTTTATTAGCAGTAGGGAGGACTGAAAATAGTCCCTTTGTACCTACACACACCCATTGGAGCAGTCATTTTAATCCACTGCATTCCAATCACTTTGAATTGATTAACTTCTTTGATTTGTAAATGTGCACATCGATCGGCACCGATTACCACCTATTCAAACAGAATAAGGAAGAGAGCCAGCAAAAAGAACAAGAACCCGTCATCCCTCTGCTCAAATCCAATCCGATTCAATCCAATATCTCCTTGGATGCAACCACTTCAGACAGAATGCACACACAGCTCCCCCACAACCGAAGACCGACACGTCTTTCCGCATGAAAGAACGAAAAATGTACTCAACTGCAAAAAGTCGGTTTAGTCGCATGGCTCCGTGACATCTTCCCATTCGTAGGTACGTCCTTGGGGATTCTTTCGGTAGGTACATCCACACAGACAGAAAAAAAAATAAATATAAAACACATCCGCATGCAGTTATCGTCCTTGAATCGTCGTCGTCGTAGTCGTCGCTGTCGTGCATTTTCTATGCACGGTTATGGTACACCTTTTTGGCAGACACGTATTTAGTCACATAACATGGGACAAAGAAGAAAAATGGGATTAAATCCTCAACAGATTCATTCGGCTGGTACTAAAGGGTAAACAAAGTGTTTCAATGTGTGCACAGATAGCTCGTTCTTACTGCATCTCTGTGCATCTACCTAGCTCCGTATATAGGAGCAATTTGTACAAATGAAGATATCAACTTTCTGCAGACAAATTCCGGCAAATTTGGTGGCGCTTTTTTTTACATTCCTCTTGTTCCTTTGCACCGGCAAGTGTAGATACTCACAACACACAAGAGTAAAGCTATAGCAAACCAGGCACAGTAGTCCTATTCGGTGTGGTTTTCATGTGCCAATAACCGCACCGGAGACCCACTCTTGCAGTCGTTATGCCACAAATCCTTTTTAGCTTTGGTCAGCAATTTGGAGTGCAAAGTCGTATGCAAATTGGAGAATGGTGTGTGAGGTGGGGAATTTTTTCTTTTTGTTTTGCCCCGGTAGCGTGCAATGAAGTAAGCTTTTAACTAATTAGTTTTTATGTCCACGGAGGACGGTCGACTTGGGACACTGAGTGAGGGAAAAAATGATCCCCTCGGTTAGCTGCACTTGTTGAGAGTGAAAGTGAAATTTGGCTCATAAATATTAATTTTGTGAAAAACGCAAATAGTAAGATAGGTTATCAGTCTTGGACTTTTGTGCGTGGTGGTTCCGGCTGGTCTTGTCGCATATGGGACTGGGAGGGCTTTCAGATATTGTTCTTAAAATGGAAAAAAAGGAGTGTGATCTCCGTTTAGATCGACCAGTGGAAACTTTACTAATCAGTGACTATACTTGTCTGCATTTCAAATATTGTATTCACAGTTGGACATCAGTTAGAATGTCGATTCCGCAGTTCCGATTTGAAGACGATAACATTAAAGTTTGCACCGTTTCTTTTCCACACCTTGAGACATACATTTTGACTTCCTTTACATACGAGTATGTCGAATGGCTTGGGCTGGACAGTGATTTTTAAAATGCACTCCATTTTTTTAAAGACGCTAGACGTTTGTCAGGAGTCAGGACTTATGAGAGTGACAATGACTGCTTTAACTATGATGTGAGATGTCAAGTGATAGGTAGATCACTACTCTGGGTGGTTGTCGGCTCAAATCTCACCAGTCGTCACTCGTCACATTTAATTTCCTGTAGGACCTCACAAACAGTGTGTTGCGCTGCTTTAGGAAAGAGGATTTGGGACTGTTCTTTTATTCCAATTAGGGGAAAGCAAGAAGCGAATCATTCTCATAAATTTGGGAGAAGCTATACAAAATGGTTGCTTCCAATAATTTATGATTTTGCTCCTCAACTGCACAGACCAAAGACCAAAGAACATCTTATCTGTCCACTTAAGCACTGTCTCGTTTGCTTGCCTTTTTTGTGTCCAATTTCCAAAGACTCATGGCGATTCCTACTCTGATATGCATTTAAAACTTTCATTAAGTTCTTATCATTGGAAACTTGGTGACTTTTTCTGTCTCTCTTCACTCCATCTCCAACCATGAATAATGCACTATTCAAGTAAACGCGAGCTCTAATGAAAAAGAGCGGAAAAATGCCAAGGACGAATTAAAAGCAGAAAAAAAAAAAACCAAAACGAATTACATCATTTCGTAGCAATGCTAGTATTTTATTTATACGAAAACTTTCGCTACACTGTTACGTTAGAGAAAGTTTCCTTCTCGCAAGACCATCAACTGTATGAATAGGGTCGTACTTTTGGTGGAAATCTTTCGCTGGAAAAAAAGGAAAACTGCTCTCAGTTGTTGTCATTGAAGCAGAGTGGTTTACAAAACTTCTGGCTTATCCACAGGCATAATGTCCTGCCAAAGTACCGCCCCCTAGGAAGGAAATCAACTAAATTATCCAAATATTTACTTAATTTATGGCCAGGGAAGTGTAATAACTTTTTTTCCTTTTCTGTGTGGACGGCGGAACTGGATAGAAATGTGCGACAACGAATTCAAAGTGTCCACGTCCAACAGAGCTGTTGCGGATTATTCTCGCAAATATATCCATAAGAAAGTAAAGTTTTATGTATGCTAGCAGCTTATGATGATGTTATGAAGGTAATTTAGTGACAGGGTATTACTGGGTGGAGTTCGCAAAGTGCCTTTAGGGAGTCCTGTTCTGATGATGGTCATTGCCAAAAGAGTGTACGTTAAATTAAATTGTAAACAAGATGGATACTAGGATAGCAGCGAGCACGTCTTTGATGTTTATTTTGCAAACATAATAAACTTGCCGAATGTGGTGATAAATTTCATTAATGCGATTGGATTTGGCACCGTATATAAACCTAAATGAGGTCGCCCAATGTGTTGGCCATTTATAGGCTTGATTTTTGTTATAAGCTGTTTCCATGGTGTTGAGTAAAAAGAAAACTTGACAATGGAGTTTTTTGCATGTGGGCTGGCTTTGGAACAGCCCAAAAGTAGTTGGCTCGCTCATCTCCCAAGGGTTGAAGTGACGGTAGTCTGCAGTCAAAGTGACTTTTATAATGAAAGCCCCTGTTTTTTCAATAATTTTTGTGATGTTTCAAGGTATAGAGTTTATGAAGATTTTAAGGAGAGAAGCGATTTGAAATTCGCAACTGACCATCACAAAAGATACTATGAACTAGCACCTTAGGGGATTCCTCCCTATACGTATCCCGATTAGAATTTTGAAGTAAATGGTTCGCAGAAAGTAAAGCCACGTCGGGCTTTAATAAAAAAAAAAAACTAAAAATGTTTAATGCCATCGATTTTTAATTAAAGTCACAACGAATTATTCCGTCAAATCAGTTAAAACGGACGACAGTTCAAGCTGATCTATAGTGCACTAGTGGACCCCCGCCGCCTGCTTTGATAGGAGTTAAAATTTCAACTCAGATAAACACATTTTGCTTCGTCGCGAAGCTTCGAAAATTGCTTATGGTATACGATGCGGATTTGCTATCCAAAAACTTAAACAACGTTCAACTCCCGGATCACTTCATCAATTTGTATCAAAAAGTACCATCGTGCGAATTTTCAATGACTCTGATTGCTAAGTTACGACTAAGCTAATAGAGGCCGTATTTTATTGTCAGCGTAATCTGATCCGAATCGGATCACGAAAATAAAACAATGCAGATCATAGAAAAATTGTATTTTGGAGTTGTGGCAACAGTTGCTTTCAAAACACGACAGAAAATGTATGTGTATGACAAACTTCATATTGCCACCAGCCATATTGCAAATATTCTGTACAACGTGACGTCACAATATGATGTCAATTGACATGACATTTCATTTGCTTGTCGGGGGTGTTACCATATGAATCAAATTGGGAATTTTTATTTTTGATTTGTCTTTTAAAAACTAGTTTAAAATTATATGTTCACATATGCAACAAATAAACAATATTTTGCTACTAGTATTTCGGTTTTTCTTGGCATAAAGGTGTATCCAGCAAGCGAATGATTTGTTTAAATATTTATGAAATGGTCTCGATTTGCTTCAGCAACATTTCATAAACATTTGTCAAGCATTTCTGTTTTTACCGGTGTGGACGCCGATTAAATATTTATTAAATGTTTACTGTCGGAAATTTACGGCCAGAGGCTCGAGAACAAAAACAACGCTTCCGTAAATTGGTGTGTTTTATTTCTAAAAGGAAATGAGTTTACCTTCAATCAGTTCGAAATGTAATGAAAATCTTACTGCAGTTTGCACCTCTGGTCCGCTCGGATTGTAATTCTTAGACAAATTAAATGACAGCGATTTAAGCACGAAATTCCAGAAGAACAAACTGAAATTAGTTAGTAATTCGATTTTTCTGTGATATTTTGTGATAAAAAAGAAACGTGTTTCCCAATAATTAGTAGTTTTAAAATAATTTAAATCCATGCAGCCTACTAGTTTCCATTTTTCATTATTCCAAGATTTTCTGGACATTTATATTTTGTGTTAAAATAAAAACCATAAAAAACAACTCTCAACTTTCTGCAGGGAAACTTGTGAAACAAATCATTTACGAACTGCGAAACATTTCAAAAACATTTATTTAAATATTTACGAAATATTTCCCTGCTCTGGGCATATCTTTATAGAATGAAAAAGCAAAATCTCGAAGGACGAGAAATTTATTCGGTGTGAAAATAATGCTTTTTGATTTTTTGTGTTATGAAGGGTGTTGAATATTTTAGTCTGGCAACGCGACTGTGTGGCTTGGCTTTCGTTTATGGGCGCACCAACACTGAAAAATGAAACAAGCCACCTAGTGGGAAATAGTACAATAAATTTTCAGATCAGGATTCGTGATCTCGATGAATAGCAGGATCAAGTGCTGTTGTTGTAAGTGCATGTATTTCGATGATCTATATGGATCATGGCTGGTAATAAAAAAGGGCCAGAGTTTAAATGAACGAAGCAAAGTTGGGAACATAATTTTTTCCTTCCACACAGATGCTAGAAAAGATAGGTGAGCTAATTTATTTTTTTCTTCCTTGTTATCAATCGACGGCTAACAAATAAATCTGCATATGCGCTCATTATTACGGGCGGAAACTTTTTTTTTAAAATAAAATCAGCCTAAAACCTGACCATATTTATTTGACAGATTTTAAAAAATAAATTAGTAAATCGGTGCATTAGTTCGAAAGATTTTTGCGGACATACAATTTTGCCATTCAGTTTTTCAATATAATGATATAAATATATAGATATAATAAAATTGCTGTAAAATTTGTGCGTTCGTGGATTTGAACACGCATCACGGGAGCTGCGGTCTAAATTCTGCTTTCAAAAGCCTGCTTTGCAAAGTTCTGTCTTTACACACAAAGATGCTGCCTCTTCAGTTCTGCCAAAGAACTGCATTACAAAATTAGTCTTTCCTAAATTTTGAAGCAACAAAATTCAGCTTATTCTGATTTTTCCTAAATACTTAATAAATGTCAAAAGTTTTATTCATATGAAATTTAAATAAAAAAAAACGATAAACATGAAAATAAATATTTTAAATTGTTTAAATGAGCTTACTGATCAGTGGTTTCCGAATCAAATTTCATTCTTTTCCCAACGTTTCGTTGGATTTTTCCAACTTCCTCAGGGGGATGTCTTCGTTCCTTGTCCAATATTGTTATGTTGTCAAAATCTGCTGTGTGCTAGTCCTAGTCTTTCTAATGTTAGCTCGATGTTCAGCAATTCTAGCTCCGAGTGGTCTTTGTGTCGTTCCTATGTATACAAGTTCACTTTGTGTATCATCATTCCCTTTGCAACCGATCTCATAAACGACCCTGTGTTGGTTTTCCTTATCCGTCGGGCTTTTAGTATTCGTCAAAAGCTTTTTTTAAAAGTGCAATTTGCTTTGCAAGCGTCATGATTTCGTTGTCTGTTTTGATTGCTTCGTATACGTTTTTGCAGTGGGTCAATTCTGGGAAGGGATGTATGGGATGCTGAAAATATTTTATTGTTGCCATTCTCATTTTGATTTTCTTTTATTATATTATTATTAGTGTGGTTGTTGATTAGTTGGTTCGTTTTGTTGTTTATTAATTCATTTATTATGTAGGTCGGAAAATAGTTCATCTAAATATTGAAAACAGAAAAGAAAACCATAAAAAACATGGAAAATTTAATTTAAAAAAAAAATCAGAACTAAGATAAGAGAAGCTAAAAATGTAGGGAAAACAAAATTTAAAAAAAATCATTTTGAAAAAATTACCAGCTGAACATACACGCGCTTTTGAACATTTTCCAAACCTATTTTTACTGTTTGCAGAAATTGAAAAAGCCGATGTAGAAAAACATTATTTTGTAAAAAGAATTTTGAAAGAAGAATTTTGGCCCTTCCAGAATTTTGACCCCAACCCGTGTTAAGGACCGCAACCGTCAGACAGACAGCAGTATCTAATATAATTTTAGCCAGGCGACTGAGGGGTTAGCGTAAGTATATCGCTTTGAAGCAAAATGTTCAAGACCTAATAAATTCGAAATCAGAAATGTTGAAGACGGAATAATTTATGTGGAAAATATGGCAACACAATAATACATTTATATATAAAACTCAGCCAATTGCAGTGGTCTCCCTTCATATTTACTGATTTACTGAATGCTGCACAGTGAACTCCATTTCAAACTTTGCCATTCCGTTTTCATCAAACTTTTGAAATAAATCCTATTCCATTCCATTTTTTAGTAACAACTTTTCATAGCGTTCAACCCGACAAGGCAACTCTACTCGAGTGCATATCTCTTCACCTAATCTGTCTACGGGCAGCACATCAACAACGTGAAAAACTCTTCACACAGCAACGCTGTCTGCTTTCCATTGCACACAACCTCAGCACCAGTGTTTATATTTATAATTAAAACTTCTTCTTCTGTATATAAAAATGTCTGCAACTTCAAGGCAGTCTATTGTATGCAACGCACTGAATCAACTATCTCTCCGTCCATACCATGATAGTAATTGGCTTCCCTTGAAAGGGCATCTAAAAATACCGCAACAGACTAATCAAAGTTCCCCCAATTTCGAATTTCCACCACGACCACCATTTAGCCCTTTCCCTTATGCCAGTGTGTATGGTGATCTTTGTCTCCCTCTAAGCAAATCCAAACGGAAACTGTCTTCAGGAAACGCGCTCAATTACAACGCCAACCCGGCAATTGTGTCTGTGCGTCGGCCCGTATGTACCGTACCGCTGGCTGAGATTTGCTTTTGGTGGTTGGCGCACGACCGCGCTCATCTATTTCTAGACGGACTCCCAATCTCGGGGGCTAAATTTAGACACTTAGTGTGTCATACGGGATGGGGATTTTGGATGCGCGTCGACAGTCTGGATTTCGGTGTCATTGAGTGCGGTGCAGTTGCAGAGCACAATGCTGCCTCCAAGGTATGCGCACTTAAACGTGATTAGAACCTGTGTTGACCGACCTCGACTAATTGTATCGTTGTAGTATGCAGGAGAATTCTTGGTGTAGGGCCACCGGGCAGCCCTTCAAGGACCCCTTACTGGTGATAATCACCTTTGCGGCTATTATTGGATCATTCTCGTTGCTATGTGGATTCGTGTTGCTGTGTGTCGTCTCGAAGACACTGAACAACGAAGCATCCGAAGCCATCCTGCTATTCGGTATGTATGTTCCTCAAAGTGTCGAAAGTGTCTTACAACAGCTTGTCCCGTGTATAGGTATTGGCTTCTTCATAACTTCGGTGTCCTACGTGACGTGGAAAATTACCAACAAGAAGCGGATTGAACAGATGATTCTGGCGATGAAGGAGGACATAGTGTGACGCCAACAGTTATCTATTTAGTTAATTTATTTATTTGCATAGTTAGGGCTACAATAAAGACTGAAATAGACTTACAATTCACTGATAGTTCATTTTACTGGCGAGTTAATTGACCTCTTGTTAGTCGACTTCATTCAGTGGTCGCAGTCTCTCAAATCCATTGGCCTATCTCCTGCTCATCCATGCTTGTTCGTACAAAGTAATAATAATCCCCTTCAGTTCGCCAAGTGGGCAGAGTTTATAACCTCCCGAAATAAAGCCAAAGGACATCGTAGCGAATTTTGGATTCCATCCAACAATCCTCGAAGATATTACCCAGAGCAGCACACTCAACTTTGTCAAATATCCTTGAAGGGAAAGTGAATTTTGGACCAAGAAGCAGCGAACCGTCAAGCCGAGACGACATTCTTCAGTATGGAAATTCTGTATTTTTTTTATTAGCTATACAGCTACCGGTTCGGTATACAAGTTTGTTCCTATCATATTTACTAGCAACAACAAACTAGCTAAAGATTATAATAAGGCGGTGAATGGAAGTCCTCTGAGTGGGACAGACAGATGGGGAGAAAGGCATTTCGTTCTCAAACTCAAGTATCAGGAATTTCGTTTTCCATGTCATATCCTGTGAAATTGATTTTTAGTTTGCATGTCCTTATGGGAGATTGGCACTCATATTTCTGTTATTTACCTAGTTGAGGAGTATGCAAAAAATTCAGATTTCTTGGTTTATATCAGGTGAAAGGATGTTAAAAAAAAAATTAATATACAAACTCAAGCGGAGCATGTGATGAAATATTATATTAAAAATATTTCAAAAGGTATATGGCGCGGAGCTCCACTGGAAAGTTGAATAACTTGCCACAACTCGTGTGCAGGAAGTAAGCTTGATGAAACACATTTGAAATGAAGGTCGCTGAACTTTGTGGCAGCGATGGTCTGGGTTCTTTCACTACGCATATAAAAATGTATTTGAGAGTGTGAATGGTGGTACTCGCTCTACAATGAGGAAGTCAATACATCGGATGAGGGTTACCTGACATACTGCTCATCGTTAGAGGTAAGTTTTAGTTTTAATAAAAACCATATAAAGGGTTTTCCAGTAAGAGGTGTTATTCCGGTATTCAAAGAAAAATGCCATTTTTTGAGATAAATTATCGGATGTTTGTTTCATAATAAAGAGGAAGGCCACCACGAGCACGCATACAGGACCATATTCTTTTCATGAAATTTTCCATAACCAAATCGCAAAGTGGCTGCCCTATGTCCTCGATAGCCTCACGAATTTTATCTTTGAGGTCTTGAATCGACGCTGGGCTGTTGGCGTAGACCTTATCTTTCACGTGGCCCCAAGGAAGAAGTCGCAAGGTGTTAAATCACAAGATCGATCTCGGGGTGGCCAATTGTGATCACCTCTCCGAGAGATAACACGGTCCGGAAACTTTTCCCGTAAAAGATCAATGCTTTCGTTGCTTGTGTGGCACGTAGCGCCGTCTTGTTGAAAGTAAACGTTGTCCAGATCAATACCATCCAACTCCGACCATAAAAAATCATTAATCATGCCGAATTCCAAAGAACGACGAGGAATGGACAAATCTGGGGTTTCTTCAACACTTTGGGCTACAGCACCAATATTCTCAGTTGTTCTTGACCGACGTGCACGGGTTTTATTCTTCACATCACTAACTTGTCTCAACAGCTCGAATTTTTCCACCAATTTCTGTATTGCGGTCCGACAAGGTGCTTCACGGCGACCAAAAAATGCTTTAGTTTTGCGAACTGTGAATGCAAGATTTTCACCATTTTTTTAGTGAATTTTAATAATTTCAATGCGTTGTTGAAGCGTGTATCGTTCCATTTTTAGTAATGGCGTAGTTTCTACTTGTCAAATGTCAAAGAATAAAAGCTTCAAAAGTGACAGCTACCGAAATAGCGGGTCATTCACACCCTTTATTTGAAATTATTTTCGAAAGCCAACTGAACTCATACCCTAATCTGCAATTTCTTCAAAATGTTATATGCATCAGAAATATGTCTAGAAAATGGTGTTTAGCACAGCCTTGGATACAAGAAGTCTCACAGTTTCAGTGTAGATACTCTTATGTCATTTTGTGATACAAATAAATGTACTTTATAGTCTCAAGCTCGAAATGTTGCTTCGGAACCACGAGTATAGGTATATAAACAAATATTAATTGTGGTGCTCGGGAGAGGTGGATTTCTTCTGATGCAAGACGCTGTGTGAATCTTCGATGTGTTTTCAAAAAAGTATTCAATTTTTGCTTACTAAAACCTCAAATTTGTTGACTTCTTCAATAAAGGTTCGACTCGTCAAGTAATTTGTTCATCACAAAGTTTGACAGCCAACTTTGATACCTTTCAAAATTGCTATCACGTTAAACAACTTTGGGGCTCTGTGTGTGCCGCAATAAGTTTGGTTTGCTAAAAATGTAATTCTTATAACATTGACGTGTGCTTTTGATGGATTTCTTTACTTCCAAGCTTACTTTTTCGTATCATCTTCAACAGTGGAAGTTCCGAAGACCAAAGTCTGTATCGATATCTTTATTTGCGAAGTACCACGATATGTTGTCCATTGCCGAATCGTCCTCCGACTTTATTTTGACAAGTTTGTGAAATGCTTACATTTGTATCAGTGGTACGACCCTTAAGTCAAATACAATCTATCCACGTGGGGCTTTAGCACTTGCTTGTGAAATAAATGATTATCTTTCAGCTAAAGTTTGCAATACATTTCGAGTAACCGACAAGCCAGTGCCATTAGTAATCGTTGCCTTGGTATAGTATCTTCTGTCTGCGGCATATTATGTTTGAATAACAGCTACAAGAGCGGTCCACAGACGCTGCTAGGATTTTACAAGACCTTTGAGAAGAACTTGTCGCAGGTCGCACTTTAGTCCTTGGTCAAATGATTGGTAAGCTCCAAGAAAACTGTTGTAACATTTATATTTTCTTCGAAATGTTTCTTAATGATGTCGGGCAAAGAAAAAAATAGTAAACCGGTCCAAAAAGCTGATATTCTCGGCCTAGCTTTTGACGCAGCCATTCGGTTTCCGTCCGGCGAGGCGTCTCAGGATCAATCTCTGGCCTTCGGACTCGGCATCGGCATACAAATTGTAGGTCACTTCCATTCGTCCTATTTATCTCATGTGTTTGATTGTCAACCCGAACTGATAACCAGAAATAGGATATTTTTATTCAACACTTGGTGCTAAGTCCCCCGCAGTAACATCGTCTCAAAAACATTGCAATTGCATTTAAAATCAACCAACTTTCGGTTAAAAACTACCAAGTGTTACTGTTAATATACAAACGTCCCACAGAGTTAGTGGATTCATAATAACCGAGTCAACTTGTTTAACGAAAATCGGTTAAAAATAACCTTATATCAATTTATTCCAATTTTTCTCGGTTGTAAATAACAAACTAAGGGCCAGTCTGTTCACAGCTGGTTAAATCCTCGGTTAGGTTACCATAGATCTAGGTTTACCAATTTCTTTATCTCTCAATATTTCCTCTAATGCGTGTGCTTCATCTCAATTTATGAGAGCTGCCGTCGGCTAAAAATGCTGAAAATAAGCCTTATTCATTCTTTGCATCCATCATTTGGTTAGAAACCTGTATCCTCACCTACAATTGGGTGACGTGTAGTGTATTCTATATAATGTACCAGTTAAAATCGCCAACGAATAAGATGTGAACGATTTTATTGGTTCGCTGTATCTTGCGTTATATATTCGATCATTCTATTATTTGTATTTATCTTTTGTTCGTAGTTCGCATTATATTGTACAAAAATTGTTGTGTAGCAGATACGTCAAAATGAATACTTACGTCCTTGAAAATCTTGAACAAACGATATTACCGAAAAACAGTGTTTAAATCTCACTAACCGCTCTAAATCCGCTGGTTATCGATTTCTCTGGTTAACTAACCAAACCACTGATTTTTTGATCAATACACTGCTGGTTACCAGCTGGAATAACCGATGGCTTAAGGTAACCAAGATTGAACAAACTGGGCCTAACTCTGTTGAATTTAACCAGCTGGTTGATATTTATCTAGAAACTTGATTCTTAACAACTGATAAAGTTGACAGTATGCGTTTTACCTATTTATATCGGTAGTATTTAACAACGAATACTCGGTGTTTTTCAACAGAGACTTGGTAAATTTTAACCCATTTTTTTTTTTAACCGAGCAAAAGTCGCACTCTGAAAGAGCCAATTTTTGAGCGTGTGCGTTGACTCTGAATGTGTTGCATGAATTTAATCGCAGTGTTCTTATCTCCTAAAGATAACAATGTAATAACTTACAAGTCCTTTAAAAGCTTCCATATTTACAGAAAATAAGGAAATGAAATGACCTTCTTTAAAAGTTAAAAGAACGTAATATTTTGTTTATAACCGACGCGAGTACTACGTCCGAGTTCAGTACAGCCGCCTGAATCGTCAGGATAGCACTCTCCCTCTGACAGTGTGGTCGTTTCATATAGACCATTGGACTGCTTTAAATCCCAAGCTGATCAGACGTCTTATGTTATTTTAATCAGTGGAGATGGTCTTTTGATGCCTATTCCACTACATATTGCAAATCCTTTTTTAGAAAACTGTGCATCTGCAACGTTCTGAAGATCTGCAAATATCCTATGAGCAAGGCTTTCTTGAACATTATTCCCCGGCAGGTCGATTTTGGGTGGCTTTGGTGGCGCAATTGCATGGAAAATGCACCGAAAAATCTACAAAAGATGCAATTTTTAAGAATAATGCTCCCCTGGTCATGACAGTGCGTTTCCACGCCATTGCGCTTTCGATGGAAATCTCCATTTTTTGTTTTTCGTATTTGCGTTTACAGAGTGAGGACGAACGAAACTGTCGTACGCGACTTTTCTATTCCCTTATCTGTCACAATGCCATTCATTCCAACGACGCCCTGTTTTTGTCTGTGGCCACGATGTTCGTGGGAATGATAGTTATTTCAATGACCATGCGGTGTTTGACAGCAAAAACTTAAATTATGGCTAACGCTTTGGAGGCGCAAAAGTGCTAAACTAAAAAGTAGCTTTTCAAGGCATTAAAATCTTTTTTGGCAACATTTTTCTAACTAGTGTATAGACTTAATGAGCGGTAGGTACTAATTATCATTTTAAGTGTATATAGATATAGTTTACAAGCTCACCGTGAACGACTTCTGGTAGAGAAATAACGTATTTCAGCACAAAATGGTTGCTAATGCTTATTTAGTATAAGAACTTTGAGCATAAGTACGGTCCTTTCGCTTTCAAAAGCAGTTGTTATTATCTATTAGGAGGCTACGTTTGTTAAACTGTAGTAGATTGCTTAGCCGTAGATTTATTTATTTTCACTTCACAAAGCAGACGGACAGAATTGCGAAACCCACCTTTTTGTATTCGTCTTCAACATTGACATCGGTATTGATCGTTGTCCCGAAAAATATACCTTCCTCTTGTAGGAGATGTTCAAAAACTGGACTGAAGAGCAGTAGGGAGATTTACCATGCACTGTTTCATCTCTTTGAACAGAAACAACATCTAGCCATTAACTTTTCAGTTTCAGGCATCTATCCATACATATTTCCGCCTCGGCACTGGGTATTTACAAAAAAAAAACCGAGTGTTTTAAAAGTTGATGGAACTTTGTTTGCACAGCGCGCCTCCCGTCACCGGCATAACAAACAAGCAGCAGAGATGACAACTTACAGTACCGCAAAAAGAGCCATGCAAACAGAGAGTTCTAGCTTTATTGCGTCCCTCGGGCTGCGAACTGGTACATGCGTTTTCGAAAGCCTCTACGTGCAGTGCCCACTTTGTGCGGTGTATCTGTATATCCTCCTGTCGTGCAAACAGGAATGCACCTCAAATAGTAATTTGATGAAACTCGCCTTTTTTGTGGTTGGTTTCATTAAAGTGTCCTTACGCAAGAGAGCACACGTCAGCACTCACTCCGAACAGGATATTATGTTCTTGATGACGGCGAAACAAATCAAACGATTGAAGACTTTGCTTGTTAATCGCTTCTAAGAATGAAATGAGTCGCAAAACATCCTTAAATGATATCCAATCCAATAGGGGTTGGCAGGTTGGCACTTGGCAGTCTCCAAAATCATCAACCGTAACGAGTGCGAGAGTTCCATCGTAAAACTTTATTCGACGATTCGAATGGCCTCATAAACAGACTTGGCATATCTGCTGCAAACATTCTCATTGCTGCGTAACGCTACGGTTTCCTGTTCCTCGTATTTTGTATTTCTTGCTCGACTCTTTTTCCTCCTTTGGATTTTATGAAGTTGTAAAAGATTCTGCGACGATAAATCCAGTTTATTTGTGGTAAGACGTGAGTTTTTGCCACCATCATACGATGAAGATCCTCCTAGATGCTTTGCAACATTTTTGTAAAGCTTATAGCCGTCGATGGATGGCTGGCGGGCTGGTGTCCTTTGTATTTGAATTTTCTTTTTCCATTTGCCAACGCCATATATAGATACAGTTTATGATGTTTGCTCAAAAGGATATATAAAAGGGTGAGCGCGAATGGCTCCAGCACAAGGCGAACGCCTTAATTATCCAATCTAAGACCGATGGAGTCGGAAAATTACTTTTTCCTTACAAGGATGCGTGCCCATGAGCGTTTTGTTGCCAATTAGTTTTTACGACAAAGGGTTTAAGGTGTGCCCGGCTCAGATCAATTATTGTTGTTCCTTGTCCTTCCATCTAGATCTAGATGAAACGAAATCACATCACAGAATTGAATTTGCATTCCGTAAACAAGCGCCCTGCCGCACTCCAAACTTTTCCTCTAATGATTTATTCATCAATCTCATTTGAATTTGGTGCCATAAATATTAATGTCCTCTACCGATACTCGTAAGTCTCGTATGAATGGGAGTTATCCTACACACATATGAGGGAGCCATAAGGATGTTTTGGGAAAATGTTTCCTTATCACAGTGCTCATATTAGGCAGGTGACTGCTTTGGCATTGACACAACTTTCATACCGTGTATCCTACTCACTTTTGAAGACAGTGATAGAGATATCATGTGGGTATGTCCTCGTCCCTGGGCCTCAGACAATTTCATGCCGAAAACTTTATGGTTGCAAACAAATTTAATTTGCATAGCAAACATGATTCACACACACACACTCAGGGAAGTCTGAATAATGCTTTGGTTTGAGGAATGCCATGCAGAGGGACGTCCGTGTTCGGGCCTGGTGCGGAGGGTTTTTTCCGTCTATCGACTGGCTGTTTGGCGTACTCGTACTCCAGCGGGGGTAATGACTACCATCGGTTTGGTGGTGTTACGGCATGGTGTGGCGACTGACTGAGGATGATGTGCGGTGCGCAGAGAGTCGAGTATGGAGTCGGTTTGAAAAGCGAAAAAGCCATAAAACCTCAAAGGGATGTGGCTAATTTTGCATATTGAAATTAAGCGCTGTATTTGGGTGAGTCTCTGTGAGCAATGAGTTTCGTAATTGAATGCAGAGCCTGAAAATACTTTGCAGATCTAATGCCTTGCAGTGTGTGATTTTAAATTGCAAATTTCATAAGGTATGAATAATTCTAATTCGAGAGGAGCATAAACAAATTTATGAGGAGAGTGTTTGATTTTAATTTGTGGTTGTTGTTGAAGGAGGAGATATTGCTGACTGTCGGGAATCAGACCTAGACGTTTGAGTTTGAGAAGTCTGATTTTTGGCATAGTCCTGAGAGGCACAGTTGCCAATCAAATTTTGTTTTCTATTTTGAAAGACCCAGCTTAATTTGCCATAAGTCTTAAGTCCAAGAAAGGCTGTTGTACTCAAGTTAGCATGCGCGACCAACAGATGGATATTAGTTCAATTAATGGGAAGCTGTTCGAGTGAATTCAGAATACAAAGACATCTCCGCACACGAAAGTCCAAGCTTTCGTTCATCTACTTAGAAATCCTCTTCGAAACATTAAAAGAGATACTAAGTCCATTTAATTTTACATGGCAACACCGCAGGAAGCTTGTAGGCTGTGAAACTTGTCTGTACTCATCTGGCGGTCCATTTTGTGGTACTAAGCTTATCTAAATAAAATATATACAGATATAAACTTCCTTTAAAAATGATCTGCATAGACTTTTATGTCTGTTGCCGTATTACGTAAAAACCGCTTCACAAATTTCGACGAAATTTTGTTTGAAACGTTTCTAAGACTCTTAGAAGGTTTTAAGCTACATAGGTTAATAGGTACGCCTACTTTTTGGGTAATTTTCTTACCAAATCGTTCCTAACTTCACTGTCTTTGACTTTCATTAATCAAATAGTTGTTAATAAACACAAAATAAACAACCCTATGGGGATTCGGGACTTCTTAAAACATGTTCAGCTTTCAAAAGGCTACCTTCTAGATTTAGGGGCTGAGCAACATACCAGAACAAACATGGGCAAACTAAATCTATTTTATCAAAGCGAAAAATATCACCAACGATTGTTCTTGATTGAAGCTCAGCTTAGGGTTGGACCGGAACGAAAAAAGAAGTACGCGGTACATCCATGTTAATGTAATCAACCAGCGGCAATGATTTTCGGGGAAATGCGCCGATGGCTGATGACAGTTAAGCCCGGTGTCTAAGTGTGGTAAATAAGCGTTTCCCGAGTTTTTGTTTTTAAAAAAGATCGAAGTCATTGAATTCCAAGTCGTAAATTGAATGTCCCGAAAATACTCTTTGCAGTTGCTATTATGTTGGGTTGGACAGTTTTAAATTTTATAACGGCTAAATCCCATTTTAAGCTAAGCTAAGCTAGTTTATTTCATCTCTACACCAAAGTCTAAAGTACAAGTAGCTTGGTTCAAGTCTTAACATTTTTAGAATTCCCAAAAGTACAAAACTTCTCTCAGAATAGGTACTTATGTCTACACTTTTACTTAAAAATGTCCCTATAGATCTTGCGGCAGATACTTTATGAGTTCGATGAGAACTTATAGCCTCTTCAAGATCACCGCAGCTCGCATGGCCTTCGATTAAAGTGTAACACTTTAAAAACCAACATACATTTTGCACCCACTCTGGCGTGGCGCGGCTCCAATGGCTCTTGAATGACTCCAATTCCAACGAAATGCGATGCCCAATCTAATCCATGTAATCAAAATTGAATCTCTTGAAATCTCCCCTCATTAAATTGCCAAATAAAACGCAGCCGCTTTGCCTAATTGACTGCCTCCTCAGTAACATCAAACAAGCAGGGTGACGCTCATCATTTAAGTGAAATCCTTTGAAGTGTTTCGCCCCGCAATGGAACAAAAACCACAAAATTTCCCGAGGATAGTCTATACAGCCCCTCCATTAATTAAACACCAGTACCTAAGCTCATAGTAATTTCATTAATTGCCGCATTTCATTTCGAATCGGCAGCAAATAGGGTCACACAAAATTCCGTAATCCTTGTGGTCCCAAAACAAGGGCGGCAGTAGTGGGAGCGAGCGAGCGGATTAAAGCCTTCTGCATCCACTGTTCCAAATCAATGGCATGCTCAACATAGGGCAGAGGACTTATAGTTAAAATCATTGAACTGCGATTATTTAATTGAATTTATCATCAAACGACGAATTGCCAACACAAAGTGCTGTGTAATTGAATATACTCAGGGGCTGGTATGGAGTTTTCACTGCCCAGGCGAATACAAGTGTGATTACTCAATCGAACAGATAGATATATGCATAACTGGGTAGAGAAACGGATTGGCAACATTCTGGGCACAGATCTACTCGATAAACTTTGCAAATTGCTTGTGGTTTCTGCACAAAAGCTGGAGTAACCATCAGTAACACAATCTATATCTCACTAAGAAGAAGATTGGAGTTGCTCACCCACTAAGAGGCTTCCCATGGACTAACTTGCTTTTAAGTCATTGCCAGTATGGGTTGAGTTTATCAGGTTTTTGAGGACTGTACTATATAATGGTGGGTATACTCGAAAACGCGCTCTTAATATGAATGAAAAAGCCAATTGAAACGCAATGGAATCATCGAAGGATGCACTGCACATGTACCTCTTTTTGTAACTTCTGGGGATGGCAAAAACTCGTCCGTATGCAATTTTGTATATAGATGAAAACTTAATTCAAGTGCACGTTTTTTATTTAAATATGTGTACACTAGGGCTAAAATTACATGGATCGTATGATGACGCTAGAATAATAGAGAAACAGGGTTCCATATTTTGTGTGAGTGTCCGACCCAAGTCAAAACCAGGCACTAGGCAAGCCCTCCTATCTTGACCTCTCGCCCATCCAAGACATCCATTTCAATAATATCATCAAATGTTTCAACTCGACAGGCTGGTCTTGAGCCTTCAAAACATAGCTTTCAGACTTTATCTATTAAGGTCTCGTTAGTTGTGGCCCTTAAACGGCGCCCAACGTATTTTCATTGAACAAACCATCGAATTCTGGAAATAAGTCTTTCAGTCAATAGCTAGATCTGAAGACGGAAGGTTGCAGCATACACCAAATTAAAAGACAGGTCAAGTAGATTCTTAACCAAGCTGCGTTTCTCTGCTAGTTTTATAGAGGAACGTTTTTTCCATCGCCGCTGATTGCTGAATAAAAATTTGGAAATACTATAAACTAACCTCCTGCTTCAGTGGAACTCCATAGCAGAGCGCATTGAATCGTGACCTTTACCACAGACTTGATCACAATTTTATCGGTCACAGCTTCAAAGACTGCATTTATAAACCTTGAGAACTTTCCCAAACGTTTGTTTTTTGGTTCGTTTCACTCTAACCTTGGAAGCGCCTTACAAATGCGGTATAGCTACAGAGGACTACTGCAACCTTAAGCAGCTCAAGAACAAACCTCAAATGTGTCTCCAAGTGCCTTAAATTACTTTTTCCCAAGCCCCTTTCATCTTGTTTCATTTAAAGTAGGGGAATTACATTTTAGCAGTTTCCTTAAAAATACGTTGGTACCTCCATAAGATTCTTATTTCTTCTACGGGCGCAGTGGTCAATATTCTGATTAAGGGATTCAACATACAACAAGCTACATTTAAATTGCTTTGCCCCATACAACCTTCAAACGTATGGCAAACATTCTAAAGAATGGCAGAAGCTTCTCCATTCAATGTATAACTTTTTATTAATAAAACTCACAAAAAAAAGAAAAAACCATTAAGACAAACTAGTCCTACAGTCCCACAAAGACCGCAGTTACTTCTACTCGTCCACGCTTTTTTTAAGTACACCTTAATTTAAACACCAGTAATCGCAAAACTTTTAAACTCGTCAGTAAAATTACTGAAAATGCAAATAATGCATAAGGCTGGGCAAAAAACATTTCCTGTCATTCTTCGGACAGATCTAATACGAAAGGAAATAACTTCTTGCCGCATTCGATATTTGCACATCTGTCTTCAGATATATATAGACAGCTACATCCCATTGAACTTTCGGATTATTATTGTGAAATGTATGAACAACCTTCATGGAGGAACTTTTCTCAACGACTCGTGGTTCCAAGGGTTTCTGGTTCGGTTTATGTTTGAAACTGTATACCGCAATAGGCTTCATTGGGTTTTGCATTGCACCATTGCACCGCATTGACCTGTCGGTCCAGTTGAAAAGGGATAATGCATTATTTTCAAAGTAAAAAGAACATATAATGGGAAAACTTTGACTAACGGTCACACAGTCAGGCTGATGATGATGTTCACAAACTTTCTTCCAACCTTTGGGGGGGTGGAATCATTTTAATGACGATGCAGTGGGTGCATTCAGTTGTGGGAAAATGAAGGTGTCCAACTCTCAACTCAATTTTAAGAATTAAATGACTTAAATAATAAATTTAAATTGGAATCGTCAACCGCATGCAGGCAGTTAAAAAGTCCAAAAGGAGTTACATTATTAGCTGTGGCAATGAATGTGATTTTGAGTGGCGTCCTATATGGAAAAGATTCGGGTGTTTGAGAGACAATGTCTAAGGGCCTGTCTAGGGTTGTTTAGAACTCCTGAATCTCAGTACATAAAATACTATCCCAACAGGACCCTATACAATGGGGCTCGACTGAATAGGATTGACAATTTCCTTATTAAGGTGATTCGGAGGCACGTCGCAAGGGCGATGGCCAGCGATAATAACCTGATCTCAGGGGCTTACTACCCCAATTTAATGTACCACGAGAGTACGCTTCTTCATGTAGATATGTATGAAAGGGTTGGTCCAGACAAAAGATGGTGTGCCGGTATTGTACCACAGCCACCGCGGCGCGAGGTATAAGCGGCTCATCCACGACGGCTACGCCGCCAATGCTCAGGAGCTCCTCCGTTTTAGTACCGCAATTGCGGAACGGGAGAGGGTCGATACGGTCAACCAGTTCACCGAATTTTGGTGGCTTGATGAACAGGTGAGGGTGGATACGCTCTCCCGGGTCGGTGCGCTACTTACGTAGCATCCTCCTTAGTTTTAAGCTAGATATTAAGTTTGTAGGTTTAGGTTTATAGTAGGGGGTCTTTGGGAGGGGCCGGGCTAGCCAACATGAATAGTGCTGCCGAGACTCGAAGGACGCTTACGGCCTCGCTCGGGTCTCGGTGGCACTGAACCCTTGTGGGCGGCTGTCAGGCACCCATGGACGCGATCAGGATGGTGACCAATCGATTTGATTGCTCTAAGGTCTCATCCAAGCTCAGTTACGTTTCACTTGGAGAAAGTTAAAAATAAAAATCTTCATTTTACGATCAACTCAAAAAACCGCCCTTCAATTACCTGCTCATTAAATGCCACTCTCAATTTGGAACTAACCGCACCGGTGGCTACCGAATTATTTACTCGGGGGGGAGGGGAGTCAAAAAATCAAACTAATTAAACGAACGCCACAAATTGTCCCCCAAACTGTGTAGGCCACGCATCCCACAATCCCATTCTTTGCGGCAAAATGCCACCAGCCAAACCGATGCGAATTATAACTGCAAAGCACAGAGCCCAGGTGTACACCTAGCTATTCAGGAATTTCATATCCGCGAATTGTATCATCAAAATCGATTAATTCCACTCTATCCCCGCACTGGATAATATGCAATTTTGGTTTATAATTAAATCGAATTGCAAATTCGCTCAGCCATTTGCACAAATTCAATGTTAGCACGGATGTTACTCCCATTCGCCCGATTTTTGCACCGGAAATCGGTTACAACGAAGGGGATGGCACGTGCAAAAAAAAAACACACACACACACAAAGGAAGTCGTCCGAATTCAAATGAAACGAACATGGAAGCGTGCGCCTATATCCATTAAAAACGGATTTAATCTAAATTGCTGCACTCATGTTGCGTGAGATTTCATAATTCAAATTTATTAGTATTGCCAATTTGGAGCAGCACAAACCCCGTAGCCATACCTACAGTCCAGTCATGTAACTGACTGGGAGGAAATATAATTTAATGATTTATACGTTTGAATGGATCTTCCGGTCATGTTAGCGGAAAACCGAAATTTCAACGGAACTTCATGTGGTGGGCTTAGGTGGTGGTTTCCGAGGACCGCTGGCGCCTATTTTACGCCCGAAAAGAACTGATCCATTAATAAGTTGTGGAAAATTAATTTAAATTTCAAGCAATTATGCAGTGAGCTGTTTTTAGTTATGCGCGTTATAGCTGTGCATAAATAATGCGACCAAGTGGGATGTGGACTCATCAATTGGATCGAGTTGTGCGTTTCAACTGAATTTTATAAACCAGAAACTATAGGCAGACGGTCTTCTATACAACCGGAATTTGTTTGAAATCATCACAATACAAGTTACTATATATGGATGCTGTTTTGGACAACTACAACTATTCTTGTATTGAAGCAATTGTAAAGCACCATTCCAACATTTTAAAGTCACTAAAGTTCCGCAAATAATCTTTAAGCCGACTCATTCGCAATCAGAGAACCTGTTGTTTGAATAAATCTGTAAGCGGGCAGCAGTTAAAAAATTTGTTCTTATAACGCTTTTCAGTAGGTCCTGGCACTAGGTACAAAAGCCTCATCTAAAATCATATTTAACCGTCGAATGCTTATTCCAGAAAGACACAAAGACAAGAAAGTACACCCAACAATGACGTATAGGGCAGAACGTCATCATAGACAGATACAACTTTGAGCTGGTTAGGGACCTTGTCCATACCTGTCTCCGCTTTGAACTAAGACAATGATCGCAGAACGACTCTTGCCAATCGGTGTCTCTTTGGGCTTAAAAGGCTATTTAGTGGCAAAGCTTCTCTCGAACAACTAAAGTAAGCCTTTATACGACTCTAATCGTCGCAGTCCTGCTCTATGGCGAAGAGTCATGTACTCTATCAAAGGCGGATGAGGTTACTCTCGGTTGTTTTGAGAGGAAAATTCGTAGAATCATTTTTGGCCCCATCTGCATAGACGGTGAAAAGAGGAGGAGATTCAATGACGAACTGTACAGCGACATCAACCTAGCTAGAAGCGTGAAGGGCCAGCCCAACGCCTGAGGTGGCTGGGTCATATAGAGCGATTGCTATGCCCCGGATGACCTTCGAACCCAAACCCATACACTCCAGGATCGGTGCTGTAGAGGAAGACGACGACTCAGGTGGCGCACGCAAGTGGAAATGAACTTTAACCATCTTAGCGAAACTGGAGACAGCTGGCTTAATATCGTGCTGGCTGGAGAAGATTTTTTTTTTGAGGCCCAGGTCCATCCCGGACTGAAACATGTAGGTCTTGGCGACAAAATATATTTATTTGGCAGGTATATTTCTTGCTAACTTGTATAGGGAAAGTCTGATGTCACATAAACTTGTCGGTACTTTGAAGCCATTAAAATTTAGTCTTGAAAGGCCATTTCCCGAAGTAAAAACAATAGCATTTTAGGTTTTAGCTAAACAAGGCTTACTAGCTAAATTTTAACAACACTTTTTCGGACACACATCTATCGACAGCTTTTTAGCTCGTTTTAAAATCAATCTACACATTTTTGTAAATTGTATTATGAGTTATGACGGATGAATAAAAAATTACTTGAGGTTGGTTCCGATAAAATATTGAACCTCGAACGAGGTTTAAAACATTCACCAGAAGAAAATACATGTCCAAACTCTTAACCTGTACAAAAGTGGATTTTGGTAAATTTTACCACAAACTTACGAAGGTTCTAAGCACCAGTGAGGCACTAATGCCACTAATTTTAATTATATCGTACAAATTAAGAAAAAAATGCCTGCACATTACGCGTTGGCGTTAAAGATTCTGTTTATAAGCGTTTCCATTAATTTTTACAAACTAGGGGTACTTCTAACAAGAAAAATATGTCTTAAATACTTGAGTAGATTTTTAACAATTTACTGGAAAAGTTTCTTTTCAAATCGGCGACTTTAAGACTCTTTTTGAGTCGCAACACTGAACTCAATGATCTCAAACAATCATTTTTGAATATTTTCTCATTTTTACGATGTATTCTAGACTAAAGTACAATTCCTCGTTTTGTTGTACACAAGTGATTAGGAAAAATACATCCTACGCCATTATCGGACCACAGTCCACCCGTCCAATCCACTTAAAAATTGTCCAACAAATTTCGTAACTCAAGTTTGTATAACTACCTAGGACCTAGGCACCCAGGTAGTTCTTCTTTTGAAGAACAAAAGAACGCTTACATAAAGCGAACGCATCGTCGCATCTAATGAATATAATCTTTTTAACTGAATGACAGATAAGCGAAAATCCTTGGGAAGAAAAGTGAAACACTTTCAACCCTTTCGGTCGTTCTGGTCTCCTTTGTCAATGCCCACCAACGGGCGTCAGTATGTAGCCAAATAAAAAAACTTGGAACTGTGTATAACCGCTGATAAAATAAAATAATAAAAAAACTTTGAATTAAATTAGGGACTTTCTCTGCATTCATTTTAAATCCTACCTAGTCCCTTGGCTTGTGTATCATAGTTCTTTGTTGGAGTTACGTTCTCTACGAGGCATATGAACAGAACGTTTTCAAGAATTTTTTGCTGTCGTGCTTTTCCTTGCAAAGAAGAACGTGCGAAAAGCGAGGGAAAACTACGGAATAACTTTAAAGGTGCAGGGGAAACAGTTTCAGTTGTGCGTTCCGTTTCTCATAAGAGAGGCCGCCGCGTCGTCGGGGTTTTTAAAGAGGGACCCACCCTTTGGTGGATGTGTAAAATATATGCAAACATTGAAATTGCAAATATATCTAGTTTGTAATATATTAATATGTCCACCAACACTCAGAAACAGAATAGTTGATACCCCGCCAACCGTAAAACCATTTAACTGTAACTGACACCCTCCGTACTCCCTCCCCATACCCAACACAATATAATGTTGGAACATATTAATTCTCGCCTTCTATCAGCCCCTCCCACAGGAGAGTCACATTAAATCGATTAGCACATAATTCCACTCGAAACAAAGCCTCTGCAGTCCGCACATTACCCGACACACATCTTAACCCCCAATCCAATGTGTATAGTCTTGTTTATTGGCCGATACGTGCCCATTTTCCGACATCTGTTACATTGTCATACGTGTGTTCCAGTTTCCAGATGAACATAAACACTTATGTACTTCGGTGCCCAGGGGGGGGGCGGGCTATACTGCGAGTTTTATTTTCATGAAGTGTGCTTTTCGCTGCAATAAGCATCACAACGTCCTGGGGGCGACACGACTTCTCTTGAGCACAACAACAAGTGCCCCAAGGCTGAAGGAATATGTAGGTGAAATATTGTACGACCGCGTGTAATGGCCACACCCTATGCCGTGATAAAAGCTCGAGAAAAATCCACATTAGGTGCAGCACTTGTAACTTGTTAGAGCACCTCTTTCGTGGCGCTAAATGGGAGCCAACAGTCAAGTGTGGTAAAGCTTGATTAACTGGAGAAGCGGTTTTTAAGTCGCTCTCTGGTCGGCGTACGATAAATAAATACAATTTGGGGTATTTTTAGCGCGAGCATATCGAGCACGATGCGAATGCAAACGAAAAAGTGCGGGAAACAACTTGAACGCAAAATGTCCTTCGGAAGTTTTCAAGTGGGGTGGTGTGTTGTCTGCAATTGATGGGCAGAAGCTGAATTGTTTTCTATCAGCTCTTTCTGACACTGCCACTGTCAGTATGACAAGCGGCGGTCTCCTTCAGATTCCTCTTTCTTGTTTTTTTAATGTTTCTGAGCGGAAGCCCGAGAAAACAACTACCAAGGGATATTAATCCGTTTTGCGGAAGCCAATGAACTGAAAGTGAATGGGATGATGAAGAGATGGACATTTTGAAAGGACAATGGATACGTTTTTGTGGAAAATTTATAAGCACAATATAAAGTGAGGGATAGGAATATTATATAACCAAAGTTGATGGAGCTAACGAAGCAAACTTTTTGGCAATTAAACCAAAAAAAAAAAGGTCGATTGGAAAAGTTGCTATTAGATTTATAGAATTTTTTTGCGGCACGGGATCAGTTTCAGCGCACGAAAGGCGGTCGTAGTTTTGGGAGTACGCGAGAGCTGTTCAGTGCAATAAAGGTTCGACAAGGGGTTTTGTTCAGAAAAGTTGCAGTGTAGTTTTGACTCATCATCGACGAGCTAAAACCATCTTAATTTGACAAGAGCCCAAACAGTTTCCGAAAAATGTCTACCATATTTCCACTTAATATTTGTTGGAATCGTTTCTAATCGTTGTTGGCGCTACAGGTCAATAAGGGACCCCATAGGGCTGAGTGTGAGTTTTGAATTTGGGACGAATGGACGATATCTACAATTTTATGCCGAGTCCAAACGGCTTATTGAGAAGCTCTTTCATGACAGTTATTCAGTTAAACGGAGCGGATTTAACCTGAGACCTCTTGCTTATTAATCACACACAATAACCACTAAGCCACTGCGCCTACCGCGTTTCTGTAGAGAGCCCTTTTAAATTTTCAAAACAGAGGATATGTCCAAAGCACTCGTCACGCTGATAGATGGCAACTGAACTGCTCGTACCTCTATGTACCTATAGAAGGAAGATTTCTGCCGAGGTGGAGAGTTTGTAACACAAGATGGGAGAAGAGGGCCCGCTCCTTAATTATTCTAAAAATTTCAGCAGCTTGATTGCTCCATCACCCTTCTAATCTCTCGCTGTGGGAATATTTGCTCGGGTCTCAAAGTAAAAAGAATTGTAACATAAAACTGTCCTTAAGCCTGAGTGCGTGATCGTCAGCCAAGTGCCTAGTTTAGGGAGTGCTATCGAACGTCCTCTCGCATCTAAGAAGATACGTGCCTTGGACCTAATTTCTTTTTACAATTAAAAATGATTATTTTCGGTTAATGGTTAATAAAAACAAACACCAATAGAAGCAGGACTCATTTTATAAAAATTCCTTTGTTCCCCTTGACACTTCCCACACGTTTTGTTCCAATCTTTCTACGGTCACCACACCCACCGCAATACATTGAACCTCTTCCGATAACCGCAGTATTGGCCTCTGCCGATGCAATTAAAAATTCCAATTTAATTTCAAAATGTTGCTTCATCATTAAGTTTACCTTTCGTATCAATAGGTTCAAGTTTCACGGGTCTTTGCGCTAATAGTGTTACAAATCCTTGCTCAGCATTACACATCAGCAGTGTTGCTCGGTGTGGCGAAGCCCTATTAATTCGATACCATTAGCGGCAGCAATCCATTTCATTAAGCTGTATCAGCAGAAAAGCAACCCCCACGTATACTGCCAACGGTTTGTGTGTGTGTGTTACGGTTTTTATAAAAGCGTATGTAGTAAATTCTGTTTAAGCTATTGTTTCAATTTAATTGTAACAAGGGTTTTGTGTAGAATACCCGATATCCTTTGATTACATTGGCAGAGGGAAACCCCTCTGACCCTATATAGCGGCGCGCACATACCGAAGGTGTCAATTCTTTAGAATTAATTTCCACGAGCTTGTGGTCGTAGCTGTGCGCCTTGATTAACGCCACAGTTCGCGATACGAGACCTTTGGACGGCATTAATTTCTCTGCCGTAACCGATTCTTTTATCGCCCGAGCTGTATGAATAGGGGGCGAGTGAGCTTTGAATGCCATCTACCCCAGGAGAAGTGTATTATCGAGTTGGAGTGGTTTGCGGTTGTGCTTTCGGTGGTGAGACGTAAGGGAATTCATGCTCACCCGCGGTGTAAATAGTTGATGTGCGGTTTCAATTTTAATTGGATTTAGTTCCAAGCTTTGAACGATTAATTTAAGACAGAGTACAAAATGTCCCGTCAGAAGTTAGGTGTGAATAATATTCGACAGATTTGTGTTAACGATTCCTGAATGCATTCCACATTTAGCTGTATGGTGATACCGTCAGCTCGTCGACAAAACCACATTCAAATCAATTTGTGTGAGCTTCAGGATGGGCGGCATTCTATATGAGCCGCAGCCACGTGATGTGAGTTAGGTTTTCGAACGACGAGTTATCGAATCCACATCCTCTTTGGTGTTATGCAAATATTCATCTATTCAGGGCAGCACTCGTTTTTTGCTTTTTTGTTGCTCTCCTGCTGCAGTCACTCACTAACTGCCCCATCATTGCACTGAATTGTATTTCTCGCAGGCATTGAGCACTGAATGCAGAATGAATCCTTTCCTGGTAGGTACCTCTCGCTCATCCGTTGTGCTTACTGCTTTACATGTACCTACGGTGTCGGGTTTTCAAAAATGCAATTTTACCAAGAACCGTCAGCGACAAGGAGAGATTTTCAGGCTTGGCAAGCCATTGGCAGCAGCAGTAGTTTTTCGTTTGTCGTTCGATATATACATACATTTTTTTCAGCGCCACTACTGCGCTCCTGGGAAGTCTTTTAGGTATTCCCTCACGTACATTTCGGGAAACAACAATTGTAATGATAACTGACACAGTTGGCGAGGGGAATGATTTAAAAAGGATGTGCTGCACGTGATGTTGAACCATCTTGCGAATATTGATCAATTCCGGATGTGAACAAAAAACCTTCCTTCGCTCTGTGGTCTTTGGCGCTGCTGGTGAGGGTACTACTGGTGCCGGTGCGATGTGCGGTTCAGATGGATGAATAGGGTGCAAATGTTATCGTTCCGTTTGAATTTCAATGATTTGTTAAGTGAATTTTAAATCGGAATTTAAGGAATGAACATCACACCGCTTCAGTGAAACAGATGCGATGATGGTATACATTATACCAGCAGAAGGCATTGCTGGATGAAGAATGATATGAAATCCAGATAACGGAGATGAGTCACAGGCGGTGTGTGATTAAAGTTTGAGGAGGTCAAAAGTGTTGCAAGTTCGCAAGTGCACAGACGCCAAGGACTGTTTTCAAGTGGCCTTCGAGGTAGTAGCTGAAACTAAACGTATGCCGGTATTTTGAGTTTTAATTCGATAGACAGCGAGTCGACTGATGTATAGAGGTCAACACAAGCTATTTATTGCTGCAGCCCTTGTGCCCAGCCCAGCGCCACATAAACATCCCACTGCTTTGACTTTAAAAACACCCGCGCTGCTGAAAAAACCATTAAATTCACGATGAAAACTTTCCTTAAAGAAAAACATTGCTTCGCATAACGAAAGGACTGCACCAGCTCTTCAACTATTTATCTAAATGTACACCACGTTAGCCATCCATCATGATGAAAATTATTCAACTTCACACTCAACTAACTTGCCACACACAAACTTTGTGTGTGACATCATCTGACAGTGCAGACGCTAGTCCCAGCTCAGCCGCCAGTAGGGTTTTAGATGATATGTCGCACCGCAAGGACGATCCGTCATTGCCCATCGTGTATAGGGTGGAGACCGGTGGGCCCTTGCTGGTACTACATCGCAAGGATTTCCAACGGTCAGTTGCCAGAGACTATGTACAATTTTAATTAAATAAATTAATTCGATATGAACAAGTCTGGTGCGCCATAGACGAGCTGGCCATATCAGGTACTCCTACTCGTACTCGGACATCCCTTCTGGACATCAACAAGCTCAATTTGATGAATCTCTGCAGTGTCCATGATAAAGAGCAACTCTGAGCGGCATATACTCGTAGCTATATAGACAGCAAGCACAAAACAGCTTGATGTATTTTCTGAAGGTAGATTCTCATACGTTTATCGCCATCAACAAATTCAGCTTGAAGAGATTTTATAACCATCATAACGTTTGCAGCAAAAGATACGTTATAAAACGGTGGGATATATTTGCATAAGGACCGCTGTATTATGCGTACATAACTGGCGACAACATCGCTTGGAATTGTCATATTGTGCCTGTCATAACGTTGATGTCCTTATTTTTTATTAGAAAAAAAATGATTCAACGTTTAACTGTGGAGCGAGGAATTATGTTTTTATGGCCGGAAGTTTAAGGACGTTAATGCGTAAAATTATTAAAAAAGGAACTGCGCAGATAGTCCCCTTAATATGCGGCATAATTTCTAAGCTGGTTTCCTAATTTGATGAATTTTTACTTAATTCGCACGCCTTCACAATAGCTTCTCGTTTTTGTGGTGCAATATGATGGAGAGTTGATTGCTGAGATTAAGGGAAGTCTTGTTTTCGAATTTCGATCGATGGTTTATTGAGGAAAGCTCTTGGAGAATAGTTGTCGAATTTTTGTGCATTTAATTGGGGGTACTTATAGTTTCGACAGCAACTTGTTAAGCAAGCAAATGCGCTCCTGAGTCTTAGTTTCTTACAGTGCTCCACTCTGACAAACAAAATGAGTCGACCACTAATGGCTTTTTTGGTAACTTGTGTCTATACATATTTTAATAATGCTGTAAACGAATTTTTTTCACTCCGCAACAAACGTGAAAACTGTTTTAGGTTTTTCGATGAAACTCATTATGAAATTGTTCGTAAGGCTAAAGCCATGCACTGAGCGGCAAGCGGCTGAGCGGCAAGCGACGTTTCTGAGCGGCAGAGTGGCGTCGCTCAGCTTTCAATTCTGTTCTATTATTTTAGTGTAGTGCTGAGCGGCAAGAAATCGTCATGGTACAAACTAACACTGAAATTTTAATTTCAGAAGTTTAAAGCCGTCCTGCATTCTGGCAGGATATGCTTAAAGATTTTAAAAACAAAAACATTACTGACAAACTGTGGAGTGAAGTGGAAGATGAATGCAATTGTTCAGGTGAGTTTTATATTATTCATTTTAACATTATTCAATTTACAAATTTAAATTTGGTTTAATGTCCAAAATTACATAAATAGTTTCGTTTTGTAATTTTGTCACGAACTTTTTTAGAAGCAAATCAAATGATTGTATTGACGTACGTAGATATTGCCTGAATTGATCTTCATGTTGTCGAAGATTGCTATACCTATACCTACAAATGGTGGAATTCGCCATAACCTGATCATTTTTCGGTTTATTGGATGAACACCAAATCTTCTTTTTCCTAAAGTTAAAATTATGCTGTAAATGTTGAAAGGACTTTCTTGTAAAAGACTGCGCCGAGCAGCACTCGACAACGAAAGAATTGGCGCTTTATAAATGGCCACTTGCCGCTCAGGGCGTGGCTTTAGTCTAAGACTCCCAGAAGGTTTAAGGCTGTGTAGGCCATTGTAACGCCTACTTCTTGGGAGCTTTTTCACCCGAAGTGCATTTTTTCTGATATAACCTGCCTTAAAAATGTTTTTACTTAAATAATTCTTAATGATCACTGAAAAAAAAATAGAAATTAAATAATTCAACACTACTGATGAACCATCCAGAATTTGAGTTGAGCTAAATTTAGAATGATCAAATTATAATTATCAAATTAAATGTCTTTCCTTTAAACATTTCCGTCTGGATGCTAATACCTCATCCTCTAGCGCAATGTCAAGTCAATAATGACAGAAGCGGCGAATCGAAAAATGCTGTATTCAGTTAAACCTTTGACAGGAGATAGCATATTTCCTTTGAGACAGCTTTTTCAGAAGTCCACTTCCGGATATTTTGTCGAAATTAGCGAAGGACAATATGGAACTATGTCTAATATTTAAAAATAAAATTAAAAATAAACAGACCGCAAATTCAATCAGCATTGGAAAACTAATGACCGGAATATTTAAGTCTGAAATATGTATTCCTTGTCTTCTAAAATATAATTAAGAAATAAATAAATCGGGTCCAAAATACCGAAAAATGCTGTCCCAAAGTCTGAAGCCTTTGACTAAGCAAGCGAAGCGAGCCACCCATCCAAATGAATATCATTCTTCGTTCTAGGTCTTTCCAGTAATTTCCGTTCCTATTTTGTTTTCCATTGTTTACTGGGGATGCATCTGAAATCAGGCTTTTTGATTGTAGCAAAACTTATCCAGCCCAGATTTTAGAACCCCTAGCTAAGTGCATTATACCATTGCCTTACTTTCGTCGACACCCCGAAAAAAATATTCTTCCCGGATACAGCTATCGTTGTCATTGATCTTCTCGCTACTTTCCGTGTTCCTATCTTTGTAGTCTTAAATCAAACAGCATTCCATATGGACTTCCATACCGATCATCCGGTTGGAAATAAAACTTAAACAAGTTGTTGTTCGCTCTTGATTTTTTTTGGAAATTAAAGGATCTGCAGAGAGGCATCGAAATCAGTTCAACAAACCATAATCAATATCATACCACTGATCCATTACAATTCTTAATGAACCCATCATGCATCCTTTCATATTGAACAGATGATACTCTGCCACACAACCTTCGAACTCAGATATTATCTGTTTTAATTTGTTCTTCCATTGAACATCCTATCACATCGACAACTCATAGCCGAATGTATCTATTCAATCGAATACTTCAACCTCGCCATCACCATCGCTTGCAATTGCTCCTTATCCTTTGTTCCTCTCCTAATTGATACGCAAACATCGAAAAGCACCTAACTTCCATCTGCAATTGAATTGAGTTTCGGCAAACTCAGCAAAGAATTTGATTTATTCCAGTAGTTTGTGTGGATTCTCGACCACATTTGCATGCATCCTGCTGCTACTGCTACGATGTAAATTCCTCCCTCACTGCATTTTGGCCTCTTTGCGTTAGTACGAGTGTAGAAATCCCTACTTTGCTAAAGAGTTGTTTACCCCTTTTCGGATTAGTGCAGTGGAAAATCAAATTCGAATCGAACTGTGTGCTTGTGTGTGCAGCAGAAAATCGAAAATCTGATATGGCCGACTGGTCCAATGGATTCGAGTTTTAGGTGGATTAAGCGATAAATTGGCTCGCAAAATTCGGTCGCTCCGTGATGTGGCAAAAGGCAACATGTGTATGCGGACCCATTAGCCTGGCATTTGCATAGCAAATTTGCAAGGCATATTTTTTAGCTGCGTTCGGTGTGAAACAGTAACTGGCACGCGCGTTCAATTTTGACAGCATGCCTGTGTGCACAATTTCCGTGATGCGGTCGAGCTTCCAATTCATCGGACACCATTACGACATACGACAGCCTTTAAATAGCTTACTTTGTTCACTTTGGTGAACACTTCAATTGGACTGTACGTCCTTAGAAATCGTCGTGCAAACAAGAAACCACACCTAATGACAGATATTGCGACATGGAAATTCCATTACTCCCTTATTCCCCAGAGCAACAAATGAATGTGTCGAACACGAACTTGTAAAAAGCCAAAAGCATAAGAGAACATTTATTATACACCAGAAGAAAAAAAAACCGATGTCATATTGTCCTTTCTCTAGGAGGGGGTTGAGTGGAATAAGAACATTATACCCCCAATTCAATGGATTGTATTTCTTGTGTAAGAGTCTTTCCCGCCATAAGTTTTTTCATAACGAGCCAAGAAGGGAATATAGCTGGCAGCTGGGGACCTGGAAAATGTTAAATCTGCCACCAAACTCCCATTGGCCTTGGTAAACAACGAACGAGGAAAGTTTTGCTCGCGCGGATGAGGTGGAGAAGAGAAAAGAATCACTCAACTGAAGGCGAGGATTAATCCTTTAGCCGTGTTAACTCCCAAAGTGATGCTCGCTTAGGGTTTTTTTTTATCGCTTGCTACTCTATTCTCTTCATCTTTCATCCTCCATTGTTTCCTGTTTAAGAAATTACTTTTCTGTGTATTTTGTTGGAGCCTTTCGCTGGCGCAAAGCCCTGCAGCTAAGCAAGGTTTTTTTTCTTTTTGCTTGTCGCGAAGACGCTCCCTCGTGGATGTCACTGTAACAAAATGGTTTTGGAAGATTTCATTTAAAATGAGACTTGGGCGCTTGTTTTACGTACAAGAACCAAGAAGTCAGGGCGGTGTGTCTATGGGGCAGAAAATCAATTCAATTTCGCTATGAAAATAAATTGGATCGTTATGAGATAGGAAGAACTATCATCGGGCAGAGATGGTGTTTTGATTTACAAGTAGCAGCAGGGATGTTAATGGATTCGGAAATAAGATCACATACAACAAAAATGTATTTGAACTAGGAATCTAATGAAAGCTATAGTTGTATGGTGTTGGGAGCGGTATATTTTGCTGCTATGAGTCCAGTTGATAGATTCCTACGTAGCTTTGTTGAACGCTTGGTGAATTTGACGGTGCATCTAAGCGGCCAGGAAGACTATCCTGGCGGTGTAGTTGAGCATTCGCTTGTTTAGTGGCAGGTTGTAAATTCGAATCCGAGTCAATAAAATGACCAGCGAATGCTTTGCCATAATTAATTACCTAACTTGTAATTGAAATACAGAATTAAATTAAATTAAGCAACAAAAATGTATATTAATAATTGTTGTTCCTTCAAATCGTTGACACTGCACTTCCATTTTGATTATTGTTTTAAAAGTTACCTAACTCTATATTCATAACTCGACAGCCCTATAAGCTAGAACAGCCTTACAAATATCTATACTCGCACACAACACGACGAACGATATAACAACAATTTGCCGGATAAAGGGAACCACACCAACCAAGGGTTAGCCTACCTTCATTTACCAGCTACCCAATTGCACCAGCACAAGCGGTACTGCATCCCTAGTGCATTTAAAGTTCACTCGCAGCGGGGTTATGCTTTCATCCCCCGAAAATTAAAAATAACATCTCGGTTCGAGTTTCAAATTTTTCATTTACTTAATTGTGTTATTTCTTTTTTGTAACATGTTTTAAATTGAAAAATGAAGAACGATGAACCTGAACCGAATTACAATACATTGGCGGTGTTCCTGTTGATCCTCTATCCACTGCTCACGTTCAACATGACATCTTCGAATTTATTACTGACTTTGTTTACACGAGAGAGTTTAGTGACTTTTACCGGTAATTTACAAAGCCAGTAACTAAAACAAAAAAAAACATTTGCTTCTAATTGCAGGTCCATTCGGAAGAAGACGTACAAACCGATCATGTAGTCGGTCTTATAGTTTAAGAATTTGTTTATGTATTTTGGTGAACAAATAAAACTGGGAGATGCTATATTGTGTTGTTTTTCTTTTCATAACTTCCTATTTTGGAACAGCGCTCAAGAACTGTTGAGACGCAGCAGAAATTTAAGTGCACTTTTAAAATAGTACAAAAAACACCCCTGTAACCAGTTTTGAAAAGACCAGTTAACGAATGTCAAAATGCTACATAAAATCCCGACAATTTTTAAATAATAAACTAAACATTTTTTTTTTGCTTTTTTTGACGACTTAAACCTAACAGTTGAACTCAATCTTGGTCTTTAAATGTTGCTTGCAAAGTATGTTTATCAAAAAAAAAATAAACAAATAATATTATAAATTTTTCCGTACGAAAAACTCTTTCCGATCTACTTCTCAGTCAATTCTACAGCGAAAACCCAAATCATTCCACTGAAATATTTCATTTCTTTACTGTTCCATTTGTCAGGAATATTTTTTCTGATGGAATCCAATCAGGGATGGTTGATTTGTTTTCGTAGGGACAAATTTTCGCTATGACCTATGGCCTGAACGTAAAAAACTCATTTTCACATTGTCCCAACATTTTTTGGTTGCATTTCACGTATGGCTATAACTGGAGCCTTAAAGAGTTGAAAAAGGAGGTCAGAAACGTCTCGGGAATGAAATTGGAAATTAATAACTTTAGTTGAAAAATGTTGTAAGACCTGATTTTTCTAATGAAATTTGGAGTTTTGCTTTACAACAATCAGTTACTGAAGAATCAATTTCTAAGTGAAATGTTTTTAAACCAACATCTGGAATAGTAAGTTACGATCTTCGAACATAATAAGCTGGACAAGAAGTGCCTCTAATACATTTACACAAGTTGACATTTTTCCAGCTTAGTTTCCACAGGGATGAGGACTTCAGTAAAGGCCCGCAGAAGAACAATTTCAATCACAAACAACTGAGCTAGGCACTTTAGAAAATTAATTCCTTGACTTAAGTATGGCGAATTCAGTTCAGCTCCACACCGTTGACAACAGGCAAACATCTGCGACTGCCACTTGTAACTCATTTTACAAAGTAAGTACGGTGACTTTGCATGTATCTGCCTGACATGTTAAGTGCTTGTAATTCGCAACGTGGAATAGGCAGGTATAGCCGTTGTAGGTAGACAAACATTGTTCACTCTAACATAATGCATATGCAGCCGTAATCGCTTCGGTTTCAGTTTTTTTTTTTTTATATATTCAACCCAAACGAGGAAAATTTACACAAAAGGATTCGAGTTTCAGAGGAAAAATATTCTATCCGCTCAAGCACTTCGCATGCACATGACCCGATTCCCTCGAATCGGATCAGCAAGAACGCTACTTCGTCAGATATCTACTTATAGTTACTAACCTGTTATATATATACTCAGAGCTCATCTCATACTCACTGACTCAACGAGAGAGGAAGCAAAAATTGAAAAAAGGACGAAATAAAAAATGGAAAATATAGGTAGAGGTACGTGTACCTAGCTAACAACAATGAAAGGATGAAATTTCATTCTAAAAGGCAGCCCTCAGCCATTAAGTCATAGCTCCGCTCCGGCTGCTTAGCGAAAAAGAAAGAAAAAAGTATTTACTCGCACACAAACGACCCACATAGCCGAGTGCGAGTGTGTTTTGTGCTGGCAAGCTTTAAAATTCCAACTAACCTTGTGTGTATTGCAGTAGAATATGATGTCCTTAGGGCATAACCTTAAGATCGTTCTCTGGCAAAGTGTAACAACAACGCGACATATAACGACAGATGACGATGACGATGACGAAACTCAATACACACAGACACTGAAGAAAGTGGCATTATTAAAAGGAGCGGTGGACACATACACTCCTGATGGAAGCTGAATTGCAGGCGCGACCTTCATTCGGGTTTTCGCGTTTCGCACCCACGCGAAGGAGTGCACATGCGGCACTCCACTCCAACTCCAAGCATCGTTAACGTATGAGAAAGGAGACAGGAAATTTAAATTTTAACGCTGATGCTGGTGTAATGAGCGTAGGCTCGACGAGGACACGAAATCGGAGTTGCGGTAAAAACGCAACAACACAAGTACCTCCTCCCCTGCCCGCAGAGAGTGAAGGCTAATTTAATGCGAAGCGACTAATTACACACAGCGGTACAGCAAAGTGGTGATAAAAATGCTAATGACTGCCACACATTGTTATGTGAGTGTAAACACATTAATCTCTCCCATCACGTGCGGTGTGCGCAAAGCCAGAAGGACGAATTACGAAGCGTTGGCGGAAAGGATTTGCCTTCAATCGGCCAAGCTAAGGTCAAAGGGGAAAAAGTAATAAAACCGTTAAAGTGTCCTCCGGGGGTAGAGTTCGTTAGGAATTCACAAAAAAAAAAAAAAAACACACTGTACGACGAAAATTTGAAATTGACTCGCCAATCCTAGGCAAATGTAGCTGCCAGAGTGAGGGTGAACTTATCACAAGCTGATGGCTATTTTCACACCCGCAGCGGTAATCATCGCTGGGAAACTTGAGCATCTTTCCAAGGATACGCAATCAAATGGAAGGACTCCATGTAGTGAAAAGGGATTTTTAATGGCAGCTCGCCGCATCACCCACCCCCATCTATTACCATTACCACCACCACAGCGAGGTGGTGTGAGATTGATAACAACTGTTTATCGGTTTGGTCGAAGGATGAATGGCCCGCTCGGTGGTGGGGGAATATGGGCAGTCGAACGAAATTGTTTTTCGCCTTGATTAAGGTGAGGGTGATTTGCCGATAATGATGTTATTATAAGGGTATTTGTCTGCGGCGTGCGAGTGCCAGCAAGCAGGAGAATCGAAACGTTCGGTTCGAAGGAAATGATTGAGTAATCTTTGATTTAAGATAGCGGATATGTACATGAAGGCGGGATTGGATTGTTTCGGTTCGTCGAACTGTATACTGGGGAAAAGGAGCGGCATGGGGACGGAAGGGGTCAGGGTTGTTTCGATTGCTTGAAGAGTGTGGGCCGTGCTACAATAATCATTTATATATATTTTCTAGGTCTCGGAATGTAATTTTGTAAAATTTCGCCATTTTCAGTTCGGAAAATTTAGCCGGGACACTAAAAATTATTATAAATATTATCGCGGTGTGAGAAAAGAACTTAAAATGTGTGCTCCATTTGCCCCCTTATACTTTAGGATCTGGCAAGAAATTTTAAAACTCATCAGCCATACATCGGTCGCTAAGCTGGCTCCAGTTGGACATAACTATTTTTTTTAGGGCGCTTTGCGTCTGTCACAGGTTGGGGTCTTTCTTTGCTGTGCTGTCCTTCAGGGGTGGACTCATAAGGCTGGTGCGTTGATCAATGATATAGCGGCCAAGACAGCTATCGTGGAAACATCGCCTGAGCAATGATTCCGTGGATACTTTCTAAAGTCCACAGCTCTTGGAATCAAGTGCCTTCACGGTGCGAAAGGCTTTGGCTGCATTTAAATTAAAATATTGAAGTGATTTGTTGAGGGAAAATAAAATTGACACACGCGATCCTTTTTGACAGGAGTTTTGATTTTCGTGCTCAAAAGACTGTGCACCTCTTAGTGCTTAGAGGGAATAAAGTCAATCCAAGCTTGGTATGGTTAAGCGGCACCATACATACGACTGCACTCAATATTCGCCATGTTTCGATCGCGTTGGGCTTATATCGAGTGTTGTGCGAGAGTTCTCACACCCTGTTCAGCATACTGAGATTATAGTACTAAGGTTTCACTTTCATGCATCGCTTCGGAAGCCCGTCAAACAGAGCACGTTTTAACGACCACTACTTAAAATTGTACAAGCGGAACTAGCAATGCTTTGATATTGCTAAATCTAAGCCTCTGTATCTATATATTCAAGCACGGGCAACGCTCTACCTAAAAAATGTAATGTTCTGTCAAAATCAAGTCAAGCCAATCGGCCTACTTTTCGAGTTTGGGGAAAAAGCACATATGTAGGCTGACTTTGTATATATTTACAGAAATCCATAGTCACCGGCTTAAGCTGGGTTCTTTTCAGGCTCAAAGAGACCCAACTAGAAATATACCAAAGAGCTGATAGACGAAGAACAGTCCTCTCGAGGGCTACATTAATCTTGTGACCAAGGGTGCAAAAAGGTATCCACAAACGTTAAATGAGTTACACGTTAAATGAAGTTTCTATAAGGAGTTTCTGAAAATATCTTGAGCCTCAACCATGAAGAGGAAGATTTCCCTTAATTGTAGTCTTTTTGACGAATTATTAAAAATTTAAAAAAAAAAGGTTTAAAACCTCAAAAAAACGTAATGCTTTTATTCAAAAACTAGTCTATAGAATTACAGTGGACAAACTGGGTTATTCTTTCAAAAAAGGTAGCCTTTGCTTTTGCTTAAAGCTTCTGAGTATAGCGTGTGCTTAATCAGTATATAGCAACAGCATTGCGGCTACCTATGACAATGAATATCTTCAGAAATTTTCCAAAAAGCAACCCTGGATCCATATTCAAACGCTGAGCGCTCTAATGACGCCTAATGAAATTGAACGCTCTTTTCACTGACCATACTAAATAAGAAAAAAACAAAACAATAGCAGTGCCATTCATAACTTTTTCTAGGTCAAACAATGAAAGCCCCAAGGAATATAACTTAATTTCTGAGTCGAAAACCAAAACGACAGACACCACCCACAGCCGCAAGCATAAAAAGTACCTACACAAAATCACCAACGCGATATGTAGTGGCACAGCTAACACCTCCAACGTCTTGTGGGCGGGAATACATATACAAGGCTATGTTGTTGCCATTCCATCTCACTCCAGGAAAATATAAACCACAGCAGTGTTAGGATTTATTGTTATTGATCCCTAGAGTCTCCCAGCGATAGTGGTTCTCCTCGTAAACACATCACCCACTGGAAGGCAGTTAACTGCCGCCCATTTTTTCTTTCTCCTTGTTTTTCTCTCTTTTTTGTATGCCGCTGCCGCCCGGTTACATCTTCCGTTACTCCCAAAAGTCAAAGTTGGCTTATTTATTGAGATTGAAGGCTATACATCTTCTTTTCACTGTTGAAAAATGGCCACGAAACCGATGAGGCGAACGGAATTCCCTGACATGCTCTCGCATTCTGACATGGGTTGTATATTGTATATTTTCTATTCTGGGTCCAGCTAGATGATGAACAAAGTCGTTCCTTTTTATGTGTGTGAAATCTCTATTATCCTGATGATAATTGACACGCCAAGATAGAGTACATTGCTGATGGGGATTATTCAATAATTCCATCAGTGCGACGAAACTTTTTCTTCCACCCTGTAATGATGCTGTACTGGGATTGACATGTTTTCCTTCGAACTTTCTCAATGTCGGTTGAATTCCGTGTACACACAGGATTGTCAAATATGTATACCACCATCGACGGCACTCGGATTTAGTATGCACACAAGCACACCTTGGCAATGCACATAAAGTTTCCAAACAGAAATAATTTTCGTAGTTAAAATAAATGAGTGGAAATTAAATGAAGAGCGTTCAAATAATTAAATTATTCTGGTCACGAATCTGGAATGAAATTGTTCTTTTGTTTATGGCTGCTCTGTTTGGAGCAGGCCGCCTCTGTGGATGGGCAATTGCCACCGGCCTTATTTATGAACTTATTCCAAGTTGTACAACATCTGGCAGAGACATTCGCGCCGATTACGCACGACACGCAAATTCGGACGCAATTATCTCAGCAATCTCAAGACATTAGTCAGATTACGGAAACGATTTCGTTTTTCTTTTGCGGAAATCAAATGTGAGGGTTTGTTGTGATGAGTTTTACCGCGAAATTCAACTTCTCTGTTGCAAAATTTCTATACACACATTTTTCACTGGGAAATTCGATCGAATCCGCCTGACTATATCTGATTAAGACCGATCGTCGGAGGAATAGATTTTCCATTTCCGTGTTTGGACAGTCCACTTGATAGGTGATTCCTTCAAGCAGCCTTTAACCAAATGGACTTTATCGCCCTTTTGATATTCCGAATGAGTTAGGTACCTGTGGCCGTGACAAGAGAGTATCATTTTGTTTAAATTGCTCGGCCTAAGGATCCCTAGTGGGGAGAATTTAACACAAGATTATTGCACAAGAAAGCAATCAACTGAGTCAGCATTTTCGGTAGGTAGTCTGCACTTTTCCACTTCCACCACCTTTTCCGGTGTTCAGTTTTGGCCGAATTGTTGGTGAAATTGTTAGCCGATTCCCTGAGTAGTACAATTCTTGGCTACACACCATTTTAATTATTTAGATTCTTAGAACTTAACATCTATCATGCTATGTTCTGGCGCTGACAAAAATAATCCCAAGTGCATAAGCCAGCTGGAATATAAATACAGGTCCCCTATGGTCAAGAAGTTGCCGCTCTGGATCCTCTTCGGTCGACCTCATCGACGGAAGCTATGGATCGATCTCGAGAATTCGCCCCAAACCGGAAACATTCTTTTCAACTCATCGGTGTACTGAATATCTTGACTAGTTGATGTAAGCGGAGAGCGAGTAGTTATAAATCCTCTGTAAAGTATATTTAAAAAATTGAGTTTATCATCAAGAAATCACTCAAATTCGCAGTCACCTTATGCGTGTAAATCATCTTCAGTGATGAGTCTGATTTGGCCATCAATGAACCAAAAAATAGCTCACAAGTGATCCACTGGAGGCTATTACAGATATGTGTAATTGTATACCATATCCAAAAGACCAGAAGGCTTCAAACGCGCTTGCAGACAGTTTGGCCGAAATAAAATTTGACGCCAAAGTCTTCGACTTGCCACTGAAAAGGTAGAGTCTGTGGTGAAAATTTGTCAAATTATAACGTAGGTGATGTGCATCATAAAAACTCTTTATCTCCACTTCTGCAGGTCTTCCTGATTGTACCAACTACTATCTATTCCAGAACCTACTCCCATAGTGTTTAAGAAGGAAAAAAAAACTTCACCGATCGTCTTAAAGTCCCATCAAATACAAAGACACATCTACGGTCTAATTTACGCATAACCATCGAAACTACTCACTTGGGGCTAGTAACCTTACCTTATAAATATAATTACATGCATTAAATAGCGAAGCATTGTCAATTTAATCGTTTCGCTATACATTACCCATTTTGACCATAAAGATAAGAGATCTCCTGCCCGAACAAAGCAATCTTCGAGACGTCGCTTGACACAAACGACAAACGTATCGTTCTATTCCCCCGATTGCTATATATTTCTAAGAAAATTTCCGCCTTCAAACTCAGTGTCGGTTCAAAATCCAAAGGGGATGTGAATTGTCAACATGTACTGTGCTCTCCTGTTTATATACGCACTGTCAAGCCTCGGACTTGATGCAACAGAAGCTTATATCTATCCATCAGATTCGTACATCTACGACGTGCTGACGGGGAATTCCCATTCACAAAGTCCACCACCAGATACTTCGGGTGGCAAATTGTACTACAAGGACCTGTGTCGACTGATTAACCGCGATGCGTTCTTAATAACCATACCCAACCGGCAGTGTGTATTTTAAAATTTGCTCTGTAAAGCAAATTATTTGTTTGCTGTGAATAAATTAGTTATTTTTTCCCGCTATCGCTGCAAATGGTTCTTTGCTCTCGCTTTCATTATTGTTATGTTCTTCGAGGGGGGAGAGGCAAGACATAATTAAATCCGCGGGTAGCAAGCGAAACTATTCCATGTCGGACTAAGTAACTTGAAATCCATTTGACGGAGTGCACAGTTTTCATTAACTTGAATAAACATTTCTGTAAAATGCTGGATGTATATTTTTTTTTTTTTTCCATATTTTTATTCCGACGGTGTGCTGGCAGGATAACGCTGCAGATGGGTAGAGTGCTCTTGGCGAATTTTTTTCACGCTGCCAGGAGATCCTTTTGGCTTGCATTTTTGTGTGTATGTTAAATGTGAGTGAATGTTAATCTTTCATCTTGCTGAAGCGGGTCAGCACAATGTTGTACCTAGTCATACCGTAGTCTAGTCAGTAAAGATGTTAGATGAGCACAAAATGGAACCAAGAGCGGTTATTTGTTGAAAATTTTATGAGTTGTCGTTCAGTCAAATTCGTGTAGGTATTTTTTTATTTATAACAAACGCCTAATAGTATGCATCTGATCAACGCGCCACCAATAGCGCCATCTACATCTTAACTCTGCAATTGACAGCCAATATTCGTATCAATTCACCTTTAGTGATAGAATTACCCGCAAACGAGTATTATATCGTCTGTTCGGCCCCGATTCACCAGGAAATCACCACGTGCCTGATGAATGAATTTATTTAAACTTACGTTAAGCCGGAGTTTTGTTTTTTACTTTTATTGGACGCCTACTTTGGTTCATGCAAAAATGATTCTAACCGTAAGCCGACAGATATATCAAATTTTATAGATTAGTCCATATTTGTTCATTGTTGTACGACTTAAAAGAAATATCCTATCTCAGCAAAAGTAAAGTACAAAAATAATCTCACCTCCTACAAGTCAGTCTGAAATTATGGAAGCGCTTGATTAAGTGCTAGTCCATTTTCTCCATTTTTTTTTTTTTTTTTTATCTCAATTTGAGAGATAGCTCGTCATTCGCGTTAGGGCCCGATTCTGGGTTTAATATTCGGTTTGCACTTGTGTTTGGGTAGTCGAATTGAATCTGGTGGATTTTGAACATCTTGTTGATTTACGTGAATGCAATAATTAGTACTATAGGGTTGGTTGGAAATGAACTGTCATATACGAATATAATTAATGCAGACCAGCACTAGTTGACATCTTCCTTGTTAATGAGAATGTCGCTGTCTGAAAATACCCTACTTAGGTAGATTTTTGGATGATGTCTGTAAAGCGGCGATTCGCACCATTGCATAAGACTGTTGGTGTAATTAATTGTTGAGTTAGTTGTGTTTGATGTATTGATTTTCGTGAGTTAGGTAATTTCCATTCATATTTATTTTACTTTGTTTGTTGGTTGGTTAAGGTTTCATATAGGGAAAGGAGGCAGGTGCCAAGTTTATGTAATGCTAAATGGAAGATGTTGTACCTGAATGGAGTTTTTTCAAGGATTTAAAGTCGGTTTTGAATCAATTAAATCTATAGTTAAAAAAATTCTTGTTGTTACGTCAGTATAATGGAGAATACTAAATTAAAGTGGATCACTGAGAATTTGGTTCGACAGTTGTTGCAGGAAAATAAGCAGATGAATTGATATTTTATGCCACCACTTAAATATATGTCACCCAATTGCAAACTAGTTCGTCTTAAAGATGACGTCCTGAGAGACGATCGAGAAACAGTCATTGGAAGTGTGGAAATAAATTGTCTCAAAAGTATATGCGGACCAAATAAAGGACATAGTCATGTTCTCTACCGAAACCTCTAAAGAGTGAGAAGAATTGCGTTTGGAGTACCACTTCTCCAGAATTTAAAGTATGGGTAAAACTAACAAAACAAAAATAAATGCACAAAGTGATTCTTTAACAATATCAAACATACGGTCGTTAAAAATAAAATAAAAATCCGATGGAATCGAATACTTCAAATTGGGGGCACGCGAATTGCTACCATTATGTTATGAAATGTGTGTGGGGGGCATGCTGCCCCCCTGCAACACCCCTGCTTGGGTTTACTCTTGGATTACGGGGTTGGTGCGAGGTTTTTTACTTGTATTTATTTGTTTGATTTTCATATTGTTGGGTGGGACATAAGGCCCAACATTTTTGCTTGGCACTTGTGTCCCGATGGCGTGGGGCATAAATCCCAAATCGAATTTGGGACTCATGTCTCATTTAAGTGGGTTAAGCATATGAACGAGACATGACTAAATACCACCGCCTTATTGACAAGCATTTGTAAAATTGTAAAACTCTCACAAATTGCTCCATCAAGGATCTGATCTGACTCCCATAGGAAACCAATTTCAATCATTATTATAGTAAAGGATCCATAAGGTTAAGGAAGGATGTACAGCCAAAAATACAACACGGCTTAAAAAGTTCGTTTCCCAAACTGGTTGAACAAATAAATCACTATAGGTACTCTTTATTTCATTAAATATATAAAAATCAAATGAATTGCCACTTGGATTTAATTGCAGTTTTTGGAGTCCTAAATATTTGTCTTGTTTAAGGGTTATTCATCTGCATATGTTTTTTTTATAGCCTCGAGAGCTTTTCACAGATTTTCTTAATTTCAACTGACGTCTCCTGCAAACTAAACTGATTATATTTAAATGCAGTTATTATTACATTTTAGTTCTACGATTTATCACAAACATTTTTATTGCATAAATATAAAATCGTTTTACATTTTGAACGGCCAAAATGCCTCTCCCATTCGACTTTATCTGCAAAACCACTTAACGGAACACTAAAAATAAGTGCTGAAGTCTTCTCGTTTCGTGTTTCATATTATTCAGCAACAAGATCGCTCATTCGATAGACTCCCATGTTCCATTTCAATATGCTAATTCAGAAATTAAGCTTGTTGACTTTATTAAGCCCACAAACTGATAGGTACCCAGCTCATATAACAGCTGAAGGTAGGATCATATACGTATACCTGCATACATCTGGCCATGAGAACGCTAAACCTTCCGCAGAATGAGGCTTCACCACGACAGAGTTAAAAATCTATTTGCCGTTCCTGTATTTAGGGATTCTTGCCGCTAAATTGCTTTTGAAGTCTTCTCCAACTCCACACCTGTCTTTCTGTCTCACTTTCTGGTTATACAAGAAAAGATAAATCTCCATTAAATCTTATCATCCTGTGAAAAATCAGCACCCACACCCACCTATACCTACTACTTCGACGTGGTGTGCAAATATTGAAATTTGCGAAAATTCAATTCAAGCGCACACGTACAAATACTCGCTCCGCAAGTCGTTCCCATTCTTCTCAAGGCAAATAGTGCTTAAGAATAAAAATATTTCCTCGAGGAGAACAACGGTGTATACCGTATAGTGGGCCGCTGCATAGATAAGAGGAAGATGAGTAATTCATTGTGAAGACAAAGAAACGTGTTGATAAATTCAATTATGTTCGCCTACCCTGCCTTCAGGATATGATGCGACGGAAAGAGACCACGAACGAACGAGAAGAAAAGGTTTCGTTCCGCTTCTGAGACAATATAATTCCATTTCCAACACGGCATTAATGTCTGCGAAATTCAAAAGTTAACACAAGAGTAGCTAGCTACGCGCGAAACCCACAAACCTGATGGCAGATCAGATAAGAATAAGAACGCGAATGCCAACGCGAACGGGAAGAACATTTTTCCCATCCAGAAGCGAAATTCCATAACGACCGACGCACGGACAATGGAGGAGTGGGATTTATTTAAATAATACATCCCCTCCGTCCTGTAGCCCATTTGATGAGCAACCTTAAGAATAAAGGGGTATCCGTGTGGAAGGAAATGGTGATTTGATGTTTGGCTTATAGGTGTGGGTACACCGTCACGGAGTCGAGGATTTTAATTTGTTTTCCTTGAAAATTGGTTTGCCTAACCAACAGCAGATATGGAGACTACGACTCCGGGAAGTCGGTTGTCTTGATAGGAGCAGCAACCACCTCCTATAAGAACAGATACATGATATTTGATGCTAGATAGCTACTTCTCGGAGTTAACGACTTCGTCTTCGTTAATTGACCCGAAAACTAAAGGGGTGAGATTGATCTCACCCAGAAATGTGTCAAGGTATATGGTGACGCAAATAGTCAAACTTAAGCTAAATGCGTAAACACCTTTTGCCTCTAGATGGGTTGATTTCATTCATTACACACAATGGGTGTACAGAGCTAATCCTCTCCTTGTGTCTGTCCAAGATGTGACATACCTCTTTGTGCTGTTATAATCATATTTGAGGACATGTGACGAGGCTTTTCACTTCAACGACTTCAACCACTCATTGCAACTGAGTTACTCACCAATAAAATGAGTTAAATTAGAGATGATCCGCTTTGCACCTCAACGAATGAGCCCTAAATTGAACCTCAGAGTATTTTCCAGACATGACTTTTGTGAGTCTTCATTTCATTTGTTGCTCCTTTTTAGGCAGAGTCTTATTCCCAATTTGTGCGATCCATTTTGGTAATCTTTGGACGGGTATTTTCATATTTTGGCCCTTGTTTTGTTCATTATCGATTGTTTTAATGAATTTCGGTAATGACTCATTTTTTAACTGACTTTTGGTCGAAGCTTTGGAAAGTAACTTGGAGTCCCCATATAGCCAGCTACCTGGGTCGAAACATGTTGGACGTTATTTTTTCATGTACAGTGCTATTTTTAGACCGTTTTTGACCAGACTTTGACCAAAATTTTAACCCGTTTTTGTACATCGTGATTTATGTTTTTTAGGTGCGTTTTTGGTTTGCTTTTTAGCTTTTTGGTTAGAGATTTTGGCGCATTTTAAGTCCCCTTGCTTGGTGGAATTTTTGACTTGTGCTGCATTTTTATATTCGGTTGTTTTTTATTCCATTTATTAACTTTTTTTCGAACAAAACGTCAGTCCTTTGCTTGGCTGGTTCTTAGACCTATTCATTTTAAATGCGTCTTTACTAGGTTACTATGCTTAAGATGACGAACCTGACATAATTGCAATCAGTCTTTAACCATAAGCGCCACAGTTCTATGCCAGACACGCCGAGACATGCAGTTTTACGATATTGTTTAACCCCACAGTAAAGAAGGTGCAAGTTTACAACGTTGAGCTTGGAATTAAGGATTTTGTGCGTGAAAAAAAAAAAATATTTTTGTATTAAGTGGTTGCTCCAGAATTCCTGATAAGGTGAGTATTTTGTTGTGTCTGAAGTGTTTCGCGGCTACTGTTATTTGTATATTTCGCGATTTCTGTGTGATATTTTTGTCTGATCAGAAAATGTTGGTGCCAACAATCTGCTAAAAATTGTCTTTCCTATCGGGCAAGATGACATGATACCCGACCGTCCAATATGACACGGTATGTCATCTCACCCAAGACGTAGTATACTTTTTTTATTCATCTTTTCATTTCAGTTTGCCAACAACATTACAAGAGAAAGTCAAACTGACATTCTTGGTCGAAAGAGGATATTATGGCTAACGCTATATTCAAAACGTCAGAGAAAATAAATTTGGTTGGATACTGGCATCTAAGAATACCAAATAGATGTCATCTTATACCTAACTATGTCATCTTGAACTCTCTTTTCGGCTTGGTTAAAAAAATATTCAAAAAAATACTATTCATTGTTTTACTGAATTCTTTTAAATTATGTTTTCTTTACCAATAAATAAATTAACTGAATTTAATTTGTTTTGCATACCTATGATTTTTTAGATATTTTTATTTATCATTTTCAAGAAAATGTATGTCGCCTTGGGCACAATTCCCCTACGCTTTAACTCTGAATTTTTATTTGCGCCGTCAGACAAATTTTGGACAAGATTTTTGACGCGTTTTTGACTGTCGTTATTTGATGAATTTTGTAGCTGAAACTTTTATCTCATCCATCTGAGTCAGACATTTCTGACGCTCAAGGAGTTTCATAGCTGTCGCCTTAAATGTAGGTATTTATTGAGAGTGAGACGACTCTGAATTAAGTGCCGTCTAAATCAAATATAAAAATCAATTTGCTTTCATTTAATTAATTCCATGCGTGTCAATGCCTCTCATTTCCAACACGGCTTTCACCCCATGATCACAAAAGCTGTTAATATATTTACAGTCACAACAGCCTAAGGGCAAATGCAAATCCTTGGCCTGCTAAAAGACTTTCCAAAAATGCTGCCCAAATCAGCTTACAGCCTCCTCTAAAAAGAACTTCATAGCCAGAGGCGATACCAAAATGCAGGACAATGTACTCAATCGATGGTCCATAAAGGCAATGCTGATGTCGTTCTCATCTGACTTGGTGACGTTCCCCTGCTCTCACACCGAAAAGTCGCTGCTTGTTAAGCTTTGAAACAAATTTTCAATTTCGTCCTATCGGTAAAGTTCCTTTGTACGATTCCTTACTATGGCAGCAAAAAGCATCGCATATCAATTAAAATTTTCGAAATTCAACTCACGTTCGATATTTTACATGGAATTGTGTGCGGCGTAATATGGTTTCGGGGTATTTGGGGCTCATGTATCCATACAGTGCTATTGTTTGAAATCCACCCTGCTGTTGAATGGTGTTCCACCTTATATCCATCATGTGAAAGACAAAAAGTACTGTCGTCACAGAGTAGCTAGTAGCTACTGTTCTGCATTTCTCCGGAGCTGTTTGCCAATTTTTGTGCTCTTGCCCTTGGTTATAGGGTATCTTAATATTATACGGAGACGCAACGTTACAAAGAGTCACATGAAAAACTTGGACTTTAAATGCATATTGAGACAATCTATTAAGTTAAGATATTTATGTAATAAAATTGTTTGAAATTTTAGCATTTCCGCGTTTGATGACAGATTTTGATGTAACTTCTTTGAATTGCTTGTTAAAATTCCAAGAAAGGTTTTGCCGATTTGGTTCGTTGACACGCCTACTTTTGTGGGAATGTCATTGACCAGAATGTATTTTACTTTTCAAATTCCAAAATTTCGGCAGCGAATGTTTTATGTCTTAGGGTGGTGGCTGGTGGGCGAACATCGAAAGTGACATCAACAGTGACGATATACCTACTCTGAGGAAGTACACAGATGGCTAATGAGACTCGATTACAGATGTGAAAACCTACCGAAAGTAGTCCTTTGGTGGGTTTATTGGTTAAAGTGCTGGACTGCAATCTACAATTGAGCGAAGGTACCCGTAAAATACTCTTTTTTATGTCCCCCAAAGAGACACAGAAACGCTCTGCCAAATTTAGTGCAGGATTTCACACCCAAATATACCTTCCAGAGGAATAGGGCATCACACTATCCTCTCATCTCTTTACTCGTTTTTGCCTTGCAGCTACGACACAGCCTCTATTGTGAGTGGATAACTCTTCGAAATCGAATACTCGATGAGTTCAGTTTCCTACCGAAGACTCAAAGGATGATTTGGAGCGAGCATGGGGCGAATGGAGTATTGCCATGTATTTCTGAAACATGATATCGATCGGCTTTTGTCCTGAAAACAAATTGACTTTCATGTCATAATGCGCATATATACCGTGGCGGCAGAACTCTGGATACCCGCCAACCTACCCTCCCCCCAATCATAGTGTATATGTGTTCATTAAACCTTTACTCGACGATGTCAATTTCTTTTGGATGCACACAATTCGAGTAATCCACCGGTAGGTGTATGTAGATATAGTAATAAATTACTATCATGAGGATGTCCATATTTCCCTCCCTCCCTCTCTTGGGTAGATCCTCAGCGATAGTGTATTTATTTTAATAATGATTAACTTTTATATTGGATGGATTGCTGAGAATTCATTATCTGAGATTTATACTGCTGGTTTTTATGGCAGATCTCAAAGGGTTGTTGGGATGGTGGTGCGTTGTTGTCCATAAATCCTCTATATGACTCTGTCATCTCAACCGATGTATCTGATATATTTTAAGCTCTCTGACTGGGTTAACGATGCTCGTCGAGTTTTCCCGAAGAGTCGTTCTTTATAAACGACCCAAGCTGATTTCATCCTGCATTGAACAGCAAAACCGGGAGGAGTCGGATCGTGTGCAAGGCTCCTTGATTTCATAAGAGAGGACTTTCCTTGTTAGCCCGATGAAGTACCAATGAATAAAAGTGATCCTACGAGGTAAAAGTAAAGCCAAGGTAGACAAAGTCTTTGACTAGGTACATCGAAGCCGAGGTTGAGAGTCCGTTCTCGATAAAAGATACGTTAAGTCCTCATTAACAGACTGCCAGCTCGACGCCTTCTCTCGATAAAGCAAAGATGTTCAGCTTATAGGTAATTATGAAAATAATTGAAAGGACTGTTGAAAAATTGAACTTTTGCTATTGGCTTCTTAAAGAATGTTGCTATAGCAACTTTGTTCGAGTTACAATGGTTTTGAGTATCGCTTTCCTGGTGATCGAATGGAAGGAAATTTCGACTATCATTATTCAGATTAAATTGGTTATTTGATTTGGGCAATGATAGATAAAATAAAAGAGAAGGCAGTCAAGGATATGACAGCAAACGTTCAAAAGAGCTATTCGACTTTGCAGTGCTAAAACATACAAAAGACTTTTTTGGAGACGACTCCTGATTTGGGCAGCCTTAGTTTCTGCCGATGTTTTCCATAAAGTCCTTGTAAACACCAACGGTCTCAGCTTTTCTATGCTTTTTTAATATTAGAGGCAGTTATGGACCCATCCGGTTCACTGGAATAGCAAAAATAAGGGACATTGTTGGTTACATTAGTTTAGCTGTATCATAATGCATTGAGCATAATTTTATTTTTTGAATTTCGGTCTATGGTCGGGCGTTTGGACCAGTCGTTCTTAGAATTCGCTGTAATTGAGTTACATAAATAAATTGAAGAGTAAGGACCTACGCATTTAAAGGTCTTTGGAATTTATATTTTTGTTTACACCAGCTGCGATGGCAGTTTGGATTTTTACGTCCTACCACTTATCCACTTCAAACGTAGACTTGAAAGAAGCAGCATGCAAAACAACGCGTCACACTATTGCCACCAGTCCATGGGCAAACAATTTACAATGCGAGGCACCTATGATCTGACATCTGAAAATGTCAAGAATGATTTGGCCGATTGCGGTGAAATGGGAACTAGCTTCTAAATATATGCAAAGCAGGTCCATGTTAGGTCCTATGTTTGGCTTAGGAATTCAGATCGAAGCATAAACTATTTTTCTTAAAAGACACAGCCTTATTTATAAACTTATTACCTATAGGGAGTATATAAAGTTATGCGCTCTTTAAAATGCCTCTAAGTACAAAAACCTTGATTATAAAAAATTGTACAACTGCGTAGAGAGCTTGTAGCATAAGCTTAACGCTTTTGGGGGTTGTTTACTGCCTGTATAGAGGTGAAATAGTATCAAATTGTCATTTTGACTTAAAAAATTCCGTCACATTTTATGTTACATGAAAAAAAAAAAAAAAAAATAATAATAATAATCATATCTCTGTGATTGTAAATTGTTGCGGCAACAAGTAAATGTAATTTTGAACGTTATAAAAATATCAAAATGAAAATGAATTGGATAGATTGATATCGAGGTTTTTACTTTGGATTTTCAAGATTTTACAAGTATCCTCGATAAGTTGCCTTACAAATATCTGCAGATATGAGATATTTTAAATTGTGCTTTATTTGTTTTAATTTACATGAGATTACCGTTCCATGGGAGTCCCAAGTCTCCCAACTTTTTTTTTAACTTTTCCTCTTTTTAAATACCTATTTCTATTTGAATTTGCTTTTCTCACAGGCTGCTAAGTTTTTTTTCAGCTTTTCGGAGAGATAAATAATGTAATAGATTTATCCTTTTCAGTGCCGTTTTTTACCCAGGCCCTGCATAAATAATATGCGTGAGAAAATATTTATAAATAGGGTGTATAAAGGCTGTATAGATACTTACACACTGCATAGCTACAAAGTTGTTTAGGACGTTCAGAAAATTCCAATAAATACTGCTGATGATGTTTGATGTGGTAAACGTATCATTTCATATGTCCAATTTGCCATATTGCAATATTTCCCATCCGGCCCAAGATTGAAAACTCACCCAAACGAATGGCTGTAAGAGTCACTTGCTAAGGCGTCCTCTTATACCACCTATTTATTTATTTCACTATTTTCACGAGAGGATAATATAACCATCTCCTATTTATATATCCCTTAAAATATTACAACCGAAATAATAATATCTTTCTTTAGTTTAATAATATTTTAAAATTTACGTAAATATTATTTTTATTATTATTAGTCAATTATTTAATTTCTAAAACAGTTAGGGAGGTAAAAAATATTGTATCTACAAATCGGTGAGTACCTGCAGTAAAAGTAAACTTAAACTTAAGTAAAAAAAAAATAGACTTCGTTGGAAAATCTCTTATTTACAATCCGTCTTCGGTTGAAGTTGAAGACCCCATTAAAGCTTAAAAAATACAATTTTCTGCTATTAAACTATTCATATAAATATCGAATTTGTATATATGCAAATATTTGGATATCAGTCATGTACACAAGTGAGTCAAATGTAAGCCTCTCTCCTTCCATCCAGTTCTGTATAATCAGTCTAGTTCCAGGTAGGTCATTTCCTTAGGGATGGTGTTTTCGAAACCATTCACCGAAGTGACCACCGTTTCCGTTTGTGGCTGAGCACCGCCCGCTATTGCTGGCGCTGTTTGACTGTTAATTGGCACAAAGACACTGCAATGAGAAATTCCATCGTTAATTGATATTTGTGACTGCGGGAAACACACTTCCACTTACCTCAAAGAGTTCGTAGAACGATAAAGCGGTGGCGGAGTATTGATGCGAAATTGCGGATGTTGAGCCAATGCACCGGGCTGGAATAGCAATCTGCAAGGAAACATAATTGTTGGAGACAGATTTTATAATTTTATGACTGCATGAACCTTACCCCACAGCACACTCATTCAAACTGGTCAAATACGACGGGGGTGGCGGCCGATGCTGAAACTCAGGATACATATGATAGCTGCCAGGCAGCACTCGATTGTTGCAGTAAGGACTGTTGCAATTACGGCAGGTTTCCATGTGTCGGAAGCAGGGACACTCGTCCACCTCGTCCGGTATGCTTAGTCTCCAAATTGCTCCCGATATCACCAGAAGGGATACACCGATTCCGATCATAAGTAGGGCAGCACTCAGGTACTGCGTTGAGTGTTCAATGAGTCCGGTGGAGCCCAGTACAATGCCGCCCAGGGTGCAGGCTACCCCACCCAACGCCAGTATTCCGATTACAAAGGGCAGCGATGGCCGCGAAAACCATTTGCGAAAGCATCCGCGCTGTGCTGCAACGGCCTCGGGCGCTGGTCTGTTGTGGACAGAAGAATAATTGTTTTAGAATCTTTTGTTGTGTGCAACATATGCTGTTTAGGTTTTTAACAAAAAAACAAATGGAAACAGATTTAAATCCCAGATAAGAAAGAAAAGATGTGTCAGTTGGAGATTAAAGGAATTAAAGAACAGAAAACTACGAGTACGAGTGTGTGCGAGCAGGTGTTGGGTTCTTTCTAGGGCGCGCCGTTCTATTTCGGGATGCCCGACCTATTAATGTCTCGAATATCCTATACGCTACACAACAGCAGTTTTCCTGTTCCCTGTTGTGCTGCGTGTGGCTGTGTTCGTTTTTCTTTGAATTAACGACGGGTGTCTAAACCAACATGAGATGATGTGCAGAAGAATAGGACATTCAAAGGATCCCATTAGTTCTTTCTTGTTCTGCTCTATTACACAGTGAGGGTTTCTTTTGAAACATTTTCAAAGAATCTCTGTTCATTGCGTTTCCTCCTCCTTTTCGGGGTTCGTTTGCGTCACCTTTGTTTGGGCTACAGGTAGGAGCATGTGGTATGCAGCTCTCGCAAATGTCGTGGGATAATTTGACGCGCGAGTGCAACATTTCCACATTATTTTGGCCAGATCATGAATTCGAACATCAATCAGTCTGTCAGAATGAAACCCAAACAATGGCATAGGATTCAGTAAATTCGATTGGGATTCTGTTGAAATTATTTGGGAAAACTTGGAAATATTTGCACTGGGTTATTGAATTTTTTACAGAATAGCGGTTTAGATGGATGGATGTCAGCGATTTCGTTTCGTTTCGTTTGATTTGACAAAGAGGGCCAAGTGTCCCGCTTCCTATAGTGCTTACTTCTGCGGATATTTTTACACCCATTCGAATAAATGATTTGCGTCAAATGAAAAAGGCCAAAATTGCAACACATTTCACAATTGTTTGGACAGTAACAACAGGAAAATTTGAAACAATCAACAATTTTCTCTACACCGGAATAGAAGCTCTTAAAGATAAGTGCACTTGAACAGTTTGGGAGGGAAGTTACCACCTGGCCAAAGTTAAGACAGGCGCAGTCTTTTGCTTTCAGGGCTTTTATTTTACTTTCGTTTGTAGTTCTTGCATCCCGAGGGAGGCATTGCGAACAGTCTTCTGTACTCCAGTCAAATGTACCCAACTCGCAGTTGAATTTTATAGACATACAAAGACTGTGGATGAGTTGTCCGTGCCACAAATAATTTGAAGATATGGGTTCCTGGAGGATAAAGAGATACTCCTGAGTGGATGAGTTGTTACTAGCTAAATGTTCATCACAATTCGCAATGATCAGAAAAAAAAATACAATCGACATCTTAATCATCCGAGAGACTGAAAAGCTACAGAAAATTTCAGAAGAAACCTCCCCCCTCCCACCAGCGGATATCATAAGTTCCACATCAGCATTCATCCCTTGAGTACTGCCAGATGAACCTACATTAAATCACAGCGAAAATATAACCCGGACACGGTTTTATTTAAAAACTGATTTATGACTCCCACGGGTGCCCATATAAACCAGTACGAACATGAAAGGAAAGACTCCGCAATCTCGGCTGAATAGAAATTCCCCATTGAAGGTGTGAGCGAACAATTCCCTTGTGATTTTATTCAAACTTCCGGCTTTCATATCCACATTCTATGGTTAAAGTAACCCTTCTCAGCAATCGCTGCGCGATAGATAACAATTTATGTTTCCTATTTGCGGCCACTACTGCCAGAGCAGCATAAGGGTTCGTTATAGAGTCCGGCATCATTTCATCTCATCATCTGCATCAGTGACCACCGACCACGCCCTGTTCAAGCGAAATCATTAAAATAAAATGCATCTGACCCACCATCAGTGTACAAGTAGTACGCACATGCAGCATCCACTAACGCGATGGTCACTGTGTGTTTATCTTTCACACCGTGCGTGCATGTTTGCTACCATGTCATGTGCGATAATCGGATTTAAACTGGACTAAATGCCCTCCAGAGGCCACGGCTCACTTTAAGGGAATCGATTTAATTTTTCTTGTTATACGGCTTCTTCATGTACCTACAAGTAAAGAGGAGCCCTTCCAAGAAAGACCCTCTTCTTCCGAGGACATTAAAATGCGAATAATAGTCGCGTTTATTGGTCGTTACAACAGAAAAGCCTCGCTCCAATTTGACTATCTCCATCAACACTCCAGTGCGTGCATACGCGTCAATAAAAACAGAGCAATCGTCTCAAATCCAGAAACACAGACATCTCCCTCGTCTTAGGAGGAAAATTCAATTAAGTTCCCTCTGACAATCATCGATTGCACCCTGGGGTGTTGATATGAAGTGCGACCTTTCCGATGGCCTGCATTCGAAGATTGTTTTCGAGTTCTGTTGTTTGTGTGTGTCTCGTGTGCGAGCGGAGTGTATCCACTCCGCCGTTTATATTCTCTGATGCTGTAGGGGCTAATGGCGTGGAGCAACAATTCGTTTTCCGACTTTTGTTTCGGGACAATTTATTGGCTTTTGGGAGTTTAGAAAAACACTTAATCATCACTTAGGAATGAATATATGGAATGGATCTTGAATTTCAAAAGGCGAATTCTATTTTTAAGGAAAATATAGCGCATTGACACAACGCGTTTAGTTTGGCTTAGTTTTTCGTCCGCCTTCATAAATAATGCGTGCACAGCTGCTGGTCGAATTTTCGAAATATCGGATTAGAGAAAATTGCTGCGTGTGTCTTTTAAATTATGATTTATCACTTGCGGTGTAGAACAATAATCATTAGTTAGATGGAGCTGTTTTAGCTTAAAGTTGTGTTCCCACACCTGACTTTTCAATCAGTGTGGCGATGTTTCCTTATGGTCGTGGGGGTCTGTGGGTTTCCGAAAAAAATTTGGGAATTATTGCTCAATGAAACCAATAAGTATCGGCGCGTCCTACAATGAAGCTGTTCGATGGAGGATTTGGCCGTGGAAATCGTAGCGGTCGCCTTTTTAAGAACGACACAGAAAAGGGTGTGCTGATCCACACACGATTTTGGATTCTGAATCTTCGATGGAGAAGATCCAGGAATCTTTACTTTGAGTTCAAAAAGTTCGTTCATTCTGTCTTTTTTAGAATGCCAATTGTCGCATCGTAACTTTAGGGACAGAAATATGACATTTATAGAATGGACCGACTTTGTTGGCTTCCAATTTGCACCGCTCTGTATAACATAAGCTTTATCGTATATTTTCCACGTAAGTCCTAAAATTTGTTAAAAATCTTTCAATACAGCACAATTCTAAGCATGCATTTCTGTGGCCAATATTTCTCAAATAAAACCCAATTTATACATTGAACTTGTTGCTTTTATTCATTTGGACAGATTTGAGTCAAATCTAGAGACAGAAACTCTTTTTGTCATATGCCAATTTTTTTTTAAACAAACTTGAGAGAACTTTTCAGTTCTTACTTACTTACTCAGTGCTTTCAAAAACGCGTCGACTTATTACTCAGTTGCGAAATTATTGAATAGATTCTTCTGTTGACAACTGTTCCAGTGAGCGATCAGGCGAAACAAAACTAAACCGCATCAAGTCAGCCAGCGGTTAGACCTACCTAGTCTCCTGAAGGTCCCCCCAGGAGCGGTTTTTGTAAAATTATGAACGCCAAACAGTATCGAATATTGTAAATGTTTAGTTGGAAAAATACTTTTGCTCAACAATTTAGCTGAAAACTGAGTATTAGATACTGTTCGGCATGTAAGCATTACTTTGTTTTGAAAACTGGGTTTTCGAGGTATGAACAGTTTTTAAGACTAGCGTTTTCGGTAATTCGAATTAAATATTAAGCACGTAATCATTTTGAAAATATAAATTTTCCTCTAAGTATGCATTTTGGTCAAAATCGTTGTTCCCGTTTTCAGGTAAACTGAAGAAAAACTATTTTTTCAAAAATTACTTTTCTGTAAATTCTGCCTTACGGTATTATAGACAAAAACTGAGTTTGCTTTTAAGTTAACGACCTTTTTTTTACAATCGTACCTATCGAGATATGTCCAAATTTCAAAAGTTTACTGTTATTTGATTTTTCATCGAAAAAGTGAGTATGCAGTCGTGTTAACCTCAACCGACTTAAGCTCAAACATCAATTTTGGTTGAAATCGTTGGAGCAGTTTTCGAGCAAATCAAACTAGTATGATGATTTTACATATATGGGGAGTATCATTAATATGGAGGCAGCCCTGCACAAAAAAGAAAACGGCCCCGAACTGTAGCCCCCTAAACTCCAAATCAGAAGTTTGGACCGAACCGTTTAGACTTTAGGCCTCAGGAGCATATCTCTGCAATTTATATTTGTACCACTATTTCCAAAAATAGTTACGAGCCTCTTAATTTCTTATTTATATATATTTGGTTTTGTGACTGGGGAGTTTCGTGTTTGTATATTTTTCTAGGTACCTAGTTCAACTGTAATGTCTTTATAATAGGGAAGGCTAGTTACAAGATCGTTTTTAGATCAGCACTGTTCGTTTGAAATTTTCGTGTGGACGCCATTGTTTTCAAAAATTTCCGTTGAGAGTTTAATTTCCAATAAATAGTTCCAGAGACCCACCTCAGACTCTAATAACTAAATAACTAGCTATAAACAGACTGAGGTCTAATTGATTCAGCACATTACCTCCGATTTGTTGTGCTATCTGTAATCATACCAGGAATGCATGCATCTGCTGTCATGCTGTGTTGACATTGGAACGGAAATCAAATCACAATGGTCCACTTCCTATCTATCGAATGAAAATGCAAATAAAACGAAAGTGTTTGTGCAACAACTTTCGAGTCACTTAAGGCATTAACACCCCTTCGAAGATTTCCGTCTATGACTTTAATCAATTATCGCCTCGGAATGGATTCAGATTGATTCGAATGTGGCCCCGGAAGATAAATACTGCGGGGGGCATACATCAGATACCTCTGCCCATAAGTATTCTAACTCACATGTAAAACCAAGATTAGATATTCAATTTCAAATTTTGATGTTATTCGGGCTAAGTGTTTTTCATCGTGAGGAAAGTTATCAACGGCCATGGTTTTTACTGCCCAAAGTAGACACGAAAAACAGAATCATGATAACAATTTTCGACGAAATGGACACTCGCACGAAAGTGCTCGTTTACAGCCAACAGATCGTTTCCCACACACCGCGACATGAGAAAAGCTTGTCTACAACCGTTAATTAGAATATCTTGTCAAGCAAATAAATCAAAGTCAATAAACATCGATGCCACCCGAATTTTCCTCCCACTTTACGTATGAGTTTCACGTCCGCCACACCAAAAACTTGAGTCCATAATAAGGCGCACTCGAAATGGTCAAGGGGCTTCCATTCAGTTGCACCGTAGAAAACTATATTTCTATATTTACCTTCGTGCCCCAAAGGCATAAGCGTATAGGAGGTCTCCATCCGACAGCACTTAACCACACGTGAAGTGCTCAGATACATTTCCATTCCAAGACGGAGATGGGCTCATTAAACTTCAATTTTCTCTTGGTGGATAGAAAGGCTACAAATGTGCCTGATAATGTGGACACATTCTTGGAACAAAACAAACCGTCATCCATTGTACAATGTACACTGGTAGCGGCAGGAAGTACGTTTTGTTAATTACCCTAATGTCCATCACGCAAATGGCTACAAAGTAGAGAACCGACAAAGAATTCAAAACAGGGAAAGAGCGTACGCTTAGTATAATTAGTTAAATGTGTGCAAAGAACAAAAAAACACCGCCCAGATGGGTTCATTCAAAGCAGATAGTCTTTTGAAACGCACCTTTTAGTACGAGTAGGTATATATAGGGTGACCTACCTCCTACATGCGCGCATTTGATATGGTATACTACTTCGTTGGGAAATCTTTTGTTAAGCAGCTTAACAGACCAATATCTGAACGTCAAGGGAAATTATTCTGTCATTAGGCGGCTTAAATATAATCTATGCGAACCGCGTGGTGGAGCATTATGTGCGCCTGTGCATTCATATCACACCTAATCAGGCCGACGTATCACTCATCAGCTTGGTTTGTCACTTGGATATACTATTTGTTGTTGAGATCAATGGAATCTTTATTTTTTCTTCGAGACTTGACACACACATGGGGTGTTATCGAGGTGATGATGTTTTTGTAGATGACGGACGTTTTTGTTTGTATCCAAACTTTTTAATGCCAGAGTTTTCAAACGGCCTTCTGATGTGAAACCAAGATTTGTTGTTGACAACTTCAGCGACTTCAGACTTTCACATTTGTTTTGTCTATTCGAGACCGTTGCATTGAAGTGGGTCAATTAGACGTGTACTTGTTGCTTGCATAGAGAGATAGATGGGAGACTGTTGAAAGGCAAGAAAGTGTCGCTTGGTGTGAAAACGTCGAAGAAGAATGAGAAACCACTTGACATGACAGTTCCTAAGGCGACAGGCACAAGCAAATAGATCTGTATAATTGAAGTTTCCAGTCAATTTGTTTGTCAGGATGTGCATGGGGTTGTTTTTTTGTATTTCTCTTCCGTGCATGCTGCAGTCGTCAGTGGGAAAACAAAAATGGCCTGTGAAACCGATTGTCCTCGAAACGATAGGCGAGAACTGTGAGGTCTTAGCAAATTGGGTCCTGGAGAAGTCTGGTACTTGTCATTAGAAGCGTGATTAAATTTGGTCCCTTTTGGAAAAACAGTCGTTCATAAAATAGTGAATTATGTTCCTTCGGAACCATGGCTTAGAGACTATAGGAATTAAAGAGACCCAGTAGTTAAAACTAGGAAGCCTTTTGATAAAAGTACAATAATCAGTCAGTTCCTTCGACTTACTCGACGGAATCAGTCGATCAATTGTTCAACGTAAGTTCCAGTCAGAGTTCAAGATCTAACCTCGTCCATTACATGAGCTTTTAACTTGGTTTGAGCAATAAACTTTACTTGAACTTTACTTTACTCGACTTTCAAGCTCAAATCGATGTACTATTTCTATTTTCATATGTAATCTCATATGAAATTTGCTAAATTATCTGTTTCGGAAGTGATATGGCTCCACTTAGAGCCTTTTTAAGCCCCATAGCCTGATCCAAAACAGTTATCAAGGGAGAACCTGTTTGATTAGGCTTGGAAGCAACTTTCACTTCTCATGACCGATTTATTGAAATTTTATACACGACTGAAAATTAACTGGTTGTATTCTGACAAAATTGTTTGCCCAAAAAAAGGACTCAAGACTGCAAGAAGATCATGGCGGGAAATCTCTAGCTTTTGGAAAGGACCCTTATCTATTGCACTTAAATGAAACAACATTTTGTGACAATTTCGTTGCCAACTTTTTGTGGCCTGCGGAATGAAAGACTGACTTACGTGGGTACATATTATATAAAGCAACAACTATTTCAATAATTCTGAAGCAATTCTTAAATCGGAGGTAACTCAACTCTATCTCGGGTATACGACGATTCATAGTATTATTTGAGGTGAGGGTTGGTCCTTTGGCATATTTTATATCTCTGAACATTTTTTATATATTTTTGATGACATGAATTGCATAGGAATTTGTAGACATCAAACGACGCAAGCTTGGAAACAATTTCTTAGCGCAGCAAACATTTTAAAAATAAATTTATATGATGTACCAAAAGCTGTTACATCACCAATTTTCGAATAATTGTGAGAAACACTTTTTGACCAACCAAATTCGGACATAGGTACATAACAAAAAAGAGTCGAATCAAAACCTACGTATAGGTCCCTAAATATAAATATGTATCTAAATATAGAAACGAAAATCAAATCACTGCGAATTCATACCCAACCTAAAAGGTTCCCTTCCGAATGCCAGCCGCAATATGCCACAGTCTGAGCACTTAACAGTTAACACTTCCGCAATATGAATCTGATTGCCCATTCAATTTAATGGCACACGCACGCATGTGCCATTGTATGGAAGGACATTAACCGATTGGAATACGTCTTCCATCCGCCGGATTCAAAGTGATAAATTTGTCGAATTGAAATTTTCAATTTTCAATTTTCAATTTCCCACAAAACCAGGTGAAATGAAATTGGTTCAAATGGGCCGCCGCCGCCAACAGGATATGTGCAATATTCCAGTAGGACACTAAACCGTCATACTCGTAGTCGGTGTAGGATTTTTAAATGCGTGTCTGGCTCTGGCAAATGCGATTTACGTTTCGTTTTACGACATTACCTTTTCATTTGCCGCGCTACGGCGAATGCGAATGCGACTCGCGCGTCAAATTTAACGATCCACCATTAGGCGCGGATGTATGTACAATGAAGACAAGATAACGGTATCAGGAGAGAACAAATCAAGTGATTCTTATTCAACGCTTTTACGAGCATTTCCATTTGCAGTAGTAAGGATTTTTTTTTTTTTTTTATTTCGTTTTATTACGAAATTTTATTCGACGACGACGACGACGACGTCTGGGAATAACTATTTCAATTCAATCCTCTGTCCAGACTGCGGTTATCTTCGTGTAGTTGGGAGGAAGCAAGGAATACCAATACCAAGCTATAGCCATGCATAACTTTTATTCTTTTAATTATCGTCTGCGAACAGCAATGAAAACAACACCATCGTAGGGATAATAAATCGCTTCATGAATCTGTCGTAAAGGGAAGTGAATGTAATTATTATTAATTTTTATGCTTTTTTTTTGTCTAAGAGTTCTCACTCAACAGCGGGTTTCTTAATGGGTGTTGGGTGTGAAAAGGCATTAATAACTTGTAGTGAGTGTTAAAAAAAAGGAAGGATTTTCAATGAAAGAAAAGGGGGGCTCCTCGATGGAGTCTTCTGTTTGTAGCACTGATTTACGGTTTTTGGCTAATTGATTTTTAAGTTCATTTCGGTGTTCTCGCTGTGGTTTGTCATGAGGTGTTGGATGCTAGTGCCTAGTGTTGCCTTAAGTAGTCAGTGCTCAGTGGCGTGCTTTAGGGCATCCAGTGGCCAACACTTTGAGGTGTTTATTCTTTGTTGAATTAAAATTAGCTACGGTATTTTTGGACACGAAAGTGGGTGTGGTTGGTAGTGCGGAGTAGTTAAAAAAAATTCAAATTGTGTGCAGGAGGTGTACCCATAAAAGGAGCTCACGTCCAGCGTTGCTAAGGGGCAATTTTTTCAGTTGAGCCATTTCACACGAGTTTGGGCCACATTAGTTAAATGAAGATGAGGGTGAGTTTGTTGTGATTTCTTAAAAAGCTAGAGTATGTTACAATGCAACAAATACGCGCTGGGTGCGTTCACTTGGTGGATCGTTTTAACCAGCTATTGTTTTGTAACGGCGTTCAGTCAAGAAAATTATCTTTTTCCTTCCTTTGAATGTTTTTTATTTGTGTTTTTTTTTTTTTTTTTTTTTTTCAAGAAAATGATATTTAAGTTTCGAGACAAATGTGAGCCATTGCTTTTTGAGCCAATCAACCAATTTTGGGCTGAAAACTACCAAGAAGTTTATAAAGGGTCCGCCATCAACTAGTGCTTATTTCGCGAATGGTAACACTTAGCTCATGTCTGATTTGACAGATAATTAGTTTTATCCTTCCGCTGAACGAATATGGTTGTGTATACGCTTGAACAACGCTGGGAAATATTGCGACATTACTTTGAAAATCATGGCAATGTTGCAGAATGTGTGCGAAAATTGCGTACGGAATTTGAAAGAAGAGAAGCACCGTCACCTCCGTATGTTCGTTATCTTGTGAAAAAATTGAAAGAAACTGACATCCTCATCGATAAACCAAAGCGTGAAAAGCCAAAAACAGTGCGTACACCCGAGACAATTGCTGCTGTGGCGGAATTCGGTCCAGAGGCATAATTGGGCCATTTTTCTTCGAAAATGAGCAAGGAGTGGCCGTTACAGTCAATGGCGATCGTTATCGGGCCGTGTTGAACGAATTTTTGTTCACAAAAATTGAAGAGGAGGAGATTGGCAACATTTGGTTTCAACAGGACGGCGCTACGTGCCACACAGCCGAAGCTACACTCGATGTTTTGCGCCCTGTTTTTGAAGATCGCATTATCAGCCGCAGAGCTGATGTCGTTCGGCCACCTCGGAGCTGCAATTTGACACCGGTGGACTATTATTTGTGGGATGCCGTAAAAGATAAGTATTACGCCGACAAGCCAGAGACAATTGTCGTTTTAAAGGACAATATTCGTGAAGCCATTGGTGAAATACAGCTGCACACAATCGATAATGCGCTTAAAAATTGGACCGATCGTGTAGGCTACTGCATGGCCAGCCGAGGCAGCCATTTGAATGAAATTATTTTCCATTATTAACCGGAAGGATTGTACTTTCAAATAAAAAAAGAAATTTGAGAAAATATTCAGTAGTTTTTTCTTATAGTATTTTCAAAAAAAAAAAGTTATTTGGCGGACCCTGTATAAATACATACGTCCTTCAGAGTTAGTGGATTAAAAATAACCATGTCAACTTTTTTAATGAAACTCAGTTAAAAATATTTCCTCAATATTCTCTCGGTCATAAATAACAAACTAACTCAGTAGAATGTTTTTTTTTTAATTTTTTTGATAAATATTCATCTAGAAACTTGGTTGAAAACAATTTTTAAACAATTTTTATTTTTGTAGCAAGTTTGCATTCAACCTTTTTGTCTCGGTAGTTTTCAACAACAAATGCTAATTTTTTTTCTTGTTCATTTTAAAATTTTTTGATGCAAACGAAGTAGTAGTAGAAGTAGTAATAAAACACTTCACCATGTTCTTCTTACTCATCCTTTAATGTTTTCGAGTTGAGATTTTTAGTTATTCAGAAAGCAAATCACGAACTTAGTCCTCGTTTCTAAACGAGGAGTCAAAGAACTGGTTCACTTAGGTCTTGAAAATGTTTTCTATATCTCCGATGGAATAGCTCGTAGGACTCTGGTGAAATTAAGAACACCAACTTCAGTTTGATAGTAAATCGAACACACTTCCTTGTTTAGCCAAACTGACAGTTGAGTGAACAAACCTCTAAAATTGTGTAAGGAGCTATGGACTACATAGAATATTTATAGTAGTTTTGTTCAAATATTTTCATTCGTTAAAGGTCTACACTTCTGATTAGAAAAATGATCACTAGCCAGACTCTGAAACTCTTTTAAATTCGTATCAGTTACCATTCATTACCGCTCTCATCTACATATTCGCTCCATTATTCCCCAACTTATACTACTCCCGTTATTACGTTTCACCGTTCGTGTTGTGGTTTTGTTTATTTTAATAAAAAGTTTACTATTCTCCGCCTGAAATCTGATCCTTTTCCTTTGAAACGGGGATAAGGAACAAAACATGTTCATTCATTTATCTTCCACTTCATGAATGATCCATGTGAATTAATTAAAATCAACCATCACGTGCACGGTACATTGAACTCATCTCGGTTCTTGTCTTTTGAGGACGACAATTTAGTTGAGTGGACTTCCTTTCTCTGGTCTCAAATGACACCAAAGGTGGAGGTGGTGGTACTCAAAAGACAAATAACAACTTTTTTTTCTCCTCGATTTTTTCTATTATGTATTTTAGAAGTCAGTGACCAGTTTGTTTGACTTTTCTTAAAATGATGGACGTGGACACACATGTGGATGGAATATGGACGATATGTGTGGTTGGTATGATTTTTTTCCTGTTTGAATAATGGGTGCCTTGTTTGGTTGTTTTCTTGTTGTTGTTGTTGTTAGCCTGTGAAATTGTTCATTAAAAATGTTTGTGTTTGCTGCCGAAAAAGGACTACAATCTGGACCGAATGTTTAAGGGCAAATTTTATGTCTGCATTTGTGTACAGCAATCGGAATGTGTTTACTAAACAATAGATTTTAAGGCGTAAAATGGTCTGTGTAAGATGCCACATAAATGGAACGCTTTATTATACCATAACAGTGGAGCTATTATTTGACTTAAAATACAGGCCTTCGATATGTTTTATAGTAATCCAACGTGGCTAGACTTTTGTGGACATTTAAAACCTCAGTTCGGGTCGGATTTACTGAAACTCAATGAATTTTTTTGTTTACTTACGTAGCTGTGCAACTAAAAATGGCAAATAGCCTCAACGCACCCTTAAGATATGAAGATTGCACTTTAGAAACATTTTGAAGCTGCAGCATCAAGCTTCCTTACAAAGTTAGACGTCCATTTTCGTAGAAAAAGTCTAAAGAGTTTAGCGTTGAAGTAAACTGACTACGAATCGCTTTTAATTTGCAAAAATTGTAGAGCAATTTGCAAATAGTATTCTGACTTCTTAACCTCTTATACAATTTTGAATTTCATACAAAAATACGTAGAAAAACAAACATTTTGAACGTGTTAATCTTTAAATGCTCAATTGATACTTTATTAATTGAATTCTTTTTGCTATAAATATATATCTTTACAGATGGCTCAAAGATGAAAACGGAAACAGCGGAAGAAGGATCATACGACAGTTAGATAGCTGAATTGTTTTCAAAACGTTGGCTGTTAAAAATGAAGCGAAAGTCTTTGTAGCAATGGAAATAACTTTTTGCGAGGCCATTATGCAGTACCTACTTAAGGTACTACGAAGAGTCAGTCCTGTTTGCTTATACGACTCGGAGATTCAATTTGAATAGACCCTTATGTGGGATGAATTTTTACATAAAATGTGAAACTTTATTCTTTAGGAATGCATCATAAGACGGCCCTAAAAGCATTATAGTATTAGGAACTTAATATTTTTGTACTCAGAGAAGAACTAGAGAAGCACTTCCAGCTGGTATTCAAAAAGGCTAAGACTTTGAAGGAACAAGTCTTTGTATGCCATAACCCTAAGCTTGTGGATCGTAGTTAATAAGACAATATTCAAACCGCTTACATACTTTGATAACCCAATTTTAATGATCGTTTGGATACTGACCGAGCAGTACATTATAAAGTGGGGCCCAACCTTCGACACGGAAATCTACAATAGCTAAGTACCTATACTCAAGATGACTTCATCGAGATCCTCACTAGGTACTTTCCCAAGCAAAAGTTACAACAATGTTCAGTTTTCCAACCTCTTCACTGACAAGCAACGAAAATGAAAAGTCGAGAGGCTTTAACTGCAGCTTAAGATGAGACTACACACGTGGTGTCGACTTCAACTATAATCTGGTGAGCTTCTTCCATTTTCATTTTCAAGATTTTAGATTTTACTAGAAAGGTTCTGTACTTTCATATTAAATTCAGCTGTGATAATACTGTAAGCCTGTAGGACGTATTTCGTCAAACAATGCCTAGAGTCTAGAAGGCTGAATACCAAATTCTCGGACCTCGTCAATCCCCAGAAGTAACTTGGGAGTGTGATCGAACAAATGATTAAAGCAGAATGTGCTCCCAGAAAATACGGGCTGATGAAAGCAAAAGATATTGAAATATTATAAATGGCACCCAACATGAGGTAACTCATTATTTTCAATGGATTATGCCCATTGGAGTAAAAATCACGAATGGTGATCGATATCATATGCTTAAGATGTTTAAGGGAGCCTGACAGCCAGTGATGCCAGATCGTGGGTAATTACCCATTTCGTAGGCATTTTGCCTTTCAAAATTTCAAAATTAACTAAAAGGGCAAAAAATGACATTTTTTAGCATTCATAACAGCAAAAATAATGTATTTTGTTGTTTTTTAACGTCGCAATGGGTGAAAAATGCATTTATGGGTATGTTTGGTAATCATCGTGGGTATTTCAGCCCGAAAAGTCTGGCATCACTTCTGACCAAATTTGGATATTCTTTGACTCTGACGGGTATATTTGTGCCGTAGTCTTTCGTGATCAAGTTTTAAGTGTTACTTTGGAGAACTATAGATTCCTATTAATATTTCCCTTACCCATGCGAATATATGCGCTGATCGTGTCCAGTTATCAGCAACTGCTAAATGTCTGGTTTCTGGTTTCATTTTATTTTCCAAAAGCTCGACAGTTTTAGTTTAAACTTGTCTTGACAAACAATGCACCTTATCAAAATTAACTTCACATAGGCTTGATGTGAAGCATAAAATTGGTCGCTGCTCTTATGTGTATGATACTTTCGCCTGAAGAATCCGATTTAAATGCAATCGATGAAAAAAGCTCATAAAGGACAAATCGAATTTTTAGAAGTACGTCCCTACTGCATCTATGGTAGATATACACCAGCCCCCACGATAAACTTGTTCTAAAAAAATTCCATTTCATTTTCACCCCCGCACAAAAAGCCAATTTAAGTATTGACATTCATAGTTCAACTCTTGCTCTGAATTCATTTCTAATTTTCCTGTAATATTTCATGTCAATATTGACATTCCAGTCGTACTACACAACACACCATTCCATGCTTGAAATCGACAGAAGACCGAAAACCAAGACAAAGAATCCCAATTAGTAAATTCCATGTCTCAGATATGTAACAGAAATGGATGCCGTCAGCAGTGACTAAAAGCCCCCAAAAAGAATCCATCTAACAGCGGTCCCTTATCCAACAACCAGATTCCTTGTAATTTATAATTTCCCCCAATCGTGTCCCCACATAAAGACGTGCCACATCAAGAATAGTAGGTAATGAATAAAGGAAAGAAGTCATAAAATGAAATCGTAACACATTCTATTCCGATTCCGATTTACGGTTGAAGGAAATAAGAGGCGAATACTTGGAAAGATTCTGGGAGTAGAGGAGCAGAGCGATTATTATTATTGGTATCATTACCTGTGACCGCTAACAGGAACAGCCGACATAATTTGATGGTGATGTCGATCTACAAATGGGCTGGCAGCCGCCGCCGCAGCTGCGATCTGTTCAATGGGAGTGCTGGCTAGGAGTCCTCCGGAATTGGCGCTTGGATCGATGAAGATTGCCGTGTACTGAGGGGGGAAGGCGTTTGCAAAAGCTTCCGCAGTTCGCCGCTGTAGCGAGTTGCATTTTTTCGACTTTCGGCGAGACTTCTTGCTCTGGCGGGAGTCTCGGCTCGTGTTCAGGACGTCCTGTTGCTGTTGCGAGGGCAACTGCAACTCGCTGTAGATGCTGCTCTCCAATACGTTACTATCACTAACCGAACGATTCAGTACGAAGTCGATATTCACGCCCTCGTCATCCAACAGAGCGGTACTCTCGTCTAACACTTCAATCGAGCTAGTATCACAGTTGTCATCACTTGACGACGTAATCACGATTTCGGGCACTGGCACGCATGACAGAGGCGATAAGGATGACACACTGCGGCATTGTTCCACTAAGGGGGTTGCACTTTGGATAGCACCCTCGAGGGTGCCATTCTCAAACACCGTAACTGAATCACGCTTTGCACTACTACCGCCACCACACGTTGCTATATCCTTTGAATGGCGTTTCGGATTCATCACACCGAGTTTCTTCTTTGGTGTTGTTAACATTTTTATCGTACACTCGGAAATTTAAAACAAAAACCAATCCAACAATACTCAAGTTTATCGCAAAATAAAACAAATCCCAAGATGACTATCACGCAAGCCGAAGGAAACAAACGACGACGACGCACGCTAGCACGCACTTTCTTTTCAACATGAAGGACCGCCAAAAACTGAATTCAAATCTGAAAATTTCGTTTCGAACCTTCGGACGTTGTGTAGATGCAATCGATTGCTTCTCTGTCTCTCGCCGTTGTGGTTGCTTCTTCTTTTCTGTTTTCACGTTTCACCCTCAGTTCAGTCTGTTTTCTATGGCTTCGGATTTGTTTTGTCGTATTAAATTTTTCTATTTTGTTATCCACGGTGTTCGGCTTCGGATGGTGCTTTTGCTTTGGGTCAAATGTGCGTTGTTTTTATTGTTTTTGCCCTCCCCGCTTTGGAAGTGTGAGTTTTTGATGAGACAAATACACACAGAAATGCAATTGGGACTAAATCAAAGGCAGACGCATCTATTTCTTTTTGTTAGGCTTAGGGCATATAAATTTTGGGAGATGCCTTTGTGATATGGGTCTTTTTTTTTTGTTCTGTTCATCCTGGGCTGGTGTTTAGAATATGAGAAGGTTAGGCATTGCCAGTGGGAATTTATATAGAAAAATATATCTTGTATAGGTATGTTGGTATATCGAAACAGCTTATTTTACAATTAGCTTTATCGGTATCATCTTATTAATCATTTTAAAATTAAAGGTGGTTCAACTAAATACAAAAGAGCTGATGTGCGAACTGAAGATATTGCGGAATTATTGTGCGATTCCTGACACGCTTTTCCAAGTTATCCAGATAAAGGGGCTTAAAATTGAAACAGAGGTTCAGTCCTCCTCATCGTCTAGGAGCTATGATTCTAAGATCCTATTGACGGAGGCAATGTACGTAGTCTACTTTTTTTTTCGGAACATCGAAAGAATTTAAAAACTAAGCAATCAAGTTTTGTTGTATTTTAAGTGGCACTATCCGTTTTTTTTACCCAGTCTAATTTTTTCCAAGTGCGGTTCCCCACACAAAGTTCTATGCCCAATCTCATCCCCTTAAACTTTTATTTTCACAACCAAAAGTAGCCAATACGAATTCACCAAGCCCAAAATTGTAAAAATCGAGCGACCAATTCTCGATAGCTGTACCCACCGGGTACAAATCTAAAATTATATTATCTTTAACACTGGAACTAACAATACCCATCCACAAAATTTCATGAAAATCGGTTGAGTGGTCTTGGAGATCGACAACAGTGCCACCTATCGGATAAACCGTCAGCTCCCGCGCGCCTACCCACTTCCCCCAAATTTTGAAAAAAAATCCTTTCTAGGATTTCCTATCTGTGAAGTGTGAATACATACGTATGAAGAGAAGAGTTATGTATTCACTACTCTTATGACTGTAACTCTCTTCGCATGTCGTCTCTCTTTGGTGACGTCGTTTATACGGGCATGAAGAGTGAAAGCAAAGTATTTCCCTGAATCATAGTTTGTACACAATTGCATAGTTGAAATTTAATGCTGTAAAATTCAACTTTTCCAATTTTTAATATTTTAAAAATGTAAAAAATGCAAAAATAAGCACCCAGAAAATCTCTTTTTATCGGCAATTCATTTTTTAAGAGCGTGTGAACCGCAAGAGGTAAATATACACTACAGAAATAATATAGAGTGGATGGAAGTGTATGGATAGGTTTAGCTTTTATCACGTAAGCTGCTTCGTAGTTTTTCACTCAAGTAGTGCCAAGAATCATAAGAATGGAAAATAAAGTAGCCTTTCGCAATACTCTATCCCGTAGCTTTCTATTAGTGAAAGAATTTTTGAAATCGGTTCAGTAGTTCCGGAAATAACCTCTTACAAACAAATAATATAACAGTGTGATGTGATATGTAGAAACAATATATACATACAAATGGAAAAAGAATAATTCTGTGCAACCGTTACATTTAATTTAATTAAATATTTCCGTTTAAAAAAAAAAACTACTAGGTATATAAATGCTTCCTTAGATTTATTTGCTAAAATCCACTTTTCCCTTTTATTTTCAATTTCTTGGAGGCAAAATTTATTTTACCAATAAAAAAACAATTTTACTTAAAACATTTTCCAACTGGCAATGCACGCACACTCTGTTGCCACTACACCAACAAATAAATAGATCCGCTCTCTGGTGTGCATCTTAATGTCTTGTTCTTTTTGTGAGCATCTTCTACCCCTCATCACATTGTCTATGATTATTTTCTCCGTTTCTTCCTCACAATTCGTATTTTGTACCACATCCATCGAGTCAATGGGGATAATCACAGACATCATCCTCATCATTATAATGGTGGTCATGATACGCCACAATGAACCATGGCGGTATGGTTGGCCGTGGCAGCGGCCGCGTAGCTTGGCAGACGCAGACGAAAATCTCCCTTTTGGGTTTTCTATGATTTTCAGCTCCAAAATTGCGGTCTCAATCTCGGCAGCGCATATGTAATCATGAACATGCAATACCGCAACGCAGAGAAACCAGCCATAAGAAAAAAAAAAAAAAGGCAAATGCTCAAAATGCGAGTAATGACTTCGACGTTCGACCTCTGCCAAACGGCAGGGGCATCATCGCCAGTCCGAATCGTCGATGATGGATCAGAAATTGTCTGCAGCTTAACAATAGCCCCCGAAGGTGCTTCAGATGCGATGTGGACAGCCAGACCCTTGCTGTATACGTTTTCGAGTTGAAGGGAACGTTGCGGTGTAATTTGGTGGTTAAGCTGATGGCCGATGGTCATCATCTGGTGTTGGATAATCGAGACGGATGATGCGAGCAATATACGCGTGTGTCGGCTGACCTCGCGTCATATGGGCTCTAATTTACTCGATGACCCATTTGTCGGATACGGGCTATCTATAATTGAAATCGCCTGCTGCGATTTATATAATTTTGACACATGTTACGGGCAACCAATTTTAGACAGACTCACCTGTCTAATGGTGGATGGAGATTGATTTAGACATATGGAGAAGCATTCGAACAGAGCTGCTTACTGGAAAAATAAATCAATTACGCCCCCATTCGCCATCAGTTGGAGTTCGATGTTCCCCATCTACAACTTCATTCGGCCGCCAAATGAATTCGATTTGCGTAAGACACAAGCGATTGAGTCCCTTCACAGGATGCACCTAATTAAAACGCCCAGCCGTTTGTTTCTAAAACCCCGCCGCCGTTAAATCGCAATTAGACAGTCGCACCGTGAAGAGAACCAATTGCGTTCGCTCAATGCTGAGCTAATTCTTTCGTTGTCGGCAAATTTAATTTGAAAGTCCTTTCAACAAACAAGGAACATGACCATGACGAATTATGCTCTTTTACAAACGGATAAGGCAGGGGATGCTGCTGACAGCAGGGCACTGTGAGCTGTGAGCTGTGACTGTGATGCGACGCGACGATATGATTGTGCTCTCTTTATGTTAACCTTGTGTTGCGAATGCAAGAGGTTGTGCATTCAAAACGAATTTCAAAGGCGTCGCGTCATCTGGAAGTGATGTCGGGCTTGGGGTGACTTGCAAAACGACTGTTGCAACCAGTTGGTAAAAAGATACCGAACCGAATGCTGTTATCTGTGCACGGTAGCGCAGGTGAGAAATTTGTTTTTATGACCCGAAGATGGAAGGTTGCATCAACCCAAGATAAGTGAAGTAACTGAAAGGGATATTATTTTTTTTTAGATCGTGCCGGTGTAATGATATTTTGCTTCCTGAAAAATGTAAGAGTGTTGCTTGGAAATTATTGTGATACGTTCAATTATTTGTCTTCCATCAGCTGCGAAGGACCTATACCTACTGACGATTTGGATCGATCTTATATTGGTTTCTGACCTATACTGAGTAGTACTAAGGGACTCATCGTTTCGTTGGATAGAGTAGGCGCAGGAACTGCAGTTATTTACACCGCCTTGGACCTGTTTCATACGAGATCTTATAAACACGCGCGGTAGGTTTAAAAGCAAGAAAATGCTGAAAAACTTGGTAAAGGAAAGCTGCCATCCAAAACGATAGGCTCTTATGTGGTACTATGTCGTTGCCATTTATAGGTAAGCTAAAGAAGATTATGTCGATATTGTTATTGCTGTGGAATCAGAAAAAGTAGTCTATTAGATCTGTATCAACAATTCTTAAAATTTAAGTTTTTTTAACGAAGACGTCTAAAAAATTGGTTTTGACCGGCCAAAGCAAGAACTGTGCTAGTCCTAAACATAAAGATTGCACAGCTACGGTACTGTTGGCCATGAAATTACCCTATGAAGAAGGCTACTTTTATGCATTGGCTGGAGTGGAAACCTGATATTGTTGTCTGTATTCTAGGACCTCATCTAAATTCGAGTTCCTTAAATTGCCTGCTCCCTGGGTAAGACTTTTGATGGCCCAATGATAAGTTTTCGCCTTGCTATCAGGGTCTGCTGGGGTTTTGCAAAAGCCATCTTAATTTTACAAAATATATCTATCAGTTTTTACAACTTTCATGCCTTTGTCAAAGTTCTTGATTGAATCTTCTCCATATATCGCTTACCCAGACTGAGCCCTAAATTGCTACAAGCACTTTATTTTGACGACATCTGAAGTACTGCAGTTCTATGGCGCCAAGTCTTATAGTTCCCCATATAGGTAGTGAAACGAAGTCGAAAACTCGACCTGGGAGCTTAATACTATAGAGTCTGTGCAAGTACTTGCGATCTTTAGTCTCTTTCGTTGGAAGCTTAAACTGGTTCAAGGAATAGATAGAGAGAAAAACTTTTCTAGATTAGCATGGAATCTAAATGGAAGTCATGTTGTTCTGAATGTGTCGGCCTCAGGCAGTTCTATAAGCCAACCCGACATTGCTTTCTATGAAAATTTTTCTCTCCGATAAAAGATGAAACTGCCTATTGGCGATTGAGCTGTGAGTTATTTTATTTCAGCTCATAGCTGTATGCTGGCGTAGTTGTCTGTAGCCAGATACCAACCCGAAAAAGTCCTTAACTGAGTCGAAAGTTCAGTTGTTTTGTTGGGACTTGACGATTAAGAGTCTTTTTTTTCGTTCTTTGGTGAAAGCATTTCCGTCGATTACCTTTTTTGTGGCCGAACTTATTACGCGACAAATCAAGGTGTTCTGGTAAGAAAATGCATTAGATCACAATGCTTTGTTCTATTGCTGATCTTTTCGGCATTCGCGGAACATACTTTTCAAACTTATGAATTTAAGAGGTCTAAAAAAAAATAAAAAATAGTTGGCGCAACCGCAAAGTCCTTATTCATCGCGAGCCATTCCGTTTTGTGAGTCTTTATTTTTGGAAGGAATAGTAGCAACTGTAGAATGGTATAGTCCACACTCCAACTAATGAACACGGGTACCTAACCTACTTACAGAAATACCATACCTCGGGGAGGTCTCATACCATTCTTATATTTCTTATCGATTTAAAAATGTTGGACGCTCTCCAAGCTTTGTTAGTTAAATCTTTGACTGGTTGGCGAACGGCTTTAAAAGTTCCCGAAAAGTATGTGAATATACGGCGCTCACATTCAGCATCTTTTCAGTTGATTAGCGTCGAAACGATAGACCTCCGAAACCAACAACAATTACGAGTTTGAGGGCTAAATCTCTTTCGTTTTCCACAAATGTAGTCAGAGGCAGCGTTGCCGCTTGGACCCTCTTTGAGCCTCAAGAGCCTTGGCCCCTACTTTCTTAAAAATGATCAAAATGGCCCCATTTTAAGTTTAAGTAAGATTGAACGCAAACGAATGAAAAGTAGTGTTTCGTAATGAATATATTTGTTTTTTTTTTTGTTGTAAATAAATGTCATTGCTGCTCTGTTTTGTTTTTTTTTTTTCTATAATTATTAGGATCTTATGTGGAGGCCCCTTCACGTTTTTAGTCAACTTTTTGAAATTTTTCAGCGGCAACGCTGGTTAGATCTGACGATAGTCAACAAATTTGGGCTTTATATAATTTATAATGGTCATCAAAATTTAAGAATAACATATCGTCCAGACGATGTTATATGGAATCTGGCCACAGTTTCATCAAAACTGTGCATGCATCTGTGGCCCTAAAATCAGTAAGACGTGCTTACGCTCGCAAGGAAGATTGACGTTTTTTTTATCCTGGGGTAGAACTAACCTACGCTGGACCAATCTCATTACCTGCAGGCATACAAAAGAACTTTGGCCAGAGGTGAGCGAAAAAGATCTCAATACATGATCGGACTAAGCCGCAAAGAGATTCGCATACTCACGGGGGTCATTACTGGACACTGTGCGATAGGCGTACATGCGGTACGGCTGGGGATACTGCATAATGATATTTGCAGAAGCTGTAGGGACGTTGAAGAAATAGAATCTGAATGCCCAGCCCTTTAAAACAGCAGACAGAGGATTCTCAACAGTTACTTCCTCGATGAACTATATGATTTGAAGAGTGTTGATCTCAAAGTACTCCTGAGATACATACTCAAATCTGGGTGGTTCTAGCCGATAAACAGACTTCATAGCATTAGCTACTCGTAGGACGAACTAGAGGATCATGTTACAACGGAGCTTCAAGAGCCCATGAGATTCATACTAATCTATGAGGCTCATCAAAAGATCTTTAAGAAGACGGTAGCTAATACCTCCGCAGTTAGCTCAGTAAAGGCAGTCCTATTTATCGAAAGCTGCACGCTTTTAGGTATTACTTTTCAAAACGCGTTTGTTCGATTTCACATTAAATTTGCAAAGCTAGTATGTAAGCCCATCGGAATAACACTTAAAATAGGTTACTATACATAATATACTTTTGCCAGCCATGATCCAATGCAACTGCGTGAGTAAAAATAATTATTTTCAATTTTTATTCCAGCACAATTTTTAATTAACTGAAGCTTAATTACATCTTTTAATCCTTGCTTTTGTGCAATTCATACACCAAATTGAGTATAACATAAAATGCAAATAAAATGCAATTACCTTGTGTAGGGTGCTTCAATTTTCATTAACTCTCTACTGGCGGTGCCACTACTACTTAAATTAAATTGAATGGACGCAAGCTAAAAGGCTTGTTATGTTGCGACTATAAATGTGCATTTGCATTCCCATTACCCATTCAATTGGATTCCTTCAATGACCCTTGAAAAGAGTTTGCAATTTCCAGAAGCCCATTTAAATGACATTTTTTTGTTATATGCAGTTTCCTAATCACGAAGCACCTTGCTCTTGCAAATCACTCTGTCATGGTAAGCCTTTGAATGATTCCTGCAAAGCGCAGATCGAAACTGAATGGTGTGCTGCAAAAAAAAAGGTCGGTCCACCCCAAATCACTCATGTGAAGAACAGCCCGCCGGCCGTCCACTTAATTACAAACGACCTTATCGTATTTAACTGCAACTGACAGTCGAAAATCAAAATTTCTGTAAGGGATCAGAGACCAGACCGGGGTGAGTGTACGACTAAGAGGGTTCCGTCTAATTCATAACCACCCCAACTATGGCTGGGATTATGAGTGTTTTCTGGTTATTATTCAGGGATGACCAATCAATTTTATTTTTTTGTTCGTCCTGTATATTTGGCAATCTAAATGCACCCTGCTGTGTATGGACATGGAGGTTCGCCCCTCTGTACAAATACCACACGATGGTCCTTCCAGTTCAAATAAAAAAATCGACGGACAGCAAATAAAAATCTTCATTTGTTCATGATGGGTTGCAATTTGACGGGACATCTATATATGCTTTGTCCTTTTAGGTTTTTCCGTTTCGCCAGCACATCAAGGGTATGTTGCCATTGCATCACGAAGTTGTACTGGTGCAGCAGCAGTGTCTCTGCCATCTGTTACGATTAAGGGTGACGGGAAGGACCACAAAGCCAGTGTCATATGGTTGACAGTAATTCTATTTTTTTTTCCTATCGTCCTTTGCTTGTCGCCTTTGATCAAAGACTAAGTAACATTACTTACAGTGACTCCTTCACACAGAGTTGAAATTTTTATTTACTCAGCCTTCGTACTCCTTTATCCGGTCGGTGTCACATTGCATTGTTCTTACAGTTTACCTGTACACCCACAGCAGGACACGATACTCAATCAAGAAATCGCTAAGGTGCTTTCAGGATGCACCTTTTTTCCTGGTCATAGTTTTTGTGAGCAATATGAGTAGACGTGGCATATGTTTGCTATGTGCAGGACCCGCATGAAAATTCTGTTTGCCTCCGTGTAATGTTTGTCAAGAATAAAAAAAAACACACTTCCTACAAGAGTCAAAAACGATAGGGTGAGTGGAACGTAAGATGTCCCATCATCTCGGCTGATTTAATTATTCGCGTCGAGGAGGGCGACGAATGAAAGATGATCCACCCATAGCGTTGGCACAATGCTGTCCAAACACTGGGTATTGGATTAACAACTGAGGCACAGTTAAGTTTGTAAATATTGCAGAGATGCGGAAGAGGAAATGGAAAAAATGGAATGTGATTTCGGGTTGAGAAAGACATTGTGAGGGTTGGTTCCGAGGTGGCAGCGGAAGTGGCGTGTGTTTGCCGTGAAAGGGCATGCGCCAATAAGACAGATGCACTTATCCACGAGGATTCGATTATTGAGAACCCATTCTCTATAAAGAAGCGCAGCTCAATGTATTCTTTGTAGTAACACGGGTAATAGTAAATCTGTTCATTAGGGGCCTGCGATGTTGGAAGCAACCAAACACCCTCGTTGACAGAGTCGAGTGGGATGGCATAGTTCAAAAATGAACGGCACTGCAGCAAATATTATTTGGAATATCATGAGCCAGACATGTTACCCTTGTTTTTAGTCAAGAAGGTATTTATGGCGACGACAGGGCACACTATTTCCACTGATCACTAACTGGCTTATCTACCATTTAATTGTTTAGGCGGCGATAGGTTGTTTTCTCCAATAGTGAACTATTGCCTATCAAAATATTTTTTTCTTCTTGCCATATAAACCATGAGAAATATCAGTTTAACTTCTCCAACTAGCCTGCTTTTAGGCTGTTCCATTCCGGTGAAAACTAAAACATGTCCACCACTGGCTCGCATGTCACGTGCACTTTTATACTATACATGGTGAGGTTATTAGTGTTCATTTATAACCTAAATTTAAGGTTCTAATATTGTCAACATTTGTGTCAACCTAAGGAAGCCAGAAACGAAGTAATGCAAATTCCTCCAGCCGTTTGAAGTGCAGCTAAGTGTAGGTACTCGCGGGCCTAAAGCTAGCAACCAGCGACAATGTTTCAAAAAATATGGAAGCACTTTTCATCTGGAAGCTAACATAGAAACTCGAGGAATATCTATAACTGTAAAAACCCCAAATGGGTACAAATTTTGAAGCAAATCCATCAGACCGTTTAGGCTGCAGCTGACTTGAGCGACAGAATCCCTAGACTCACTGTTGTATATGTTCTTCGCAACGTCGTTTGTGATTGAAAACTTAAGCCCGACATCTTTCGCGAAAGCATTCACACAATTGTGAACATGTTATGCACCCACAACTGTTACGGGAGATTTAAGTATACAAAATACGCAGTACCAAAGTATACACCTCATTGCTCAATTATACCAATCACATGGTTAATTTTAAGGAGTTTCTACTCCACAGCCAAAGAGCGCATATTTCATAACAAGACGACCTCTTTTGAAAACACTCGCACCCCACCAAGAACTGCTTTCATGTCCTCACAAATTACCTTTCAAGCATTAGAAGGAGTTTAAAGTCTCATATGTCCTTTGAGATTGAGTGAATCGCTCGCCATAGTTCGACAGAACTTTTCTCATTACGATAAAAGCATAAACTATAAAATGTGTGTGCGGTATACACACTTCCGCCGCACATCATGTAATGTAAGGTCCATTTGGGGAGAATTCAATTTCTCTGAGGAGAAAATTTTACCTGAGACTCGGCAAGTATTGAAAATAACTTCTTCAGCCATCCCTTTCTGTATATAGACTGTACGCTCTTGCCGAATCGATCGATATATATTTACAAAAGCCACTAGGGCATCCCTCAAATACATTTGCCGCAAAGCCGCCCTATAGGAATTGAGTCCTTGCTAGAGTTCTGCTTTCTGCATGTGGCAGAGCGAGTAGGGGCCTGTTTCTGTTGGTTTGTCTATTAATTTACACACAATTGTTATGTTGAATGCACATGCCGTTAGCGTGGCGCAGCATCTATAACAACAAAGAGCAATTTGAGTAGTATTTTCGGGAATAACGATGTCGAGGGAACATCTGGAATTGATTACAAAGTGATGCATTTGGGCGTTCCCTGTATACGTGTACCTTTGTTTATCACTGTTTATGACGCATGCCGCTTTGAATCGCATGATAATTTTGATATGGGTCATCAATTTGCTTGGGATATGTTTTAGTTGGATTAATTAAACAAAGCTTAGAATAGGAGACCCCCAACAAGCAATAATTTTGCCAGTGTCCTCCCAAGGGCTTTGGAAATGCTATTTTAAATTTGGAAGTGAAATGCAATAGAATTAAGTCCTTGTTTAGATAAATTTCTCCATAACGTTAGTATCGAAACAAATTTGACATGTTGACTGGCCGAGACAGCTTTCAGTACGAGACCCATGTTTGGAAAATCTCATGTAGCCTATACAAGCGCATTTAATACACTTGTGCGGGGAAGGCAATCACTCAATGGTGTTTCTGCTTCGAAAATTAAGTGAATACTGCTGTTAATTCAACCGACTTTTATTGAATTTGGAGCACCCAGACCGGGAAAGAAATCTACTGGCTAAAGGAAGAAAGTCCACCCTCCTGCTAGCAGCTCCGTAATGCAGATGGTCATTGGCACGACAGCGACTAACTATGAGCTTGTACCTACAATGATTCAGTAAGTGCACTCAAGAGCATTGCACAATGTACCTATCCTATATGCTACGCAAATAGAACAGTATCGGCGGATGAAATAAATGTGGTAGTGATTTGAATGTCCACTGGGTGGATGTCTAAATGTAAGCATCAATAATGTTCTATGGCGATAACACAGCGAGAAGAGCTCTTCAAAAACCTGTACACACCTGTGGGTTACCGCGAAAATGATCGGTGGACACCATAGATTGATTGCCCTTGCAAAAGTTGAGGTTAACCAATGGAATTTCTTGAATAACCTTCATGAACCTGTATAAGAATTCTATGATCCCACCTCGAGGATTAACCCCAAAAACCCCAGATATGTACAAAGTTTAGGGCATATCCATCAAACCGTTTAGGCTGGAGTGGACTGTATTGATCGGAATCGCTATGGACTCTATGTTTTAGGTTCTTCGCAATGGAATTTCTGGAACCTTCTCCAAAATTACAACATTGCACTGTACCCACTCGTCTGTCGTTGTGAAAATAATTTACAAAATATAAAGCGCAAAGAGGTGCTTTAGGACATGCGATAGGTAATCAGGTGACCACAATAAGGAGGCTACTATTGTCCTTGTTATACCATTTAAAAGAGGATACGCTTACGACAGCTATATCAATGCGGTCCTCACGAAGGACCTACGCCAACATTATACGATAAAATCCAACATTGAGACCTGAAATGGAATTACATAGATCACACACACAGACTCAAGGCTATATACAACGAAATAATGTAAAAAAAAAATGCCCTTAACTACAAGTTATAGAGCGCAACGCCGGAGCGAGTTGCAAACGAATTGGTTCGGGCATAACTCTTAGCGCGAACTAGGACTAGAGGGCACTAGAATTGTCTGTAACGTCCCAGAAAACCTCCCACCCCCAGTAATAAAATAACACAAAGCACAACTATTCAAAGTATAAATGCAAGGGTTTAAAAAATGTAGGTCAACATGGCAAGACCCGTCTGTCAACAACGCATTTTACGCTGTCTTGGAAACATTTACAGGATTCAATTCCACTGTAAGACTGAATTCACTTTCCACTTCTCTGCATTAAAATTCACTTGCGTTGAGTGCCCACCTCACGTCTTATGTAACGCCGCGCTCATGTTTCGTTGTGCACTTGAGATGGTAAAAACTAAAATACTCAAAACGAATCCAAATAAACATCCATTATGCCAAATAGCCAGCGATCCGGAGAGTTTTACAAGGATATGCCGTAAAGTAGATTCGTATGCACTTACGTGTGCATTGTTTATCTTCAACGCTGAGGTATTATAAATCTATCCGCGACAACAGGTGAGTAACCGGCGCCTGTAACATTTATTGCATACAATAAAAAGGACATCCTCAGAAAAGAAGTTGATGCTTTCATGTCGCTGACTCACGAGGACGGAAGAGCGAAATTGAAAATTATACCGCATTCGAGTCGTAAAATTACATACAACACTTTCCAAGTGGGTATAACTTATACCTACCCGCAGCAGCCTCAAGGTTGCCAAGAAGTTATATTTTTAATTTCCCTTGCCTAGGCCTTGTTCATAAACATGATTTACGATTTTTGTTGTTTTATTCGTGTTTTGGGTCAGTGAAGCGCTATTTAAGTGCGATGTTAACTGGAAGCTACTATTATACAGTCGGCATGCTGGGTTCAAAGAGCTTATTTCGGACAAGTTGAACTAAGAAAGGGAAATCGTTAGACCTGGGTGGTCCGTATTGCGTTTCGGTTTGTGTGCAAGTTAATAATCTGTTTTCGTGAAAAAGGGTTTGTATTTTAAATTACAGTACCTGCCCGCACCGAAAGGGCAAGTGTGTGGAATGAACAAAAAATGATTTGTGGTTGTAGTGGTTTTGTGGGATGATTTACGACATTTAATCGTCAGCTAGAGTGGGATTGCTATTCAACTATGGTAGGTTTGTTGGGTCTGTCTATCGATGTATACCTGTGATAAGTGGCTGCTTGAAAATTTGCAGACCTGTCTCAATAGCTCTACAACGTACATTCAAGTAAATGCATGCAGGCAAGTAGGCGCAGTGGGTTAGTACAGTGCTTAATGTGCTGGACCACTGAGCGAGGTGTCTCAGGTTCGGGTTCGAGGAAAGCACAACATTTACTCCGCCACCTCTGTGGAGCGAGTCGAAATGCTGCTTTAAAAATTCTGTTATCTCCGACAAAAATTCAGCTTTTCGAAAATCTGCATTTTGTAAGTGCGGCTTTGCAAATTTTCAAATTTAAAACAAAAAAAAAATCCAACTAACAAATGCACCCAAACAAAAACTTAAAGAAAGCAAATTGTGCGTTTTGACGACACGAAATAAAAAAAACAACTATTTTAAATTATTTATAATATAAGGGGAAAAAAAATGTTTGTGCGAAACACAAAAGAAACTTAAAAAAGAATTTAAGAAAAAACTTTAAATATAGAAATAAAAAAAATATAGATATCTATTGAAAAAACATAAAAAATTTATGTTATTAAAAAAAAAAAAAAAAACTGAGAATGGAGAACATTTAAAATAACGAAATTGAAAAAATAAAAATTAAAAATCAAAATGTTATCTAGATCTTTGCTTTTCAAAATGCTGGAAACAGTAAAAAACGGTTTGTTGTTTTTTTATTGTTTTTCAGAATTTTTAAAAGCAGAATTTAAGAATTTGAAAAACAGAAATTTTGAAAGGAGATTTTTGTAAAAATCCAGCATTTTGACCCCAACCCTTATGAATGTCCTGGAATATCTTCTCAAATTAGCTAATCGAACTCACTGTAATATTGTAGGTCGCTTCCGCTAGTCACATATTACATTCCTAGTACGTAGTAGGCTGACAAATTTCTAGTATCAAAGTCCTATCTACTTATTAAACTGTTTCCCCAGTTCCGACCCATACTCTCCCTAAAATAATTCCATATTATATCTGCGCTGTGGTCCTGGGCGAGGCGGGTTCCTTTTAAAACTTAAACCTATGAAGATATCGTGGTCATTGAAGCATATATTCGCTCTCCTGTTTTATCTCGAAACTGAGGGCTGGGACTCGAATATCCTTACGGGGGTGATCCAAAGTAAATGACGTGTTGTTGGTATCTAATAAAGAGACGTTCGAAGATGGCTGCCATATTAAGGGTCCTTTTTTGTCGCCCAATGTTGTAGTGGTGAAGAAGATCTGATATACCAACGTAACTCGTTGCTCTTTAGGGTCAGTGGTAGGGTATTTCTGTCCTCTACCTGAGCTCGGGTCGGCACCAATAACTTTTTTGACTAAATGAATGCCTACTGGGGTTGGACCGTCGAGGTAAGTATAAGTGCATAGCCCTGTCAATAAAGTGAGTTTCTAAATAAACAGACTCTTTCTATACTGTTGCCTTAAAGAATTAGAGTCGTGAAGCAGTCAAAGCCACAGTCGTGCAGTCCATGATTCCACCATTTGACCAAGCGAATCGCTAAATGTGATTTTGCACAAGGTCCATGGTTCTAAATGAAAAGGTTCACTCATATATCCAACACGTCTTTTAAACCTAAATGTGTATTGTCTCTGCAGGTTAAGAGTTAGTGGTGGAAGATCTAGAGTTAGGCAGCATTCTAGACCCTCGAACATTAGATATAATTGGCAGTGGGGATATTAATACATTGACTTTTGCTCAGAGTTATCCGCACAGGTATTGCCTCCAAATAATCTGCAAGCATTATTCATCCACAAGTATCTACCTCCTAAGATGAATGTGCTATCAGATCAACAACTTCCAGATCACCCTCTCGATAGGTATCCCGCACTACCTTAGGTGTACAGTGCTCATATTTTTCAATTTCCCCTCAATTTCCCTAGAGGCCATTAAACCTCAATGCTTGGCTCCGCACTGCTCCGACTACAGTGTAAAATTTCGCTCCAATTACGTTTTCATAAACGAACAAAATTCCCATGCATCCATCCATCCATCCATCCATCCGACCATCCAACACTTTGATTTCGCATGCACTAGTTGGCATTCAGTGCACGCGAATACCGAACGTACGCCATTCACAGGGCGACGTGTTGAACGCAACCGTTTTCGAACGCAATCCCCACCCAGCACACTCTGAAACCTTGAACTCCCACTACGGCCGCATAAATAGAGATTTTAAAGCCTGATACTGGTTAAGAAGTTCAATTGCAATATGTGCTGCAACGTTCCGCAAGTTCTGTTTGTGTAAATTAAACAAACTAAGATTAACTTTATTTAAAAAAAACTTTATTTTCAAACTGGCAGCGATTCTGCCTATCTTAGAACTGAATACAAATCTTCTTAAAACTAGAGCTTAAATACTATTTTTTATGCTAACCTAAGCAGCATGTTCCCACAGGTATTCCTACACGTACGTGTTGGAATGCGGCTATTGTCGTATGTTGCTGGTGCAGGTTTCGGGTTCCTGGTCTATGCTGGATGTTGTCCGTTGCGCGTGCAGGTTTCGTGTTTCGGTTATGGGTTCTGCTTTGGATGTAGTTTGGATGTTGTCAGCGAATTCCGAAAACGGAAATTGTGTTAACTCCCCCATGCTTAAATTCGAACGTCCACGTTCGACGGCACTGATCGTATGAGATGTGGGATATCCTCTATCCCTATTACTACGGATGCTGTGTCTCTAGGTTTTGGCGTGTCTGAAGCTTTATCTGTGGGATTGTTAACAATGGTTACTTTTGGTGATTGCTGCTTAATTTTCCGACAGTATTTTAAGCTTGATACTATAAGGACTATGATGATTATGATTGACAGGCTGTATCCGCTAATATGTTTTACATTACTTCCTGATTCCAGCAATTTAATGAAATTTGTTGTGTTGACGTGAAGTTCTCTTATCATCTCGAGTGATAGGAATTCCTCAAACTTGGTTTGATTATCCGAAGGCTGTAGTAATGCTGGTAGTGGTTTTTCTTTTGGTGCTTCTCTGGATGTGTAGTTATTTCCCTCAGCTTGTATTGTGACATTATGATACTGTATTACGAATGAACCGGTGAGATTTACGTCTTTGTTATTGATACTTATGGTGCCATTGTATTGGTTGAGGAGCAACATTCCGCTTGATATTTCTTCTATTGACGGTATGTGTTGATTGTTGATTCTTTTACATGTTGACGGTTGGCTCTTCAGCAGCATCGGTATGCAAGATGAACTACTTATATCTACTAAATCTTTTTGTAAGCAAATTGACAATTTGTTAAAGGTTTTACAGTCGTTTTTAATTCCAAATATATTACTCTTACAGTTAAGTACTGACTTAAAGTTAATTTCGTTAGAGAAAATGCCTGTTTTTATTGGTTTTATTAATAGTCTAATACATTTTTCCATACTAGTGAGTGGAATGCTAATTATGTATATTATGTTTGTTCTGTTAGTTGCTATCTTTACTTCACTAAATTCTAACAATTCTTCTATACTAAAAAAGGGCACATTATCTTGTTTTAAAATTTTTTCTACGATATGTATTTCTAGGTTTGACAAAATAAATGAGTTAATAACGTTGGCTTTTGCCCACTGTATTGCATTATCAATATTCAATACTTCCTCTTTTATGATATTTATTTGATTTTTTATAACTAATATTTCCTTGTCTCTAGGGTTTTCCCTTGATTTAACTAATTTTATTATTGTGTTGGTAACGTTTGTTAGTTCATTAACTTTTTCAATTACTGCTCTATTAATTATAAGTTGTTTGTTGTTGTTTTTTAGTGATTTGTTTATTTTGTTTGATATTATCTCGAAATCGCTGTGATCTGGAGTGCCAGCTATCCACTTCCAGGCACTACCAATGAAGTCAAGGGAACGCTTTTTTTTGTCCATCGGCTTAATGCGGTTAATATGACTCTGTACTATGTTAAGATCGTGAATGAGGAAAGGGTATAATGGTTCTTGTGTGCTTATATTTCTAGTTACAAGTTGTTGTAGGTTGTCTATGCATCTTTGGAAGATGTCTAAATCTATTTCGTGGATAATCTTAAAGGTTCCGTCTTGTATTTGAGCTGTTCCTGTCTTTATTGTTAATAATTGTGCGTTTGAATAGTCCATAATTTGTACGTTTGCTGCGCACAAAGGCAACAGTAGCCTATTGGGAGGAAAAGGTTAAGTTTTAATCAGACTCTTATGGATGATTTTTCCGGTATTAGTTTCTACAGTGGAATTTTTGTTTTGCTTTACGATCTCCTTCCTGTATTTTGGGGAGAGTTTATTGCCTATTCTCCTATTGGTTTTAACGTAGATTACTTCTCCTACTGAATAATTTTTGAGAGCATGTTTTTTCCTATTGTGGTAATCTAGGTCAGCGGTTTGTTTGTCTTTAATTCTTGTAAAAATGTCCTGTCTCTCTTCTTGGAGTTGTTCGGGGTTATTGATCATATTTCTTGCAAAGAATGCGTCTATGGGTTTTTTGTTTGTGGTGGAGTGGACAGATCTGTTGTATTCGAAAATGGCTTTGTCCAGTAGCTCTGAGAATGTGCTATGTGTCTGCTCTGCTTTGAGGCAGCGCATCAATTCGGATAGGGTTGAGTGGAAACGCTCAACTTGTCCGTTTACTGAACTGACATACGGGGGTGCTTTGAATATCTTTATATTGAAGAAGTTTTCTAGCATGAATAAAATGGAACTTGAGCTCAAGGCTTTTTCGTTGTCAACTATAATGGATTCGGGAACTCCAAAGGATAACACGAGTTCCCTTAGAGGTTGTTTAATGTCCTCTGAGGCTCTCGATTTGATAATTCTTGCCAAGGCATATTTTGAGAATTTATCTATTGCTGTCAGGATAATTTTTTTGTCAGTGAAATAAAGGTCCAAGTGTAAGATTTGACCAGGGTATTGGGGAATTGGGGTTGGCTGTAAGATAGGTTTATTAGGATGCCTATCGTACTTGTGTTCCTTGCAGATTCTGCACATATCTGTGACTTTTCTGATTTTTGCCTGCATCTTTGGGAAGTAATATTTTTGTAACAGTTGAATTTTATTTTCGCGGCTGTTCCTGTGAGCTCTATTGTGCTCTTTTAAGATTTCTGTTTCCTGTCGATTTTCGTCGGTTAAGTCTAAGACCATATTCCTAGCATATCGGACTCTATATTGGCGAAAATGTAGAGGGAATATTTCCTGAATTTTTCCTAGGATTGACTCTTCTGTTTTTATTCCATTTATTACTGAGGGGTTGAGGTGTCTTTTTAGAATGTTGATGAGTTTTTCTTGAGAGTAGACGGTTTCTACTATTGTATGTCGGTGGTATGTGGGAAATATGATTTCGAATTGATATGACGGTGTCTCACCTAAACTGAGGAAGATTTGATTTTTGAATACGTTTATTGGTTCATTAGCTATTTGGACTAAATTTTGTTCAGAGCTTTCGGTACTATGTTCGGTTGTTGTTAAGGAGTTTATTTGGTCGATTTGTGGAGGTCTTGACAAGGCGTCCGCAACAACGTTGGCTTTACCGGGCTTATATTTTAACTCGTAATTATACTCTTCGAGTATAGCCTTCCAACGTTTCATTTTGTTGTTGGTATTTTTGTTGCTAAGGGCGTATGTCAAGGGTTGGTGGTCAGTGAAGATTTTTAAAATCGTAGGACCATACAAGTAATTCCTGAGTGTGCTTAGAGCCCATACTATAGCCAGCATTTCCTTCTCGTTGGCGGCATAGTGCTCTTCACTTTTACTAAGTGTACGTGAAATGTATGTTATAGGCTTGTTATCTTGGGATAACACTGCGCCTAAAGCGTAGTCTGACGCGTCTGTGGTAAGATGGAATTCTTTATTAGCGTCTGGGTAGGTAAGAACTACGTCCTCGGATATAAGTGAGCTTTTTATTTTGTCGAACGCCTCTATAGCTTCGTCGTTTAAATGGACGAGTTTTTTGCTTGAAGCTTGTTTAGGAACTCGGCCGTCCTCCCCTCTTAAAAGGGCTGTCAGAGGTTTGGCCAGTTTGGCGTAGTCCTTGATAAATCTGCGGTAAAACCCTGACAGACCTAAAAAGGATCGCAAATCCTTGAGTGTATTTGGGTAGGGGAATTTGGCTATTGCCTCTACCTTAGTTGGGTTCGTTTTTATCCCCTTATCGGAAATGATAAACCCTAGAAACTCAACGCTATTTTTCAAAAATTCGCACTTATCCATCTGTACTTTCAAATTAGCGTTCTGAAGAGTTTCGAAAATCTTGTATAAATTTTTAAAATGAGAATCTACATCTTTGCTGAACACGACTATGTCGTCGATGTAAACGAAGCATATCTGACCTATGTGCTCGCGTAGAATGTCGTCCAACGCTCTTTGGAATATGGACGGCGCGTTTTTTAGGCCAAAGGGGAGTCGAACGAATTCGTATTTCCCGTTATTGACTGAGAAGGCTGTCTTCTCTATGTCGTTCTCGTGCAGTGGGATTTGATGGAATCCACTTTTAAGATCTAATACCGAGAAATATTTATTCTGTCCAAGCTCAGACAGTACCCCATTTATTTCTGGGATCGGGTAGCGATCTGGAATGGTTTCAGCGTTAAGCTTTCTATAATCGATTACCAATCGATATTTCTTTTCATTTGAAGCGTCAGCCTTCTTTGGCACGACCCATACAGGTGCGTTATATGGGGACCGAGAGGGCCTGATAATTCCATCACAGAGAAGTTGGTCTATCTGTTTTTCTACTTCCCCTTTCAGACTCATTGGGTATGGGTATGATCTTGAATAGACTGGTTCTTCGTTAGTTGTTCTAATCCTACCTCTAACTGTGGTGATAAACGTTAGTTTCTCGTCGGGATCAAGAAAGAGGTTGGGAAAGCTTTCAGTTAAGGTCCTTAGTTTACTTTTCTGATCTACTGACATGTGGTCGTCCCTTACGGTTACATTGTTAACTGTATTACAAACTTGCTGCTTAAGGTTAATTTTTTTATTGTTGATAAGCATATAGCTTTCTTTTGTATGAATCACGGCTGACAATTCTTTAAGGCTGTCATTGCCGAGTATTCCGTGGAAGGATTTAAGAGTGGGGAGTAAGAAGAATTTTATTTTCTTTTCTCTTATGCCAAAAAGATTAATGAAGGTGTGTTGTGTAATTTCGACGTTACCGCCGATGGAGTTAGCTAAGAAACATTGGGAATTTGGTAGTGGATTCTTTACAAGAGCGGGTTGAATGTAGTTCCTATTGGAACCGGTATCTATTAATATTTTGAAAATTTGCCCACTCTCCGCTTTGCAGTCTACGTACGGCAGCGAAGAGTCGTTTATCCTAAAAAATGAATGTCAGAAAAATCGGAAGATTCTTGTTCAACCACCTGCTCATGTTCGTACGTTAGGCTAGGAATACTAATGTATTCCTGTAGGGTTTGTTCATGTGAATTGTCTTCTTCACTCATTTTTTGGTAATATTGATCTTCTGTATCTTCTTGAGTAGTTTCAATATGGAAGTTACGTTGGAAAGACTTTACATCTGGGTTATTAAATCGTCTATTTTGAAAGCTTGGATGTGGTTCTGTTTTTACTAACGGTCTTTGAATAAATTGTTTATTCGCTTCTAAGCCCTGTGGTTGAGTTTGTGCGAATCTTGCTGGATTGTTTTGCTGTTGGCTGATTTGGTTAGGATATTGGCTGTATTGCGGCTGTGTGAGCCTTGGTGCCTGACTAAAATTCTGATTTTGGTAAGCTTGGTTTGGGAACGAAGAATACTGTTGTTGTGTTGGCCTAGGTGGGTAATATGAGGGATATAACGGATATGTTGGCCTTGGTGTAGGGGTAGGAAAATTTTTATTAAAAAGTTGGGGCTGTTTTTGTGGTATAATGACAGGGTATAAGGACTGAGGTTTCCTTGTTGTCGTCTGACTTTGGACGTGGTTGGATCTAAAATTTTGGTTTTCAAGTTTCATGCACAAGTTTAGTGCATGGGGTAGGTCGGTAGGCTCTTTCATGCCGAGTAGTCTTGGCAGGTCGCCTCTAAGTCCTCTTATGAACGTGTCGAGGGCTTTTGAACGGTATGTTTGAGTAAGTACTCCTTTTGCATCGGAGCTTATATCCATACAGGATACTTTGTTTAAAATTTGAGAGAGATGCGAGTATACCGACTGGTAAAACTCGTGAATCGTTTGGCTCCCTTGGGCCAAGGATGCCATTTGGTATTCTAGGGTGTTTGTATCTCGCTTATCTGCGTAGTGCATAACTAAGCATTTAGAGATAGAATCCCAATTCAGTGGCGTGTTATATGCCTCCAGGGCGATATCAGCGTTGCCGATAATTTTATTCCGTATTACACTCAAGATGGCATAATATTTCGGAGTGCCTTTTATCTGTTGGTAGAGTCCGAGCACCCTTTCAACACTTTTCTTCCAAGAAGCGAATTCAGCTGCTTCACCAGAGAAGGTTTTCAGACAGCTAACTATGTCCGGAATTCTATCCATGCTTGATAGATCCTCTCTGTGTTCCGGATCGATGGTCTGATCTTCATTTTGACCCTGTTCGAGGTTCGGGTTAATAACATTTTGAATCAAAGCACGACCTTCTGTTTGCAAAACACTACTAACGATAGCTGATATTAGGCTATGAAGTTCTGGGGTCGTTTGGATCTGTGTATTTGGCGCGTGTAGCGATGTTGTGGACTGAAATGAGTTGTCTAGGGGACGAGAGGGACCAGGTTGCTCGCTCTCCCCCGCAGTGGCGTTGCCAGAATCATTCCCCGATCGTAACAAGGGCATTGTGAAACTGTTAATTAATTCTATCACACTATCACCTTAAAAATATAATCACTAAATCACAACTATTAATTAATTCTATCACTCTATTACCTTAACAATATAATCACTAAATTTACTTTCTTCAATTAAATGTTTAATATTAATTTGTTTCTTAACTTATTTTTAACTTCCTTAATTTATACGCTTACAGAGCTATTGTTGCGGCGAACATCCCTGCGCCGGCGAATTTGGTAGTTTCCTTTTTGCGTCAGCTACTCGGGTACCTCGTTCACACTCCCTCGCAGTTTTCTCGATCTACAGATCTCCAAAGATGTTCTCCTGGTTTGTGGGGCGGCCCAGATCACGGCACACACTATAATTCGGAATGTTTCTTTTAACTTTTCGGTCACTTTTCGCGGCGAGCTATTTTAGGTCGGCTTGTGCGTAATTACGGCGAGCTACTTCAGGTCGACTTATGTGTGACTCTTTAGTAAACGTTCCCGAACTATTTCACGTTCTGATTTTCCGTGCTGGGCCCCACGTTGGGCGCCAATTAAACAAACTAAGATTAACTTTATTTAAAAAAAACTTTATTTTCAAACTGGCAGCGATTCTGCCTATCTTAGAACTGAATACAAATCTTCTTAAAACTAGAGCTTAAATACTATTTTTTATGCTAACCTAAGCAGCATGTTCCCACAGGTATTCCTACACGTACGTGTTGGAATGCGGCTATTGTCGTATGTTGCTGGTGCAGGTTTCGGGTTCCTGGTCTATGCTGGATGTTGTCCGTTGCGCGTGCAGGTTTCGTGTTTCGGTTATGGGTTCTGCTTTGGATGTAGTTTGGATGTTGTCAGCGAATTCCGAAAACGGAAATTGTGTTAACTTGTACACTGGCCGTGATACATTCAACGCAGATGGCGGCACCCACGCATCTGAAATTTCGGTGCTCCGAGCATCCACCCAAGTGACGCAATGAAATCGATCGGAAGTGCGTTCGGCGGACTTTTAAATTAAATTTAAAGTGGTGAAATGGTCGCAGAGGTTTAAGCGGATTTCAGATCGAAGTATTATGAACGAAGTTCATAAAATAAGTTGGTTTCCCCTTCCATGGGACCTAATTACCAACAGCGTCCGTGAAGTAGGTACTTCCACTTCACTTATAGCAAGCACAAAATTTAAACGCAAATTAAACATGTCAACTCGGATAATCAAATCAAAATACGTAAGTATCCCCAAATGAGCTCAAAATCACTCAAAGCAAATCCTGCATAGTGGCGGCTGCTTGTGTATTCATTGGATTCCATTGAATGAGCTCAAATGGTGCTTCCCGGGAGAGCCCTTTGAATGCATTATTTAAGTCCTAAATCACCACAAGCCGCAGCCCTTCATCATTGCAACCAACATCAGTCAACCCTACCCACACATGTCGAGCTTATACCCCTTCCGAGCCCCGGCGCAGCCATAATATCTTTTGCATTCGTATAGCTTGCAATCTGCTTGCATTAACATTGGACTGCCGCACGCGACGGCGGTACTCTCGTGTAATTACGAAAATGTTGCAGCGGCCGCAATCGCGATTCGCGGATGCACATACACATTGTATACGTAATTGTGTGTCCTCTCCGCTTGATCACTCTACAAATTTACAAGCTGTACCTGCTACGGCTACCTCCCACCAGAATGGCACTGACGAAGCGTATCGATGCTGTAACTGCAACCGTGCGTAGTCCTGGCAATCGAAACCCCTTTCCATCCACTCCGTACGACGTATTTCACCAACTGACGGCGATGGGGGTAGTGAGGCGAATTGCAAAAAAAAAATAACATCGCTCATTGTTCGGCAGGTGGCGCCGCGCCCCAATCCCAGCAGCAGTATACGTAACCATGGATCGGTGCAGCTTCCACCCCCCTTGCCATGCCAACTGCGGATTTGTTTACGGGCGCTTTTAAAGGGTTGTTCAAATTAGTACGATATCGGCAATTATGCGTGACCACATCGTACAATAAACAAAGCTTCGTTCCCTGTGTGTTTATTTACCATACGCGCAGGGAGGTTGGGCTGGGACTCTCCGCGGCTGCGACGTGTGCCAGCAGCTATAGCTACCCGGTCGCTTCAGAAATTAATATGTTGCCGTGGTGCGCGGCTTTGTTATGTGTAAGGTGAACTTTTCACCCCCAGTGGGGATGTAATAATGAGATGCGCTTATCAATGGAGGAACGTGCTGTGTGAAGGTACATTTAATAAGCCCAACTAGTGGATTGTGTAGGTTATGGAAAAATAATTTTCCAATTCTTCGATGCGCACAACGCGTCCGACGAGCATTCAGCGAGTTTGAATATCTCGGTGTTTGCGACCTTTGAATTATTAAGCTAATGATTAGGGTGATGCAGCGGAATAGACAACGGGTTGAGTTAGGATATTATATTTAGGTTTGATGAGTGTGGAGGCTTAGAGGTTTATAGAAGTTTAGCTATGGCTCTGGGTGCATTTGCATGACCGCATAGAGGGCATGGATTGTGGCGTAGACATTTTAATCAAATTATTTTGGCTGCTTTATAGATGTTTATTGATATGGGGCTCATAGGTACTAGAATTCTTGCATATGCAATGCACAACCACACGTGTATACTTTTGAACTATTCTTTCAGTATTCTTGCAGGTAAACTTCGGTTTAAGTAAATATATAGCAAAAAATCGGACCAAATTGAGCTTGAGTTCTTGCCAAGAAATTTCGTCACTTGCAGTTGAAGTTTTTTATCTTTTTTAAATCAACACGAATGAAATTGTTTGCAATATTTGATTTTGAAAACTTAAAAACGAGTTCTTGTTATCAAAAATATTAGTTAAAGCAAGAGCTTTTAGCTTACTTACAATTTTTTAAAAATCTCAAAATTGTTCGCTCATTCTGCACTATCAAAGCTGGCCAGAGTCTCGGCAATAATCACGGGGCATTGGCCAATTGGAGACCACGCCGACAAACTTGGGATCCTACACAACCCTCATTGCCGCAGTTGCGGAAATATAAATGAGAAAAAAACTCTCACTGGCAAGAGCCAGATTTCGCACACTGAATCAACCTTTTTTCGACCACCTCAGCGACATTTCGGGTAAAGGGATATTAGATATAATCCGTTTCCTCAACTCCACTGATTGGATATAAGTATAGAACGCATCACACCCTTAACAATCATCACAAACCAGGTAACACGAGTCGTGGTAACAAAAAGGAACATCACAGTGCTACTTGGGTTCAAATCTGGACCGCCATTTCTACCTACCCACCTACATAAAGACAAATGGGTGAGCTTTAATCCGCTTTTGAGAGAATGTGTTCTTTAACGCCATATCTCAGGTCTTCTTCATAGTTCCTGCTTAATCGGTCGTGCGAGGTCTTTACCACTCAATTATCCTTTAAGTTCGTATGGAAAAAGCGATTGCCAAAAGAGTTATTCTCTGCTTGATATCAGCGCAGTTGTCATTGTCATCGCAGAACGTAGGTATAGATATGGAGAAAGCCTTCCATAGTCAGTTATGTATTTCAAAATTAAAATTAATAGAAATTATTCTCCTTTTTTAAAGGTAAAGTTGGGTCCAATTCGTGTACCTTTAAAGGATGATGTTTACAAGTTATCCGGAGTTGCAACCGAGGTTTGCATGAAGTAAGGCGATTTCATAATTGGATGAGTACCTTTCTCCACCGATCCACCGATCCACCGATTCCGATTGCACCTATTGCACGATTTGCGGTCAACTGAAATTTAGAGTAGATTTAAAAAAAACAGATAATAAAGAATTTCATAAAACTTCATAATGTCATCGTACTCAGCGCAAGAACGAGTAAAAATTGTTGAATATTATTATGTGTCCGGGCGATCAATTATTGCAACGTAAAGAAAATACCGTCAGCAGCCACCTCGGTCCCCAGATTCGACGGCACCTGATATTTATTTTCTTTTTGTTTCTTGGGGTGCCTTGAAGGCACGGGTCCACACCAACAAACCACAAAACATTCAGGAACTTAAGAACAATTGCAAGGAATTTGCAAAATTGGAGCCTGCGCAATGTAATGCAAAATGTCTTAAAAAGAGCGATTCACTGCCAACAGGAATCTGGAGGTTATTTTTTCACACTTAAATATAATAACTTATACGTGAATTTATAAATAAAATTAAATAAGAACCTTTAGGAACACAAAAATTATAATCATTTCAAATCAGTCAGTCCAAGTTGGCCCACCCCTTTTCTTCCTAGAAACCGAAATCTCCTACTATGAATGAATGAATGAATGAATGAATGAATGAATGAATTTTTATTTGAACTTAACAAAAGTATATTGACAAAAATCATTGAGCATGGCTATGCCGTCTGCCAGGTTGACATTTTTGTTGCATACATTTAACTTATTAGTTATAAATCAAATCGTACTTAAAAAAAAGTAATAATTAAATAAATAATAGACATATAGTTACACTATAAACAGTGTTAGAAAGCTTCGTTCAGGATTTGAGTTCTATAAGTTATTGCAGCAATATAGAAATGGTACAGCTGGTTTAAATCTCTCTCACAATTGAGGATCTCCAAAATTTCGGCCTCCGACTTCGAATCACTGCCGAGAAAAGTTCTTCTTATCTCCTTCAGGATCGGGCATTTCCCAATAAAATGTTCCCGTTCACGCAAGTTACAAAGACTGCAATAGATTGGTAGATCCTCTCGATGTGGAAAAAAGTTATGTCCTACCAGTTCTCCCCTCATTTTGAATATAGCAGAAATTAACTTTTGACTATTTCCATTAGGGAAATAGTTTCGATCACATAAATTATGGCGTAGTTGGCTATATATTGCTCTATGCGTAGAAGACTTCGCTTCATTTATGCAGTCTATTCTGTACCTCTCATCTAATGTTGTGACAAGACTATAGAGTATCTCCCTAGCACACCCATTGGAAATATTCTGCAGATTAAGGTCAAAATTAAGATCACAAAATTCTGCCAGCTCCTTCAATTTCCTAAACCATAGACTTTTACTCTCCATAGCATATAAAGCTACTATTTTTGGCAATCTTATATCTGACATTTTGAATATTCTGAGTAAATAATCGACATGGAGCTTAAGTGTTTTAATAACGAGCGGTGATAATCCTGTTTCGATTGTAATCATGTAGTTCGGTGTCGTTTTAGGTAGCTGGAAACATCTTTTTACATATAATCTTAGCAGTTTTTCTACGGTTGCCTACTTTTCATATCCCCAGGCTTGAGCGGCATACATCATCACAGATTCAGCCACTGCTACAAAAACTTTGTATTTTACACTGTGCGATACAAGTTTATTAGAAAATCACTTTCTCCATGTTGCACAAATCGCACTTTTGGCCTTAATAAGTGTTTCCTTAAGGTGGCTTTCCATATCCATGTTACTGGTTATCGTAACACCCAGATACTTATATGCTCTCACTATCTCAATCGGTTCCCTATTGTAGTGCCACTTCTCCCTACAAGACATTCTACCAGACCCCTTCTTGACGATCATTACTTTTGACTTATTCAAATTCACTGTTAAATTCCACATTCTACAATACGATTGAAGCCTATTTATCATACATTGCAGAGTTTCAGGTGAATATGCAAAGAGGACAACATCGTCTGCGAATAGAAGAGCTTTGAACAAGATTCCGGCATATTCGATTCCACCAGGTAGATAGTCTATCAAATCGTCTATAAACAAATCTCCTACTAAAAAAATGTTTCAAACTCTCACCGTGTAAAATTGTTGCATCGATAAGGTAAGTGGAGGGGAAGCTAAATGTACATGCGTTTGATATTTTACCCATTCAAAATGGGGCTCAAAAATAAAACTTAAAATCTTTTCAATGATTTGCAGTTCGCTACCATGTTTTTTTTTTTTTTCTAAAATTACCCAAGCTGATAGGTCAAATAATGGTCATATCTGAAAAATTCTTTCTTCCTTTCTAAATATGCTCTAGAGGAGGAGTCTTAAAATTTGCTTTTTTTTTTTAAATAGTTTCGTTCGCTCCCTGGGGAACTCAGTCGCTGTGGAACATTTTTTAGGAAGCGCAGCGTGCTTTGTCTTTTCGGGTGTCATGGCAAATACAAAATACAATAATTCTGCGATTATTGCGCTGGGAAAATGTTGCAATCATTACAGAATTTGTAAAATCATATAAACAGCGAATAATCAACTCATAAGAAAATGGGAACAGAAGTTCGGGGAAATTGCTTCAACAGTCAAAAAACTACAGACCAAGATTTTAAAGTAAAGAGAGCCCCATCCAGTGTGGTCCCTAGCCAGCTGAATCCAGTTATGCGCACCAAGTTGTTTTAAGTTGTTTCCAATGGCTGCGTTGTTCCTTACAAAAATGCGCATGGGTTTAAAATTATAGTGCTTATAGCCGGGGTTTCAATTAAATTCCTACTAAGCCGGGACCTTTGTAATGCATAGGATGGCGTTTTTGAATCCCAACACTAACTAATTTCATACTATTAAAAGGGTTTTGCTAATAGGAGGGTTACTTATATCCGGGGAGTACTGCCTACCAACGTTCCACTTGCCCTATAGTAGTCCGAGAAGTTGTGTGTAAAACCTATCGACTTCGCCGTTGGACTGTACAATTTATCTAAATTTTCTCATTTTGTGTACAGCATACGAGAATTTTAGGATACCTACCTGTAGAGCAAGCTGTGTCCGATTTACTCACCTCCGGCCTCAATCTTATAACCGCTTGAAAGGAGTTCCAGATTTGTTTAGTCTGAATATTATACTTTTAAGCGTCCGTACACTTAAAATGGAGACCAAAAATAGTAAAAAAAAATCGTAATATTTACAGCACGCGATTCGCCGCACCCGCATGCACGAGCAGTCCTTAGACCGATTTGAATCGATTTTCATGCGAAATAAAAACAAATTCCTGCTTATATTGGTTATTCAGAGATAACGCAGTTCGACCCCAAGGAAAATAAAAAAAAAAGTTAAATAAAAGACGCATTTTACAAAACAATTTTCCCCGGCGACGTTTTACCCACTCGCCAACTTTATGCTTCTGTAGAGTTAATTTTCTGTAGGCAGTTTCTGTAAGCACAAGGAAAATTGTTCAGACAAAACCATTTAAAATGGGAATAACTCAATTAGCATTTGTGCTGTCTGCAGCATCACAAATTAGACGAGCACACCCTCTAATAGACAGCTGACAACCCAGAGTACCGCTCGCAAGGTGTGCGTCCTTGTAATGTTACACCGCACCGCCTCCATTTAGGAGACGCTTACACAGTATCCACCTACGTAATTAAGCCCCCCCCCACCCACGGTAAAAAGGCTTAGTGTGAATAACTGTATGCCACACATGTAAACACACGCACACAGAAAGCCATATCTGCTTAAAAACAACATTATCTCCCAGTCGAATTGAATCCTGTCGAGAACATGTAATGTTTCTCTATGCTTTCATCCTTGAATTGCCCTCTTTTCACGTTTTCAAGGTGTTCCGGGACATGTTTCACCTGCGCGTTTGTATAGTACTCCCCAAGGGCTATGTGCCGACAACATTTTAGCGCACAAAATGTTGAGGCGAGCACATTCGAAACTGTTGCACTGCATAGAGGTAGGTAGACTCTGTGTAACAGTAGTCGCCTCACCTCCAGTTATACCCTCCATCCTGGTTAAGTGTGATCTCAAAGTGCATTCGTACACCAGCCCACTTTTAATTTCAACTCATTACACCCGCGCTGCTTCGTTCAGTCGGCCAGTGTATGCTCTACCCCTGTACTAATGGCGGGGATGTTAACACACACACTCACCCGGCAGTCCTGTGGGTTTAATTAAATCCTGTGATTGTTTACCAGACTCGGTCTCTGTGTTAGGAGATTTCCGCTGCTTAAAACTCTTCTGCGAGCGTTTTGTGTTTTTTTTTTCACCTGCACCTGCATCATCTACTCCGCATAAGTGTTCTTGGATATTATGAAAGGAAAACAAAAACAACCCCCATCGCGCCATAAGCATGTTCTTTACGAGTAGGAGCACGCGTGGTACGAAAGTACAAGAACACATTCTCCGACACATAAACTCATGGCGATGGCTGGGGGGGGAAATTTGACTTTTAATTCCGCTCCAGCAGCGAACAAGGTTAATTCCTTATGATTTAACGTGTTCCACATTTCCGGAGATTAAGCTATCATCCGGTTGGTAACTGGTAACTGGATTTATCATAGCTCCCCGGCACGGTTGCCTGGTGGCTGGATGTGAAGTGGGTGGCATTTTTCGGAGCAAAATGCTATCGGGTTCATTAGAGTTGGTAGAATGCTTTCATGTGATTGTTTTCCCAAAGTGGGAGTAGAAGAAGACGAGAGCATTACAAATTTTTCTACACGAAAATTGTACAGCAATTTGTGAAATTTTATTGTGTGACTTTAAGAGAATATCAAATCGGTTGAATTGGGCCAGCGACACAAACGGGCTTAAGGATGTATAGGAAATTGTGTTTCGGGATACGTCACTGAATTTTGTGGATTCTACAAGCAAAACAATTACAAATTCAGTCACGTAATACGCGATCACGGGTGCTTCAATTCAACCCCACGTTTGCATTGAGGAAGGTGAATTACGAGTAACACTGGGATTGTTCTCCTTGCAAAAGTGCGTTTCACTGGATCTGTTTTGATTCGCATTCTTAAATTCTTTTGTGACTCCCCATAAGTGTGTCTCTGATTTGTCGATCCTCTTCACAGATTTGATCACTTCTCAAAAAGGGGCTTCATTCATTCATTCGTTCATTCAACTGCGTGTATACATCTCCTCCGAGCATTTTGACACAATAATGTGACAGATGCTGGAAGTACGAAAATGAGAGACAACACCAGGAGCCAATTCCGCTGACTAAGTCTACACGACGCAACTTACTGAGAACCTCAACGACAATTAGGTAATTGATCTAGGTAATCATGTTTTCTTTACGGATATAAATACAAAGAGCTCTTACGTCTCTCTCTTTCAATTTCAAGTCCCTTATCCCGGGGTACAATGAACCTCCATAAGATACACTTATTTAATTTTCGGAATACAATTACGTTCGCTCGAAATCTTCCGCTCAAGACCTCATCCTTTCTTAATGCTCACTCCACCAAACACTGGAATAAAAAGTAACCCTCTCCTTTAATCTGAACGATGTCACGTTCATTGACCTTGCTCTCCATTTCCATTAGCCGGTGAAGTACTCGTACATTTGGGCACAGAAAAAAAAGAAACACATAATCCTTCAGTTCACCCAAGATCCCCTCGACATTTGCTGTTTTCGTTTATATCGATGAAATCCATTTGTGTAGATATATATTTTTTATTTCCGCTTAAATAAAATTAATCAATTAAATTCGGCGAAGCGAAACGTATACAGAAGAGGGAGGAATATCGAAAACCAAGCCACAGCCACAGGATAGCCAAGAGTTCACTTGAGTGGATCTGAGTATGTAATCCTTATTAAAGCAATCAATTTATCTTCCCTTCGGAAGCCTTTGCGCGCGATGTGAGTCCCATGGCAGAGGGCGGTAGTAAAATGGTTTACAAAATGACTATTATTTGGAATTCCCTATATAGATACACATGTCCTTGGTATGCAAGCGAACCTCTTTAATACTCGTGTTTGCATTGTTGTCCTTCCAAGCTCTGCCCGCATGCAGCTGCATTACTTTTTCGAGAAAGTGGGTTCACTTTGCAAATCCATTCTGAGTTTAGCCAAGCGCTTGTTGTATTTGTTAAGCATTAGTGGCGGCTGTATAGATTGCACTCAAAGGATGCGCTTTATGAGAGACAAATATTCATGTTTCCACTGAGGTTTGTGGTCTGTCGAAGACTCTGATGGTGAATCCTGATCAGCACGGTAACGTTTTGAAAGAAGTGTCAATATTGACCGAAACAGTGCACTCGCTAATTGGCTGCATTCCCAGGACCTATTTCGTGAAAAGCAATAGATCTTGCGAATGAGAAATGGAAAACCTACGAGTTTCTGATCCCTACAAAGAGAAAACCCAGACAAAAAGACACTTTTCTTAAAGGTTATTCATATAAATTACAGTAAATATATCTAAAAGGATCCCTTTCTTGGCATTTCTTTGTCCTCCTTCGGCATGCTTGCCCGCATTGTATTTTCTATATTTGTCGATAAAAATCACCCATCGGAGAGGGATCTCTTCTATCCATTAGATTATTTGTCTGCATTAAAACGAATTCCTCACACCGAACCCAATGATATGGATTTCTCCTTTGTCCTTTCGATTTAAAAAATAGCACCTGGCGCAGAGCAAACAGGAAAATGCGTACGGTGATCAGGATCACCGATCCATGTGTTTACCTGGACACCAAAAGTGACTTATCATTCTTGGGCATAGAAATACTTGCTTTTTGCAGATGTTTTGTGTGGAAATCAGCAGGATGTGTGAATCTTTACATTCATTAATTGTAATCTGCAGTATAGGTGTGACAAAGGGTCACCCAAAGTGCAATTCTCTCCAGCATGACTGAAATTTAAATCTGATCTAGTCGCACTACATATATACTTGCAGCCCCCTGTTGCCTCTAGTCTCTGAATGTGGCAGCCTTTTAGACCCACCCTCACGACGAAAAAAAAAATTGGAATCCTTGTTCAGTCCACAAGTTACATTGTCGACAAAGGGTCGATGAAATCGAAAATAAAATAAAATTATGATAAACAACATGGGTACGAATCCTTTTTGTTAATAAAAAAAAGGAAACATAAAGAGCAGAGGATCATACGAGTACACACACACACATTCCGTTCTTTGGAACACGTCGCGGACAGATATATCGAGTGGTATTCCCATTCTGCACAAGCCCAAGGACACCATTCCATGGTCATAATTTTCATCGAGCGCAGGATTGTCGGTCGGTATTTTTTACGAGATTCTTTGATGCCATTAAATTTTCAAATTAAATCTTTTGTTGCAAAGCGATAGCGAATCGAATCGTTCGGGGCAATTGTTCTGTATTAAACGGATGGGAAGTGAAATTTCCCGAAATTTCAATTATTTATACAAAGGAAGGACTTTTACGTGCTCGGGGGGCTTGGTTCTTGATGATTGTGTTTAAGGCAATTAGGGAGAGAATTTGTTATTTATTAGGGCCCGTGTAGGATTTATGAGCTACAATTGTTGCGGCTGCTCTCAGGAAGTGGATTTATTAAATTTTTTGAAAGCGCTATTATAATTTGATCACCGTTTTGACATGAAACATTTGCCATGGGTAATACATTCGACTTTCCGTGCGATTGCTCTCTTCAGAGCCTTCACTTTCCCATAACAGTAAGAACTTCTTAAAAACGTGCGATTGTGAATATGTTATCTTCCATTGTCTTGCTATCTTACAGTGTGGGACACTGTGCTGCTTCTGTTTTCGATTAGTGACGGTTAGTTAACGGAGATGAATATTTATCGTGTGTGATAATTTTTCATTAGGGACAAATGGATTTTGAATAGGAACACTTTGTCGGCTGTTTGGTAGTTGCAGATAAATGAAAAAAAAATATGTTTTTTTGAAATACAGCTCCTAAGTAAATAATCAAGCAATAGTTTTCAAGAAAGAAGGAAAAAGAAAGAGCGACAGGCAATCTGTAGGTACTATCAGTAATCAAATGTTGAAGGAAGGCGGAGAAGGAATACAAACAAAAAACAGTTTTAAAAGATTGGCACGATTTTGACGATGTCATGTGCGCCCAACAATAAACACTGTCATTATCTCAAAACCTTAAGTTTGTACAGCATCTCAATGAGTTAGCCGATTTTGATAAAATAATAAGAGTAAACATGAACATCCAAAGTCTCCGTACACATTTTTAATATTTATTATGAAATGAGGAGAATCAAACGTATATCTATATCATTCGAAAGGTACTGTGCTATTGATGTGCACAAACAAAAAATCGTCGCCATTTAGATTGGTGTAATTAAGTTAAAAGTTAACATATATGCCTATCAGTTATTTTATTATTGAAAGCATTTTGGTGGCATTCAATTTTTCGTCGCAAATTACCTATCCCTTAAATTAAGTAACTGTACCGATAATTTGACCAACAAAACTTGTTTCGATGACGTTACTATGGACAATTTTTTTCTGAACTTGTAAAGTGACGTATTAAAATGTTTATCATGAGTAAACATTATTTCCAAAGGTGCATATTTTTTCGCGATTTAGATGTCACTTTTTCGTTTATAACAAAAAAAATACAACATAAATATAGAAAATTGCTGCACGTTTTTCAGAATTAGATACTTATAAAAGCCAGGGTCGATTTTCGATCACAAGCGAGACTGTATGGTACGTCTGAGAAATGTGTACGGATTTGCTGAGTAGTTTTAATGTGACGCCTTCACAAATCCATACAAAGGATGAAGACTTATTTGAAGGATTGACTCACCTAACTACTTGTTTTACTTAAAAGTGGAAATTTTATTTATTCACAGACTTATCGAACCAAAAGTTAAACTTCTTAATATTCAACACACTTCTATAAAAAACGGTCTCGTCTTGAAGCTGTTCAAAAGCCTGAACCGCGAAATCCGAAGGCAAGCCATGGTCACGTCACTGCACCAGGTGGATCTTATAAATAGGTACGGCTCTTGGCTGACATCTTCTGCAAGATATGTCATGGAGAAAAATAGACCAAACTGTTGTGATTGTCGGATTTTCCCGATTAGAGCCGTTTATCGTAGATATGTTTATACTCATAAAAAAATGGCACACCAAACTCCGCTATCAGGATATGTCGAATCGGTTTTCCCAGAGAAAGTGTTGCCAATTTTAAAATGAAACCTTTGAAAAAAAACAACCTTTGTTAAACAGTACTGAACAGAGAAATTGCTCACTCAAGCAGAGAAACCTAACTGACAATTTTGTGTGTATCTGAGGCACTTCTTATGTGTTGTACCCACTTAGAGGCCCGGCTTTTCAGAAGTGCCATAGAATCTGAGCTATATAGGGTATAAAACGACGGGCTCTGATTTACAGTCGGTGGCTGGATATTAATTAACCTAACTAATATTTCTTTCGTGAATAAGAAACCAATTTGAAATACTAAGTCCACAGAAAACACTCAGAAACTTGCATCAACAAATCTGTAAATCTTACCTATTCTAAAAAAAACAAGTTTCAAGTTGAAATCACCTTAAAAAGTGCAAACTTGACCCACGAAATTAGCTGACAGCGGGAGGGCTCCCAATTCGAAAGAAGAAGCAAATCTATTGAAGAAGGCCTATCGTGTGGAGCCTGCTGCTTGTTGCTTTATCCATATAGACATGTGCCAAACCACTTTATGTTCATAGGTCTTCCGCATCAAAACAACAAAAAGTCCGAGTCGCAGATTTGCTGTTACTACCTTTAACGGACCTCTTATTGCGCTTATTGCATAACTTCTTTATTTAAGGACGGATGTACTCAATAAAAGAATTACTTTCAACCAAACCTCAACCTCGGTCTTGAACATCCAAAATTGATTTAAAAATAAGACACCCGATCTTACGATCACCAGAAACAGGCCTTGCAATAAATAAGCAATTTCGGAGTGTAATTACATGCATTTCCCCATTTCCCCCTTTCCTGTGCCTTGTAAATTGTCCGTAAAATTAAGATTTTATTTGAAACAACGCAAGGATAGCCCTCCATCCTCACATGCGTGATGTGGCCGTATCCCCTGCCTCTAAATTACTAGAACGTGACAAAGCACACATATTTCGGATTAGCTCCGAACAATAAACAATTGGATGTAGGTACTTTCTTAATTTACCACCGAGCAGGGAATGTCTGGTAACTAACGTGAATTCTAGAGACCGATTGCACCCCCAAAGAGTATTAAATGAAATTTCATTAAGTTCAAAGTGATTTGCTATTAGACGCCCATCAATATTCAAATCATTCAAGCGGTTAAAGGAATCCTTTTTTTTTTCTCCCACAACCGAAGGGAAACGGTAAAATCGCTAAGGCCGCCTGAGCTGTCGTTCCACTTGACATTGTTAACGAAATACAAATTCAAATTCTCCCCTTAGCCAGTAAACACTCTATCGATGTGTGCACATGTTGATGGAGTGGAGGTAGAGAATACGATAGTGGAATTCGAAATACCAGATGGACGCCATTAACACACTTAGGATGCACTATTCCACTCCGTATCGGCAGCACTTATCAAAACATTCCCCGCAGCGGACTATAGATGCAATGAGTCAAAGACAGATAGAAAAGAAAATAAAATGTCTAAAACAATCCTTGCACACACCCTCAATTCGAACGAGACTATAAATGTGGGATACAACTTATAAGAGTCTCGGCGTTAATCATGAAATCTGAAACACTTTTTTTTTTGTCTACCTTCTGGCTCTTTGGACCGTTCGCCACCATTAAACAGACATCATGATCTCGGTGTGTCCTCGTCGTCTGTGTAGGAAGAGAAATTAAATGCGAAGGATGGAATGTTTTCTAAGTGGACGAGGGTGACGCCCGAACTGATTATAGCTCGGGGCGTACAGCCGAACACCGTTTGATCTTGTATAGAGGATCCTATTCCTATTTTTCTGTTTCGCTTTTATTATGCTTGTGGGTAAGCAGATGTTTTTCAATTTCGATCTGAGCTGCTGGTGGCCGAAAATGAGGTTGGATTTGGCTGGTCTTAGGTAGTTTTTCTTTTCCTCGTTGCAGGATATAGGAGGTCGATAATTGACTGCGGATTGTGGTTTTTAATTGACTAGTCTGTAGTTGTCAGTCGGTCGTTGGGATTGACAAAGCGAGCAGATCAGGTCGCCTGAAGAAGGAGTCATTTGAAATGTAACTTTCGGTGGGAAGATTTGTTAGGACGAAGACGCGAAGGACCGTATTGGTGGTAATTAGGGGAATTAGCACCTCTTTTCGCCGACAATATAAAGGATATCTACACCGGCTTTTAACACTGGGCCCCAATGCATGGCCTCGATTTCCGGTTGCATCATACCTACCTAGGTACCTATAGTTGGCGCAAGAGGTCAGCTTGTGAGTTTTGTTTTTTTAAGGATGAATGGTTGTGTCTGTAAGATTCTCGTTATATAAATGTTCATGATCTTAAATTTGTAGGTTTCGTTCAATTAATTGTGGCCTCAACTCACAGGATTCTCTTGCTAGCTCGATTTTCATCTACTGCGTTTGAGCCGAAGACTCTACGGAATGCCCGATTCCCTTTCATTACTCAGTAGCTATCTAAAACGCACAGTGGACAGTCTTAAGTCGATTTCGCTTTACTCCAGCACTCACAGTTCGTCATTAATTCGACCTCCTAACCGCGCCAATGCCACCTCAATGCAGTATTTTCATTTTAATGAACCAACTTCTTGAAATCAATTTTTGACCGGCACAACTTCATGTAGGTAGTTACAACAAATTTCATAATACAACTCCGAGCATATGGCCATTTGAATAAGACGTAAACGTGAAACAGGATAAAAGATTCAAGCATCAATCATTCAGTACCAAGTACCTACACAACATCTGTATACTTTGGACCCGCTTTTTCCTATTCCCTTTCATTGACAGGACATTGAAAAAAAAAATGGTTGCTATTACAAAACACTTTGCCCATAATAATGCCCAAAATCTAAGGACGTTTCCTTTCAATTCGAAGAATTTTGCGTTATTTCCGGGCTTGCACACAAATTTTCTAAGAATACCGAATACGGTTTGTTCATTCGGGAAAACATAATCGCATACCCAAAACACAACCAACCGCATTCACTTAACTGAGCAAACACAACAATACTCCAACAAAAAATACAGCAACAAACAGAATAACATCAGGTAGCAATTGCAATGTCCTTCCACACGTCTCTGATTGAAATCACAACTCTTTGTTGGGGTTTCTGACAAATCTTAGACGGGACAGTAACCCACTTATAAGGACTTGTGGGATTATTATTGAAAAAAAAGAAAGAAAGAAACTCTTATGAACTTTCTTGTTACGGATGTCCAAATACCTGGTTTCTCGTATTTGCAGCGCTTATTATACCTACCTGTAAGGATCAGAGGAATAATTTAAATCCAAATGCTCGTTGGCGTATTCCCATTTTAAGAGCCGTATGCACACACTCGTAAGGATTATCTGCAAAGCCTTCCTCAATGCATTAGGTTCGATGTAGATAATCTTCCAATTGGAACAATAGTTTAGGGATTTATTTAGTAGCAGTTTGGGTTTTATTATCCCAGGGACTTATTTTATGAGATATAATCATCAATTCGTTTTCCAATGACGAAGCTGTATATATATAAAGTATATATGATTTTGACTTAGTTCCAAAGCGAAAGCGGGTAGGAAATATACTAAATATTATAACTATAGGCGCTGGGTTGTGTGTTTTTGAAGTTGGGAGTTTAGTTTTTAGTCAGAAAGCTGTCGATTTCGGATGACAGTCTTACTAGAATTTAATTCTTATTTGTTATGGTCTTCTAAACCTATAGACGGAAGGTGTATTATTGATCGCACATAGCAAACATCCTTCAAAATCAACTGGAAAGTACCGGACTTGGCAAACATTCAACGACCAATCTTAATATATTGCTACAACTATTGTTAACTTCCCTCTTACAGTCCTCATAAGACCCAATGGAGGATAAGTTAAGGTCCGAAGATTTTTACCAAGGAGAAATCATAGAATGCCCAAACTAGAAAGTGTTAAAAATATGCACCTGTTAATATTTTTCAGTTGATTACGTTTATCCTCCTTAGAGACAGATAAATATGTCAAATAGTAGGTACGTGCGCCTTAACATTCGCTAGAACAAATCCTACCTTGACTTTCTCCATAAATAAAACTCACACAAAACAAATGGTTCTGTCTACGGTCCTACATTAACGTAGGATCGAGAAGTATATCAAAGTTTTGTAACAGCAATAGGCTACAGGTAGTTACTGCTAGTCATTTTTAATCTTCACGTTAAATAAAGAATTGATATTAGTGTCACGCAATAGCTATTAATTAGTCCATCTATATTTTTGAGATTTCTTTAGATGAACAAAGCATACTAAACAATTATTATTAACCTATTGAAATTAGCAAAAATCGCGTTCGACCACCCCTAAACTTTTACAATAAGCACACTGAAACGGGACAGTGGTTGCAGTTGCATTCCTTCCTCACTTCGGTTATCGTAATTTTGTGATGTAGTAACTCCCGGAAGTATGCACTTGTTAACAAACCGACAGTAGGCTATTTCAAAAAAGAACAATTTCTGCTGGAAAAACTAAAATTGAAATGGTTCGCACTTGTGATAGAAACTTGTATGTACTAGCCTTCCTTACTGGCCCTCTTTGTTTGACTCACGTAACTTGTGGTAGGAATTGGTTTTGACTAGTTGATAGCATGTGGCGCGTTTGTCAGTACAGACAAGAACCCGGGTAATCGAAATAGTGCTATTCACCGCTAGGGAATAATTAGACAGGCATGCTACTGAGGTCGGAAAAAAACTCATTGCAAGCATGCAAAATGGTCTATACCTTTGAAAATGTGGTACAACTTGAAATTAAAGTCTTATAATTTAAGAATATAAAGCGTGGTTTTTTGTAGGGGTACAGAACTTCGAAATGGAATAAAACAAAGATGGTGACCGCTATGGAGCCATTAATACTGACGTTTTCGTTCATCAATTGAACAACCATGATGTGCAGGAGCTGTGGTTTCAAAAAGACGGCGCGACGTGTCACAGCTCGTGCCACAATTGATTTACTGATGGAAACGTTTGGTTACCGCATCGTGCGATTTAACGCCGCTTGACTCTTTTCTGTGGGGATATGTGAAGTCGCTAGTCTACGCCGATAAGCCCGAAACGATTGACCACTTGCAGGACAACATTCGCCGCGTTATTGACGATATACGGCCACAAATGTTGCAAAAAGTCATCGAAAATTGGACCACCAGATTAGAATACGTCCGATTCAGCCGTGGCGATCTTATGACAGAAATCATTTTTAAGTTATAATAAAGTAAATTTCATGTCAGTTTAAAAAAAATCATCATCATTTGTTCATTCAGTTAAACCCGAACAAAAATTTTAAATTTGACGGCGTTTAATCCGATTGAATTTAAACCGCACTCTGGAGACCAAGTTTTAGTACTTTAACTCGGATTATAACTCAATTTGATAATATTGACATTTCTTCGCTCGGAGGGCGCAGGAAGTAAGAAAAGTGGAACAGAAAATAACAAAATAAAAAGATGCTAAAAAATGGACTTCATTCGTAAAATGGATTAAATGTTAATGTCTTCGTAGTCAGAAGACAACTTGTCGAAGAGCTGACGAAACAGCAGCTGTTGGGATATCAACGTCGTCCTTGTGCTCGAATATATCAAATGCACAAGTGCGTCGACAATTACGATGTGCTATTTTTGGAAATAGCTATTTCCGGCACTTTTAAGGCTGCCGCTGCATTCGATGATTCGATAGGAAAAATGAAACTGGGCACACTAATGAATTCAATTTCCAAGTTACAAACAACAAAATGAAAGGAGAAATTTGAAAATAGGTTTAAACTTTTTAAATCCGCTTTTAAACGCATCTTTAATCCAGCGGGTTTAATGCATGTTTTTGAATGAATATTAAGGATATAGATTTATCTTGTTGGGCTTAACAAATGCAGTTTAAGCTCAATCTAAGCCCGACAACTTAAGTGGGGTTTAAATCTAGCTTAAATCTGATTTACACCCGGCGTGAAGACTCGATATGGCTGTAACACATGGGAATGATACTTCATTTACAAAACCCAAGTAACAATGAGCTTTCCCTTACCTATTTCAAGTTGAAGACAGCTGATATTAGCATGTACATCTACGGCGTCATTCCAAGCAATTAAACTACTAATCAAAAATTATGTTTTATATACTCTTCTTACTATAGGCCTGTCATAGAAAAGCGGCACAGCCTTCTCATTCTAGAGCTAAAAGCTAGAAGGCGTTTTTAAAACTCTCTCTTCGAACATCAGCTTCTTCGAGAACCCGCCGATAATTAAAAAAAAACATATCCTTTCTATTCTTCTTGACATTTTGCAATGCCAAAACTACATTTTTTTCCTGACAGTCACCTGAAATTCGAAAGGATAATTCTACTAATCTGCAAAATGGTTCCACCGATTTCAATAACATTTTCTATTTAAAATATGATTTCGACATCTACTAAACTGTTCAGTTGAAAAATTTAATATTCCTTAAAGTCACTGCACGGAACATACAAATGGTACCTACCTGTATTAACAATTTAGAAAGACGTCAGAATGAGTTATTACTCAAACTTTTTGGCTCTACTTGCCCTGTTGGAAAATATAAAATGCTCCGGACTCCGAGGGAAAGATCGAAGATCGCCTATAAGAATTTGCAGTAAGATATAATTAATCTCATAGGTCAAGATGTCCTTTTTCGGTGTGAACTAAAACCCCCCGCCAATTATAATGTTAATGAAATGGATAATTTATTTTCATAAATTTAATAACATAAGTACAATTGATTTCTCTTCATCCGATACACATAGAACGTTTTAAATATATAAAACTTTTCCAGTGTGTAGTGTTAGTGATGCATTAATGGAAAGCTCTACACACAACACTATCTAACAATTCGTTGTTTCCTTTTCTGTCACATCTTGATATAAATAATTACCCACTTGCATACACGGTGGATAGTCCTTATGAGCTAGTTTTATATAAGTTAATGGAATTAAACATAAAAACAATTTTTGCAAAGAGAAGCAACAATAAATAAAAAAAAAAAAAAAAAACATATTTCGTGCACATGTGCTTGTTCATATGCAGCGTAAATGTAAACGGTGCGTTCGGAGGAGTAGGTGGTGTGGTTTGCGGGTGACAAAAGGACACGGGATTATATCGGAAGTTACAATCCCTGTATGTAACGCCTCAACTCCTCCTCGGTGTCGTAAATCATAACAGGGAATGGGGAGCCCGGCACGAATTCACCAGCCCATTTGACCTCCACCCGATAGTCGCCCGGTTCTGTGGGATCATACTAAGTAAGGAAACGGGTTAAAAAGTTGGCAACCGCGAATAATGGCGAAAATGTTACCTTGCATAAAATCGTCCTGTCCTTCTGGCTCTCGCGTTGCATCTCAACGCGGAACGCACCTTTGGGACCGCGCACCCTAACTGTGAGTTGGCCAGCTCCAGCGCCTCGGGTGTCACAGATAAATCGCGACTGGAATGTGGCAAGCACTCCGTGTTCAATACCGGGACCGTAGACACGAACCTGAAATACAAGAATCAGCCAGAGATTCACAGAAAAGCTAATGTTGACGAACCTTGCTGGCGTCTGGAGCTCCAGCGACCTTCAAGCCGAACGGCGAACCTGGAACGTGTTGTCCACCATACTTGATGGTGAGCAGGTGCCTGCCTGGCTCCTGTGGCTTGATGTTGAGCGTGAAGGTGGCGTCGCCATGATCGTACAGCTCACAGTAAGCCACCTTTCGTGGGCCAGCGCAATGGGCCGTCAGCTCTCCGGGACCAGCGCGCCTTGTATCGATCCACGACTTGATCTCCTTTCCTACCACCCCGTGGCGAAGGCCCTCGCCAGAGCATATGACCTTCGAAGCGTCCATTGATGACCCGACAGCAACTGTCAGAGGGCATCCCTTAACGAGCCTTCCATTCCACTTCACCGACAGAGTCAGTGAACCAGAGGACGACTTCTGTGGAGTGTACGAAGCCAGCCAGATATTTTCATTCGGCCTCGGTTGGGCTAGGCTCACGGGCACAGACGTGTTGTCCTGATGGATGAGGATCACCTCTGGCCTTCCGGGTGGAGCGTTGGTGGCGTCGATGGTAAAGTGAGCTGCCTCTCCGGCCTGAGAGGCAGCTAGACCGCGACCAGTTAGGACAACCTTGTCCGCTGCCTGTTGAGCGGTCACGTAGGCACTTCTGGGACACTGTACAATAGACATGCCGCTCCACGTCAGATCCAAGTCGTGCTCCCCGGGAGCTAGATTGTCTGCGGAAACGAATAGCCTTGCTTTTCCGTCGCTCAGCTTGTCGACTGGAATCTCAATTCCGTCGATGGTGCACACAAGTTCCCCAGGACCGGCCTGTTCTATATCGAAAACTATACGGGCCGGCAAAATAAGTCGGCCTTCATGGTCGAGCAGCGTTCCCCAACCTCCGATTGGTGTGACCTTCGATGCCTCCACACATGACACGTTCCATGGTGAGCCGGGCAGCGATCCTCTGTTGGCGCAGCTTGCTCGGATTTCATATCGTCCCACAGAAAGTATGGTATACGAGATCCGCCACTCGTTGTTGCCAAGGGCCTAGAGAAATATCAGAGCTGTGTTAAGTCGGACAACAATAAACTGAAAATGCCTACCTTAATTTTGGGCTCGATCCTTTCGCCGAACTCATCCATCCGCTCGATTTGAACATTCGGAGCGATCGGGCAGTACACCACAAATGAAGCTTCTTTATTCCTATGGCAGACTTCAAGACCGGTGCCAGCCGCGCGGGAGTCTCCCTTGTTGCCGGTCGGAGATACCGCGAAGGTGAATGGCGATCCTTGGATTGTCTCGCCACCGTACAAGACCGTCAGCCTGTGATTGCCCGGCACCGATGGAACGAAGTCGATTGCGTACACGCCTTCCGACTGCTCTGTTACGCGAACAGGAAGGTTCTGGTTGCTCGGGGACACTGCATACGCCTCTACCTCTGCAACACCAGCTTGGTCGGTTCTCACTGCAAATGCAATCGGATATCGGAATTAGTCGCATACTGTGTTAAGGACGGGTCAACTTACGTGTAAGCGCTATCGGGCTGTGAAGCGCCTGCTGTCCCTTGGGAACGCCTTGAATGGCAACCTTGCTGGAGTCAAACGCGTCGCAAGTGAACGGGCTTCCCGGCAGCGGTTTGGACTGATGCAGTACCTCTGTTAATACACAACAAGTAAGAAAAGCGACCCACATCCACATAGAGAGCAATCCCTTACCTAGCACGCACTGTCCCACCTTGTTTATGGTGAACTCGGCCTGCAGCTGTCCGCCCTTGGTCTGATAACAGCGAACTGGCAGGGCCTGTCCCCCAGGTCCCGAAACGACTACATCAAACTCCCTCGCCGGCCTTCCGATTGTGTCAATCGCAAAGGAGGTGGTTTTGCCAATGCGTGACTGATACAAACCCAAGCCACTGACATTGATCTCCTTGCCGGCCGCAGCTGGTAAAACACTTATTTCGAGCGGCTTTAGAGAGACCGGCACTCCGTTGTAGAAAATTGTGATCTTATGCGGGGCAACCCTAGTTGGATGATATACAATTTCCCAGACGCCGCTTTTGGACGGCCCTCTGATTGAATGCGGAACCTCAGCGGCTCCACACCTGACCATGGCAGTCAGTGTTCCCTGGCCAGCGTCATTCAGCGACACAGATATGCTAGCGGGTCGGTGGCAGAGGGCTTCGCCAACCTCGGTGATCTTCACTAGAGACGGGTCGAACACCGTCAAAGTGCGCGTGGCGATGTGGTGCCTTGTGTCCCGGTCAATGAATCGGATCATGTAGTTTCCGATCAGGTTCGTGCGGAACTCGGCAGTATGCCGTGTGATAGTGTATGCCACGGGCTTATGATCCGGTCCCACAATTTCTGCAATTTGGTCGTCTGTGGGGAAGTCTACTGTGGCCAAGCTCCCGATTTGAATTTGCTGAGTGGTCTGCTGAATGTCGACTCGGAAAGGACTGCCATCTACCGGAACGTCATTGAAAGTAATATTGACGTAGTGGGGTTCACAGCTTTGTGGCACGAACGTTACGTCATAGAGCCCCCTAGCGCAGGCCACAACCTCAGCTTTGACGGTGCTTGTGTCTGTGGAGACAACTAGCTCCAATGTGCCCTCGCCAGCTCCAGCTGCATCAACGCTGAAAGTTACCGGGACTCCCAGTGGGCACGGTCCCTCCTGCTGTTCAAGACCGCTGATTGTGACGCGTGATACATCGAAAACGTTGCATGAGAATGGGGAGCCACTGATGTGTTGATCGTTGGCGGTTACGCTGATCAAATGTCGGCCCACTGCCGACGGACGGAACGAGGCTTTGTAGGTGTCCCCGCGGTGGTTTATCTGGCATGGAACGTTGTCTCCCGATGGAGATGTGACGAAAATCTGTGGCTCAACACCGTCGAATCCGTCGAGCTCGAAAACATTTTCCATTTTGACAGCCGCCTGCTTCAATCCCTCTCCAGAGGCCATAGCCCGCGGAAGCGACACCGGTGCAGGTGCTATAAGGCATGTAAATGGCGACCCAGGGACTGGGTGTCCATTGAACCTCACAGACAGAGAGTGAGCTGCGGCCTCAGTGGGCTTGAAGTTCACTTTGAAGCGAGCATTGCCCTCTGACTGCACAAAGTTAGGGACGTTCTTTCCATTGACCGCAACGATTATTTCCAAGTTTCCAGCACCCGCCTGACTTGCGTTGATGCCGAAGCTGACGCTCTTTCCCACGACACCTGGTCGTATATCGGTGACAACAACCTTCTCAGCGGAGTAGGCCTTCAGCAAGAATGGACTACCTTCGACATGCCCTCCTCCGGGAAGACGAACCTCGACGGAGTGATCTCCCACGTCCACCGGTTCGAACTTGACGCTATATCCGACATCTGCGCGCTCGATTTTAGTAGCAACGCTACGACGGGCTGGACCCAAGACCTCAACTAGAGGCATGGTGTCTGACTCCACTACGAAGTCGAACGTTCTGCCAACGCTTACTTTATCCATGGACTCAGGCGAAACTATCCGAGCAGCGGCTGACACTCGGCAAGTGAACGGGCTTCCGGGAACATCCTGGCCGTTGAAGCGCAGTTCCACGGTGTGGTTCTGCGCATCACGCGGTGTGAACGAAATGGCATAGGTATGCTGGCCTTGACCCTGCGCCGATGTGGGAACCCGACCTCCATTGACGGTTACCTCGAGGTTTCCCGGACCGGCTTGAGACGTTTCCACCAGAAAGGTGACGGGCTTGCCAACTGTCCCGGTGCTCACGTTCTTCACCTTTATTGCGTTAACGTCGTAGACCTGAGAGTGGGATGTCGTTTAGTTTTCGTTTGTACCTCAGCGGGTGAGCCAGTGATCAGTCTTACCTTAGCAGCATAGGGACTTCCGGCAGTCGGTAACCCATTGACGGTTACATTCACACGGTGTTCGCCCACGGAGCGTGGAACGAAGTCCGCCTTGAACACACCCTCGGCGGTCTGGTGGACCTGAGCTGGCACTGACTGCCCAGCGGGTCCTGGTTTTGCGACAATTATTCGACGAGCGCACAGGTTGTGGGCGCATTTTTTGTTTGTAATGTTTTTATTTTATTTTTATTTTTAAAATATATTTTTTGTTTTGTTTTTGGTTGGTAGTAGTAGTTTGGTGGTAGCAATACAGAAGAAGATAATGGAGTCAAAAAAATTGTTTAAGTCGGCAAATACAATTATGGTTTGGAGATTGGGTTTGTTTTATGAAAGGAAGGGGTTTCTTTTTACAAAAGCCATAGTTGGGGAAAGAGTTGTGTGATTTTGTGACTTCAAGTCGGGACTGGTGCGCCAAGCCATTAAAATGATATAACGGTGCAAGTATAGCTGGTTAGTAAAAAAGGTTTACGAACGTGGTTAGAGCGTCAGGGTCTTGGTTAAAAAAAAAAAACAGTTTGTCGAAACCTCCACCACACAAGGTAAAAAAAAGTTAGCATAGAGAATAAAAACAACAAGGTAAACTTTATTATAACTTCTTTTTCATAATTTTTACAAGACAAGCTCATTAGTACAACATGTTTTTTTTTTTTTGGAAATCTACTACAACTATGTCGCTACACGAGACGAGTTAGTAAGTTTTCTTTGTAACGCTTGTTAGGTGTGGTAATTACAACATTTCGTCAATGTGTGTGTGTATTTGTGTCTCGGTTTTAGGTTTAGGGTTATTGAAAGTAAGTAATGTTTTATAATCAAAGTTAAATATATTTATAAAAGTCTAGTACAATAGTCTTCGTCGTCCTGAAATAATATACAGATATAAAAGTGAGAAATAAAAATAAAACAGAAAAAAAAAAATTAATAAAAATTCAGGTAATCAATTATAACAGAAAACATAAATTTGAAAATGTCGCTTTTGTACAAAATAAAATATTTAAAAAAATAGTGAGAGTTTGATAGAGAGTGAGAGAGAGAGAGAGAGAGAGAGAGAAAGGAGAGACAGGAAAAGAAGGAAAGTGCGACGATGTAGTTGGTAACTTTCGTGATTTTATGGAAATATGTTTATCTATGGTTCAATTTAAATATTTTGTAAAGTGCCTTAATTTTCACAGTTTAAGTTCTCAAAATATATTCCAGGGAAATGGAAGGGTACCATTCTGTGAAAAAATCCTTCTTTGTTACTAATCGGGGGGGGATTGAAAAAATATTACATTTTTGGCTTCACGACTCCCGATTTGCTTTTATTTTCGAGGCCACACAAATTGCCAGGTTTCCGTTGCGTAAAGCTTGTAAAAAATATACTTTAATCGAATTTGTTCCACAGCCTTGCACAGATATAAAAGTCACTTAAGAAAATAGTTCCGAACCCAGGCGTTGAAGGAAAGCTATCTTAAATACAAAAGGCGTATAACCCTTAAACTTCTTGGAGAAAAAATGAGTTTGAAATTAAATATTTGTTCAATATAAGTTTTAAACTACTCCTGTTCCCAGAACTTTTCTAAAATCTTAGGTAGCATTTACTACAGTTTGAAAACTTTTTCGGGACACGCAGATTCCGTCAAAAATGTCAGTAGTTTCTAATTTAAAGAAAAAGGTGAAGTTTTTTAACTGACTATAAATTATTTATTTAAATATGTGTGGGTTCTTGTATCGATTTAGAAACAGTTCTTCTAAAAGTACACAGAGAAAAGCAATACTACAGCTGTAATGACCTGCGCCCGTCATCAAAGAGGGCTTGCTTGTGGTGGCTCTGGTGGTCTTTCTAATTTTCTGCAATTATTGGCATAATATCGAACGAGCAATTTTTTCCCAAGGCTAGTGCAAATTTTTAAGCTCGAATGGACGCCGTTTGGACAACAAGTTTTAAGCTTAAAAATCCTCTAGGCTTTCATAGCCTCATACCGAAAAATGACGAAAACATGTTGCTCATTTTACAGAAGCCCAGAGTTGAACAGTAAAAATAAAAACATTGCTTATGGTCTGAAAATAAGTTTGACAGCTGGCTGACGCAAATGGCTACTTTTTTTATTGTCCTCGATGTATATTTATGTGACCAGTTTTCGAAGTGACGTAGGAGATCCGGAGATATCTTTTTAGGAATGATTATGTACACAGTTATGATGCAAACCAGGTTGAGAAATCACAAACGAATTTCTCAATTGAAGAACAGAAAGTTTTGCGGAATTGCGTCGTACTAGCAAAAAATTCATTCGAATACAGTTTTCGACGAAAAGTGCCAAATAATTTGTCAAGAAAACCTTAAATATACATTTCTAAATAAAATCGTGGTGGACTTGGGAAGCACTACTTCCATCAGTTGCGTTTCCTAAACAGTCCAGTCCAGCAGATAGTGCAGACATCTAGATCTAGTCAACTTAAGACGGCTGCAATTTATTTTTTCCAAATGCCATTTAATGTACTTCAGAGTCGAAGCCAAGTTTAGAAATAGATTCTTTTATAGCTAAATTTCGATGACTATTATTTAAACAAATGAAAAATAACACTCCAAATTTTTAATGGAAAAAAATATCTCCACCAGAGTTACCAACTCACCTCGCAAACTCGTAGTAACGTGCAAATTTTGTTACAAGTTGGAACCGAATTTAATTACAACATTTATTGTACTTATTCGAAGTTCGTTAGAACTAAAGTGTGCTCAAGGAATCGGATTTTTTTCCGAAATAAATAGAATAGGACGTGGGAACGATGAAAGGGTATTTGACAACATGAATAAAGTATCATACAGATGCACACAATTCCGAAACAAAAAATATAGTAAACTGTACAAAATAAGACAAATTTTGAATTTTGTTTATTTTAACAAAATGCCTGATGTGTGCGAATGTATATGCAACCGAACCCTGAAGTATCTCTATGTTATTGTAACACAAATCAATCAGAACTCATGTCCACCACTGTGATGATCCGAATAAGGGAGACCACCTTCCGCACTTACCTTCGACATTCACCTCGATATCTTCTAAACGACCGCCAGTGTGATTGATAACAAAAGAATTGGGCTGATGTACTGGGCCGGGCCCACCTAACGATACCTGTGGCCCTGACATCCCACCGCTGATGTTCACGGTTATGGGACACCCAGGAACGGGCATTTTATTAAACGATACGTTGATCGTGTGCTCACACGCCTCAGCCGGCACAAACGACACGGAGAACCTGGAAGGAGAAAAGCCCTTGTTAGTTTGCGCCAAAATACGCGTGTCATGTGACCCACCTTGCATTACCCTGCGGATGGACCTGCGTGGGTATGTTGAGGCCTTTAGCGGAAATTGTTATCTCTAGATTTCCCTCGCCCGCATCTCCAGCATCGACGGTGAACTGGACGGAGCGACCCACAGTTCCCCTTGACACGCTGCCCACAACGACTTTGGTCGCGTCGTACGCCTTGGCGAGGAACGGCGTCCCCTGCACTGGGAAGCCATTATACTCCACGTTAATCGAGTGTCCACCGACAGTGTTCGGAGTGAATTCCGCAGTGAAGCCGGCATGAATGTCACCAGTCACGCGGACTGGTAGCTCACCATGCGGTCCCCGAACACTGACTGCTAGTTCAGCAGCGCCTCCACCACTAACTGTGATGTGAAACGAAGCCGGCCGATTGACGGGAATCAGTTCCAGATTTGTGAGATTCAACATAACACGACTCGTGTCCGCCACCGAACACACAAACGGACAGCCTCGGACCGTCTCTCCGTTGAACTTGATGTCGATCAGATGTGGCTTAGCCTGTTCGGGTGTGAATGACACTAGGCAACGTCCGCCACCAACAACTTGCACATGATTCGGTACTTCTCCCTCGTTTATCGATATTTCCAGTTGACCTTCCCCAGCAGCGCTGGCGTCTACACGGAACTGGCATGGCTGACCGACAACTCCTCCGTTGACGTCTGTTACTTGTATCAGGCTGGCGTCGTAGACCTTTGCGACCAAGGGTCCGCCAGCTATTTTCGTTCCGCTAATAGCAGCTTCGATGATGTGCGTACCAACTTCGGTGGGGACGAATTCGATGCGCACTGCACCGTTTGCCGCCTCATGGGTAACGCGGGCGTTTAGTTTCGATTTGTTTGGCGTTAAAACTGTGGCCACGCATTCGCCTTTCGAAAGGCTAGCTCCAGGAGGCGGCAGAATCTCAAAAACCGCCGACGTATTGGCCGGCACGAGGCGGGTGGACTCGCCTAAGGCTGTTAATCCGGGTGTGGACATTATTTCAACGTGCCACGGTGATCCTGCAATGAGACAAACAACCGACTGTTTAGAAAGAGCAACACTAGTAAACATCAGTAAAAAAAATATCTTCCACAGTCCAACTAGCCCAACTATCCAACACCAATCATGATGCGAATACCAAGTTTCAAATAAAGATACTAGATCCAGTGATACCTCCACCAGCGGGACAAGTTAAATAGCTGCACAGAAAGTCATAAATTGCCCAAGACATGACGTGAAGTGCTGGGGAAAAAATATCTTCGTCACGGTTGGTAGAGATTTTCTTTTTCTCCTATCGATAGGTCTTCGTCTACGGATTCGGTTAGTTGATCTCGGATCGTTTTGCATGTTAGCCGGACCACGTTTCAGTTGGAAATATGACACAAGGCTCAACGAGATTTTCTTCTCTACTCGCACGCAACGTGAATAAGCTGAAGCATCAGATATTCATTCATGGGATAGGCATGCAAAGTTGCACTCGTGCCGAATACAAATAAGTTCGGTTGTTCTATGATCTACGAACCCGAGCGTTCTCGATGCAGTTACGAAGTAAGACGAACGACGATACGGAACCTGAATACTTATTCGAGACTTCATTTGACCGTATACAGAATTTCCAATGATCGTCGCAACCGCTTTGCTTGATTTAATTTTCTATTGTGCTTCAGCCGTGGGTACGTCAATCTCGGCGACGCCGACGACGCTCAAAATGAGCTTAAGTATATAAATCTGCGCTGAGATACACAAGTTCGAAGTGGAAACATGGTCGGACGTCCACGTCGGAGATGGTATTTTTCTCAAGGAAATAAATCCACGATTCCGGTCTGGTGAAAGAGAAAGTTTCAGCTTTAAATACAGGGCCAAAGTAGCTCCCGCTGGTGATGGCCTTGTCGAAAGCCAAATTATAGGTAAATGGTGATTGCAACTCTAGGCCTTGTGGCGCTCTTCGGGTTTGGTAGAAAATCCAAATTGAACCGACTGTGCTTGCCGAAAGGTGTTATACTGGTTGGATATGAGCATATTGTTGTGGATACTATAAGACTTAATTACTGTATGCGTACAAGAATAGACCGAATTGCTTGGAGAGACAGTTTGCCTATAATAGCAGATAGTTCAAGGTCGCCGGCGTTTTTGAAGCACGTTTCATTGCGACAACAGAAACTTCGTTTGTCGATAGATAAATATGCTGACGCAATCATATTCTGAAGATTTTGCTTGTATGTATTTGATTATCTTTATGGAGAACTATATTTGTTAAAAACAAATGCCAGAAAATAGTTAAAAGATATGCAATAACCAAAGAAACTATTCCATTTATCACACCCTGGGTGAGCTGCTGAATTTCTGTTTCACAGTCATTGGTTATAAAATTGTTAAGCGTTGTCCCAAAGGTATTCTGAAGATTGGATTGCGATTAGATTCTTTGCCTAAAACTGCAAGTTGCCAAGCAAAATTTGCTCTTCTATGCATTTACTGTGTATTTTTTTAAATAATTTTTGTGACATCCAAAGCCTTTCGTCTCCTTTGGAAGATGTCAAAATATTGTGTAATTTGGTAGAATATTAACGATTTTTGTGGGAATTGACGCGATTAGTGGAATTTATAGTATACTGCAGTTCAAACCGATCTTGTCGGAAAAGTGCATTTGAGAACGATTGGAGAAGGCCAAGAAGAGGTAGATCTCACTGGAGGTCCATCGTCCGTCACAAGTGATTTGCTCTTACTCTGCGCAGGCATGTTGCAATCTAAGAAATGGCTACGCCACAAGTAGGTTCCCATACAAAAAAACGGAGTCGGTAGGATGTCAAATAAAACGAATGATGCGAATGTCGTAATCTTGTCTATTTTTGCTTCAGTTGCTGTCGTTCGACACAAACAGCAAATCCATTTAAGGAGGGATGTGCAATGAAAAATGCTCAACAAAATGTTGTAAAAGTTAGTTTTACCAGCTTCTATTCTGCCTAAAACGCCATCTATTTTGGTATAAGTCTAAGCCCTAGGCAAGTTCAAGTCCCCGCAATGGGACTTATGAGTAAACCGTATCTTTTTGTAGTCCGGAAGCTCCTCTGCGTTGCACTGGCTAGCTTCTTTCATAATCTTCTTCCTGAACTTCTCCAAACAAGCCACATTATTTTTTATACGATTATAGTCAAGAATAAGAGCAATGTGACGTATTGTCGAATTGGTATTGGCCATTCAACAATCACAGCTCCTTTCTTATATTTTTTTCTGCATTCATCATCATTGACCGCTGAATGCATCTAACATGCTTCGCCATCACAACTCGTCTAAATAAGGTGGGAAAAAATGAACGTCATCAAAATAAGTTGCTCCTCTCTAGCACATTATAATCTCGTGTATGGATTGGGTGGTTTCGAATAAAAATGGTGTGACATAAGATAAATGTACATATAATTTCATGGGAAATATTGAGATGGCTTCTAGCCATCCGTGGGTGAACTTGCTTTTAAAATTGAAAGCCGAAAGCACCTATATAACAGTCTGCATATTTTCCGCATATTTTACAATCTTTGAGTCAATCTTGTCAATCTTCCACCTTGTAAGGGTGGAATACCTCGATCTTGTATTTTCAAATAACGATCCATTTCCATCAAGAGTTACAATCCTATTTTATTAAGCAAAAGTGAATAGGATTCGTACCCTGCAATTTCATGTAAACTGAAGTTAAAGTTAGAACGTCAAATTCTATGGAATTCATAAGCTCACAGGTGGTTTGAAAAATATGGATAGAGCTGCTAGAGAAGATTTTTAAAATACTCGAATACTATGTGCCTCAATATTTTATAAAATTCTCCAAGCTTTCACCTAATATGGGTAAAGGTGAAAGGTTCTGCTCAGTCAATTTATTCTGAGCCATACAGTACGGTTTAAAGTAAAATAGAAAATCGAACTAATCCATGCTCTGTTTTGAACTAAGGTAGAAGACTTCTTTGGTCGGCGTTGCATCAAAATCTGACAAGAGTGCAATATCAGGAAACAATATATTTACGTGCATAGCTGCATAGTTCTTGACTATACAGAACTAGTTTTACTCGTCCGTGGCTTATCCCGAATTAATAATCTAAATTTTAAAATTTTAGTTCCGAGAAATCATGTTTGAATTTTTTTTTTGCTAATTTTTTGTATGACAGGTGCCACGCCCATTTCTGTAGAATGCTTCCAGCAGGCAAAAAGCAATATACGACATGTCCATTTAGCAAATTTTAAAGTTAAAGCTGTGAATAAGGCAATTTAATTTTTTTTTTTAATAATTTAGTTGTGTTTGAGTGACAGTCGCCGTTGTTCTATCCCGCCAAAAAAAAATATTTCATAGTTCTAAGCCTTACAGCATTAGCTGCAGAAGTTTCTTAGAATGGAAGGTTCCACGCCCCTGTGTCTAATTTGACCAAACTTCACAGGAACACTCCCGGATAAATAACGAAGCTTACACATTTGAGCTCATTTGGTTTGGTGTTTATTGGATTTGGATTTTTTGTACCGTAATTGTCTTCATTGAAATAGATAAATCAACTAAATTGGTTGAAAATTACGGGCGGTATAGGGAAACATACGCATCCTGGATCTTACTTTTTTTTATACAGATTTATATTCTGCCAATCTGACTATCGTGTTATAACAAGTTTCGGAATTTCAGGGTTTTCCAACTATACACAATAACAAAGCCTATTTCAGAAAGAACTCATTTGCTCTTCAATTTTAGTTTGAACGTTTATTGTATATCCATTTAGAGTCTTCCACTTATGATCATGTGTCTATGTAGCCGGGTACCAACATGCTGACATGCCTAATGGGCAACACTTGGTCAACACCCCCGGTAATAACTTTGAATGGCCATGGCCACTCAGTGTTCTGAATGCGATTCCAAGCTACGGAGGTGTAGACGCCAATTTGTCAATTACTTGCTAACACCAAACTCAACTCGAACTTGCATACGTCCTACCTCCTACCCATGCTTATTGCTTAGTCAGCGAAAACTTATATTTTAAATCCGATGCGGGGTGAGAGTGCCAGTAGCTTGTATTTTTAAGCTGATTGAGTCATTTGCGCTAAGCACAATGTTCGTTTCTATATTTATCTGCAATTTCAAGAGTGATTTCAATTTGAAAATGTTTTTAATTGCTGTTTGTTTCACTTTCTTGTATCGGTGGTTTGGGATTTCGTTTTCCCAAGAAACCTCAAGCATAAAATCTAATTTGCATCGCATGTTAAATGCTTTTATAAATCAGTGAATAAACACTTTCGCGGTTTTATCTGATGCATGCTTCTGCATTTTATTAGCTGAAATCGATTCAAGAAAAAAATTACGAAATGATGGATTAAATTAACTGACGATGAAAGTGGTTCGTGTCCCGCTCCCCAATGCTCTAGCGCAGAGGAATTCCAATTATGTCACATTCTCCGGCACGTTATTCTGAAGATATACTTTTATGCATGGCTCATTGCAATTTTGCAACAGAATGCAAGCTGACGCGATGACTAAAATGAATGTGTAGACGGTGGCGCATTATGTTGCGCAAGTCAATTAAAAAAAGCTAAACGACTTTCTGTTCATGTGTCACAAGCTTAGTTTGCCGGGTTAGGCCATAAAGGTGAACAGTTAATTCTAATTATGTCTTGTGACATCATGAAACGATAGTAAAATTAATTTTTTTGTGCAATTTCTCTTTTCAACTTTGACGTAATCGCAAGGCAATATGATTTGATCTGAGCAGACTATGCTTTTGATCGCCTAAATTGCAAGTGTTTAGTAAGAAGTATTTTCAGAGGCTGAAATAAAAATATAGAAACCTTTGTTTGCAGCCATGACTCGTTTCGCTATTTAAACTGTTTGATCAGCATTTTTTTTTTATGATTTCCAGTGTCTAGCGCCGATTTCATAACAGGTTAAGCCGACATTTTGATGTTGCTATTTGGCGGTAATTTTATTTCATTTAGCTTATGTATTTCAACAGAGAAGGGGTAGCCATAACAGACTCAGTGATTTCACTTCAATTATGAATACATCCGTCAGATGTATTCAGCATCTTTGCAGTTTGGCAGTGACATCACTTTTCTTTTCATTCAATTTCCATTCAAATAATAGTGATTATCGATCAACATTACTTCCTATCTTTGGACTGGCAAAAAAGCGTCGCCTTCGAAAAATAACACAAATGGAAGCGAAAAAGCAGACAAAGTCCGCGTATATCATTTAAAATGATTGGCTCTTTGAATAGAGTGAACATGTATACTCTTAGATTATCAATTCTGGCACATCAGATGAAATAAAATTAGCTGGAAACTGAACCAAGGAGAAAGCACACCGGGCCTTGCTTAACAATCATTTTTAATGACTACCTTAAATTTTCGGGAACTCCACACATTAGCTAAAGTCACTGAAAGTTCGTTAAAGTTGGTGCGACATTAAACATAATTAATTGTGCTGTCCTGTATTGTCCCATGGTGGGATCGTAGCTCGCGATAGTTATCGCCGACGTTGTACTAAAGGACTTTTCTTTCCTCTGACAGTTAAAAACGGGGATTTGAGATTTTTCGTTGTTTGAAGCAAAATAATATTTCTTATTTTATTTCTTGGATGGGTTTTGATTTGAGTGACTTATAGCAAATTATAAACTGCATGCTAATCTTACTTACTTAGACCGGAAACTCATAATGCAAATGAATTTTCAAACTCCCAAGAAGAAATCTATCGCACGTTTTAAGCAAATAATAAAGTTGTGACCTTTGAGGCTGTAATTAAGTCTCGTTTAAATACGACAGTTAGATCTCATGGATATATCACTTGCTTTGTGCTGGTCAATGGTATAATTAGTCAGATGGGCACCATTCGTCTTAGCTCGTCTATCTTAAGTCTGGGGCATAATTATAACCTGTTAATAATTTTTGAGAACTAAAATTTTTATTTCTCATTTTGCATGTTAGATCAAGGAAAAAAAAAGTAAAAGGGCAACCAGTTTTTTTACAACAAAATATGAAATTTATAATTTTAAAGGCAGACAAATAACCGAGACTGTGAAAAATGGTTACAAATTGGGTGAAGATTATATGCAATTGAATAGGCTCATCACTTTTCAAGCAGTCAGAGCGCACATGTTGTTGACAACTTGTTTCGGCAGGAGCGCGCATTTCAGAAAAGGTTACAAATATTTAGACTCACTCAGACGAGATTTTTTAACCGAAAATTCAAGCGACGAAACCATATTGTCTTCGACTCCATCCAGTTTTTGCCTGGTGGCACGCATAAATGGAAGGATACCTCAACCAACTTGGAGTGCAGCACTGGTGCCAAATGCTTCGCTATCTGTAGAGGATCTGTCAAAATTTAAAAAGCCCAACGTCTTATTGGAGAAGGTATGGTGGACACAGAAACACTTTATTGCCATTAACATCTGGCTAAAAATAATAAAACTTCGCTAAAAGCTCAGCCTTCTCAGCAGATGAAATAAGGGAGAAGACTTATGTAAAGGCATGGAAGAAGCGAAGGACTGCTAGATAGACCCCCAGCTTACGTGCACCCACACTATTAAGAGCGGAATTTTATTATAATGTAATCTCGTCTGGGAAACACTCAATTTTAATGTGAGTGTGTGTGTTTCTCTCGCGAGCGTGTAGGCCTGGCAAACATCTGTGAGCATTAACTGTCATGACGAAAACTCCCAATTAGCCGTTTGGACTCGGCATAAAATCGTCGAAAATGAAAAAAATCACACAACACGAATGGTTGTGAGAGGCTAGGCCTAGGTCCCTTTTTATTTTATTTTATTTTATTTTACGTGGCATCTGTTCATTAGTAGCTTGTGACCATGAGTTGGCCAGGGCGAAAAGTATTTTTTCTCCTTCGAAAAAATTGTTATAACTTCGATGGTCTGGATGGGTATAATTTTATTTCCATCCAGTCCCGACCGAGCTGTGATTTGTAAGCCATCATAACAGCAGAGAAGGAGGCGTTATTAACGACCTCGGTTGGTATTTATAACCAAACATGGCACTATAGTCCAAAATACTAATATGACCAGAAATAGCTACACAGCGTTGCTTGAACCAGCATTTTTCAATCTTTTTGGACAAATCTAATGGATTGTTCAACACAATAACGCACATTAACACATACATACAAAAGGGTATAGTTAGATCATTCACTGCTGGAAAAGCGACTATCTGCTACCTTGACCAACATATAGTTAATCGACCTCAAAAAGTAACATAAAATTGATGGGGTGGCTCACGCGTAAACTATGATTATACATATACAGAAGAGAAGCAGAAAAGTCCTGAATTATATGTTGCAAAAAGCTGCTTCAATTTAAGCACTGGCATTTGAAAAACTAACCGTATGTCGAATGGAATCTTACATATAAATAAGCCAAGGCAAATACCTATTTAAGAACCATATTCACTGCCTTAAGCGCAACATTCTCGATTCATTTATTTTAGTTTTTATTTTATTGGGATGATCGAGCAGAGATGCAATGCTGTGTGATTTTTTTCCCGCAATATGTTTTGTGCCAGCTTACTATATATTTCTACCACTGGGCGAACTGTATAGTATTTCTAAACAGCTTAATGTACCTAGTTTTTACTCTTATTTTGGATAAAGTATACGTTTAAGTAGATATTGGTGACTTAAAATATATTGCTGCGATCCCTTTCCTTGTCTATTGTTACATATTTTACTAGGTAACGTATGTGTAGACTGATAGATACTCCGCTTCGCTGAACTTGATGTAGCTCGTCCGGTGCATCATTCCCTTCACAAAGTTAATAATATAATTGAAGTGTTTGCCGCATCGTCTGGCTATACTCCTTCTGAATATGACTTCATTCACGCTTGATTGAGTAAGGTTTGTCATGTTCTCATCAAATCATTGGATCGTGCAAAGTGAATTTTTACGACGGCGCCAGCTTGTCCACTGTCGAGTTAATTTATTCCAGCAACCGTAAAACACATTTTTTATTACGTATCACTTCTCAGAGGAGATGCCTACTGATTTTTTTCCGATATAGATATTCAGAAAGAAAATTCGAATAACTTGGAATTCCACGCGAGTGTTAATGAGCTCGCACCTCAATATGGGCACAAAGCCACTAACGCGTCAGCGCCAAATAAGTCGATTTATTTACACAATCAAAAATCTAAAATATACAAAAATGGATGAACTGCAAATAAAGGCACATTGCTTCCTTCCTTTTAGCGACATATTACCTTTTCAACTTTCTATCAACTCCACAGACGTACCATTTAATTCTTTTCACCAGAAAAAGTGAAGGAAATCTCGGAGGGAAAAGTATAAATAATTGTCGCCAATCAATAAATCATGTTTTTTCCAAGCGTGCACTTCGCTTTGTAAAAAATAACGCGAGACAGTAGATTAAGGTAAAATCTCGTCACCTTCTGGCTAACCCGAGCCCCGGCCAATTGACTTCGTGCCAGACACCAGTCAGCAATTTTAATTGATTCATCAAATACAAGAAATACATTTTTGCACTTTTGCAGCTCGGTACGGTGCCATCTTTAGTGTGTTTTCTCTGGCCAGTTTTCTGGTTGCCATTTTCGGTTTCTGTTGAATTGATTTTTCATCGCCAACGTATACGTAATTGGCCGGACGGAGAGTGAACAATTTCCTTTGGACGTTCTCATGATGTGCGATTGCCATAGAGGTCTGGTCATGCCGGTGCAAGAGACTTTCATCATAAGACACTTTGGCTTTGACTTTCACGTTGTGGTCAAGTGGATGATTTTCAGTGATGATGACTGTCATTATCTATATATGGAGGAGGTTCACCTTTGGATTGGAGCAGACCGATTTCACAATAGAACGATTAGAATGTGATGAATATGAGAGCTATAAGTTTAGGAAATTAGCAGCAATACACAAGAAAAAAGTTGACCTACTCTGACGAGTCGGGATGGATAGGTAGATGCGTATGGTAAATGGTAGAATATGGATTCTTTCATGTAAATCGCGTTATGTTTCAGTTTCGTTTCTTTTTATCAAGTTAAAGCTCATTAGGGTCACAAAGGTGACTTCACCTCGTATATCTTTAAGTGAGTCTCAAATCCAGTTCACAACCTGAAATACTGAATATAGAATGTTGCACATTAGCTAATTTAAAATGCTCTTACTTTGTAGCAACGACTTACTGCAAGTTTTTTATCGGAAACTAATTACAACTTGGACTTTTTCAAGATTTAATTTGTTTTCCTACAAAGTTGGTCGAAAGACACACGCCGGTGGTTTGAGAAAACTAGAAAGAATCGGTCGATTGCGATGAAGCAAATACTAATGTTGTTCCATGTAGGCAGCATGTTCTCCGGAGAAACCCATACAGATTGAGTGACTGGTTTTAACGTAAAGCGTCATATAAAAAAGGCAGACTTTACAATTTTGTTACACATTTCAAATTGCAAATGTTAAAAGGGAAATTTACAATTTATTAAGATTTTAATGGCTTAAACAATATAAAACAATAGTAAATGAATAAGTTGCCACAATAGGCCCATATTTGAGACAAACCATTAGCCTGTCCCGTGGCAACCACTCATGATGAGTGCAAGTTATATTTTGCGGGAGACAAACCAAAAGATGGATAAACCTTTGTAAGAAATCCTGGGATACGTTCAAGCAGTCAGCGAATTAGCTGATTGATTTGAAAACTTAAGACTGGCATATTACCATAAAGATATACTTTGGAATGGACCTAGAATTTGCATAAGCCTTGATAATAATTGTAGGTTCCTTTCAATCGTCTTAAAAATAAAAACCCACACAAAACAAATGGTTGCGAGAAGCAAGGCCTTGGGTACCTATATGGATCTAGATTTAGGATTTCCCTTACGAAATGTCAAAAACATACAAATCCCACGGTCCTAACACACTTATCTGACTCGTTGATATAATAACTTTGCATATTCAACATGACGAGCGATGCGGAAAGTGAACCTATTTTTGTGTTCTCAAACAGAAGGTCAACACGATATGAATAACAAAGCAGAAAACGGTTTAACCCTGTTAATTGATTTGGCAAATCCTTAAGCAATGTTTGGGAAAAGCCAGATGGTGACTTCTTAAGGTGGAACGCAGCCTTAAGAGGCCAAGAAATTAATGCAAAGTCCAAATTCTTTCTTTTTTGGTCCACAAAGTTTGAATTGGGAAATATACGGAATTTTATGTGTAGTTATAATCTCTTTCCTTCTCCAGAGGTATCGCCTTCCTCTGATGGCTGGCGCTGTGAAAACACCAACAAAGACTGTCAATTGCGACACTTTTCGAAGAATTGTAGTCCTAAGGTTTCCTGTTACCTATTTCTAATAAAGCCCGACTTGTGTATTTTGTCAATCAGCGAATATTTCAAACTCAATAAGTTGCTCTCACAAAAAGTGTCTCATTCCACAATCACACAATCAAGACCGATTTTTTTTTAAAGAACAATATCACAATATCCATTTCAAAATGTAGGTTCATATCTCGTTACTACACTCCTTCGTGTGCATGTTGCTGCAATTCGTCAGCGGCTATCAACCGATCCATTGTGCAAAGGGCTCGATTGCAAATTTATCCATATGCTAGCGAAAACGAGTCCATAACACACGGCACGCCAACTGAATAGCGATTTGCTTGAAATCAAAACCAATAACCTTAATTTAAGTTGCATTAGCTAACACGACCGGTCATCGATCTGCACGAGCTAAGCAAACGAAAAAGCAAAAATGAACACCTACCCTGGTACAATGACAAACTGCCGCCATTAATTATTACGGTCTGAAACTTCCTCACGTACCCGTTATTCAAGTAAACCAAAACGGTACCACTAATGTAGGTATACAAAAATATTTTTCAAGAAGCAAATTATATAATCCCACGAATTGTAATACTAAACAGGTGAATTTTCCACATGGGTTTGACTTTTCTCTCTCTCTTTTATTTGCATTCTCTTTGTTTTTATGAAAAGATTCTCTTTTTGAAAAGAATTTTCGTGTCTTTTCCGTTTACCTGTTAAGTAGAAGGCCCTGTGCGTGTTCTTGTATCCACTAAGCACGGTATGGCTTTAGATACAAGAAACTTCCGGATTGACAGGTATTCCCAGTGCAGGCAGGTGACGATGGGTAAGGGTGTATGCAATAAACGACGTGCACAGAATTTCCTTCCAAGAAAGGCTCGTTTACACTTGAAATCAATCACACACTAGAGCGGTAACGTAGAGAAGATACATTTGGATAGAAAAAAAAATAAAACAAAATCAAAATTAATAAAGCAGTAACTAAAATATTCTTGTTGTCACTTTTCACTCTTGTTTTGTATGTATTTATCTCTTTTTTCGTTTAAACTTTTGCCCAAAAATGCTGTGGCAAAAAAAAAAACACACACACAAAAAAAACTTGTTTTGATACGCGAGTATCCCTCGCCCGTTTCCTCTCCCGTGAAACACACCCCAAAAATTCAATTTCACTGATCACCGATCAGACTCAAACTCAAAGCCGAGAAAACGTATCTAGCTGTATAGTCACCGTTTTTAAGGCGAAACAACAAATTCACTTGTAGAAGAAAAGAAATTTTATTTTTATTATAATCCCGCACGATAGAGAGAAAAAAAAACTCGTCACGTCATCTCGCAGAAATGTGCTGGAATGTGGACTTGAATCTATAGGTTGCGTTAGATGTTGTTTTGCACTAGTAATTCAAACTGCGTTTGAGATGGATCTATTTTTTTTTTTCCAACAATTTTCTCTGATGCAAGAAGCAACCAATCGGTTGGTAGGTAACGCAACAATTTCACTGTTTACGGGAAATGCAGTTGAACTGCCAAATAGTAACACCCTAATGGATCCAAAACAAAATGGCGACGTTGCAACGACAAATTACACTTTCCAGTTGATTCTCGAAGAAAACTTTTACTTCGGGCCCTTAAGTAGCGGTTACCAATTTTTTTGGTGAGATTATCGCAGTCAGAACAGAGTTTTAATGGACTCCTTAAAGTCTTAGGTTATTTAATAGAAAATCAGTCTTATAACGATGGCCAAATCAGGTATCTGAGGTTTCATTCAACTGCAAGTTTTATTTTTTTCTCTCTATGGGTTTTATTTTAGTCGCGACTATGCGCGTACACGCCACACTTAAACGAACTGAGAAAAGAGACTGGCGGAAATTTGCTTGCAGAAATTCCAGTAAACCGTTGTCTCACTACGATGCGATCGTTTTCTTATACCTATCTATGAAGCGAAAAGCGATACCTGAGCTGGTCTCTTAGTAGAAAGACAGGTAACCATACTCTTAAGTCGCGAATTCAACTCAAAAGGTAGGTGTGCGGAGCCACTCATCGTGATCGCAGAGCACAAGTGCCGGGCATGCCGTTGAGTGAGCTTGGAATGAATTGCACTGCGACTTGACTTGAGGTGTATTCATATTCATTCATGTGGATTTCTTGAGGAAACCTGTTGCTTAACACCTATACATTTGTGATGATGGAAAAATGAGTGAGAGCATAAGAAGTATACATAGATGTGGTGAGTCAGCCAGCTACAGTGAGTGGAATAATATTTTCGAAGGAAATTTGAAATTGGGAATCTTAATTCTCAAAGCTTAAAATAACAATGGACCTTACCAATGAACATATTTAGTTCGGACTTTAAATTAAAGCAATTCCAATAATTATATTTAGTGTCCAGGCTAAAATTATAAAAACTCACGATGGCGAAATTGTCCATCCTTAAATAACCTACAAAATATTATTTAATGTGAAGGTTTAAAATGATTATTAGTAAGGCCAAGGCCCAATGTCTATATTTTGTATGAGGCAAAATGAGAGAACAAAATATTTCCCCTCCATAAAAAATCTGCAAGTATTAGCCCAAGAATTTTATTTAGGCTAGATGGTTAAAGCTGACAGATGGCTGTCAAATCATTCGAATGCTATTTTCTAACTCTCTTTTTATTGGATTTCATTTATATTTTGAACTTGTATAGCATTAAAATAGATGTAAGAATTTCTGCAATAAAAGCAACTTAACTCTTCTTCTTAAATATGAAATTGTACTTTGTTCAAATCATATTCGAATATAAAAATTTTAATTTTTTCAAATTTGTCGTTCAACGCGCTCTTTTTTTTTTTTTTTTTTGTTAATTTTAATTTCGGTGAGCGAATTCTGTCGCAATGAGAGAAATGTGACATATTGCCACTTGCCAATATTGAACCAGGAAGTAAGGGAACAGACCTTATTTATGTTGAAAATTTTTTGTTTTCATGGTCAACTCTTCGCAGATATATATCAAATGCCCCGGAATTAAACTTATACAGTTGAATACTGGAAGGAGTAGTCAAATGGCATTCCTTCGAAAATAGGTTCTAATCTCATATTTGAATACCTTACTATGATATTACGGCGGCGACGAATTGAATGGGAACATCCAAAAATCTATTAACTCAAGTCGACTAGATTGGTCTGGAGTAGAGGTAACCTTAACCCAAAAGTATAGATTTGTCGCGAACGTCACTTTTCCTTCATCAGACACGTATGCGAACCGTCAACTTAGTACCTACTCAGCCACGAATCTCTTTCCGTCGGATACCCCTCCAAGAACGTCAACTGAAACAGCTGCTCATATGACCAATTTCAGCCAATCAAAACCGAGATACACTCAGGCAGCTGTCAGACTTTCTGAACTACATATTTTGACGTTCCCAATGTCACCAAAATGTTTTCAATTTCTATTAATATACGCGTATTGCATGGGGAATTCTCAACTTAATTTTACCAGTCTTTACACATACCCACGATTTTTTTTTTGTGCAATGTGCACATCTACCTTTCGAATGATATAAGTTTCATTTCACTGATTTCATAATACAACTGAAAAAGCCTACGGAAACCTTGGATGTTCACTTATTAATATAATGATACATTTTTCTCAAGTCCAACTGCAGATAAATGTTTATTGGTAAGCCCCAATGTGTTATGTTTAGTCTAGCAGCTTACAGCTGCTGGATGTAGGTCTAATCGCCCTTAGCTAAAATTAAACAAATTGCTTAGTAGAGAAAGTTTACCGACCTGCATTAGTTTGTTCCTCTACGTAAGATTCGAATTTCCGTTTCCGATAAAATATTTGACATTTGGATAATGGTTAGGTACATAACCGTTTTTACTTTGATGCGTGTCGGTTGTTCGGGACAGAAACAGTCCAATTTTGATTGAAAAAAATTATTTACCGGCGCCGTTCAAGAATAAATCATCTTCCGAAGACTTCCTTAATTACTAATCATGATTCAAGACAGATTAGACTGTCAAAAAAGAACGAAAATCAACTTAAATTCAGGCGAAAACTTTTGAAGAAATATCAGTTTTCCGATTTTTATCTGACTTATAGAAGCAATTTTTTCCCCTATCATTTGGACCTATCAGCTTCGGTCTAGCGTAACTCCTTCCTATAGAAATTATTTTGTACAAAGAACATAAGTCAGTAAATTTTAAAACCGGTTGGTATTTTGGGCATAAGTTGACTTTAGTCCTTTGCATTTCTTACTGGAGTTCCATGGAATCTTATAACAATTGTTACACTGCAATAATAGTTTTAAGAATTTGATGGCGCAGGACTACGAAATGATATTTACATAATTTCGTTCTCAATTAGTCTACTAGGCACCTATCAGCTCAAAACATAATATTGATTGTATCGTGCGCCTTTCCTCTGTCTACTGTTTGGCTGATTTCTTGCACGGATTTTGCCTTACGACTTTGAGGGTTAAATAAATAAAAAAGTGTGAAACCTTAAACCAGAGTTTTTTTTAGCACAGGATATATTATATTTTTAAGCGCGAGGAATAAACAAGAAGAGAACAAAATTAGCAGTCGGCAGAACAAATTCGAAGACGACCCTTAGCCTATATTGGGTGGGTGTGAGAAGTCACCACTAAAAAGGTAGATAAGTTAAAACTCGTTTTTCTTCAATTCAGGCAATTGATGTAACCAGATAATTCTAGTTTCATTTCAAAGAGGAGAGTTTGTGTGATCTCAAATATCCAAGTCCAAGTCGAACCATTTCGAGCAAGTCAACAAGCTGAAATTTTTTTCAAAAATTTCCAAAAGTTAATTTACATGAGTTTTAAGGCAACTAAACTTCAACCGCTGCAGGGCCCTTCTTTTCAAAAAAGTCTGAAGGTCCAAAGGGGTTCGAGCGGAACCAACTCTATACCAGACGTGTTCGAAATATCAAAAAATTAACCCGCTGCCTGTCTAGTTGCAAATATCAAAAGCTTCAAGAACCTTACAAGAGTTGCCAACCTGTTCATTTTTAAACAACCAATATATATTATTAGCGATGCTATTGGCAACTTTTAACCAAGTAGGTACCGTTTGTAAATACATAACGACCTGACCTATTATCGCAACTCTTGGAACTTCGAAGCCTAAAGAGGTTAAACAGAGTATTTTGAGTTTAAATCATTTCTGAGCTGAGGAAAAGTAAACACATTTCAAACTCTGTGTACTTCCAGAAGAAATGCTGTCAGTACCGGACCTTGCTTGATTGCATGAAAACAGCTTCGCTTATGGTTACATCACTATAACCCTCAGACTTCCAAGCTGACACTCAATTCAGCCTCGGCTTGAAATTCAAAGTCGACGACTTTCCGTTATTGTATGTTTAATCCAAAGGTAACTAACCTGGCACAGTCTCCCCATTGAACGTAATCTGCACGGTGTGAGTTCCTGGTTCGTGCGGAGTGAAGCTGGCAACGAATCGCTGACCACCCAACGATCTCACGGACGACGTCACTCTGCCTCCATTCACGAGAATCTCCAGATTGCCAGAGCCCGCCTTGGACCCGTCGATTTCAAACTCGACTGGTCTTCCAATCGCCCCATTTGGGATGTCCTGTACGCGTATGGCCTGGGCGCCAGTAGCGTTGCTATCTATCGGGCGAAATCGCGACAGCGATGAGTACCCATAGCCGCCAGTGTCACTGCTCCTCTCGGTTACGTGGCGCTCGGAAGTCTCCTTGATCGTGGTGGTGTAGCCCGATTTTGAATTGTACAGGTTGTCGTTCTGCTTAACGGTGATGGCACTGGGTCTGAAAAGCAGATAGGTACTGTTAGCATTTCAAAAGAGGATTAACCCAACTCTCGCCGAACCTATATTGATCGGAATCGTCTGACCCGCGTCGATCGGAGTGCAGCTTCTGCTCGGCCAGAGCGAACTTGTTGTACTGTGTGTTCCGATGGGTTTCGTGGTCAATGTCGGGACGATGGTAGGACAGGTCCGTGTTTAGCTGTTTCTCTGTCATATTGGCAAGGGATTCCAGCGAGTTGTGCGACAGCATGTGCTTTGTCTTGTTGATCACGTCCCAGCTGTCGCGGCGAGCTGCCGTGGGCTTGATTGACGAAACCCTGACGTTCGATGAGTGGTCAATGGCTGGCTCGGGAGACGCAGTCCGGCGTGGCAGGCCCGCGGAGAAGAGCGGGCTAGCGCGCACACTCGAGTCGGTGACGTAGTTCGAGGACGACTTGTACGTGGAGGACTTCTCAACGTGTCGAACACTCTCGTAACCAGGCGCCTGCAGATTAAGGGACATTGTCAAATAAATGGGGTAAAAGTGCCGCTCGAGTAGCTTACCTTCGTGGTGGTAACCGGGCTGCCAATCCTGTGGGTGGCCGTTGTCACGTAGCTGCTCGGCGAGCTGCTGTAATGCCTCGGCGGTATCGGCGACGCCGATAAGGTCCTCGGACTCGACGTCAAATTCCTCGTGGTGTGCTCGTAGTGGTTTGACGTCTTGATCGTCAATGGGCTGTTCCTGGTGACCTCACTTGTTCGGATCTGGGCGATAAAATTGTGTTAGTTCCTGGAAATCTCAAAGGCAGTTGCAGTTCAAAGGAAAGTGTAAGAGTGTAATTTACGTGTATGGGACTCGCGATCGGACTGTCGGAGATGTGTGCCTTCGTCACGTAGCGATCTTCTCGCGGCGGACTAAGCGTTATATTACGGTCGCGCTCTTTCTTCCGCGTGTACAACTCATTCTCCTTGTCATAGTAATAGTCGGTCTTGGAGGAGGATGAGTTGGAGAGTTTCGATTCCCTTCGACTGGTCGAGTATAAGTGATCATTGTTTGTGGTGCTGACGTGGTGTTTGTGGACTAGGGATGCATCGACTGTGTCACGGGATGGTGAAGCCAATTTTGGTGAGGAACCCTGTGTGTTAGTAAAATTTTGATTCAAAGTGTTTGAAGGTGTTCTTCTGCTTTGCAAGGATTTAGTCACAAGTTACAACAAAAAGTGAGCACAGAAACTCGTTCGGCTTACCTCACTTTCGCGCTTGTAGTAGCTGCTCGACCTGTAATCGGTTTCGTTCTTTGGTGAATACTGTGGAGAGTAGGAGCGCTGGCGCTCCTGGCTGAGTAGGTCGTTCTTCGCGGTTCTGTAGTCCTTATGTCTGGCGGTCGTCGACGTGGTATAGTGCAGGGAGGGACTCTCCGAGCGATTCTTGTTCTCGTGCTGGGGACTGTTGCGAGTCTTGCCCGAGCGACCCTTCGTTCCAACTCGCATGATGAACGGCGAACCCTTGACATCGTATCCGTTGAAGTAGACGTACACCCTGTACTTGCCGTTCTGTCGCGGCATGAAGGTCACCCTGTACTTGTTGTCGACGATTTTCTCCACCGAACAGACCAACGATCGCTTGTCGTGGACAATGTCCACATGAAGCTCGCCCGAGACACCAACTCCGCGGGCATCGACCTCAAACGAGTGCGCTCGAAGGGGCATCGCCCCGTCCAGACCGTGCACAGACACTCCGGTCGAGTCGAAAACTGCACAGGTGAATGGACCGCCCTGGATGTGGCGACCCTGGTAGGTGATGGCGATTTCCCAGATTCCAGCCTCGTCCGGCTTGAATATGGCACTGTGGCCTTCCTCCACCTTTTTCAGCGGACAGTTGTGAGAAATTCCGGTCGGGCTGACAGCTGTCACCAGGATGTCCTCGGTTTTCGGGGCACCTGTCGCATTGACAAGCACCTCGACCAGGCTTCCGAGCGCACACGGCGCCATTCCCGGTGGAGCCACCTGAATGAATCGCGGCAAGACTCGGAAAAAGTGTCCACCAATGCTGTCGTCGCCGACTTCTACTACAATCTCATGCATCCCGTACTTTTCAGCGATGAAAACTCCTTCTCCATGAGAGTTCAGCCGCACGGAATGGGGAGTGCCGGTCGGGAGAACGATCACTGCCCGAACGGAGGTGATGTCAATATCGCGAGACATGACGTCCACACGGAAGTGGGTCTAAAAAGGAGGCAAACTTTATTGGAAATGCTACAACTTCGATTTGAGGAACCTTACCTGCTCTCCAACTCTGCCCGACGTACTCTCCAGGTACACATTGATCATGTCGGACAACGGCGGACGCGGAGTCACCCACTGCAGATTGGCGGCGTAGGCCATGATTCCCAGATGTTCCACATCAGGACTGGCCATGTCCTTCGGCGAAAGAAACGGCTGTACGCCCAACTTACTCCCGGCCTCCACAGCCTTCCGAATGTTGTTCTCGTAGTGGAACGGGTCGGAACTCAGTTTGTCTGGCGCAGGTGCCGGCCCGCCAAGGTTCTTGATGATCTCGCAGAATACTCGACCATCATTCCAGTCGCTCTAAGGGACACAGAAGAATTCAGCTATATAGACAGAGAAAAATGGGAACCAAACTCACCGTGAAATTAGTGACCTTCTCCTTGGTCTGAGTGTTCACCCACCTCATGGTGGCATTGTAGCCCGGTGCACCGGGCTTCATAAAGTACGAGAGGTACGTCATGCCCGACAACTCGTCCAGCCACGGAGAGGCCAAATACTCGGGCTCGAGGACCTTCGGAATTCCAAACTCCCTCTGCGCAATATTCATGGCAGTCGTACAATTACGAACACTCTGACTAGGATCGATGTTGCGCCAGTGAGGGAACAGTCCCGGCTCGCAATAGTCCAGCAAGGCTGACAAATTCACACCGCTATTCCAATCGGTGGTCAGATTTGAAATCTTGCACTCGGGCAGCGCGGCCTGAAGCCACGCCAGCATCAGCTTCCTGGGCGGGAACTTACTCCGACCGATCTGATACCTCACAATCAGGGACCAAATCAGCCCCAGGATGAGTTTGACGTTCCCATTGACAATGTCCACATTGCCAATGTTCACCAGCTTTATATGATCGGCTTCGACGGACTTGAGGGCTGTCGACGCGTTCTCAAGGTAGTGATGCTGGTTAGCCGGTCGGCGGTTCCATGACGGCTTCAGCGGTCGCGTTTGCAGATTCTCCACCAGCGCACACAGGTGCGTGCCGTCGCAGAAATCTGTCGCCCAGTCGTGCACCTGAAAGAAGAGGAAAATCGACGTGAATACAAATTATAATTGCGAGTGCGGTAAGAGGTGTCATGCGAGCGCGTGTGCAGAGAAATTCAATTGCTGGCATCCGCCTTCTATGCGAATTACTATTTTGCGGCACACGAAAGCATAATTTCACCATCACTATTCGAGTTTGAGAGATTTCCCCATCCGCAAAAACTTTTGGAATTCATCTCAAACTTAACCAGTTTGGTCTGGCTACTGTGATGGGCGGTTGTTTTTTTTTTTTTTCTTTTTTTTCCAATTGAACTTGGTTGACTTTGCGCGTGTTCATATGTGGGTGGGTTCAATGAGCTTCCACTTTATTCATACGTACGGTTGGTTAGGCGGGTGTGTGCATTTGTTATTCCATTTGAAGGCGGAACCGGAACCGTGTCTTTTAACTCGAAGTTTGCTTTGTCATGTGAAATACTTTCGCTGGTTTGCGGAAATATGGAACCTTCATACATCTACGGGAGCCCTGTCAAAATTATTTGGCAAATTGTCCAATAGGAGCAATTTGTTGGCACATGGGTTTGGGAAGACGTTTTAACCTCTGTTTTTATCTCAATGTAAAGATTGGATTGGGGATGCATGTCAAACTCTTAGTGAAACATAAGTTAAAACAAAAAATCAAAAAATTTAAAATGACCCGATAACAGTTATGAACATTAAAATGTCTTGCAGGCGTGGAAAAATTTTATCGTACCATCCGTTTGTTGATGACTTTTCATAGTTAAGTTTTGAGTTTTAGTTTTCGATTCCTCGATCATGAAGGTTACAAGCGATACAAGAAAATACACAGAATGGAAATAAGTAGTTGCCGCAACAGGTACTAGCTTCTCACAAAAAAGTTAAATGACTGAATTTTCTTTAAACTTGTCAAATAGATGAATCCCTGCAATATTTTTTATTCTGCTCGACCTTCCTCGGTCCATACTACACTTACTCTAATAGCTCGACAGTGAGAAATCCCCGGGTCCGGTCTCGGTGATTAATTTCCTAACTACTCGCATTGGCAATCTTCAAGAAAAACCGACCTGCATTTTCGTTTGACTAAACCTACATTTTTAAAACGAGTCCGAACGGCTGATTTGAGAAGAATTCTGACTATGTTTGCGGTGGTGCAACGAAACCGCCCGCCTAGCATACCAACAGGCCCTAACGCTAACAGTATCGCACCCAGGAATAATCAGCTAACCTGTGAGATTCTAAGGACAATTTTCTTAGAAAAATTTTAATATATATTTTTAAAAAAAAAAGTCTTAAAAGCATAAAATTCCCCGGGCAAAATTTTCGAAAGTAATTTCCTACATGTGAATACGTGTGAAGCATAAACAAAAATAATTCTAAATGGCGGGAGGTATAGTAAAAAAATGACACTCAACAGTCATAATTAATGGTGGTAGAAATACTATCTTTATCTGAAAGTTTCGATGTCCGAAAAACCTTCCGTGCAAAACTGGAAAAATCATAAAAATTGTGGGAATATCGGCAAAAAAGAACATTCAAACTATCAATTTTTGGTGAAATTCTATCAAAACATCTATATCTCACCATGACTATCGACACACGAAGTATCCATAAGAAGGAGCTAATTTAAACTGTCTTTTAGCAAAAGTTTCAATAGTACCAAAAAATACATTACAATTTTAACAAACTGGAATTTTTGTACTGAAGTAATCTAATACGGCTTTCATTTCGAATAATACCAATTTTACTTTTAGAAAGCAATATTTTTCATAAACAAATCGAGGGAATTAAGTTCGGTGGAAAGTGAAAAATGACCACGCTTCGTGGGAAAAATAAAGAGATAGTGCTAAAAACACTGACTGAGAGTAGTGTTTTTGGTGAGTTTCTTTCAGCTGATGGATGCGTTCCCAAATTTATTTATTTTCTTTTTGTTTTATTTCAGCATGAAAAGATGTATTTTGCAAAGTGGTCCTTATGCTTGAAAGCCAGTCACAGCATATCAAAATAGACCGGAAAACAAAAGCCAGGAAATGACCATTTCCAAAACAGAATTTTAAAGGCGTTTTTGAAATATTTTAAATTGGTATTTGATTATAAATAAAACTACATATATTTTTTTTTTTTTATTAAAATAAGCTGCGTCCTAATCCTGATGTTCATCAATGATAAACCATATAAAGTTTAAAGACGAATTTAATACCATTTCCGTGTATTGTAGCTTTTTGAAACATTTGTCAACAGTCTTCTGTAGGTATTCCAAATAGAATAACTAAATCAGAGAAATGTTTTCCAAACCGTGAAAGAAAAGGGCTATACCTACTTTTAGTTACATTTTCGATATATTTATCCCATTCTACTATCGCTTAATTTAAATCTTCCTTTATAAGCTGCATAAAGAGAGTTCGCACATTTGTCCTTTTTCGATAGCCTTTTCCCAAACGAAGATTTTGTTTCACTGAAACGTTGATGCTCAAACTAAGGGGCAGCTGAAAACTGAGAATGTTATCGAAAAACGGAGTTCAGAGTTTGAAAGATATAAAATAGACACCAAACTGAGTTCAGATCTCGAAACACAGATTTTTCACACACTACACTATTTTAAAAAAATTCTAAATTCATGTCAGAAAATATCAAAAAAATTACCGATCTGCAGACGTAAAAAAATGCTGTTAATTCTACATTTGTTGTATAATTTACAAACTATTTCGAGACTCTAGCAACTGATATTGATTTGCAGAATATGCATTCTTTGCAGGGTTGAAATTTAAATTAGTACCTACCTATACGAAGCGGAAGGTTAGGGGAAAGAAATTAAAATCTCTTCTTTCCCTTGAAGCTCAAATAATTATATTATTACAAGTTATTCAAAAAACAATTTAACACTCGATTTCAATTTCCTAAAATCTGTCTAAAACTAATGTTCTAACTTTTAAAATATTGTTGCGTTAAATTTTACCGCAACAAAAGGTCTGCTCCCAAATCTCCTCTCTTCCTACCCATGGTCCCTCTTTTCTTGGGTTCGGTACTCGAGGTCCTGGGATGTGGACGGGCATCCGAGGCCCCCATCAGCCTTCGGACCACCTCCTTGGAGCAAGGATTTATATTTTTTCTTAGTAAATTGTTGTACTTACCCTTCACCCCACAGAATTGAATTTACAACTCGCAATAATCTTTAACAATCCATCCAACTTTATAAAATGAAACAGCTACTATAAAAGCACGCTTAAGATACTGAGCTCACTCGAGATGGGTTTGACCGGAGATCATTTATCAAGTACGTATTTACTGTTGTGCAACGGATCGTCGAAATCATTATACGATTATGACAGCATAATTGTATATAATCAAATGGTTATTGCCTAGGTGTCAAATGGCTGACACAAATAAGTGTAGAAGCACGCCAAGCTATGAGATCATAATGCTATGTTGAATATTATCTTGGCACCTGGCTAAAGTAATTATTTTTCGTAAAATTATGTACTTCAGTAAAATATGAGTTAACCTCATGATAAAAATCAATTTAAATAAAAAAATCGGTCATAACCGATCTGTTAACTACACCCAGTCAACTTGCCGGAGAGCAGGCAATGCCTCGAGAAAGACGAAACCGTATATGTGGAACTTAAAGGTCGTTCTACTTGACCGGATTATTAGGTCAAAAGGATCAGCTCACAGTTCACAGTAAACAATATATTTATAATGAAAAATTTTGCTATCGTGAGCTAGTAAGATTTAACCTAAGTTCTAAAAATTATTTTTAGTACAGCTGAATGCTTACCAAACAATGTTGTATATGTCGTTGCAGTTTTAAGTCACTACTTAAATTCAGAAATAGCCCACTTAATCGCATACTTTATTTTGAAAAGCTTCTGAATATGGCACTTGGGAGGTAGCCATAGTTAATTGCTAAGTCTGTTAGGCTGGTAGCTTAACGTGCTTATAACAGAAACTACATAAGCCACAAAACCATCTATACCTGGTTTTTAAGAGCGGTAATCAAATCTTTCATTGTATATTCTCTATTAATTTCATTTACTGGCCTTAGCAACTTGGAAACATACAAAATGTTGTCTCCCACTTGACATCCATAAAGCGCGGCTCTATTCCAGATTCACTTTCAATATAAAAATCGAAACTGAATATGTTAAAAGAATGACTGATTAAAAAAGGAAAGTTCCATAATACCCGCAAGGTATACCTACCCTTTAAATGCTTCGTTTTCGACATTCATTTCCTAAAAAGGAACAAACTTCCGCAGCTCGGTTTCAAGATCATCCAACCACCAACAACGGCGCTATTATGGGACCCTGATCTTACAGCCCACGTTTCATTCGTATTCGCACAGAAATTACGTCATTCGATACCAGATGCAGTGTTTTAGACCAAGGCACGTTATTGGTAAACTCCCACGCAGCAAGTGTGATGACTAAAGTTAATTTACGGTTCGAAAACTCTAGTAATATGTGTAATTTCAATTTTGCACTTCACTACAATTGTCGTTCTCATGGCCAAACGTTTACAATTGTGTAGACGCATTTAGTCAAACGTCATACGGAAGTGAGTAAGTGAGATGTCATGTGACTGCTTGTAAAACCAGGCGATGTGTCAAGCACGTCCTTACAAAAACAACGACTCATCTAAGCAGTTGCGTTGAATTTATTTTCACAACAACTACTGCTGCCAACTTTGCACGCAATTAAACGTTCATTGTCGTTCGGTCATAACGAGATGCCATACATGGCTGGCTAACCAGACCAATCAATGAAGGTGAACCCTCCGCTGTTAAAATCAAATGAACTTGTCAATCACTGGATCTTGTTTGTTGGGAAGAAATTTTTTCTTGCTCAAAGCAAGTACATACAGTGCCTGCGCTGTCATTGATGTGAAACAGCGTTGGAGTGAAACTGACCGTTTATGTGGGCGATGACGTCAGTGTTGCTTGGTTTCGTCACTTCCTCTGGGTAGTCATTTGCCCGCGCACTGTACTAGTTGCAACCCATTGACACTTGCGCGGTTCATTAACTGCGCGATTTGTGCAAACCGTCGCGGCGTCTAATCCTAATGTCTAGATGAGCGGATTTTCTACTCCGCCCAACTGCCAGGCCAAGAAAACACCCGCAGAATGTTTTTCTCTTTCACTTGAAAACGAGAGTGAAATGAATTGTAATTGAGGCATAGTCGTCGATCGTCGTCGCCGTAGTGGTGGTGGCGACTGAAGAGACAGTAAGCACTAAGGCTTACGCCCTGCAGGCGAATTGAATATAAAGTTGCATTTGGTACTGGTACATGTACATGTACTCACAAAGTCGTCTCACGTATGCATCTCGTCGACTGCGTGTAGGATGTGTGATAAATCTTTGGCGAAACCGAGTGGTAGCGAGTTTGAGTTTGGAAGCGGAAATAATTCCTTAGGTGCCCATTATGACCAGTTTGTGCGTGGATCGTTGACGATGTGATAAATTTGACACTTGGCGTCCCAGATGCCATCCACACATTGCTTATGGATGAGGTTTCCAAAATGCTATTCAAATTAAATCGGCCGAAGAGAATGCGCTGCTTGACATCGATATTTGGTTCACATATCTTAATGGAAAACGTCGAATAGAGCGGTGAATGGGCCGCTCATCAAATTCAGTCGAAATCAGGTTTTTGTGATCACTGCTAAAAATATTTGTCGGCAATAAATTGTGGGAGTTGCTAATTATGTGGAACTAAATATGAGTTCACCACATGGCGTATTACAAATGTTTATAAAAAGCGTTGCGAACCTGATTTGGTTTTGTGGGTAAGTCAACCAACTTTGGAAAACCCGATTAGGCGAGCACAATGCAGTTGAATTGTTGTTTGTTAAACAATGAAAAATGTATTTAATTAATTGCTTACTCCCAACTGTTGTCACTGCGAACAATCTTCGAGTATAAGTATCTTCGAACTGATCTAAAATTACTTTGAGTCAATCGGTCCACGAACTCCTTTTCTTCAATACTAACGACGGTGGTTTCTTTGTAAAAATAAAGTGGGTACGTAGCCCATGAACAAAGGACACAGCTGTCAACACTAATTATTTTATAATTTTTCAGTTTTTCAGTCTGAATTATTTTGATCATTTTGATCATTAGGCGGTTTAGTTAAAGTCGACAAAAAAATGGTGTGAGCTTTAAGTAGATCGCGTATGGCGACGACCGTTTTAAGGAGCTCCTTTTCAAGATCTTAGCGGGAAATATGATCTGCTTTTACAAAAGAATCCCCGATAATTTGCAAACTTTATTTTCCACGTGTACTTATTTTAAAAATAAATAAGGGTCAGACCTAAAAGCCCATGGACTGAGTAGAGCGTGGTTATACTTATGAAGGAGAGTCGTTTCAAAACTATTTTCGAAGTTACAAAATCGTGTGGTGAACTTCTACATCAGGATTTCAGTCGAATTTGGTTGGTTTTAATAGATATTTTTATAAAAAGCAAAGATGAAAAAATCTATCTTTATGTATATAAAACTGTAGGGCTCGTTTGTAGGTCTTCGATTGACCTCAAATTTTGACACAGTATAAAAATCCGTCCAAGTAATATACCCGCAAATGCTTGCTTGAAATATTCAACTTTGAGGACGCACACGTTGCAATTGAATGCGAATATGCGTGTCCAGCTGCAGAACGATCAATCGACCGAGACATTTTCATCCTATTACTGGACATTGGAAATGGTAAGCTGCCTGCTGCTGAGACATTAAGACGAATTTCGTTCCGTGATGAAAAAAACGATCTACCAACTTGAGAATGTTTTATGGATGACAAAACGGTCTACCAACTTGACAATGTTTTACAGTCCAGCTTTCAAAGTAAGAAAATTACATAAGTTTATGGACGCCGTTGTGGAAGCAGATCAAGCAGTGGATTATCCAACAACATTTTTGCAAATAATTGATCTACCAGGGATGCCACACCATATATATTGAAAAGTCAAAAAATTTATCAGCAACATAAGGCGTTTTTCTTTGTTAGCTCAGAGCAGAGCCTGAACTGTTATACAAAAAGTTCGTGTTTCTTATTTAGTTCAGAGCATGATCAGACCTCAGAAACAATTGACTCAGCAAAAAGAAAAAAGGGCCTATAGCGGAAGTAGTGATCCTAAAGGGACTATTCAAAGGTGAAGATGTCCTTACCCCGATGTCCTTATACCGATGATTTCGACCGATATGCCATTTCAATTCAAAAGTTTGCAGTTCCCAATTCGATTGGCGGTCGCAATCACCAAGGATCAGGGTAAATCTATAGAGTTGACGCGGATTGCTTTTCATATGGACAACTATATGTTGGATGTAATGGAAAAACCAGTGGAAAATCAAAAAATATTAACTACCCACAAGTAGGTACCTATTAAGAAATTAAAACCCTACGCCCTGTTTTATTTCAAATTTCTTATCCATGCAAAGAGATATGTGCCACAACGAAACGCAGCAGGGTGCAGCTCGATTTATCGGAACAAGCGCCCAACTGAAAAATGTGCCAAAAAAACAACGGTCAGCATTGTACCTTTCAAATTGCACAAGCTCATCAATTGAAGATAAAGTCAGTTGGAAAATTGTACTTCCTCTCTGAGTAAACAAAATCTGTATAAAACAGAGGTACACTCTCCCACTCAACCCATATTATCAATGTTCAACTCACCTGCATGCCAGTTCCTCGCAAATGCTCGTTAACCCAGTTCCTGAAGGTATTCGCCTGGATCTCCACCCAGAGATCCTCATTGCCGCGTATGTTCATGCCCTTGGCGGCGGTGCCCTCAGGACTGCGGGCCACCAAGCCGGCATGAGTGATCTTCTGTGTGTCTGTTGTTCCATCACTGTTGTGTTTCAGCAAACCCGCATGGGTTACTTTGGCTCCCTTTATATCCTTTAAATCCATTCCAACTGGTATTCGTTTCGCACACTTTCAATTTTATTTTTGATTTTTCAATTTCTTCGTAGGTAGTCACAACTCACAAGTTATTTTCTCGATTCTTTCCTCATAAATTATCATTCACATTCACTTTCGTTTCGCACACTGAGTACGATTCTGTTTAATTCACTCGCACGATCTCTGTCCTTAGAACAGAATTTTCTTCTTCGATTTTTTGCATTTCATTTTTATTTCAATTCGAATTTTATTTTATTGTATTTTATTTATCTGTCGGTTATTCTATTAAAAACAAATTCAAATTGTAATTTGTAATGACGGCAACATTTCGTTATTTTTTTTTTCGAGGTCTCATGCAACAGCTTTAAAAGTTAAAATCGAACTGAGATTCGTCGATTGAAAATCGTTCATTCAAGTGTGTCTACCTGTCTGTCGCTGTATCTGTTTCTGTAGCCGCGCAAAGTGCCTACGATCGATGACGTCATATTTTAAAATTAAAAGTACAACAGAAAAAGGAGAAAATAAACCAACTCGCTATTGGAATGGAATTTGAGCAGGTTTTGTGTCTTTTCAAGCTTTGTACGACATTGTATTTGTATTCATCTACAGTCGAGTCGGTCGTGGGGAAAGAAGATACATAGACATAACAACCAAAGCCAACTCCTATTGTATACCGAGATGAGAGTAACAAACAATACAGTCAGGAGGTCTGGTCTGAGTGGGGACCGGTTTTGTGTGTTTTTTTATTTTTGTTATCTCTATTTCATTTTGGGCTTGAAGTTTCTCATCGCACCTTCCAGGAATTCAATTCACAACATCGTCGTTTTTCCACACGTCTGTCTATATGGATTGGTGAGAGTCGAGCTCGAGATCATGGAGAGAGCTCGCTCTACAACGGCTTGCAAAATGGAAAATCACAATCGCACGCGAGGGTGTTTGTAAACACGTTGAACTTCATGCCCCGGCCTCAAGCTTTGAACCCTCATCGGAAATTTTGTGTCTCGTTTTGTCATAGATGAGAACTTGAATTGTTATGACAAATTTCCGAATTCCTTCGCATAAAAGTAACCTACGGAATGAGTTTTGAATATAAACGACCTCGAATTTAATATTCACTGTTAATATGGCCACACAAGGTAAACAGAGATGAATTGAATAAAATTCCATAAATTAAATATTGTTTGGAAAGTCAGAGGCGTTAGCGCTTCATACACATGTTGGTCTTTTGATTGAATCTTGTGGTAAATATCCAACCGACCTGTAGATTGAGAATCAGAAAACGAAAATAGAAGCTTGCTCAAAGTGAGACGTTAATCATTTGCATTTGTTATGGCATTTTTATAACCGGATATGGAAGCTTTTTCGCATTACTACAACAGTTGTTGGTTTTGCACAGCTTTTATTGCAACGTAGGTCTTCATACGACCTCCAACACATGGCGAAACAATAGTTAATGCGCCAAATCGCTGATGTAGCCATGTAGGCTACTGGAGCTTTATTTTCGCACAGTGACAGTGGAGGCATTTATAGTTGTTTGTTTTTACTTGAACTGCATTTATTTATTGAAAATAAGAACTCACACCCGCGAATGGTTGTGAGATGCGAGAAATGTCTTGGATAAGTCGGTCCCTATGGGTATGGGGCAGGGAAACAAGTTGAGACCGAAACAGATAAAAATAGCAACGCCAACAGCAACTTTCACATAAGGAGCAGTTTCATCAGTACAAGTCGTATTAAAAAGGTTATTAAAGTCGACAGTAACTTTGTCGAAAGTAAAAAATTCATAAACATACATCTATTTGTTGAAGTACACACCATTGATTAACAACTGAAAATTACTAAAGTTCCCAAAAAATCGGTTAACCATTGCCTGTAAAACTATTTGGTAAGGGCTGTTGCAGATTCTCAGCCTATTAAATTTGGGAAAACTGAAAGCAAACGTTGCAGAATGCATTCATTTATTTTACACTGTTCTCTGTTGCACATGTTAATTTTATTTTTTTAAATTTCTATCAATTCATTCAATGTGTTCTATTACACGATTATTAATAATTTACCCTACACTTTCTCTTAACAGTTTCATAATTTCAAGTAAATGAGCTCTTTTATGCAATCGCATACTTATTATGTATCGTTATGCATTAAGTACTACCAACGTTAACTGCAATTCTCTTGATCATTTGTTCTCTCATTCTCAGCTATGATTTCAAAGTGTTATACAGTTAAATTTGCACTCCAAGCAAGTGCTGTAAACTAATTAATTTCTCGGTCGCTTGCATTTAGACCACAGGAAGGATAACAAGCATCAAGAAATTATTTATAACGTGGTAACTTCGTTGCTGAGATCATTTCTACTGGTGCCTTCATGTTTTTTCGTTCGTTTTCAAACAGAAACCCTAAAATTTGTTAAATTTTGATCCACTTTAATTTAGATTGAAGTTGCTGTTGATTTTTTTTTTTTTTTTTTTTTTGAACTGGGCGTTTTCCTATGGCTTGAACCGGATAACACTGGCTTAGTAGTTCCAACTCTTTTACCATAGAGTGGCTGTGCAATTAAGCACCTCAAAAATTAAGTATCAAAGTGGATCTCCTGACTATCTACCCACAGTCTTGTTGTTTCAGTAAGTCAATGTTAGTATAGAAAGATGAACATGCAGAAACTAACAAATCACCGAAAGCGGTTAATTTTTCGAAAGTCAAAATCAACATTCCTATTGCGATTGGCTTGTACCGAATGTAACCAAACGCCGTAGTTAACCCTTTATGGAAATTCAGCCCACGACTATCTATATGAGGCAGCCTCCCGGTGCCATAATTTTTGGGAAATTCTTGAAAAAAGTCTTCGATCACATTTGGTAGTACAGTGTGCGGAGAAGAAAATATTTTTTGGAGAATATTAAACAAAAATATTGGTAAGCGATTTGCAGTCACAAATTAGCAGTCTTCGCTGCTTCATATACATTATAAAAAAATTTCAGGTAAATGGCGGTTTCTTCAAGTGAGAAACTCGTAGATATCGCATTTTGACCTCAAAACAGCAATCGACACCTCTATAATTTCAATACTCATTTCATTAGACACAGTCTTGTGCAGGGAGCGCACGAGTTCGGGAAGCTTAATATTGTTCAAGTTAAGGAAGACCCTTTTCGACAACGAGTGAGTCGAGAAAGATAGGTACAAACCACATTCTCTGCTGCAGTTGTCAATAATCAAATCCTTTCTACCTTGACATGTTCATATTTATTTTTTAGTCGGTCTGTCAGTCTGATTGCTACCGGCAATCCATAGAAATAACTGCCGCAACACCTACATTTCCCAAACAGTTCTTTTTGATTTTGTAACCATGCTCCACGCGTAAGCTACAAGTTCTCTAAGTTGCACAGCAGTCGGATAAACAGTATAGGGACATCAGGTATTTTTCTATTGTTTCAATTCGATTCATTCATTACGTTGAGGGTAGGAATATTTAGGACGATCTCTCTCATCCATGTTGCTCCATAATCTACAACCACTAATCACAATTTACCGAAGTGTTCCCAATTCGGAATCAGACCAAATCGCACACGTGAACGACTCCGTTGCGTGACTATAACTACAGTCTTCATTCTTCTTCGCAATACTATGAGCCAAATTCCTTCACATCGTGGGCTGCAAAATTTGCTTTCCAATTTGAACGGAAAAAAATAAGAACTAAATCATAACAAACAACAACTGGATATAAATATTAATATCACCGTCGTCGTTGAAGCGAGCACACAGCTCTCATCTCCAAATCGAGACGCATAACTGGTCCGTGATGGCAACCTTGTGGAATATCTATAAGCTCATCACGCGAATAGTTTTCTGTTTTTGAATTCCCATCATTTTTTTTGGTTTTAATTTCCGCTAATTAAATACCAAAACATTGTGAACTTTCTATTTACTCTGGATAAGGAAACCATAGAGTCGCGTCGACGCGCCGCAGCCTATTTGAAGAAAGTTGCACTGCATCGTCAGTAAGTCAGTAATTCAGAATCAGTTGGTAAACTCCAACTCATTCAATTCATTTGCTTTCCCATTACCATTGGGCGGTGTGTCAGCACGTTTGGTACCACTTTACTCTTTACACTTTACTTCCCCAAATAACTACTTCGTTAATGAAATCACCGCCATCGTGTCATCCAGCATCAATGTCGCTGCTGTGTGCAAAGTGTCGTTTCCGAGCAAAACAGGTAAACACCAGTGATTTGGTTGCGACAAGTATGCCGGCGCTTCCGAAATCACCTTCACCTGTGGAGTCCACTACATCATTTTGAAGCTGGTGTACGCATTCGAATGGAATCGGGGAGTGCTGATGTATTGAAACATCTCAGTCGACAATGCTTTTGAAATTCCCCACTGGGGCTAGAAGGGAGATGCCAATTATTTGTTCAGAGCGCCGCCAGCAGCTGGCTGCTGTACCTACTAAACATGAAGCGCTCATTAAAGTGTACCTTGTTGTGCTTTTAATTATCGCAACGACCAGTCTTAATGGCGCAGTTTACTTGAAAGTTAATCATCTTTATTTCCATTGTCGTTTCGTTTAACGACCACTGTACTCGGGTGCTTGTTGAGAATACAATTTTGCCATTTTCGGAGTTTCGAGTTGTTCACTAAGAACAAATTTCACTTGGCGCATTATTTTTGGAATCATTTTGGCTCGACTTGTGTGTCATTTAATTTAATGAGGAAATGAGTGAAAGACATTGTTGGCAGACATTGATTGAAGTAGATAAATATTTTTATTTAGAATCTCTTTGTCATCATCGTCGCACAGTTGCCCCGCTTTTGATTGCTTGCTTTCGCTGCGGAGCTTCGGCGGAAATGCCAATGCTAGTAATTTGATCGATTGTTCGGGTGAATCTGGGTTTCATATAATGCTAAGCGATAAAATGAATGCAACTATTGAATGTTGAATTTTCGGCAAGGGGTGAAAGGAGCCGTATTTGATAGGCCTCCGGCTCAGAGAGATCTTGCAAGGGAAAAGTGTGTGCAGGTGATGTCTGACTATGGTTTCCACATTTTTCCTTAAACTCCGTCAAATGTCCGCAAGGTTATAACGTACCTGAAACAAATTTGAACCACATCTATGTAATTCGTTTTGTCCTCAAACTCGCGCAGCATGTGAAAATCTCTCATGACGAAACCGAACATTTAACACAATCAATCGTGGTCAGATTACTTCGTCGCTATTTGTGTAAGCAATCAGTGCCCAATGATGAGTTTTGAATAAAGATCGTTGACAGCGTATAGTTGAACGCAAACGTGATCGAGAGAGCGACAATAAAACAGAACACTTACTCCATATATTGAAAAAGACGTTGATGTGGAAGCGACGTAAAAGAGTGGCAACAAACTCCATTAAAGACCGCCAAGAAAGGTTGTGGAATTGGAGAGTAGGTAAGTCCTTCAAGAGCAAACAACTTGAGATTGAGAAAGTTTCGCGAGCCCCAGTCGTGACTTTTGACCTCATCACTGATTTTTCGGCACAGTATATCAATTGTAGGTCCCTTTCATTTACCCCAAAAATACAAAGTTGCAGAAATGAATGGTTTTCCAAGGCTAGGATAAAGTAGCTTTATAGACCTAAGATTGGCGTTTTAACCTGCGAACAAAATGACGCCTGCGTAGTTCTTCTTTCGACAAGGAGAAATAAGTCCTTCTTGCTTTCGTTTAAAATACGATTGATCAAAAGGTATGTCAGTGGCTTAGTGTGTTGGACTACTAATCGAGGGATCGCTGGTTCGAGTTAAAGACTCGAGGGGACCGGAAAAATTGGTTCCTTAAATCGAAAGTTCGTTCGAATTTTAAGGCCAAAAGTAAACAAAAAATAGAAAAGCACATTAAATAGGTATTGCTCTTTTTTGACTAGGATAACTACTGATTGAAAAATTTTAGCTCAACAGAAATGTAAGCGATTCTGTATTTTCTTTTATTTGTCAGTATACAATTTGTGTTTAAATCTACCAAGAAATGCGATACTGCCTGGAGACCAGAATTGAAACTATGTGAGCAATAGTTACTAGAAATAGTTGTTGAATTATATTTTGATGGTAAACACAATATATTCTAAAATAACTGTCACAAGTATGATACAGTCTTAGGTGGATCTCAGTTGTTCTCAACAAAAGCTAAATTATTTGCAATCCGCAACTTTTTCGAATCATCATAAAACCGCAAGTCATAAACACTGCGCCGCCTATCGCGAACGTCTGACAAACATCCGAGAGCATAACTGTCTTTAGAGCTTCTCAATTAGCCGTTTGGAATCGGCATACAATTGTAGATCCCTTCCATTCGTTCCAAAAATGAAACTCACACAAAAACGAATGGTTGTGAGAAGCTAGGCCTTGGGTCCCTACAGACCTGTTGCGCCAACTATATACATAAACAGTTCTATAAATAAAAAAAGCTTGCACTTATTGATGGATGAGTGAATCAAGGTTTTAGGTGCTTTTTTGGACCGTTTGCGGTTAACGTTATTAATTAACTTCAAAAGCGCCTACTTTTCTACTTCCCCAATTCGCATTTTTGGAGGAATTTGTAATGAATGATGTGTCGTCCTTTCACCTCTACAAAATTCTAAACAAATGTCATCAATTTTCTATATTTTAGAAGGCCGGGACCAATCAGACTAACCTGATCTCTTAGCACTATGATTTATGAACTGCAAGTTGGAAAGGAAAAATAAATAACTACAAGAACGTAACTTAAAATTTGCAAAGCACTGTCAGTAATGAGCTCTAATTTTATTCAGCTTGAATTGGCCCTCCAACTTAGGTATGATGTTGAATTGCTCCAACATTCAGCATAAAGTTGCATCAATTCCCACTATTAGTTTGAAAGCCACCTTTTTTTATCATTTCCCCTGTCACAAAAATAAGCTATTCTGATTTATTTCTATTCCACAGTTTGCACTTTTTTTATCTGTCGGCCACTGCAATTGTTTCATCTCCATAGAAACACAATTTATTAGAACACACAATACCATTCAGCAATCGGATAAATAGATTGTCTTTGTAATAAAAAAACAATAATCGTTGCACGACAAGCGATGCATTTAAATTTACTATCTAGCTGTGTGATTCACATCGAGAACAACAAAATAAAAATGAACACAACACACCATGTACAATTTCATTAGTGTGTCCCATTAAAGTCAATCCAATGAAACTAATCGTCAATCAAATTGCACTGCCGTTTCTATCCATGTGGAAATGCCTCTTTTTTCATTATTTGCTGTAAACACACCCATTACCGAGTTACTTTTTAATTAGCACTGCATCCGGATTATTTGAATGGTGTAAGTGTTTTTCGTGGTTTTGTCTCACTTTTATTGTTTTTGGATATGCAACTACCAGTGCATACATTTTGTGGGCTTTAAAAGCATGAATGCTCTATCAAGCGTGTAAATGACACAACGCAATACTTGAAAAGGGGTTAAAATAAATATTTTGTTTTGCGGCGGAAAGTGCCTTTTTGTGATGTTTTCCGTAGAATGAGTTATAACAGGTAAATACAAAGTGTATTTAAATCGGCAAACATTTTTCTTTGTGCTGTTGATATACGGGTCGTGTGTCCGCTGAGCGGACCAAGCTATTTTTCAGGTGTCGCCATGCATGCAAATAGCCTTCGTAGGTATTTTTCATGCCGGTTATCTTCGGAGTGCATACCGATGCAGGTATTTATTTTTGTATCTGGCGTAGGTTGCGAATTGGAATGGTTTTAAAGAAACAATTGTTCCGCACCTGAAATTGTTATTTCTGAAGCGATAAATTTGTCACTGCAGTAACAGGATTAAGGTCAAATGAAAATCAGGAGAGTTGGGATCAAAATTCGAAATAATTAAGTTTCGTGAGACTGTCCTTCACATGTTACTTTTGTTATCACACAGATAACAAATGTCTCAACCATCCTCACAAAAATGTGTTTAAGTCATCAGGATCCAGGCAACTGCATAGCACTCCTTTAATTAAAGACATAAACAAGGTAAAGATGGCAACTATGGGAACGACTAACTTTTCAACTAACGAATCTGTTGACTTAACTTTTAGAACTTGATATGATCGGGGTGGTTACAGAAAGAAGAAAGGAAGATATACTTGCAAGGTGAGAGAGAAAAATAAAGCTATAAATCAACTGAAGAAAGAGTAGGTTAAAGAATTCTTCCAGTGCCAGCTCGATTTTCTACCGACAAATGATCTTATAAGTTATAACAAACGATTCGAAATAGAGAAGCATGGGTTGGCAATAGCCCGCTCAACTGCCAAAGCAGTCTCAAGTTCGGTATACGAATGGTTCTAAAATAGACTCGCATTTAGAAAATGCTATCCGAAACAAGAACCGATCCACAACGGCTCAGAGCTCCACTTACAAGCAGAACCCCATTAAGAACGCTGGTAGTAAAGGTGTTCCCATTGGTGTTTTCATGGGCCCTTAGCTCGTCTACCATTTGAGATTTAATCAGGTCTTGCCTTATTTCAACACCTTCTAAAAATCCAGTTTTGTGTTTAGACAAAACTGTGATGGGTTCTTGCTCATGAGGGAATTGAGGGGAATAGAAGAGGCTCCTTTGCAGGAATTGAACTGTTCTGCTGCACTTCTTATGGGAAATGGCCCGCCCCAGTTGTAAGAATTTTAAATGCTATATTTAAATACGTATGAGGTATTTCGCCCTTCAACAAAAATGGGAAAAGATTTTTAAATGCACGTAGTCATCCGTTGAAAACCGCAGTTTACGAAACCACCTAGAAAAGAAACGAAGGCCCAATGTGTAGCATTTTTAGATTAATACGGCCAACACCCAAGCATATCATTCGTGAACGAGTAATGCGTGAAGGATATTAAATTTGTTTCTCTTTTCCATCGTCATGAGTTTCTGTAACTATATTAAGCATGTGATAGTTTTATTTAAAAGGTCATCACCATTATTTTAAGCCATATAAATTAAACCCAGAAATATCGACTTTTTGTTACACAATGTTCCAAATGTTGTGGAAGCTCCAGGAACTATGAGGGGAGTGACTGCTTACGTCGTTATCGCTCTGACCCTGCCAAGCTATGCTCGAAAACAATTTGAATAAGCCAACATTATTTAAAAACTCCTCCCAACTAATTGGATCTGGCAATTCCTTCTGTTTCCAATCCATTCATCATCGGTTCAGGTCCATTCCATGGAAGTGGGTTCTTGTACGCATGGAACAGTGCATTTTGGAACTCAATTTGAAAATGTGACGAATATGCAAATACACACTGGAACCATTTCGGTTCCGATAGTAAACAAAAGAATGTAGCATTGACCCGAATCTGAATTCCAATAGAGCTGTTGTTATTATAATTACCTTGTCGCATAAATAAACAGCCAAGCAGATGTGTCGAATTCGAAAGAGAGAATCATTATCAGATGACCGCTAAAGACCCCATTAACGAATACTCTTGGCCCATACAAGATACAACTATGCGTTTAATTACAACCAATTATGTCTGTTTAATTATGTTTCCTATTTTTCACGCAAAGCCATTCGAGAGGAAATCAGAATGGCCAACTAATGATGCCCTCTTAATAGGACACCTAACAATTTAAAAATACATTTACCACGATTACATATGTATCTCGTCTTATAATCGTACTGCCACTTGGAAAAAGATAAATATCGCTAAAACGAAAAATAAACTCCAACAAGTTTGAAAGCAATTTCGAACGTGTACGGTGTAACCACCCACGAATGACGCAATCTAAATATGGCGAATTGCTAAACAGCAAGAAACCACTGAGTCGGTTTCGGCCAATGTAGCATATTCCATGGGAAAAGTTACTTGTTGCCAAAAAGTATCAAATCAATTCCTGTGTGGGTGCTCTTCGAGTACGTACAGTCGTACGTAGCGACTTTTGGCACTTGGTATTTGTTTTACTTATCTTCTACCTCTGTGTATTGAATCCCGCGCAAATATTCCGAAATAAGCCAGCGTGAAGTGCGAAAATCAATCGACCAGAGGGGGGATACCTGCAAAATGTAGTATACCAGTTCGACGTTGAACTCTTTCGTTTTCGAAGAAATCTCGTTTTTTTTCCTCAAGTGGATGTCGCGGCGCTTTTGCGGCGAATGCGTGGTTGAGTGTCAATTTGAAATAAACCCAAACACATGATGAGGACTCTGCACTGTTGTTGTTGTTGCCGAAACCGGTATTCTTAGTCCGATAGTTGAAGTTGTCGCGGCTGAGATATTACGTAACATTCTGGCCACTTGGGCTATCAGGTTCGCATATGGACCGATGTGGGGGACTATTAAATGGTGCTTTGAATTTCCAAGATACGAACGCAGTCGCGAATGCGATTTCTCTAGTAATTATGATTTAAACGCCAACGTATAGCAAAATATGGAACAGAAAACAATCGTGAAAATAAGGTTGCACCTTTGACATCGACAGTTATTGCTGCGGCGCACTGACATACAGGCACACACAAAAAATATAGAATGCTGGCAAAAGAACTGCAAAAAAAAAAAACACTGTCCGTTGCTGCAATCAGCTGATGGTATTATTGTGCCACACACTGTTTTTCTTTTGATAAACATGAGACCGCGAGAACACTAACGGACGGCTTTTAATTTTATAATTCACTAAAGCGTAACCAATGTTGACGTAATAATGTACTGAGTGTAATTGTGGCAAGTTAATTGCTATAATTTTCTGTGTGTTTGATTTACAGCAAGAAGAGAATATAACGAAGAAGCGGAAGATGAAAAATTAGTTTTTTCAAAAAGAATTAAACCACTGTTATCGACGTGTACTATTATTTTCTCTTCAACAGTTCCACCTTTGTGTTGCTGTTGCTATATTTAAACAGATTTCTTGGTTTTGTTTTTACTTTTCGTTATTTGTTAAACTCGTTTTAGAGTGTCTGAAGAACGCGTCTGAATCGTTATACTAGCGCGAGGCAACTGGTTGTATTGGCGAATGCAGCTTGGAAGGGGGTACTAACGAAAGCTTTGCCTCTTCTTCCATTGGAATTGTGATGACGTAACGATCTGATCATGCCTGCGAGAATAGAGATAAGTGGGTTAGTAATTCTATGTGTTTGTGGCGGTATTTTTTTCACCAATAGTGTGGTGAATTCGAGCTATGATTTAATTCAAAGGTTAAATGCGATCGAGGTTTCCGGTGTACCGTGTTTGTTTTGACTGTGAGTTGAGCTGATATTTTGCAAGGTCCTTCACGTAAGTGAAATTAACTGCTTTTCAATGTTGAAAATGATGAAGCAACGAGAATTGAATCTTTGCACTTGTATAGCCATATATGGGGAAATAATTGAGTGCTGGTTTAACCACTGCTTTGTAGGATGTAAGAAGTTGTTTGGGCGTGAAAAACACCTCTTTAGTGTAACTCGGTTTTGAGGACGCTGATCTTCAAATATTGGATATTTCGTTCCACGATGCCATTTCAGGCTTGGCTTGGATGAAATATTTAAGAAGTAGGCACGTCCTTTTTGGTTTGTGTTAGGGTCGATGGATATTTTTTAAATGAGGTGGTAAGCTGTTGCCTTTCTGCTTCCAACATCAAATCCAACCCAAACATCTTTTGATTCAGCTATTTTAACATTTGAGACCGGCTCACAGAAGAAATACAAAACCAGTCAAATTAAACATTTCTATTTTCATTTTCATTTTATTTCATAGAAATTACAATGAATCTTTGTTCTTCGTGGTTCTTGAAAATACAATTTTTATATTTTTTTCATATTGGGAGATTTGCTTAATTTGTTTTTTTTTTCATTTAAAATTTTATTATGTAGTAAATATATAACTAATTTGTAATAATAAAACATTACACCTCCACGTCACGTCTTTTATAATTTGCGTTTCTCATTAAATAATTTTAAACAATTTCTCTTTACGCAAGTGCAAGACATATCCAACCAATGCACATGAAAGGTTTATACAAAAAAACCTTCTTTTTTTTGCTGAGCTGGCATGTATCATTTTTTTTTTTTTTTGTTTACACAATTTAAGTAAAACAAATGTAAATATATATATTTTTCATAATGCTTTCCTCACATTTTGTTTCTTCTGATTTTTTTTTTTACTTGCATTTACACAACAACACAACCAAATCGATGTTCACATTAAACGAAAAACCAAAAACAATTTGTTAGTAGCAATGGTAATAAACTAGAATAGAATATTATAACAATTTTGCAACAAATGTTTTTAGTTGTAACAAATTTTGTTTAAAGCAATTTTTCCAACTCATTTTTGAAGTTGAGTAAACAAGTGTGTAGCTCTTTTTATATTTGAGCATGAAACGTTTATTTAAACAAAAAAATAATATTGAAATTCATGGAGATTCAGAGATGAAGAGACATACATCAAGTTTAAATAGAATGTCGATTTTATGAGTGAGAAATTTTATTTACAAAAATGTTTTTTTTTTTTTTTTTTTAATTATTTGTTTTGTGACTTTGTATACAATTATTATATTCGTTTCTGTTGTATTTCTGTATTGAAACCCCATGAATATGCGTTACACGTTTGCATAATATTTAAAGCATTTTTATATGTTTGCTAATGGTATCTACAATAAAAATGTATGAGGAGAGGATGCGGAAATGTGTATGAGGTTTACCTAGGGGTGGTCGTAGTATTGTGTAACTGGCATTTATTGGTTTGAAAAATCCGATCCTAAGGGAAAGGCTTTAGAAAAAATGCATAGATCACAGGGCATTCTGAGGTGGATTAAGACCTCCACAAGTAAATAAAAGAATAGAATAGAAGAAAGCTGAAAGCGAGAATCGGAGGAGATAACAAAGAAAGCTTCAGAAGGCAGTTACTTTTGTTATTGTAAAAGGCGACACTCAAACAATGTTCTCTTAATCTTGTTATGATGATCGTAAAATCTAGAAGATTTGAAAAAATTTTTTGCTTTTTGGTGCTTCTTCATTTGAGGCAAATTAGGACATTTACTCCTTTGTACTTTAGGCAATCCCACGCCATCAAATTTGACACAATGCCTGGCTTGTTGTTCTTTAGTCTTTAAACTTCATGAATATAATCTTCTTCAGAATCGATCTTTAGGATTTTGACATTTTCAAAGTAACTTAAGCCTACTATACCTACATATGGCGATCATTTTCAAAATAGTGACAGCTCTGGAGGAGAATTCCCAAAAGCGAAGGGGATCGTACTGAAAGCGATGCCTCAATTTCAGCTATCTTTGCTTTTGCTTATTCTAATTTTATGATCCTCAAATTCGACCGGTGCCTTAAAGAATATATGCAGTCGTTTCCAACTGTTTTTAATCTGCCTTATTTTTTTCATTTACTTTGCAAAAAATGTCGTTTCCTATTTTTTTTTTTTTTTATTCGCGAAAAGTCCGTCATTTACTTTCAATGCAATATTGAGAAAATGACATTCGAATATACTTTCGCTTTCCGAATCGGCCCGAATTGATTTAGGAAATAATCCATCTGGGATCCGTTGTCGCTTTTTACAATAATTTTGGACAAATTTTAAGTCACTTTACAACCATCGGATGAGTAAAAGGCGGCTTAATCTCATTTGACTAACACAAAAATTATTAACAGCAACCCCACCCTTGTTAGTGGATTCTGATTTTTTTTATCAAAACCCATACCATGTTGGCTGATACTGCAACTTGAAAGATCTATTGTATCAATGGGGAAAAGTTAAACCGAATTGTAAGTGGAATCTCCTTTGAAATAGAAATCATAGATTCGCTTTAGTGTAATTTCCACACATAAATCAAGAAAATGGACAGAAATAATTATTAACTTCAGAAAACAATATCTTGTGGTTTTCAGGTAAACAAGTCACACTGTTATAATATTCGTTTTTGAATTTGGTCACACTGTATGACTGTAGATTATTGTCAGAAAATGCTGCCAACTTACAACACTCGACTCAAATAATATCGATGTATATAATTCTATATCTACAGTATGACCATATATCCGCACATTAACTTCGTGGGTGGTGCTGGGTGTTGAGTCGAATCACAACGGCCTCTACTAAAAAAAGTATGTTAAAGCCGGAGTCCAATAATACAAAAATTATTGTAATTGTTGACTATCGTATTTATTTTTTCAAATTACATAGTTATTTGAGGTGCACAATCAAACAACTTGAACGTTGCTTGTTTTCGATGCCTGCGCTACTTAGACACCTCACGCATTTTCACATCCTCACCGGTTAAAAATCAAAAACGTTCATTAGAAGTATTTCATTAAAAACAAATAATTTAAAAGAAAAACTATTTTACATTTTTCCCGTATGCAATGCATTTAACGAATATTAAATATTTCAAAACTTTAACAAAATAGTCCTTAATCTTTAAATAAGAAAATGATTCCTACAAATAGGTACGTTGAATTAAACTTGATGACTTTTAACCCGTTTTTGTAAAATAAACTGCTTGTTTCATTTCAACTGGTTTTAAAATTATGTATATTCTCTTTAATTATGTATATTCAAAAATTGTACTAAGTAAATTTTATAAATTTATTTAGCTTCCGTTTTTCTTTTTCCTTCATTCGAATGCAGTGCATATGTTTCTTTTTCCTTTTAATTCAAATATCTAATTTAATTGTTTATATTAAATAATAATATTGATCCATAAAATGCCTACTTAATATTGGGATTACATTTACTTGATCATGTCGAAATGGTTTTGTATGATACCATTTCTACTTCTCATTTAGTCGTTCTAATTACAAAATTTAAATATGTTTACACATTTTTTTTAAGTAGATAATAGTTCTGTTTGGTTTTTGTTCTTGCATAAATATGCAGTTTTATTAATTTAATACATAGTTTTATATGTTTATAGTATATACATATAGACCACCTAATTGTTACATATTATTTTCTATTATTTACTTGTTTGTTTGGCAGTTTAAGTGAATTTTCTTTTCTTCTTTTTTTTTTAAGTTTTCTTAAGTACCTATATATAGTTTTGTTTGATTTTATTTTTCATTTTATAATAATGAGATTTATTTGGAATTTTGTTTGGCTCTTAATTTTCCCTTTTTTCGCAATTTTCTGTTATAACGTTCAAAGTAACTGTATGTACAACGTTTTGTAGTTAAATTTTCATTAGCTAAGATTACTTTTTTCTTTTGTTTTTGAATGGAAACAAAAATGTCGATTTATATTTTAAATCTATTATGTAGGTAGTAAATTTCGTTTAATGAAATTCCTTTTTTGTATCTAAATGGATTTTGTTTGTCGAACAAAAATTTATTATACACAGTGGTCCCATTGAACCTATCGATCATAATTAGTCGTTCGATTTGGTGAATTCGCAAATAGAATTCTTTAATTATTATTATCGACTTTATTTTTTTTATTTTTGTTGTGGATTATATACTATACCTATGCTTTTTTTTCTTGTGTTTGATTTTGTGTATGAATTATAGAATTTTAAATACAAAATACATTGCGGAAATGGTATTGATGGCAGCAGGATGTTGGGTGGAATTTGGGAGAATGTAAATTGCTTGTATTTAGAAGTAATTACAGTATAGGTTCAAATGCGAGTTGAACTGTATGTGGGGGGTTTTCAACTGTAGCCTTTAAATTAGGTGATGTATTTGCGTACTGTGCTTGAATTTAATTCATTTATTAGTTAGGAATGGTATTTTATGGGCATGGCAGCGAAGGATTGCTTAACAACTGGCAAACCAGAGAAACCACGATTATAGGGTTTTTTTTTACAGTAGTGGATGGAGGTCAAATATTCAGCCGAAAACAAACGTTAGTTTCGAAAGGTTCAAATAATAAGCTTTGACTGTTTTAATAATCAACCGCCACAGCATTAAATGAGGTGTCACCAATTTTGAGACATAATTGCTGTTGTCCTTATTGCAGCTTTTGCGAACAACACTACCAAGCTAAAGGAATCACTGAATTTGCCATGCGTCTCGGACATACCTTTAAACAGATCTGAGTTCCAAAGAGATCTGTACATCAAAGACCATCCCTGACATGAAACAAGACAGTCTTTAAAATAGCTTAGCTGTAAGGTTCTATACAGTCTTTCTTGCTTTAGCAACTGTCTTCGACAGAAACTATTCACTCGTGGAGGGGATGCAAAAGTATTTTGAACGACGGATCTAGAACTAGCCTACGTCATCTGACGCGAGGTCTTCCTGGAAATGCAACGCCTTAGTTAGACTGAATTTTTCAGTAGAGCAGTAGAGGCCATTTAGAAAGAGGTATTATTCAATTATATGCAGCCATGTGTCATTCTGTGCCAAACAGTTGGATGGTACGCACCATATAAATCTGCAACTTTTATAGTAGTATAACTAACCACTTAAAAAACAAAGTTCCGTCGAATGTTTTTGCAAATATGTCCATGCAGCTCAAACTTTAGCGGGTAAATTATTTTGCACAGCATCGTTCAGTTGTTACGCCGCTGCTGCAGAGAACTCACTCTTCAGAAATGATTTTCTTTCTACACTTTTACAGCACATATTCATTCCTAAATATCAGGTCTTTAAAAACCATATTTGAAGGAGTCGCTCAAGATTTAACTTTGGCTACCTAGTTCCATGAGCTACTTTAAAGATGCATTTGCATTTTACAACTTCCGTCATCATAAAAATTATTTAATGGGAAAATATTACGTTTACGAAAATAACCAAACTTTTTCGTACGGTAAAGAGTCGCTCTTAAGTAGATATACCAGATATAGGTACGTCTTGAATTTCTGCAGCTTCCCAGTAAACTTAAAAAAAAAACTCACATACCCACTAAATGCTATTGAAAATGAAAATGATTGCCTCAGCAATGCCTCAATTTGCCTCCTATTAGGGTTAGCATTAGTAGGTATACCTCTCCATCCGGGGAAACAAAACTTTCACGTCTAGTTGATTGCGTAGGTACGTCATTCTTTATCAAGTAGACACCACCACTCTCTGATGTACAACATATATACCTGTTGTAATATATCATCATCCCCCTGAAGACAAATTAATAAAAAATTCAATTAGCTATCCGTATGCTGTGGCGAAACACCTCTCCAAACACCGACCCATTGCAAATTTTGCTACCCATCCTCTCGTATCCACCTTTCGCCCTTAGTATATCCTTAACAAAAATGTTCATTCGAATTAATTACAGCACCAGAAGGGAGAGCGAAAAAAAAGAACCAACCCCAGAGTGGGAGACTGTAATAAATGTTTAATTAGTTAGCGGAATCATTTTGCACCTCTTGCCACACTTTATTTTTCTTCAAGGTACTCCTGCCAGAGGGCTTCAAGATGGTTATAAAAATGAATATATACTGTAAGGTATCTGTAAAAAAAAAAAATTATAGTTCTGTTGCTGAGTCACGAAAATTCGTTACTTGGTTCAGAAATGTATTTTTTTTTGTTTGTGCTGAGCAAATAATTTAATTTCAAATTGGCCCAGGTAGTGGGGTCTGGGGTGCTGGGTTTGCACTGAGCATCATTACATCAGCATGAAAATGTGATCCCTTAACAGACTATTCAGCTGGAAGGACACAATTCGTGTCTTAAATGAATTCCTTGCGCGAGATAATACGTTTTACCGAATGCATTTAATTAAAATGAGATACACCGAATGAGTATACGCCTTGTTAACTTGTTTCCTTAACAATTTGTTCACTTCCTTACGAGTGTACCTTTGTGGGTTGGAAAATGTTTCCCGTGGTATATGCCCCGGGAGTGCCCTGAATCGGCAATTGTATTTCGAAACTTTTCAGTATAACAACTTTGTGCAGCTCTGAAGAATGAATTTCTCCGGGGAATTGTTTCACACTAACAATGGGTTGTTCAGAAAAACACTGCAGTCCTTGCACCTGGATATAAAAGGCTGGAAACATACTTTAAATGAGTACAAGTTACTATCACATGACAGTTGGTGGTAAACCAGTATAAGAAATCAATTGTGTAATCAGTGTGTCATCAATCAAGTCACCAATCGATCAATAATCTATTAATCAGCACAGTAATGGTGTCCTTCACAAAATACAATTAATTGCTCGATTCGGGAAATAGAAACCGAGTAGAGTAGCGCGTGGCCACCAAAGGCTGAATACAGGTGAGAAATGAACAACGTTTTGTTCCAGAACCACTGTCTTGTTGTTCGTGTATGGACACTTCAGTTCGGAGTGGTAACAATATTTGGGACACATATTTAATAAAAGGCTGAAATGTTTTTCGCCCGAAACAATATTTAGAAACCATATAGCCAGTTGTCCAATCGAAATGAATTTAGCTTTTTAACGCAATCCACATGCAATCAAATTTTTAACTATAGCGTTGGTTAAATTCTTTGTTAAACTTTCAAATAGGACGACATTTTACACAATTCAGATTCGACATTCCTCGTAGTTTGTTGGTTGAACCCTGAGACTGTCACGTGTATGGGTCAGTTTAGGAAATAAATAAAGTTTCCTTAGAATGCAAGCCGCACGTGTCTGTGCAGTTTAGAAGACTTGTAGATACGTTTATTCATTTAAATAAAGTTCAACTTCATAGATCGTAAACCATTTCCTGCGGGATATCAATGAAATGAAGGACAGCTTCACATGACATCGAACCAAGTATTGTGGCAAAGAGGGTAAGAAAGGCTGTCAAATGACGAGATTATGCAGCGGAAGTGGGGGTGGATTGTCGACACAATAAGGAGCAAATGACAATAAAGCAAAGTTGTCCTTTGAATGGAATTTCTAAGAACTACATGAGCGCAAGAACGCAAGGTACCTTCGCAATGTGCCTTCGCAATGCCTGCTGCTGATGAGACGTGGCAAACATCAGCTCTTATAATTTAAAAGACAATTAACTACAAGGTCTTAAAGTAAGAGACCCCTGAGTTAATGTAACCACTTTTTACAGCAAAATATGTCGCGGTAATCGGCTCAGCAGTCTGAAACCCACCCAGATGAATAATTTACTTCTATATCACATATCTAAGTAAATGTGAACGAGTGATGGAAAGAGGAAGAGATGATACAAATTTTTGAACAGCTGCCCGATTTCGATGCCGATTAGGATGGCCTGCGCAGGATGACCTTTGGATTGGCAGTCATGTCATGATATGCACGATACGTACATCACACCAATCGGCTGGGGCAGCTCGCTCCCGTGTTATATGATAGATTCGCGATTTCTCTCCAATTCCTCGTTTTCATTTTCAGGATCTAAGCTCGATGTTGATGATGCACCGCAAATTTGCATTTCAATTTCGGCTAAGCGATTCTCCAGGTCCCACTGCTGTTGCGAGAGCTTTGTATTCAAAGCCTGATTTTCCGATTCGACTGTATGAAGTCGTTCCCTTAAACGTTTGATCTCATCCTCTAAGGCCTCATGAGAACCTAGCAGGGGTGTTGCACCACCGCCACCGGCACCGCCATAGCACTCAATATGTGATATTGAACCGCAAATGTGACCTGCAAGCGAGAGAGAGAGAGAGCGTGTGTCAAATCAGTGTCAAAGAATCAACTTCAAATATTACCAGTCCTACTAGGCTGCGATTGGGGACGTGTGGATTGATGGGATGTTGCTCGACTACGTGGCCGATCATCTGAACTATGTACACTTGGACTCATAGAGCCTGGTGAATCAGACGTCCGTACAAGACGTTCCGTAATTGTTTGCGTTGATCTAGGACTAGGGGCACGGCTAAAAAGAGAATTGTACGTTACACTCGTCTCACTTTTGCATAGATATCCGCAGCCAACTCACCTAAAAGCTAATGGTAGATTATGCGCTATAGATGGTCCTGGGGGCAACCACATGTCTTCTAATGTCGTCCGTCCTTCGCTCTCGACAAGGCCCGGCGTTGATTGGCACCGTCCCATGGCAACTGAATTAAAATATTTTACTATATCTTAATTAGATAATGGCGAGTTTTTATTTAGCAGGGTTAGAGATATAAAGTATGCATTTTGCAAATCGAAAGGTATTTCAGTCAGTTGGAAATAAAAACGAAACGGACAGCAACTGATTAAGGTAAGTATATCAAAGTGTTAGTATATTCAACTTTATCTTATGGATTGGATAGAAGAACCACAAATGTTATCTAAGAGGCATGCCATACACACGTGCGGATCCACACACTAAATACCTTTTTCCAATGGAGCCTTTTTATATTTCTCCAAACGCTTTACTGCTATCGATTCCAGTCGTACCCTCGCCGCTGGATATTCCTTCAGCACATCCCACATGTCCTTTTTGCTTAGAACAAATAAGTCGCTGTATCCAACGGAGCGTACGCTGGCAGTTCGTCGATTACCTATTTTATGGAAATTCAAATAAAAGGATATTTCACATTAGAATGGGTGAATTTGCTTCGTGGTGAATGCCTAAAGTTGGAAAACAAACCGAAACGAAACTATAATTTATGTGTGTACTGAATGGACTGTTCATTCATATTTGATTGCGTTTTGGGTATAAATTAGTGGAACGATGAGCTTTGAATTGACTTTTAAATAGTCTTCTTCTACCTAGGTAGAATGTTTTCCTAGTACGCTTCGGTCATTTAACCAACTCATTAAAAGCATAAATGACACGAGTGAACCGTTCGGAACTTCCTCAGTAGGTATCTTAAAACTCCAAAGCGATAGTCGACAAATAATAAACCACATTTTGTATTGATAAAAGTTATTGTTATTCCTATTGTTACCGTCTGCATTGTGCCTACGAAAACGTGTATCCTAATTTCAGACTATAAAAACAAATGCTCGCACTTTTAGGATTGACTTTTAATCCACCTTTATACAGCCTTACATTCAGTAGTTAGTTTAAATTTAAGATTAGCACTTAGTGAAATAATAACTGTTCTCCTTCGATTTGAAGCAAATTTTGGTCTTTTCTGGAAGTGTTATATGTATACTATTTCTTCCATTGTGTACAATTTTATAAATCAAACAAAGAACAAAATAAAATACCCCCGACTGACTGAGTCTGGTATTACATCCATGGGAGTTTTATTTTGGAAAATCTGATTAAATACTGACAAAGTTTTTTCTATCCTCTACGACCAGGGAAAGAACATCATTTTTAATAATTTACTCCCCACATCAGGGGGGCATATATAGCTATTTGACAAATGTCAAATCAATTTAACTTCAACTTTAACTGCAATCTTTCCAATTTTGTCAATCGAATAGTTTCAGAAGCAGTGTACGACCGTCCTAAGACTTTGCAAATCATTGCAAGAAATCTTTTGAAGCAATACAAATTAAAAATTTCCCAAAACATATACCTGTTCCTGAAAATTGTTTACCTACTTCTAGAATTTGAACTAAGGAAAAATAAGGCCGAGGTGTTCTTCGTTTCACATTTTTTTTCTCTCTCTCTTTTCTCTTTCCGTTTGCTTCACGTTCACAAGTAAAATTCCAAGTGATTTAAAAGACCTCCACAAGTAATCCACTGCAAACTTTCGTATACCCAAACTGGTCGCAAATATTTTTATATACAAAGCTTTAACAGAAGCCTTTCAGTACTAGTCTCTTACTTACTTTAACCTGAATTTCTAAAAGGTAGATCAACTACCACAAAACTTGCCCAAGCTTTTCGTCTTTATCTGCAAACTAACATCGAAATTTCTTCTATCTAGTTTAACTTTAAGCTTGTCTACTTCAGTTAACTCAAGCACTCTTCGCCATAAACTCGATCTACCTGATATTTTGATTTCAAAATTTCTTAATTTAAGCTCGTATTACGGTGAATAGTTTAGGGCTTTTTGATCTTCAGCTAAACTATAAACTATTTGTAGCGCTGTTTTTAAAGCGGCAACTATACTGAAAAGTTCTTAAAAAGGTGGCAGCTAAAAGCCTTGAACTGTCCGAAACAGAATCAGCCTATGTCCCTATTTAAGTTGTCATTCATCTATTGCTATTTTGGGACCTTTAAACTTTTCTTTTTAGGCAATCAAACTGATTCATATTTTTTATTTGCTTATGAAATGTTACGATGCATTTCTTATAAATAAGAAGGAATCACTAGTCACTATCAATTGTAATTTCAATAATTATACCTTTTTCGATCCTCAGACCTTAATACTTAAGAACTAAAAATATGAAACGTCAACGCTAGGTGAGTCCTTAAGGAGGGTAAAATCTGGGTAAATATGTAAGGTAAATTTAATATGTAATCCCGCAAAAACCCAAATTCCAACTTTGGGTTTTTCCCACTGCGCCACCTCTCGCGAACGTCTGACAAACATCCGAGAGTATAATCTGTCTTTAGAGCTTCTCAATTAGCCGTTTGGAATCGGCATAAAATTGTAGATCCCTTTCATTCGTTCCAAAAAAAAAATGAAACTCACACAAAACGAATGGTTGTGAGAAGCTAGGCCTTGGGTCCCTACGGACCTGTTGCGCCAACTATTATTATTACCTAATAAAAACAATAAAATATAAAACTAAATAAAGTAAATCATTTTTAACGAATTGCTATGAAACAAAGGCTTTTCTGGCAAGTACCGGCAAGGAACAACTGGAATAAAATAAATACATATTTTAGGCCCGTTTGCTGTTACTATACTACTCATAGCGATTTAAGTTCTACTTAAATACCTTATGGGCTACTTTTTCTATGTCATAAACTGTCACATAGGATTTTAAGTGAAACTTGAATCGCAAACGGGCCTTAATGACACAAATGATTATGTTCCACCTATAAAAAATTCGAAAACGAACCCTAACCTGGAATAATTTTTACAACTTCTTAAAAGAGGCTGTAAATATTTAGAGCTTTGCGAAACCTTTTCTTTTTATTTGTGGTTTTTATGAATTTGAACTGATCATCCTATGCTGGGCATCCCAACTCCTCACTTCTGTTATCCTGTAAAGTAGGTACAGCTTTATTGAACGGGAAAATCCCTCCTGCAGAAAGGTTTAATAGTATTAGTGTAGGACTGCACAATGCAGTCAGACGCATTGAGTTAAGATCCCTGTTCGTATCTGACTTTCAAGGCGCTTGACGAGTTCGCGCATTGAAACACGATGTTGTATTTAGACTACACTGACTAAAAAATTGCACCCCACCAACAATCAAATATGAATTCAATCACTTTTCCTAAAAAATGTCTACAAGAATATTAAAAAACAAGCTTAACTAAAATTTAATTTAAAAATTTAAACAAAATTAAACACATTATGCCTCTAAATGAAAATATAAGCAAATCTTCTACAAGCATGCAACTGATTCACTAGGATCAATCCGGATTATTTAATAAAAATCACAGCAATCAAGAATGGGAAAAATCTCTAAAGCAACAAACAGAAAAAAAACGATTACACACACTTAACTGTTACATTCCGCCAGGCAAAGCAATATATAAAATATTCCTTTTCAATATTACTTTGTGTTATACAAAATTACCGTGTCTAAGAACAAAGGAATAGTGATCTGTCAAAACTCGTTAGGGGGGATAAATTATTATTAATTGTTCTCTTGAAAAGATGTATTTAAAAAAAAAAAAAAAAAAAAACGAAACAGGGTTTATACGTACATTCCAGGAATGAAAATAAATTTTATTCTTAGTCTTATTTAAGGTATGAATTGACGAAAAACAAAAACCATTATGAAGAGATGCAATATGCTGTCGGGGTGGAACTAAGAATTACAAAAATAAGAACTGAATGGGGCTCTCCAACGTTACAACATCCTTTCATACTGCTGCATCAGCACAACACATAAAACTGAAATGTCATTTAGCCAAAGGAAAAAAAATAGAACACCGAACGCTGACTACTCAGTTTTTCAGTTTAATCCTACAGCTTCAGCCACACAAATGTTCACGTCGTTGCATAGTTTTTGGGGGAGTGTGATGATATCGCAATCGCCCAAAACTCAATTAATTGTCTACCTCCCACCCATTATACTAGGCAAGGACGAAAGCTTATGTCGAAGAAAAACATTCCTTCTCGTTATCAAGCTCTGCGAGACAACGACGACAAGTAGGATACACTTGGCACCTTGGCAACAAATTCGTATTAATATCCTTCGTCACCTCGACGCGACGCGACGGTCGCAGGGAAATAACAAATGATATTTGCCAGTGGGCGAGCGCTAAACTCGAGTTCGCTAAAAGTTGTTGCCGCCGCCCACGATGAATGGATTTGCGAAAGGAGATACATTTGGATATAATCTCCGAGAATCGCTGATGATTATTCTCTCGGCACAGCAACTACTTTGAATGCAGCAGTAAACTTGAGCACAACTTTTATTAACCCAGCGTAGTAGTTGAAGTTTTAAATTGTTTGTCGGGCATGTACTCGTAGTAGGACGAAACTGGCTGTCGCCGGTATTTACCTACATTTCAAGTTTTATTCACTTTTGAAAAATCTAGCCTCTTTGGAAAAATATGCAGAAAGTGGGTAGGTAATCGAATAAATATTTTTTCTTTCTGTGGTTGAAATGGTGAAAACATAATACCTACCGCGAGATATATGAGTACCTGGCAGAATTTTATTCCGGAAGCAAAACCAGATTTAGGGAGAAAGTTCGAAATAAGTTTTGTTGAATTCAAGTAGCTGCTTTACTCCAAGGTTTAAGTGGAGTGCCTTGGCAATTCGTGCTTGCAAACGACATGTTACAGTGCATAGTGGGCCATCATTATTCTAAGCGAATGTGGAATTTTTCAATTTTTCAAGATTACTAAAATTCAATTTTTGAGAACTTTGGGCGGATTAGGTACTTAAATTATTTTCTGAGAATGTTTTATTGGGAGGTTATTTGTGCGAAATAAATGCAGAACACAGCTTATATTCCTATGCCTTAGAGGGTCCTATTTGAATTGGAATTGTGAATTGAATTAATTTTTATTCTGACAGAGAGGGTTGGTACAGTAGGCGGAACTGGTTACTGTTATAGCTTCGGGTTAAAATATTCTGACTGGGTTAATCGGACTTGCGACAAAGTGATACAAGCGCCGGTTAAGCAGATGAAAAATTCTATCCTCTAATCGACTTCTGTGAACTCCTAAGGCAGTTGAATAGTAGAGCCTCATGCCGAACACCTAAGGAGATTCCCTTACAGCGCTGAAGTTTGGACTTTATCTTAAGCAGAACAAGTTATCCTCGGTCGCTTTGAGAGAACATTTATTCATAAAACATTGAGACCGATGTTGACGAGCTTTGAAGGAGAAGTCTTAACGACAAACTATAGAACTATAGAGCCGCTTAAGTAAGTTAAGATAGAAGTACGGTCACTAGATTTAAACAACGCCAATGGTCTCCTCTACAGTGATATGGCAGATTCATTCGGTGAGCTACTCCAGCATATTTGGAGTTGAAGTCAGTGAAGAATTTTCAGTACGATTGTCAAAAGAGTTGGTAGGGGATGGACTCTTTATGGGCCAACTGCTGCTCTTAGATTCCGGTGGGTTAATAACACCGGAACTTCAGTCCTACTGTCGTATATTATGAAGCAAGGTCCTGGCAATCCAGATTGAAATGAAATGGAAACCTGAAACATTTCACCTCATTTCATGCGGTGAAACAAAAGCTCCTATAAGGATTCGACTCGCTATTAATTTGATTGGCCATACCCTAATCACAAACCGCTAATGAGCCAACAATTGATGGTGATGCACCTCCAGCACGTGCATCCTTCGCCCTAACGATGCAAACGGTAATCGTCATCGATTTCAAAGAGCAAAGCCCTTCACTTAAGCACCGACTTCAAAGCCTACAGCGCATTTATGCAGTTATGCTAATGAACGTCATTGCAATTCGATATCCTTTCCATTGTTAGTCGGGGTGGACCCCGATACATAACTTGTCACTGATTTGATGCAACACTACACTTACAGCGATTGAATTTTCGACAAAGACATAACTTTCCGTTGGAATTTTAGAGAAGGGCTTGCATTAAGTATCATGAATGTCCCATTCCGGCTATTAATTGCAATATTTTCATTCAAAATAGAACACAGTCCTTAGTTGCACTACAGCTGCAAAGAAGGACCCAGTTTGGGGATCTACCAAGTACCAACCTAATTAGTACAGTTTCGCAGAAAGGAAGTATCGAAATACATTACAGTGAGTATTACAAATAAGCCTGGACTATAATGCTGGGGAAATCAAAAAGGAATAAAGGGCGCTGTCACATAAAGGCTGTAAAAGGACTTTAAATAATTCCACGTGGCTGATGCAAACTTTATCGGCATTTTTGCAAATTGGTTCAACTGCGCGGGGCTGTGGGGTCATTGTTTTATGCAATTAAGCTCCAATGACCCGGGATATGCATTCAATTAAAAACTGCCCGGGGAAATCCGAAGGCGTAATGCAGCCTGAGACTGCAAGCATTTCACGGATCAATGTGATAAAATCGAAATGCTGAGCGTGAGGTGTAGTTGAAGAATCTTTTTTTTTTTTTTTTGTTGGTGTCAATAAAAAAAACCATCATTAAATCGGATGAATTGATTAATTTTTAGGGTGGAATTAATACCAAAATAACGGAAGAGGGATCAACGAGCTTTAAAGGCTCAATCGAAATGAGCATGATGGAAGATAAACTCGTTAGGCTATATTTTGCTGACCCATTTAATGACATCAATATTTATTTATTCTTCGTCATCACCTGCGGAAAATGCACACAGCAAATGGATTAAAATATTTTAATTGGTTGTTTTTTTAAGCAATTTATCGACTTGCTTTAAAAAGTGTTTGTTTGATCTTTAATCCGATTTTTAAAACACTGGTTTGCCAGGAAGAGCGAGATAATATGTGCACTGGCATTTTTCATCTGAAAGCAGGCTTTTTTTAAATATTTTCCACAACTTGGAACGTGTTAGTACAGTGGATCGACACTTTGAATTGTCAGTGAAGAAGAGCAAGTAAGTTCGCTGACCACCCCTTCATTGAAAATGGTGCCTTCTATCGGAAATGATACAGGACAACACAATATACCATAACACTACTTCTTGGGCACTACTTTGCTATTTAGCAAGCTCACTCGAACATAAAACGTTTGTTTAAAATGAGCTACTTAAGCGACCTGCCACAAGAAGGCCTTATATTAGAAATGACTGCGTGTGTTCGAAGACGTTGCAACCAAGAAACATTGCTACCAAACAGTGGCATTCAGCTGAAGCCATTTTAAGAGATGCAGTTGGGTACATGTTTCACTTAGAGCCGATTACCCTGAAAGTAAATAAAAGGAACGTTAAAAATATAAGCTTAACAACAACCGACACAGTTTTTGTTAACGAAATAACTGCTATTACAAGAAATCTTTAGAACGGTTTTCGCAGCACACCCTAACTATAGGCTTCGTAACTTATTTCAAACATTTGTTTGCACTTCTGCATAGAGCTTATTTTGAGGCCCAAATTAACAATCTTCTATTATAAAGAGTCTCCACCTTAAAGGTGCCAGATATGAACACCAGAAATGGCTCCGCCAAAACTTGTAACCGCAAAAGCATCTCAAAAAATAAGTAAAAATTGCTTGAGAACAAGACGAGGAAACTCTTGTATTTTCAGATAAATGTTTCGAATATTCGCGGTACAAAATTATTTTGAAGCTATAGCGGAAGGTCCAGAATTTTTAACGTAAGAACTTGGCGGAACCTTTTTGAAAAGGCTGATGAATTCGCTCCAAAAAGTATCACGTTATGACACCGACAGAGGGGAGTTGCCAGTCTTGGAACGAAAATGCGAAATTTCGCACGCACAACGTCTGCCACGCTTTCGTGCATTTGCCCGATTCATGGTGGAATGGTATGGCACCGCTACTGGTATCGAATGGAAGTAAATCTGCTTTGGGCTTCATGTCGAAAACGCCGGACAAGCCTTCTTAATTTTGTTTTTTTAAACAATTTTTTCCCATCAAAATCCATACAAAACTTGACTTCAAATATTTGCAGGAAAGTTAGGCACTACTTATAACTTTTGTTAAATACATTGTTGAAGAACCAAATAATCAAAAAATGTATAGCCTGTGGTCCAAAAACAACTTGACGTAGGAAATTCGAAGAAATGTCACCCGTGGATTTTTTTTCCAGAGCTTTCTATATTTAATGTATCTCTTTAGACTCGAAAACTGGTTCATCCTACCGCATCTTATTTACTGGGGTCTTTATAAGAAATCAAGAAACCCAAGGAAGCTTTTCAATGCTTGGAAAAGAATAATTTAATTCAGCCTTCTGACAAAAAACAGTTCTTAAGGTTTTACACGTTAAGAGGGGGCTTGGAGGGTTTTTTTTTGGGCTAGGTCTCCTCTTCGACCTGTTATTCACAAACCGAAAAGGATATCACAAATGTCTGCATGGAGGACCAACGCGTTTAATATCTGTCTATCGCTGGCGATAGTTGAGAGTCACCACACCAGTCACTAGTGAGTGTTATTTACGTATTTCGTGCAAATGGTATGAACAGCAATGTTTCGATGCCACACAAAATTGGCTACGATGGAGATGAGTTCGAGACGAATCTGAATAAATTGAGAGGATTCTAGTGACTGTCAATCGCATTCACCGAACAGTCTACAAGTTCCTTCACAAATGAATCTGCTCCTGAGTTCTGACTGATTATACAGGCAAGTTCAATTACACTCATCAGATCCTGACCGGAACTAGTCCTCAACTTGTGAATACTTACGCCGCGCCGCAGCTGAAATTGCTATGCAATTGAAATGGATGATTGATGTGCTTTAGAAAACGGTGTACAAATTGAGAATCTCTGAGATCCACGAAGAACCGAAGAGCTAAGAAGAGCATGAAAAGAGTGTGTAAACCAGTGTTACCTTTAATTTTAGTTTTAAGAACATTTTTACCTCACTCAAAAACCTCTTTTACTTGTTGTACCTATAAAAATTGTTAAATAAATTGAATCAAATTGAATTAGAAGTTGTTTGAAAACCAAAACCAAGGCTGTCTTCGAAATTGCCCTCATCAACGTACTAAAGGAGTGTTGAAAATCGCATGCTCCCGAATTTATTCCCTGTGAGGCCCGTTTTGTGGAACCGCCTGTATAGGAACGAAAATGCATTCGATCGGAAATGGTGGGTTCTTTTAACTTGCTTTGGTTTAATTTAATTTATTCAAAACAAATAATATTCAACTAAGTGCCCATCGTTTAAAAAAAAAAGAAGTGAATTATATTTAGAGGGAAAAAGTCTAAGGGTTCTTACACTAAAATTAAAAAAAAAAAAAAGTATATAATTTAGCAGACACTAAAATTAAGAATGCAATGAATCAGTCAAATAAAGAAATGAATTCACGATACAAAAACACACACTTCACTCCTCGTTCACCGTCATGTACTCATTCAACCGAACTCAGTAATAAAAAATATTTCCTTTTGGTTTTACTTAAGATCTTTAACATTTGCTTGCTTAGGCACAGACATTATTTCGTTAAATTTTTATTTGTACTTTTTTTTAAGCTCATATTGTTCCACCTGGCGTCAGATTCGATATTTACCAAGTTCTTTACCTGCTGTTCCCATGTTCAGTATACTAATTTCGCCAAAATAGGAACCTGCCTTTAAGGAAGCCATCACAGTTTTACCATTGTCGGCGACCACCTGTAGTCGGCCCCTGTTCACAATGTACATCTCCTTGCCAACCTCACCTACGTGTAGATTTACTCATAAATATTGTGCAGAACGATTATGAAGTCCTTGCGCGCAGCTTACCTTTGCGACAGATATAATCGCCGGGTGAGAATAGCACCGGTCGCAGTCGTAGCACCAGCTCGCACAGGAATCCAGCTTCGGTGTTTTGAAATATTTCGACTCGCTTAAGTGTATCTAAATGGACGTTAATTGCTATTTCAGCCTAAAACCAAAAACCACACCCAGACGCGTGAAAATATGACAAATTACACAGGCACTTGGTGGTGGCATACCTTTAGTTTATCAGGAAGACAGGATACTGCTCGTTCTTCGTCGGAACACTTTTGGGTGAGCCACAGATAGTCGAACCACTTGATTACCTTCACCTGCAGATGATTGGGTACTCGACGCATTCGCATGTACGTCTTTACTCCATCCAATTTCGCTGTAACAATAAAGAGAAGAACCAGAAACTCCATTAAGTTAAATTTACCGCAAGAGGATTAGATTTGTGTTCAAGGACTAAGTGATTTAAGATTGGCCTGATAATTGTGTGTCCTGTCGCAAGCACATAAATCCATCACTTAAAATCTCTGGACATGCCTACACTCGCAGTTGCTTTATTTGCACCTAAAGTATGTGTCCCTCTGCCCTCTTAGAGAACCCACAGGATCCCCGTATCAAATGCATTGAATACGTTAGTAGGTATGGGGATGCTTTTGTGTACGTGGTTCAGTGACAGGTCTCTGGCTGCTGAAGGAAGTCCTGCCGCCTGATTACAGCAAATAGTTGGTGTCACAAGTAAGCTTTTCCTTTATGCTGCTGTACGTGACAACATAAAGTGCTTTCCGTTACGGGGTAATAAATCTTTCTCAACCCCTTCACAGACACGACTCCCGCCCCCCTAACCACTACATCAGCTCAGTCGAAGAGTGAAGGCTATAAGTTACCTGACGGAGAAGTTGAAGCGCCCTATGTGCGCTCAGCAGACATAAAAGGATCACGCTGCTTCATTGCACTAAGATGACACGTAAAGCAGTTTAAACTATTTTCTGTCGTTGCGGATTTTGTCGCTGCATTCTTTCACACATGCGATGCCCAAAGGTGGCCCACGACTTGTTCGGTTGGCCTTTTTGCATTTTATAGAGTTGGCACTTTGTTAATTGCAGTCGCTCCTAATGATGCGGATGCCGAATGCCAAAAGACTAATGGCATCAGTCCTTTTGAATGCGTTCATCTGCTTTCTGATTGGGAAAAAAGTATCTTCATCGGCACTGTTATATCCTAATGAGCCCCACTCAGCATTTGAATGAATATCCTCAAAAATGTGTCCCTATTTTTGAAGGCTTAATAAAGTTCCTGAATTTTCTTCAAAAATGTATCGCCAGTTATAAATGCTCCTTTTCTTACTTTCTACTCAACGCAGAGCTCGTTGTTTATACAGAGCTCAGCAAAGTCGAAACAATTCCAAGAGCGAAACCGAAACGACTCCCACCCACCCATACATTAATACTTTACTTCAGCAAAGCGTTAAAAGTAATCGTGAATCTATTAAAGAAAAAGTCAGGCTAAAGTTGTTTGGAATAAAACCTCTTCTCCTTCGACGTTGATTAATGATCAGCTCGCTTCCATTTCCGAACGGCAAAACCAAGGGAACACAACATTAATTTACTTGCACGTGGAAATCCAGTAAATGGTGTTCCGCCCCATTATATCGTACTCTCCATTAAAAAGATTGCGCTGCACAGAGCTCGTAAAATAAAAACAAAACATCACCGACAATCGACGCAATAGTAATAAGCAGAGATGTTTCTAAACAACAAACACACGAATCAAGTAGAGACCACTTACTAGAAAATGGAAATGAAAATAGATGGGTAAGGAGCACCCCCCACCCTTTTACGAAATGACTTTTGGAATTGTAGAATTGATGGATTGTCTCAGTCTCATTCGGTCCATTTCGATGTGTCCAGTCAGTCAATGCCAACAACTGGCCCATTCGCATCAGATGTCCTTTCTGAAACATACACGTTTGACTCCCAACAGGGGCAAAGAAACCTGATACACTCCGAAACAGAGATTCAAAATGACTCATCGAATAGTTGTTGCCATTTTTGATTTCCTTTGATTACCTTTGATTTCGTAGCATCATCCTTTGGAGGCATTTGAATTTGATTACGAATGCGCAAAGTCAGTGTCTAGTGGGGTCAAAGAATTATGTGGCGGAAAGGAGAACCCCCCCCCCCTAATACTAACTTAATGCAATGCAAATTGTAATTGTTATTGTTAGCCGGCAGATTCCTAGACACAATTCCTAGGTCTTAATATAAATGGGAGCTAATTGGCAAAAACTCGATGGTAATTTGAGACTGTAATTGTCGGCCATTATTTGGCCAATATCGCTTGGTAATTATCACGTTCAGATATCTGAGTGTAGAGTCCTTTCGTGAGGGAGCGCCTAATTGCCTCGCATAGAGGAATGATTTTGTGCAGTCAAAGTTTCGCTGCCGTGTTGGATGGAGCTTAGATTGGCAGGATATAGAAGTATGAAAGTTTGTGCTGTATCAAATTCGGTTTAATCAGTCGAAAGGAGTTATTATTAGAGTTCTATATCGTTCCCTCATTCAAAGGTGGCGGGGAATTGTTCTGTTTTTGAATAACCAAGACTCAATTCGGTTTTAAAGGGTGTTTTTTTTTTATAGGTACAGGACTTTAAGTTGGCAACACTATATTAACTGGCGGGCATTTTGTCAGCTGTCAAGCGATTTATTTTTAGTTTGGTATGGCATTTCAACATGAATAGACTGACGCCTGAACAACGCTTCCAAACTGTGCAAATCTCTTTTAAAAATCATGCTTCTGTTCGACATACGTATCGCGCACTACGTCCATTTTACGGTCAACATAATCGTCCATCAGAGCAATTAATTCGATTAAGTACGGAACGTTATCGCACCACGTTTACTCTAAATGATAATACGTACAGTGCGTGCAGAAGAAACTTTGCTGCTGAAGAGCGTTCTTTAGAGACGGTGCTGGCCAGAACGTACTTACATTCAATAGTGACCGTTTTATAGAGCCATGATTACTGACGTTTTCGTTCATCAATGGAACAACCATGGTGAATGATGTGCAGGAGCTGTGGTTTCAACAAGACGGCGCGAGGTGTCACACAGCTCGTGCCACAATCGATCTATTGATGGAAACGTTTGGTAATCGCATAGTTTCACGTTGCGGACCCGTGAATTGGCCTCCACGATCGTGCGATTTAACGCCATTTGACTATTTTCTGTATGGATATGTGAAGTCGCTAGTCTACGACGATAAGCCCGAACCGATTGACCACTTGGAGGACAACATTCGCCGCATTATTGCCGATATACGGCCACAAATGCTGGAAAAAGTCATCGAAAATTCGACCTCCAGATTAGACTCGGCTCGGACGTGCCAGCCGTGGCGGTCTTATGCCAGAAATCATTTTTAAATTATAATGCCAGAAGATTATCTTTCGAATAAAGTAAATTTCATGTGCATTCAAAAAAATCATCTTTGTTTTATTCCATTTCAAAGTTCTATACCTCTAAAAAAAAACACCCTTTATGAAACAGTCTTGGAGTTCCGATTCCGATTCATCACAGCAAATTATGTAGGTAGCTATTTGGGGAAGGGAAGGGTAACACTTTCGAAGGTCAATTTGTGATGGCAGTCAACCATCCAAAGCAATGTTTACCGCAATTTGACCGGAGATTGGATATAGATATCCTTTTTGCCGAAGAAAGTTGAATTGCACTTTCTGGATAAGCCGTTGGCATTTAAAATTGCAAGAGAAGCAGATTGTAGACTTTCTGAAGGCCCAACAATTCGGACAGTTTTTATTGCAAAAGTGAGCAAAGTGGAAAGGTTTTGGAGATTTTAAAATATCAAGCAATTTACTCTCGCTAATCATCGAGTTAACAGCGAAAAATCTCCATCACGATTGATAAAAACAGGTGAAAATTCTTGGAAAAATACTAGGCCACCAGAAAAATCATCATGCCACACATTCCGCACACCAACCAGTCACTAGTGACTTGTGTATTAATCTGGCGAAATTACATAATATGGACATTTCCACTGCTTACTCTGGGGCGCGCGATCGCACTGTTTCGTTATTGGTTATCGGTAGTTTTCATTGCATACTCTCAGTTGCGGCAATGAGGGTAAGGCAAAGTCTTGTGATGTGAACAAGAAAGGAGACACATATAACAAAGAGGTTGACTTTGTCTACCAAGGATCCGCTATGAACTCAGACAAACGCAGATGCATGGACTCTTTTAAAAGCGAATAAGGGTGCTCTGGGTTGCTTCGGCAGGGAAATTCTTCCTGCAATTTTCGGTCCCGTGAATAGGGGAGATGTAAAACATCGACCCAGCCAAAAGAGTGAAGGACCGACGAAAACTGAGGTTTTGGGTTTCGTGCGCACGATTTGCTTACTCTAAGTTGCAGAAGTAAATCGTTCGTGCATACGAAAACGTTTGAACGTTTCTTTTACAGAAACAAAATCACACGAAACCTGGGGTTGAATTACCGCACCCCTGGTCGAGTACTACACATAACTGAATTTGTCATTCTTTCGCTAGTTAGACTTCACAAAATTCGCTGACGTATGGGTCGCTCACGGATGCGGTTATTCGAACCCCGTTCGAATTTTTCTCTTCTACTTTATCTGAGCTTCTTCGGAACGGATTCAAAGTGCTAGCTTTTTTCTGGGCACATATTTAAGCGGCAAAAATTTGAATATCAAATCTTCAGGTTTATACGAGAGGAACCATAAACCAAAAACCATCGAACACAACACGAAATGATGCTAGCGCCTCCGTTTTTGACTGATCGGCTTAGCTCTCGCCTATCCACTATCCGAACATTAGGCTGTGTGTACATTGCACAGCAATAATAAGGAAAAACTGCCCGTCGGCTGCCCATCGTATATGGAAACACAACGCCTGGACACCATCATGAAAATCAAAGCCAATTGAAAATAATTGCCCGCATCTCCGACTGATAACCGACTTGGACCGTCCTCCTGCCTATATACCCAAGCAACGTTCTTGCAATCCTTCTTCTGTGCCTAATATTTATCACCGAATGCTGACACTTTGAAATCCCTCTACATTCGGGTCGATGTTCGATGCTAGCTCGCTCGTTTCTGTATCAAATGACAGTGTTGTGGCCGCAATATTCCCCAAAAACGAGTTATTATGACAATAAATAGATATCGCCACCCTGTGCGACATTAAAGGCTTCCTGCAAGGACATGCGGTTTTGTTTTGCTACTGCCAAACTGGATAACAGATTTCACATTCTACGCACAGAAAAATATCAATTTCGCAACACATGTCGAGGGTAGACAGATAAATTTTCAAAATTACCACCCAATACCGGAGCGAAAACCGCTCCCCCCCTCTTCGCACGTCACTTTATAAAAATTTACTTGCTGTATAATTTTCACATAACAAAGGGATTTTTTTTATTATGTATGAGTGTGTGTTTGTAAGATCTCTGTTGGACGGTCGGTGGTTGGCCCAAAAATTGGATTATCCGAATTCGGCCCTGGCGATAGGGGTGGGGGGGGGGTTCGATTTCATGCTGTTGCTGTTGCTGCCATACTCCTGCAAGGATACACAGAGAATGTAAATTTAAGTTTTATTGGCAGGATTTATTAGGACAATATCTCAGTGGTGCGGATGTAGGACTATAATCTAGTGATGCGATGGTCCTTCCTCTTATTTCTTATTTCAAATGTCGTTAAATAGGACGGCGAAAGGTCGGTGTCCCGCTGTCCACTTTTATACTGCTGCGTATTTTCCTTTCCCAGTCCAAAAGCAGAATAGTCGATTTCAAATTCGCCATGCACTTGCAGCTTAAGCTGAAATTGCCAGCATTTTCCCGTTTTCCTTTTATGTGCAAAAAAAAAAGGGTCAATTCTGTCGTATTTGTGTGTAATTGAAGTTGCCTTCAGGACATGCAAGAAATACGTTCTCTTTAGCTGTGGTTTTTTGTTGTACTACTTGTCATTATGGCAAGGCTTAGTCGGGGAATTTAAAATTCAAGCCAAAAGCAGTTGGGCCAAGTACTTAAACTAACTACTTTAGTTTACTAATGTTCTTCGCCGGAAAGTCAGTTCAATTATGCAGCTGTGGGCCAACTCGTATGTATCCTTTGCTGTCAAGCGAGGCATCCAAGCCCATGAGGACTCCATGTAAAGCATAGTGCTGGCAATTTAAAATTCTCTTTCAGTTCGAATGCAAGAAGCGTTCAGTCCTGCGGTTATATCTAGATTCCATTTGGGGGGATGTGTGGATGTGACTAATAATTTATTTCGTACACAAGTTGATTGTCAGACGAAATGCTGGGTGTGTCAGCAAATACAAAGAAACAAATGGAAGTTGTTTTTCCATTTCTACAATACAATATATCATCTTGGGATTAGCATGGTTAAGAAAGATACAATCGGTGCTGTAAACACTGGAATCAGTTTAGGGAACAGGCAATCGATTATTTGCCAAGAGTTATGTAGCTGTATGTGAGTATATTGTCAACCATTTTAATGGAATGGCTTTGAGGAGGCAACTTTCTGCAGATTGGATTGGTAATTTCTTATTCGTCAGTCATCTTTGTAAACCTATTACTAATCAGTTTTCTAAGAGGATTGATTGCATGCGTCAAAACACAAGACTCCCAATGAAGCCAAAGGCTGTAGATGGAGAAACAGTTTATAAATACACCAGAACTAGATTTATTTTCGATTTTAGAAATTAGAAAATTCCTGGCCATGAACGTCATTTACTCGAATTTAATCGAATGAGCTAGAAGCTTGGAGAATGTATGTAAAATAAATGACAGGAATTACGAAAGTTACCAGTCACAATTCCTTGCTGTACTGCATGAAGTTTCAGCAGTGGATCCAGATCGGGGTAATTTTCCCTTGTGGAGAAATATCACAGCTCTCGATATGAACTACAAATTCCTATGGGACGCTTATGCCCGCTAGAATAAATAAATGTGAATTTTAGTTTCGGCATCGAGTGCAGGAACCATCACTGATTGGTTCCTGGGACATGCTGATGTGGAAGGGCACGCGGCAGTAGAACTGCCCAGATGAAGCTCTGAAATGTACATACTATTAGCTGACAGACAACCACAAACCACCTTTCAAGCAGCTAAGAGCTTCATTGATAATGTCTCGTTAAATTTGTCGAACGAGGAAACAACACTTACGGTTGTACCATATAACTCGCACCTAGTGGACCTCAATTGACAAAAAAGGGTCAAAGTTCCCAACATCTTTTGATAGAAAACAGATCCGAGTGCTAGTCGGAGTAAATACCGGACTCTTTCGTCAATGGAAATGCGGTCAATGAAGAGGAATTAAAATCTGTGGAACACCACTACTCTTGTATGGGGGCACGGGTTTTTGAGGGCTCGTAAGATCTAGCAACCATACCTCCACCAGATTTACGAAGATTCAGCAACAATTCCGAATAGTTTACTTAGTTGCATGTCCCTTCACTTTGTCGAGCATTTCGGGCGGTATAGAAATGATTTCGGCTTGAATGATTTCCTTGAGTTCGTCCCAAGTGCAGAGGCACGGCACAAACCACCACTACAATGTACCATGTAGGGGAACATTGAATAAAATGCAAACTACCCCTCACAATCAACCTAACCTTGTTTTATTTTTTTTAACTCTAACCTTTTTTCATGTATGGTTTGTTTAAAGAGTGGAAAAATCACTGGTACTATCTGAAACTGTCCTTATGTGGAAAAAGTGGAAATTAATATATTCACCTTGTGAAATTCAGATCAAAAGTCTGGCGGCACTTTGTTTTAATATTCTCCTGATGCTTTATGTGGCTCATTGATTTTTATGATTAACAACAACCACAACGAGACAGTTTACTGTGTCACCAATACCTTACAGTTATAAATGAGAGGCAGTAAGAATTTCCAACAGCTTTTTGAGTTTTTCCATGGGACCATCGAGCAAAGAGATCAGGGGTCGAATCGCCACTTCCGTGAACGAGCTACACATTCACGGAATTAAGTTGATTTTACATGTGAAACAAAAACAAATTCCGTCACGTAATGCTCGATCACAGAAGACGCGATTCGACCCCAGCTCTTTAAAAAAAAAAAATTGAGGGGTTAATATAAATAGTTCCCTTAAAGCAAGCATGTCAAACTCGCGGCATGCGGCCCACTACGAATAATTGTGCGGCCCAGCCCAGGGTATTTATAGTTTTGAGGTTAAGTTTATAATTTGTGACCTAAAAAATCTGTGTGAAGGCGTTTTTATCATATATTTCATATTTTTTAGCAAAGTAAGTCGGTTCGGTGGGTGTGTCTCAAAACCAAGTGGCTGTAAGTCTAAGCGAAAAATTTGGATGCGGCTCATACAAATTTAGATCCTGCTGTATTGGTCCGTGGTAGCCATTTGCAGGGACCTAACTAAAGCTGTTAAATGTTGCATTTTGAATAGGAAATGTTATCAGATAATTTAGGAGAGTAAAGGAGGCATTGTGGCACGACTGATGTTTAAAATTGTAATCACAGAAAGAAATGTAGCTTCTTCTACATCAAATTTAAATCTATCTGGAAGTCGCAGTGCATTTGACATCGTTTTTGAAATCTGCTAAAATTACAATTTTCTTTCACGATTTGTTTGAATGTTAAAGGTCGGTCCTAAAGTGTGTACATCACCGCAACTATTGAAATAAAATGTTGAGTGTGCACAACCTATGCAAGAAAAGCACAATGTGGTAAAAGAATACTGCACCGAAAATTAAAGTTCCAACCACTATTAAAAGAGATCCAAAAATATCGCAAAAGGAAAATAACTAACCCCAGTCCTACAAACAGCGCATCAGAGAAAAACAACTTGAAGAGTACAAATAAATGTTGTTCGCTTCATTTTAACCACTAAAACTCAACCGAAAAGTCCAGAAGAAAATTCCCCTCTCAAGCTGGATTCAAAAAAGTGCATCCCCCTTTTATTCTCCCATTGATAAGCGGTAACAAAAATCAGTTTCAAACTCTACACTCACACATAGATTTCGCCTACGATCACAAATCAGGCTATTAATCCAACAGGTCGACTCGACATTCAAATCCACCAACAGTAGTGACTCATTGGAGGAATTTCAAAAGCTGAAAATAAACTTCAGCGAATCATCTATACTACAATTACATTTCCGGGAACAAACCGATTCCTGTCAACCAAACAAAGCCTCTAATTTAGTCCATTGAACAATTAATTGCATTTTTGCCAAAGTTTGCGACTATTTGCAACTCAACCATGCGACCACTAAAAAAATAAAAAACAGAAATTCCCTGAACAAATGCTGTCAAAGGGAACCCAACCGAAAATGTTACATCCAATCTGGCCGCGTTCCATCAGGATTGTAAATTTTCCGTTTACTTTTCGACGTCATCCTCCAATCATTGGGGTGACATTTTAAACGGAGTGCAGGGTAGGAAAAAAAATAAAAAAAATCATCATTGCAATATTTGATAATTTTATTTGAAGGGGTGGGTAATTATTTTGTTAAAAAAACTTGATTTTGTGTTTCTCCATTCACCAACCCAGCAGGTTTAGAGTTTAAATTTTTTTGTTGGCTATTGAGGTTTGTGCTAGGGCATTGGGCTGTTACATCCTGCTGGGAAAGTAAATAATTTCCTCTCATGCATGTGATGCAGCTGCGGTGATGGATGATTATTCATTTATTAAGTACGAATTCATAGAATTGGTTACACATTAAAGGGAATTCCAGTTCATATTTCGCTTTCAAATTGACCTTAAATTAAACCATTGCATTTGAATTACACATTTAATTGTTTCACTTGAAATCAAATTATAATAACATGCAAATACGATTTGTTATAATAATTGCATGCTCGGATACATGTTTATAATTATCGAACTAAAAAATACCCATCACTAATTAGGGCAGATTTTATTTATTATTTATTTTTCAGAACCGACAGGTTAATAAATGAAATTATGTTTGTGCATCACTTTGTTTATCTAGTGATTTATAAATTTAGATATCGTAATTCAATTAAATTTAAATAGAAATGCCAAAGGCCTTATGAGAACAGGGTACCATCAGTACCTTTCAAACAGGGGGATGATGCCCCAATTAATGGGGCCTACTTAAATTTGATGGAAACATGTTGCAGAGCTGTCATCGAGTCAAGGTTGGGAAGTACCCACTGAGCAGATGCAATATAAGTCAGCTATTCACATTCAGTAAGGTATCTAAGAGAGCTTGGGAATATGCCACATTTGTTTGCCAATTTATTGCAGATTTTGACATTTGGTACGATCGAGATCAACTCTGACGTGCATTGTAGAAGATTCGTAGTTCGATCACTTTGATCATAAAACTATTCAAGCTTGGTTAGGCAGACAGCTTTACATCGCTGACGTTTCCATTGGTCCTTGAGCTCCATCAGTGGTGACTTTTATCAATAAATAACACCATCTTCTTTCCTGATGACTAAGATCCTTTGCGGCCCACAGAGTGAAATTCAGCGAGCACTCGAAAGCTCTTTAGTTCTCAAGGGGATGTAGGTAAACATTTTGAAATCTGAAATGATGTTCTTAGTTTTCAGAACTCCTGTTCAAGGCACTCTGCACGTTATACGGGACTGATTGGAAAAGAAAGAGAAGAACCACAGCCCAACAACGATATGTCAACATGTGCACATGTATGAGAAAAAGCTAAACTTATGTCGGACAGTAACTTTATAGTTTCGACAACATCTTGCCGACACAATCGATACTATACTCCACTGTCCAGGGGTAAGATTGCGCAACAAACTTTCACAAATGTTTTGCTCCATGTAACTAACTATGAAAACGAAAAAAGAAGGATGTTCTAATTTTTTGCTAATAGAAAAGAAAGACGTTTTCATTTCGAGCGATAGGAAACCGCGTTTGCGAAAGGAAAACGAAAACGAAAGCCCTTTTTTTCTGCTCCTAAAAACGAAAGACATTTTCGTTTCGAGCGACAGGAAAGAACGTTTACGAAATGGAACAAGTAAACAAATGAATTTACATCAAGCAGATTTTCCCTCTTGCTTCATTTCTTTCGTTTTTTGAGGCACGAAAGTTGTTTTCGTTTCTTTTTTTTTATTAAACCCCATCGTAAGTCTCAAAAACACCATAAAATTCCCTTAGGGATAACGAGCTGTATAACTGCTGCAAGGTTCAAAAGGTATGCACGAAATACTAGTAGTGAAGATGCAATATGATCCAATTAGGCGGTAAAATCTGTACTTTATTGGAGCACGCTTGATATGAATAGGTTTCGATTGTTATTTCTAATACCCACAATCCGCACAAAAAGATTACAAGCCAACAAAAATGTGTCCACTTCCAAACGGCAAGGGGAATAAGCTATTTAGAAATTCTTCGGTGCAACAAAATGCATCTCGATTACTTCCTGAGCATCACTTTCCCATTCCCATTCACCAAGGCGCCTGTCGTCAAAAGCATCAAGTTCTATTGGTTAGTAGAAGAAGCGATAACATTTCTAAGCAACAAAGGACATATTTGCATTGTTTAAAAATTCCAAATACTCCATCTACGAGTATCCTCTCTACATATTTGAAGAGGATACATTGTTTTATGGGTGTGTGTATATGTGTGTTGTGTAACACAATATACAGAGGGAGGATGCTTTGAAAACTGCAACATTTATGCTTTCATCCATCTCATTCTCCTTATCACTTTAAGTCAGCTCGTCCATCACTGTGTGGGTGGATCATTTGAACCAACTAATACCTCCATTCTATCCGAGATTAACATTTGAACGATGTCATCATCAGAAACTGAGACTTGGATTTTCAATTAAACCTCAGGGAGATCGCAAGGAATGAATAAAAATAAATGTCTCTCGCTTTTGCTTATGAAACAGCATGAGGGCTTAAGAAGCAACGAGAAAAGTAATTTTCCAACAGTCAACCATAGAGATTATAGAGATAGTTGAGTTTTTGTTTTGTTTCACAAACTAAACAAAATAAATAAATAAAATTAAGAAAACAACTAACACGGACAAAGAAAACTGAACAAAAAAAAGTCGTGTCCTTTTTAACTGCAGCAACAGAGTGCGCGCTCTCCTCTAAGTGCAAAGCAAACAAAGGGAAGGATGTGGCGTTAGTGTTCATTTTCATTTTCATTTTCGTTTGCAGTGCAGCGTACAAATTTCATTTCGCCAAGGAGAGTACAAATGCCGGTAGGCATCATGTAAAGAGTACCTACAGACGACGAGTATGCAAAAAAAAAAAAAAAAAAAATAAAAAAAAGGAAAACTTTTCATATCGTCAGCGCGCTACTGGAGAGAAAGAAAGCAAAAATGGGCCATGTAGCTGTGCACACAAATTTATATCTGAAATGTAGTTTTTCGTCTATTTTGATCCACACACACAGACATTCCAGCGACTATATGACGGGGTAATTCTGCTTTCGCGACTCTACCTTCTACCATCGGGCGAACGCAAGTGGTGAAGTGTAGTAACGTAAGCTAAAAATAGAATTGCAGTCTCTAGGACGCAAAGCTATTTGTGGCATAGTCTATGGGATAAAGGACACTACATAACGTGCTTACGTGGCTCGTGTTCGTAAGAGAAGCGTCGTCAGTAAGATTCGAAAGCGGGGCTACGGGCACGGGGTGCTGCGTATGCTCTAAAAAAGACACTGACATAGCTGACTCCGGGGCTGATGCTGAAGCAACAGAAAAGAAAAAGAAAGATAAATAACAAATAGTATATTACGAGGTAACTGCAAACTAAATCTTTCTGTGCGTATATCCAGGATTGTGGTAATTTGAGCTGGGTTGGTGTTGCCATTTAATTGTATGGGTACCTAGTTGAGTTTTGTACGCTACGTTTTTGCGAACCCATTTATGGCGATTTACTTACTGCCCGTGGGTGAGTTAAGAAGAGGAGAGATTTGGCATCAGCTTACGTATATAAACCTTGCACCTAGAGGCGTACCGAGCAATAATTTAGCCATGTAGCTTAGATAGTCACTGCCACTAGGTAGTAACCAAAATCTCACAAGCTAACAAGGTTTGCACTGATACATTTTTGAAGAAATTTTAAAAAGAAAGAAAAAATTGGGGCCTATTCACCTCATTCGTAGATAGAGCCATACATTCATGGAAATAAGTCGGTTTTGTATACGAAACGAATTTCCCGCTTTGGTAAGCTCAACACCACCGTCGCATATTGGGGAAATAAGTTTGAATGCTTGGATCATGTGTTCTATCAGGACCAGCAATGATCTTAGGTCGAACAGATCCTCCGAAAGTTTTACAGGCTCTTTTGGCCGCTAAAATGCATGATCAATACCTCAGGCTTGTTAATCCCAAACTACATTTTTATCATCTCTTTAAAATCATTTCGATAAGCTCAACCCAAATCCATCTGTTTACTTCACCGCCAAGCCCATTTCTGTGCAAATATCTCGCCACTTCCAATCTAAAGGCGTTACAGTTCATGCTTTTCTTAAACATCCCCGAGACACATAAACTCTTTTAAGATGACTAGCAACCTGGGACGGATTTTTTGGTCTAATTAAAAGTCCATCAACTAAAATTAATACCTAAAGACTTAAGCTCCATGGCATAGGGGACCCAAATGCGTACTTTAGACAGCTGGTGATTGCACAGAGCCTGACTTTATAAAATACCACAAAGAAGACAAGCTTATGGCAGAATGGCAGAGAGGTTGTTCAGCAGAAGATGGAATCGTAAGTCAATACGAAGGGGAGTCATTTTAGAGGCCTTATTTAAGGCTACGCGACCAAAGAGTTGATGTCAAGTCGCCAAAAAGCTTTGAGATCATCCTTTTTTAGGTTAGCTTTTAGCTCTTAGCCACTCAGCAAACTTGACACTTTTCAGGTGGATAGCTGTCCCGGTATATGGCTACGGTGACCATTCATCTTCTTTTTGAGAGGTCAGTTCTCTTCTTCGTCCTCTCTGATTTTAATGCTAAAAGAAAAAAATACTTTGTCCTCTTTGACCTCCAAATGTCCTCTTTTTCCCCTTAAGACTATCATTCTACGATAAAAATTAAAAAGTTAAAAAGAAATTCAAAATTCTGTGATCTGCTTAAGCCCGGAATAACACTAAAGCAGTCCAAAATTTTAGAACGAAGATTCCCCATGGGAGTGAGTGCATACACATCCACCATATTAATGCACAAATATCAAAAAAAAATGCTTTGAAAATGTATTGAAACTACATTTGACAGCATCTATTTTTTGGACATTTCAAAATTATTTAAAAATATGTGGTTGCTTTTGCAAACAATTGTTACGCCTTTCGTTATACAGCAGCTGACCTTTCCACATGATTTAATGCAATAAAGAAGAAGAAGAAAACGAGAGAAAAATGGAGTGTCATACGGGCTTTATTGATATTCTGGATGATTTCCGAACTTTCATTTTGTCAAGCACATTGTTGACAAAAGCTTTTGCCCATTGCTTTGAAGGATCCAAGGAAAAGAATTGTGCTTTCTTTTTATCCAAAGTCAAACATATATATTTCTTTGTTTGGAATCGCATAATCTGCCAAAGCGTAAAGCAGGCATTTCAAAGATACGGCCCGCGTGCCATGACCGGCCCTCGAGACATTTAACTGCGGCCCGCGGCGTCAATTCAATAATGCTCTAATTTCTTTTGCTGTCGCAATGGACCAGCTGTATGGTTTTATGCCAAGTTACTGTGGTTCATCAAAATAATATTTTTGCTTCTTTTTTTTAAATTAAAAATTATGTAAGTTTTTGCTTAGATAAAATATTTTTTTATAAACTTCTTACTCATGTATATTTGACACTTTACATTTAATTTTTTATTTCGTCCGCTGTCATGCTTAGGACGACAAAATTTCACTGAGGAGTTTGAATTTGACATTCTGGCGAAGAGCTGGTGTTTTACCAGTCGCTCCTTAAAATGTTCTTACATTGGTATTTTTAGTTGAAAAAGTCCCTTAAAATGTTCTTACATTGGTATTTTTAGTTGAAAAAGTCCCCTTTAATGTGTTTGGAAAAATGGGCACCGTAGGTATGGCGTATTTGCTGCAAATGCATTTTTACTAGCTAGGTACTTCGTCCCAATTCCAATCCTGATGGGAGAAACAACAATAGCAATAACTCGTCATAAAAATAATAATTTTACTGACTTAAATTACTATCAAAACGTTTATAAATGGAATTCGAATTCATTCATATGTACACCACGGGAACATTTGCAGCGGTCGATACGTTGATCCCAATTCTCGATGACTTGGCTCCACATTTCGACCGATATGGCCGCTATTTCTCGTTCAATACTAGCTCTGAGCTCCTCTCCCCTCCGGCTTGTTGGCATATCCCCCTAAAAGAAGTCTAGATCACGTTCAACGAACTGAGATTTTAATAACTCGATTGTTGCACGAAAATGTTGATTTTAATGAATATTTTGACAGTAACAGTTCGGTAATCGGTTTAAGGGTGAAGTTGTCAAGTCGCTAATAAAAGACCCATTACGAACACTAGGCCCCGTGGACTAGATGTATTTTCAGCACCAAATCATACATCTGTGACATCCAAATTATTATACCAACTGCCCCAAACAGTTCCGGGCAATTGTTGCTATTTAATATTCAGTCAATGACGGTCCCGGCATTTCAGTACGCGGTAGGTACTTAAAATTTCTGTTAAGTCAGCAACACTTTTTCGCCGAAACAAAAACAAGCAAATACCGAGAACACAATAATTCACGACGGAACGAACGAGCGTAACCTACATTTTTTTCTGTGAATACCTAAATGTACTCGGAAAATTCACACAGTGGGAGACAGAGAGAGAGAGACAGAGGCAGTAAGCTAAAAATAGAATTCCACGATGTCGCATGAGGTCGATCAATATTTTGACCGGCAATTCTATTTTTAGCAAAATGCTTGTCCATGAAAATCCCTGAATGCAAGGATAACCTACATATACACTGATGATGCTGTATATTCGCTTGTACATTGTACATGTAGCTGCTTCGTGCGCAGCGAGTGCTGCACCAATCCGAACCAAGAAGTGCAGCTTTCCACAGCATGTAACATTCACTTACCTCGCTGTGGGCTGAAGGCTCTGGTGCGGTACACACAAAGTGTACGCTGCGCTGTGCATACCCTCCAAGGGATATTGGAAAATAAATTTCCGCACCGGAATTGATAACTACTATGAGTAACTGTGACCTGCGAGAGGGCACAGGATGAAAATAAAACGCAAAAACGACTCATTGATATCTTGTCATTGGAACAGGATAGGGGAGACCAAACATTACCCACCGGAAGTATTATAATCATGTCTCGAACTTCGACTTGGGCATGCAGAACAGTAGCAGTATAACGGCACAGCAATGGACCTGCAATCTAATCAGAGCTAAACGAGATGTGCACATTCTCAAGTGTTTCACAATCCAAGGGGATTGTGTTGCTGGAATCTTGACATTCTCTTGAAGTGCGACATGGATTGCGTTCGCGCGTTGCAGTTCATAGCCGTTAGCCTGCATTAGGAGGGCGATATGAAACCCATCCACCGCACATGGTCCAATGTGAAATCATTTCGAATATTCACCCCAAGGGTTAATACAAGGCCATGACGAGCGGGCGCATAGAGTAACAGTGTCGCATATACTCGTGCATATCACGCCGTTGGTGTTTCAATGGTATGTGAGTTTTCTTTTATTATTGCAACCCATTCACACAAGGCGCATATACTCGTACGCATACACCTAGACGGAGTATAACGCATTTTTGAGCTCATATCTGGAGCATAATAAGGGTGGATTGGATAAATTTCAAACTGGGTTAGATGATGGGAAATGGGAATGGAGGCGGCATGGCAGGTGGACGCACCAACCAGAGGGGGTTCCAAGAAACAAGGACGACGACGAGCACACAGAGAACATTGTCGAAATAGTTTAGCTTGCTGGATTATAGAGACGAAAGTTATTCGTGGCATTTGTGCAGGGGTTTCTTTTGATTAAAAGCTGAACAAAGTACTTTCTAAATTGATAGACAAAATGAGTGGAGCGGCGAGAGGACGATAAATACTTAGGGGAATGTTATTATCAAACCATAATGAAGAAATTCTACTCTCAATATGGTGTCCTTTAAGGAATCAGGTGGCTTTAAGGATATCCAGTTGTGTGTCATTGTGGGTTTACATTTTATATGAGACAATCAATGAAACGAGGTCAGTTGTGACGACGGTGGAGGTCCTGGGAAGTAGTTTTGGGTAAGGGTAGGTTATGATCAAACTTAAAGTAGCGTATGTGTTTTGTGGCATTTTTTTCTTAATCGCGCTAAATACTTGAAGGTTCATTATAGCTTGGACTTTCTTTCGTATTCAAACGCAGCCAGTGGGGTTTCTATTTAAGGGATCGCTATACTTAAAAAGGACGAGTATGATGGTGGAAATGGTAACAAAAATGTCAGGCGCTATTTCGTAGATACAAAACCAAAATTTTACTGGCACATAACTGAACTGTCGTCATCTTAAATGCGCTTCTTCATGTCCTGGTTACGGAGGTTCTCCAAACCAGCCTTCTATTCATGTAAACAAAGTAGTCAAACAGAAGTAGAGTCGCCAAAAAAGTTACATACACATGGAAGTGTTTGAATTTACAGATGGAAATGTTTTGTCCGAGGACGAACTTTAATACGGAACATTTAAGCTTCCTTAACTGAGTATCCTTCCAGAGTAAAATATTTCGAGCGGCTTATAGTTAATGTTTAGCAAGTATTGACGCCAAGTTAAGGCAAATTCCTACGCCTGGCTTTACGAGCATGTTTCAGCGATATGGCAACGCCATAAAAAATTATACAAGCATACAAATTAACCAGAAATAGTGGCGTATGCGGGGCTGGTTGGAGGCTCAGGGGCTTAGGCTCCTCCAAACTTCTAGCACAATAGGTCATAGAGCTGTGAAAAATTCGTTGATAGATTCTATTTGCATACATTTCATCACAAAATTAAGTCCGCTCTCTCCCGTAAAAAAAAGTCCTGCGTATGCTACCGGCTAGAAAGATCAACCTTAAAAAAATAGCTGGTATACGAAGTGCAGTGGCATAAAAATTGATGAGAGTCGCAACCGGTTCATATATAGGACCTAAGACCTAACTCTTCACAAGGAATTTGATTTTGTTTGGGTCAGGTATAAAAGGAACCCTGAATTTTATAACGAGTTCTAAGGAATATTAAAAAGCTTCTTCTGGACATTTATATTCTTGGATAATTGCCAACACCACGCAAAGGTGGAGCAGGCGAAAGATTGCCTTCCCGTAGTACCTAAAATTTCTGCTTAGAAAAGGATTCGTGTGCACTTGTAAGACAGGTATTCTTCTATGACTTCACTAAGATGTGGTGGCTGAGGTCTTGAATGGAACGACTGCAACTGAACGTATGCTATTACCGAAATTGTTTGTTAGAGTGGGCTCCTATGGGCACACTATTTCTACTCCTTCGACCCGGGATGCAGACGATAGCCCTGGATATTTATACCTACAGCTTTTCTTGAATTAACCTTTTTTATTGGTTCGTACCATATTTCCTAAGCAGACACCCAAGCACACGTAGGTAGTCATGTCCATTTTCGTTTTAAACACTTTTTGATACCACCGACCCTATTCCTTGCGATTAAAAGCGAGCAAAAAATCCATACAGAACCGGATGGCCCGGATCCACTGCAACATCGTTAGACAATAGCTGAGGCTATTTACCGAACTTGTTCAAGTCCGAATTAATTCAGTTGTTTCCGTTTTGCACGAAGGACAGACACAAGCACAGACACAGTGCACAGAGACGGAACCAGTGAGACAAAACCAGAGAGAAAATTAGATGATAACCGATGCCGAAGGAGCTATGTGTATATCTGCTTGCGAAGGAGTATCGAGCAAAAAGTTTGTCTTTTGCGTTCGTGCACTGTATGGCTCGGTGTTGATTTTGGAGCTCATCCAAATTGAGTTCTGGTTTATTATTTCAAAATAGCAACACAAATAGCGTCTGTTTGGTGCGGTGCTCAGATGGTTTCATCTATTTTGTAATTTTTTTCAATTCTATTCCTTGCCGTTGATCCATTTAAATAAATTTGGATAAGTAGGTACTCGCTGATGGAATAAAGTTTAATTGGGTGGCTTATTAAAGTTGGCAGATAAGTTCCTAGCAATGTTGAACATCGTTTGATTTCTTTTTCGTGTCGGAACTTGACTTCATTTGCTGGTGGTTGAGGAAATTTGGTCTGAAAATGTGGAGCTACATTAGCTCCTCACGGTGGATTTGTGTTAGGTACTTCTCTGCGTTCTGCATTATGGGGGAGCGCGAAGAGTTTTACAATAGTTACCTACCTAGAATAATCCTTTAAATACGCTCCTTTTTAGTAAACTTAGAATGGCTTCTGTGTAGCTCTCAATAAGGTTTATGGAACTTTGTACTGTGTCTCTTGGGTTGAAGTCCAGTTAAGTTACACAAAAGAAAGTTATAAGAAAGACGCAGACAATTAGGTTATAAATAGCGTAAAAAGCGTTTGGTCATCATTTTAACAACTTTGTCACTTGAAAGTTAGCTCTACCAAGAGGTAAGGCTCAAATGCAAGACTCTAAGGAGGAGGGTAACACCAGCTGCTTTATAGGCAAGAATCGAGGACGAAGCCACGCGGTCGGGAGTTGATTTCTCTTAAACATGGTAAGCTATGAAGAAAATTATGAACCTCGAATGAATATGGTTACTAAGCCTCTCGAAGAAGCCTCCAGATCAACTTTATCAGTGGGCAAAATACAGTGAAGGCTCCTGTGTGCAGACATTGGCGGTTACATGATGCCATGATGCAAGTCAACGAGAAGCTGAAACACTGTCTTGCCAAACAATACAAAATTGTGCCTCTAGAATGGATTTAAAAAAAAATATATATTTGTGGCAAAAGCAAAGTGGTCAAGGTAGTTCATCTAATAAAAATCAGAGTGTTTAAAATTACAATAGGAGAAGCTTGGTTTGAAGAAGATGTATATGTAGAGAAGAGTAAGCCTCCTGAACGTTCTGTTTCTATTTGGGGTTTACTTTACGCATTGACAATTTTTTTTCCAGCGACAACAAATTTGACAGCTTAAAGACGAAGTGTGCTCTCTAGCGGGCTTTTTAATTGTGAGGTTTTGGAAGGCAATACTTTTGCTATTGGCCACTTAACTTCCAATTATACACAAAAGATTGAAGCGTCTTTATAATTACGGAAAAAAATCTCTTACCCATTCTGATTTGAGATAATACTGTAGCTCAAGCTTTGGAAGATCACCTCCAAATGGTCTTAGTTTCCGTTGCATGCAAAAGGCTGGTGGAATGCGAAAATAACTAGGATTTGATAGCAACCCATTCTTTTTAATAGCTATATATTGAGGATCTTGTAAAACAGCCAGTATCCATACCTGAATTATCCAATGGATCACCCAATACCTATCTACGTTCCCAGAATAACAAAAACCATCAAACCATAAACCCCTCGATGATGATTCAAGCAGCCACCTTTAAAGCTGCAGTAGATTAGCGCTCGCTGCCTCTGGTTTAACTATACCTCCGACCGCATTGTTCAAGACTTTCGTCATCAGCATAAAAATTAAGTACTCAAATATAAATATTGACGCCACGGAGGGTAAACTTTTTAAACAAAATTTACAAACAACCTTATCGTTGGCTCCTTAACCACGTAGTCAAACTTATCAACACCCGCGCACATAATCATCTTATTAAAACAGCTATTCCTATATAGAACTGCATCGGACACTTTTTTCGTGCATGTCCTTCCATCAGAGCGTTCTTGTCGTGTTTATCCTTGGGGTGTGGATATAATAGCCATTGTCATTGGCCCCCCCCGCAGAAAATGTTTTCCAACTTGTATGCAGTTACGGTCTGATGATAATACGTGCATTGACATTGGTGGGTGCAATGACGTTTCAGAGCGGTTACGATGCAAGCGATAATCCATTTCATGATTTATACGCGCGTACACATGCGTCACTGTGGGGTGAATGCATCGCACTTGCATATGCTGTCTTCATCCCTTCGTCTGACGTTTTCATATTTATGTAGAAAGTTTCTGTTCGATGTGGTAAGTTGCCCTAGGTCGGGTAGAGGTTAACCGACTTTTGCATTGCATACATCATCTTGGGGAGTGTAGCTTTGCATATGCTGATAAGCAGATGATGGCGGAGAAGTCATCGTTTTTCTATAATTCTTTGGTGAAGAATTTGAATGAAAATACAATTTGGGAGACTTTTGATGAGAAAACTTCTGGGAATACACTTTTATTTGGGGGCCAAAGTGTTGGTGGCTGTCCTCATTCATGGATTATGCTCTGGAATGTGATAATTATGGCAGTTAAGGTTTGTGTGGAGTGATGCGCTTTGCAATGTATTGTGGGGATGACGGATTTAAGGGGAGCTGAAAACCAGCCTGTGAAGTTGAGAAATTTGATGATCTTGTTGAAATGGATGGTTTGGATGGCCGAAAGGGATGCGACCTAGTGCGCTGCGTATGGTTTTGGCTAGGGCCGGACACTCACAAAGAAGATGAACACTGTTTCACTCTTGTTTTTGTCAGCGCAGCTACGGCAGTGGGTGTTATGGAGGATGCCAAGCTTAACCGTTAGTGAGTTCCTAAAGGCCAATGGCCCGTACTAATTGCCATTAGTCTGGAAACGTCTACACGCGTTCTGGGTAAGAGGTTGTTTGTTCTGACATCATCGTAGATTGGCCAGATCTTCCTTGAAATAACCCAGTTTGTCAGGTTCATCCATCTTTAGTCTCAGCTCTTAAGGTGAAATGCAGGAGGATTTCTCTCTTTACATATCCGAGCGGAGGGAAGGCTTCCTCCGCATGAGACACGCACAATGTCAAGTTCATCGGCTCATTCATTCCTATGGCCGGGACGAGAGTGATTTCAAACCGACGACAAGCCCTGTTCAACGTCTCCCTGCATTCCACAACAAGCTCGGACGTTGACTTAGTTGAACCAACAGCCTTAATCGCGGCCTGACTGTTGACGAATATGCTCCTGACTATGTTAAGGAGCAGTCCACACGCCTCCTTAATTGCAAGTACTTCTGATTGGAAGAGGCTAGCTGCGTTGGGAAGGCGAACACTTTTTTCTTTGGACTCTATTTAATTTAATGATGTTATAGGCTTTGCTTAAGGCGGGCCACCATACCAGTGAGCCGCAGGTGAGGATGGGACGTACCACCGCTGTGTACATCCAACGAACCGTCTTTAGTTTAAGCCCCCACTTCTTGCCGAAAGATTTACTATACAGGCGTAGAAAGCTAGGTTTGCTTTCCGACACGGTGTACGATATTGCACTTCCAGTTGAGTTTAGGGTCAAGCATGACTCCAAGGCACTTTGCGCTGGTGGATAAAGAAAGGATTTGGTTACTTAAGCGGGGAAACGAGGAGGTTGGTATTTTGGTTTTGGTGGTGAAAAGCATCAGTTCAGTTTTGATTGGGTTAACGCTGAGACCACAACAGTTAGTCCAGCCGCTAGGGTTGGATCTTTTAGAAAGTATAATTGGCTTAAAAAGATTTGCCTGGAGTTAGTTCGGGTCATTTTTGAGATTTAGAAGCCTTTGCAGAACCTTTTAATTAAAGAACTGTTTTACTTGATTGGTAGGAGAGGTTAAAATAATTCTTCTATTAGACAAACTCTTCTCTGTTGGAGCTTTCACATTATAGGCCTCTATAGACGATATGGATCTCATTGCCAGTAGTAGAACAGTGCACACGAGAAAATGCTGGTGTAGAATTAAACGAGGCAGCAGAGAAGCTGGTCAGATGCAGCTCCCAAATGAACATGGGAAACAGAATCGGTGCAATATCCCCTTTATTCAGCCTTACAAGAACGCAGCTTCTCCTAAATGGCGCGCGCGCGGTTGTTCAATAGCTTTGACCTCAACGATCTCCCAAAGATTTTAACAAGATCCATTTGCTATTCCCATAACCCACCATGTACTGTGAAATGGTAATGACGATTGGCCACGATTTCTTCTGCATAAAAATTGAACATAAAGTCAATTTAAATTAATTAAAATGAACTACGTGCTGTGTTGCCTTCATATGGTACAGTCGTAGCCCATTGATACGAAAACCATCAACTTACTAGATGAACATCTAAAATAAAGTAGACTCCTATTTTCCCCACTCATTTAACCATTTAAAAACAAGGCTTTAAAATTAATTCGTTAAAATACGCGCTCCATTAACATTCTACACAGCGGAAACGTAACATGTTTGCTGTTTTTTTTTGTAGCACCAAAGTTATACATATGAGAAATCAACCCCTTGTTGTGCACCTGTGCAATTACATGGTGACACGATTCTCATAATTACTACAAAATGTTAAAATCCAATTAAGGTTCATCTCCAGCGTAAATAAAGTGCAGCAGGACGAAAAGCTTAATGATAATCGCCTGCAGTGTAATTTGTATGCAGATTATATTTTTTATTTGTTTTGTTGTGTGCATGATTTTTGTATTTTTAAATCACAAAATCGTCAGCTCAATATGCTGTCATGAAACCAAACCCAGTATCAGACTGGGTATCAGAGTTGGAAAAAACTCAAGGAAAATGTACGCCTAGTGCGAATGAAATTCAAAAATATTGCCCCCCCATTAAATGTGTAATTTTATAACGGACGGATGAATATTTAGGGATTACCTGCATTGTCCACAAAATGAGTGCGCACAAAAATGTGTGTGCTTGAATATAAAATTGCACAAAAGAAATACGAATAAAAGTCAATCCAAAACTGGACACATCAAAGCACACTCACATTGGAGTATATCCCAAATTAATCTGGCATAAAAATTCCAAACGAAGCTATTTCATGAGGGCTTATGCAAAGAATAGATTTGGATAGATTTTGCGTTTTGTTTGTAGTCCATTTTACACATCATTACTTTTTGGTGAGGCAGACTTCAGACCTCAGACGATGTAAGGAATTATTGTGAATTTATTTCGTGGGAGTATGTAAATTTGTGGTAATTCCCAAATTCATGATGGATTGGCGTTCGAATGGAGGATGAAGTGAGTTACGTTTAACTAAGCTGGAGTGATTATATTTGTATATATTTGCGATGGAACACCCTGGAGCATAGAGATGCTCATTTTGAATATTGATTCAGTATTCTCTATGGGCTTTGACAAAGTTCTTTGAACCTAAAGGTTACATTTGAGAATTTCAATGGTTCTCGCGGCCACAAATGTTTTTCATTATGTGACTTCGAAAACGAAATTAATTTTCGTTTCGTATGCCACAAGACGACGTGTGCTTTCTAATTGAGGTCTTCGTCTTTTTTCCTTTTTATTTGTTGCAACTCTTAAAATGAAAAACAATTTCGTATTCTGCAAAAAAGAAACATAAAGTCTTCTAATTTTTATAAGATCGATCAACAAAACGGAAGGATTTGCGTTTAGCAATATTTTCCTTTTTTTGGAATCCGAAAGTGGTTTTATTTTCGTCTTTTACAGAGTCCAACCTCTGTTCTTTCATAACTTGAATAACCTTATAATGCGGTAAACACGAGTAATATTTTGATGCAGCGTGCAAAATTAGACCTATTTTTTTTTGGCGGTTTTTGTTGCATTTACAATTGTCTGTAATAGGAGAAAGGAAGGTAGTAGCTAGAGGATGTAACTTATCACTTAACGTATGAGGCTTTTCTTTATTCACTGGCTTCGAGCAGGAAACCTTCCACTTAAATAACGTCGAGAAATATAATCCCGAATAGACAAATTTCCGCAACAGAAGTTGTATAGCCATAAATGTGCTGGGAAGAACAAAATGCAGCAAATGTGACCAATGCACACCTCTGGAATATTTTCGTGGAGCTACGAGAAGGCACTAGATAACATGGATAGGCTAGCAAGAGTTGAGGCCGTAGAGACCAGCATAGTTGGTCTTAAACGTCATTTATCTATACGGCCAGCCAAATTCAACGTCCAGAATACGCTTTGTTAGCAAAAGTGCAACTGTGTTGCCAAATGCCAGCAGTTTGGGCAAAACGGACACCATGGTGCAAATTGCATATGCAAATGCATTTGCAAATTAGACGACTGAAATATGTCTCTCTAGGGAAAGCGGCGCTGGCCCCAATGCCCGCTTGTGTAAGGCAGTTTTTAAATTTCAGGTTCCATATCCCACTCAGGTAGCCCCCTCTGATTTAAACCTTATCTAAGCCCTTAAGTAGTGCAAAATTAAATGAGTATTTGACTAAGTGCCCAAAAACACCTTACCTCTAACAAGCTTTAAAAATGCAGGTACATAATTTGGACGCTCTGGAACTACTGCTTCATCATATGAGCAATTTACGCGTAAACGGGAGAACTTCCCCAGACTGTGGTGCAGAATATTCACCTAGCAAGCGTGTGAACTAAAAAAGAAGAAAAAAAAAAAAACAACCAAGTCAATTTACTATTCACATTCACACACTACCCTTCGGCACTTTTTAGTTTTTAAACTCCTCCGTTTTATTTACTCGCTCACACCGATGCGATGGAATCTTAGTTCTTCTTCTTAATTCTCACTAAAAGTAAAACTTTTATTTTCCAGCAAAGCTTTTAATTTCTGCGTAGACGCAAGATGTTTAAACTTTAATTTGTGCACTTCCTAGAACCTTCGGCGACAGGAGGACTCCAATTGCCATATAAGGAGAAGAAAGGAAAAGTTTTTCGTTTGTTTTTTTGTGTAAATGACAAGAAAAATCTTCCTTGCGGGTTTTCTCAACAGTTAGACAAACTTATTCAACAGAATGAATAAATTGTTTTCTTTCATTTTTCTGCATTCCCACAAGTTGAATGTAAGCTAAGTCAGTCCCGAAAATGTTGGCAGACTCTACCAAAGCGGGAGACATGTTTTATATATGAAAATCCCATCCCCTCATATAGACGATCATGTTCATAGCACGAATTAATCATCTGTCAATCGTGTCGAATAGAATAAAAATAAAAATCATTCCAATTAATGATGGGAACAGTTTTTTTTTTCTTCTTCTTTTGGGATGGGTACAGTACACACATGTCAACAACTTTGCGCACTCAGACGTTTTCATCCTTCATCCCATTAGGGGGGATCAATGAATGCGCATCGACAACGACCAGGAGTCGTTCGTATACAGTCGAATACCCGCACCCAATTGGCGTCAACTCGCAATTAACGTCATCACCTCATCGTCATTGACGTTATCCTTATTGAATTAATGTGAATCCATGTGACACAAGCGCACAGATATTAATAAAAAATGATTTACACTTTTCCAAGCGAACAAAGAGAGAAATTAGTTTTGTGTAGTTTTAGGTGGAGATATAAGGACTATGGGATGATTGGAAATCTGTTTTCAACAATATAAATTAAGCACATATGTCTGAAATGTGATCGATGGGTGAACTATTGAGGTTAAGCGGGAGCAGTGTAGCACATTTTTGGTCACAATTGAAGTAATTGAACAAGAACTTTCAAGCGATGAATTACTCCCAGCAGAGTGACAGTTTTATGGCTTTTATGGGTTTTTGGGAGCACTAGTTTCTAATTTACACCAGTAAATATGTGCTTGGTTAATTCAGAAATGCCAAACAAAAAGAGTGACTACAACATCAAATTAATTTCTATCGGTTCCATGCCAGTGGTTGTGAATGGACAATCGGACCGTGTTGCACTATCCATTTGAAAAACCGGAAGTGTTAAGGACTTGTGTCACCCAAATTAGAGGTATTAACAAAGACACTAGAAAACTGTGGAGCTACGAAAGCAGTAATATATGCGTCAGCTCTCTTTCTATGTGTAGCAGTGGAGAAACAACTGGTTATGACAAAAAAAAGGAAGTTATCTGTTTGTCCCATCTCTTATACGCTTAGGACAATATGTCGTACGTCTTCCTCCATCAGAACCTATTGGAACTGAATGATATACAAATCAAATGAAAGATAAACTCACGCACATTTTAATTGCTTGTAATATCTCCTTCTTTCGTTTTGTTGAGTCCTTTTGGAGTAATATGCAATTAAAAATATGCACGGACTTGGCAGCAAATCCTACCTCAAATTAATACAGAAAACTTAAAAAAATAGACCTCACATATCGCACAAGGAAAACCTAGGCTCCTCAAAAGGTAGAAAGTCTGGCAACTTTTATTCGAGGTTCGATCCAACTGACCGCTTTTCGCAATACAAACACAGCACGTGTATCGGATCGCCATTCCCTGCGTCCCTTTGGCATCTCATTCCACAAACACAATTCTGTCTTATCATTCATTGAATCTGTAAACATAGCATAGTGTTAGGTACTGAATGTACGACAATCCTCTAATCCATCATTTATTGGAATAAGTGCAAACATACCTATAAGCGAATTCCAAACAGAACCTTAAGTAAGTGAATTGAAAAAAGTGTTGAACACATCTTGGTAAATATATCCAGAGGGGGATTTATAACGAAAATATTGGGAGAACACACGCGCAATAATACATTTCGTGTAAATATACTTTAGCCGTAAGTGTAGGCGTATAGTGGGTCAATGTTTTTTGTTTAAGTGCAATATTTAGTCCACCATTTAATACTGGGTACGCTTTATTATTTTCCAAAACCCTTCTGAAATTTTAAGCAAATTGGGGTCTGGGAATCTTAGTACGTCTCGTTTGATTAGCATCACTCGACGCTCAGTTCTAGAGATGTTGTACAACCAGTCAGATAGGACTCAGTAAAATTAAAAAGAGTAAAAGGGTGCAACGTGGTCACCATGGTTCATGAAAAGATAGTTTATCAGTGGTATTATCTCAGAGCATCATGTAACTTTATTAGTCAGTGCACCAAAAGGTCAAATCCCCACAAGCTATCGTTGCTTGCCACATCAGTGCTCCCAGTGCTTCTAGATTGAGAAAAATTCCATATAAATTGATACAAAAAGATATGGGTTCTCTGTATTTTTCCTCATCTTCTTTCCACAGAAAATTGTCTCGCCATCATCGGTTTTGACAGCTGCCCAGTCGAGTGCAACAAAACTCACTGGGCATTGATAGGAGAATCTTCAAAATCATACCTCAAGTGCGAGTTACTGTCAATAAATGTATTTTGGAGAAACAAATACCCGAAATCGTTCTTTATTATCCAAAATAATTTTTGTAAGCCCCTTTGTTTTCGATTATATTCTTTTATTTGATCCAATCCTATATGTGTTTCTAAATTGAATCGATTTAAAAATAATAGCATTAAGTGATGAGTCCATTGATCTCTAATCAGCTGGATATCCAAATACTTGGCTTATATTTCCTGAACTAAAGTTGTGGTAAAATGTGTTTTCATTCTACTCACATGCACATGGACGGTACGAGCCAATTTTGCGCCGTGCATTCGTGGCTGTTGGCTGAATACCTTAATTCTTGATCTGAGATGTAGACACGTCAAATCGTTTTTTGAACGAGATATCGCTTTGATGAGGGCCTATTACGTTGTTCCTCCTATAAGGATCTTATTTTAAGGCGTAACTTAAAGTGGCGGGCTATGAATGGACCTTGCGCAGAACCGAATCAATTGCTCTGAACTTATCAATGAGGCTATGTCACTATCGACAACGGCCTACATTCACTTAAAAGTTCTTAAAGAAATATTTAAAGCACCAGTTCTATTGGAACTTACGGACAATTCACATGAGAGTTGATTGCGAACTGCGAACAAGCGAGTATTCGTATTTTCTGACACTTCATCAATATGAAAACTAAAAGTCGACTAAAAAGTCGCAGATATCCGCGATTCAGTTCATTTTGAAGGTTAAGTTCGACAGAATTTGCAGTGGATCGTGACTGCGTATTATGTGGATTGTGAATAAAGCGTGACAGTTCGCGGCAAGAATTTTCAATTCGTGGGGAAATTGCTGTAACTGTTAATTTTGCTGTTTAAATCAACTTTTTTTAGATATTAGATGTTAAATTAATTAAATATAATGCTTTGTTGGTAAAAAAAAATAGCAATTGTCAATTCAATACAATACAATTAATTGATTTGTTCTGAATTCGCCCATTCGCAGTTGGCGCTTATGTGAATAGTCCTTTAGACTACCTAACAGAAATGTGAGCCAAATAACAGATTCGTTCATTCGGACTTCCGGACCCGCTTTTATGAGTTGCTCTATAACCGTTACTTTAGAGCTGATCAATTAAAATCCTCCGAGCTATTGTTTGATTTCGATTACATGGAAAAACAAAGGAGCACGAACATTAACCAAGTTTCTAAACAAAATCAATTAAATAGATTAAAATGTCCCAAGAGCGCAGTGGGCCAGTGTAAAGTATGCTTGACTACTGAGCGATTGGTCTCAGGTTCGGTTTGACCAAAAACAAAAATATATATATCCACTACGCCACCTCCCGCCAACGACTGACAAACAAATGAGAGTATAATATTTTTTACTCCAGCATCAGGTCTCCTTCACTCATCCCAAAAACAGCGTAAATAACTAACTGACTGTTAAAACCAAGGCCTACGGTGCTTTACGCGTCTATTCATTTATTTGTCAGTATATGAAAGCTGAGAAGAAAAAAAATGGAAACTCAACTCAGCCTATTCCTATTCCTATTCCTATTCCCAAGCAAATGCAAAAAAAAACTACCATCTTTCTTCTATTAGTTTTGACATTCATTTGGAAATATTTTCTGCAAACAAAAACCAAACTTATGCGTCCTTATCTGCTGTTGCTATCCACAAAGTTATAATTAAAAGTCCGTAACCTGTTGGTGAGCGCACAAAAGTTGCGACTTTTCCAATTAAACGCCTCACTTCACGTCTACTATTTTTGCACCCTTGCTTACGCTCAGCACTTAATTAATTTAAACCTTTTTCGCACCGTGGCTCAACTGTGACCAGCCACGAAGGTCGGCAATCGGCAAACTTTTCCCTTGAAAGGGTAAACAACAACAACAAAACTAGTATATCTTCCCAAGATTAAAGTGAATACCGAACAAACTTTACCATGACTGATGATGGCACTCCCGAGTCCTGCTCCTGATATGCGTTGTGTATGCATACCATAAGGAAATCATTGCCGCATGGTAAATGACTCGGCATTCTTTTTTTCAACACATACTCTCACCTGCGTACGAATTCCAACCGTCAAACATCCAAATTTCAGGGTTATATTAATGCCTACTCTCATTGTGCGAGGACCGAACGGTAATAAAATTGCGGTGAACGCAATTTGCTATGAAACTCCTAATGAAAGATATGAATCGATATTATTACCGACTTAATGGAGCGGCAAGGATTGGATTAAGACATACGTTTGCTGTCTAGGAACTTGTGTACCCAGTGACGGGGATGCTAATGCTTTGATTGAAGGTGACTGACAAAAATTGCAAACCACCTGTTAAACGAGTGAAAGTGATGAATAGGCGTAATGCTATATTTTCTGATACGCCGCATTTGTTAGTGGATGTGCTCGTACTGAGAAGGAGCGGGGGCAATTTAATCATAATTTAATTTTGTTTGCATGTGAGGAGACCTACAACACGTTTTTGTAGCTTTGCCAAAAATACCAAGACCATTTACATTCGATAGGGTGGTGTTCAAAACAATTATAATTTTAATAAATATCACCCTTTTGCTTTAAATCGCCACTCAAGAGTTGGGACATAGTTTCCATGTCAAATAAAAATATATGTAATGCTAAAAAAACTCACCTTGAAACTCCTTGCGCGCTGCACTAACCGATGTCACAATATTCGCCACATGGCCCAGTACGGTGGCGAACAACATCAAACCGAAAAGTAGCTGCAATATCACAAATACATATTCACCCTTCGATCGGGGCTTGGGCAGATCACCGATCGTCGTTAAAGCTAACGTACACCAATAATAACTCTGTAAATACTGTTTAACTACATCGGCCGATTCCGAGTCATGGTACACCCAGTTCCGTGACCCGAAACCATTGTTCTTATGTATAATATGATATAAACATCCATTCCAATGGAATATCACAAGTAGATAATGTATGAGCGCCGTCGATCGGAATAAATTCGGATAGTTTGTGTGACGTTCGGTGCGATCCATGAACGCCCAAAAACGATAGATCTTCACCAGCCGAAATGAGCGCAGTATCGAATTAAAACCGATCGATAAGTATAAAAAATCTAATGGCAGTAGACACAGGCAATCAATATAGAATGTCGTTGAGTTCATGTAGTGTTGGCGGAGTTTGGAAGAGTCGGTCTGCAGGACGCCATCCTCTAGGTAGCCCGTTCGAAAGTGGAAGAGTATATCTACAAGATACAGAAAATCCGAGAGGTAGTCCAGGCAAAACCACACGATAATGCTTTTGCCGTTGATCTCTTGAAAGGCGAACCGGTAGATTATCACCCAGAAATTGTACAAAAACGCTAAACTAACAACCATTGACCAGTAGTAGCAGAGCCGGCCCGCCGGATCGAAGACAAATGTGAATTTGGCCGCAGTGCCAGCGGTCAGTGCTGAGCTTGTACTATTGCGAAATCGTAGATTTGAGGTGTTGCCACTACTTGGATTACCGCCGCCAGCCGTTGTCGGACAACCACCCGAACGTCGGTTTAGTCTGAAAATAGAAAGAATGGGTCGTCATGAGAACTGTCGAAAGTTAAAGGGGGGAAGGTTTTTTTCAAAGTTATTGTTAATCACTTGAGTGTGTCCCTAGGCCTATGCACAGCAAGGACCTACGGTATAAGATGCTGAAGTGTACCATCCATACAGTTGGATCTTCGCCCACCGACTTTAAATCATCAGCGCCAATCGCCGCAGGATAGGGTAGGCGTAGGATAGGCAATGATGTAGGAAGTGCGTTGGAAATGTCGTCATTGATGTCATTTCTCAGGGCATATGAGTGGGCTGTTGATTTCTCAGAACGAGTGGGTGATGTCACAAAATGTTACACTGGTATATTTTTTTAAAAAACTCCGTTTGAAATGTCATTAAATGAGGTAGGTTGCTATTGGGACGTTGGGTGGCATTAAAGTCTGTCAACTACTCCCAACGTGTGCTCCAAACCATAGAATTATTTTTCTAACCTTTCTCCATTTGGCTGAGAGGTATTTTGTGTTAGCGGGTAAGTATCCTGTACTACCCCTGTACATCCTCAGTGGAAGAGCGCTTTGACACAGTCGAGAACAGCTTTTCTTTGCGGGATGTACGTCTTCCAAACTAATGAAGTGTAAATCATATTTGGAAAAGATCGATCAATCCTGTTCCCGACAGAACTTGTGTTCTATTTAATTTGTTGGAATGATATCTCAGACTGCTCACCACCTTGAGCAATGATTCGAGTATTTTGGCCAAGGGGGTGTTTTCCGAACAGGCTTAATGTTGAGCTAGTTCATTCGCAGGTTTGTTGCTTGCAACCTTCGGCATTGGGTACCCAACCAAGTTAAGCATTTTTTATGGCCAAGCTCGTCATAGAGTCAGTTGGATGACAGCGTTAGCTCTAGCTAGTAATTCAATGGAAAAGAAACCTCTTATACCTCGGCTTTGCAATAGCAGGTTCCTTTAAATTGGCGACTAAAATGTTGCTTTAGAAAAACTATTCCCATATGAGGATCAGTCTTAGCTTTTTCTGTACACGATAGAGAGTTTGTGTGACCCTCGACGTTGCATCCAAAAAGGACCACTTAATCCCATTAGACTAGATTAGATTGTTTGGTGGAGGTGAAAGCTGGTTACCATAATCCCATTCTGAACAAACTAGATTATCAACATGAGAAACGTTCTCTACGTGGAGTGGTTACCAAGAAAACACTCGCTGTCACCTCATTTCACGCGAAATCTAAATTGAAGGACGCTTTTCAACTCAGATTGAAGACGCACTCACAGGAGGCGATGCAACTCTCTGCCGATGGCTAACTTATTGCAGTTAGAACCTGAGTGCTTCGCTATATCTGTTTCAGAACAGTGGAAAAAATCCTTTGAAGCAGTGCTAAATTTTTTAAAACAAAACTTTGTATAAAAAAAAAAAACACTTCTCGCTCCATGACTGTGCTGTGTTGTGACGATGACGATGACGATGATTGAACGAGGAGACGAGCCAGCCTATAGGCAATCGCCTGGAATAACTAACAATCTTGTGTGTGGAAACGAGGGGAGAACATAATTTCATTTCTGCTCGTCAAAGACTTGCAGTTTCGCAATGTGCAATTAAAATCCAGTTCGCTCTGCTCAAAGGAGTCGCTCTACATGTACAGCAAATGAAAAGGGGGACTTCTGCTAGACTCTGGTCGCAAGTTGCCTTTGCGATTTTAATGCATTCATTATTTTCATTTCATTACATTTTTTTTTTTTTTTTTGTGAGTTTTTCCTCCCCCCAACATTTTTCCCGAAGGAAAATTAAAATCTTTATGCCGCGTGATTTGTGCGCTTCTCAAAGGAAATCCGCTCTAAATAGATTTTGCTCCATCAAAGTCACTTGTGGAGTTTTTTTTTCTGCTTGCTGCTCAACACTACTGAGAAAAGGATACGCTTTCGAAAACATAAAAAGAAATGTCAGTGAAGAGTGGCTTGTTTTTGTGTCTTAAAAGACCCACTGGGACAAAGGCATTTTATTAGATGTGTTTGGCGGGAAAGTTGCCCGACTTTTATAGGGTATTCAATTGTTCATTGAAGCTAATAACGGGTGATTTTTTAAGAGGCTTAGAACTTTTTAAAAAAAAAAAAACAAAAAAAATTCGAAAAAATGAATGAAATATTTATTTGAATCGATAGTTTGAACCTTGCAATTTAATGTTTAAAGATAATTTCATGCAAATGTTGGATGTTGGCTTCCAGTGCGTCAATCGAAGCGGGCTTGTGCCTATACACATTAGCCTTGACATACCCCCACAAAAAATAATCTAATGGTGTCAAATCGCACGATCTAGGCGGCCAATTGACCGGCCCGAAACGTGAAATTAACTGTTCACTAAACTCGCCTCGCAATTGCGCCATTGTTTCGCGTGCTGTGTGGCATGTGGCACCGTCTTGTTGAAACCACATATCATGCAAGTCAAGAACTTCCATTTCGGGCAAAAAAAAGTTTGTTATCATCGCTCGGTAGCGTTCACCATTGACAGTAACGCTGCGATTCGCATCATCTTTGAAGAAATATGGCCCAATAATGCCGCCGGCCCATAAACCGCACCAAACAGTGGCTTTTTCGGGATGCATTGGTAGCTGTTGCAATGCTTCTGGCTGATCTTCACTCCAAATGCGGCAATTTTGCTTATTTACGTACCCATTCAACCAAAAATGAGCCTCATCGCTGAACACAATTTTTCGATAAAAAAGCGGATCCTCGGCCAGCTTTCCAAGAGCCCATTCACCAAAAATTCGGCGTTGTGGTAGGTCGGCTGGCTTTAGTTCTTGCACCAGCTGTATCTTAAAAGGCTTTACGCCCAAATCCTTCCGCAAAATTTTCCACGTAGTGCTGTAACAAAGGCCTAACTGCTGGGAACGGCGCCGAATCGACATTTCGCGGTCTTCTGTCACACTAGCTGATACGGCCGCAATATTTTCTTCACTACGCACAGTACGTAAACGTGTTGGTGGTTTAATGTCCAACAAAGTAAATTTGGTGCGAAATTTGGTCACAATCTTCCGAATAGACTGCTCAGAAGGTCGAGAATGCCGATCATAAAATGGAAGCAGCGCGCGATGAACATTTCGAACCGAGCACGAATTTTGATAGTAAAATTCAATAATTTGCAAGCGTTGTTCATTTGTTAGACGATCCATGGTTAAATTGCAAACCAAACTGAAGCTGTTTGACAGTGACACAAGGTACTAAACACACGTCAGCTGTCAAAACCAGTGTTGCCAAAACCAAACCAGCTAAAAAATCACCCGTTATATATAATAAGTCTCTTAAATTGCCAAAAAAAAAGAATAGACGATTTTGAGAGAAATGTAGTCTAGGGTCAGGGAAAAGTTAAGACGATCTTATAACCTGCATTACCCTGACTTACAAGTTTGACAAGTGTCTTGAGTTCTCATGACCTTTTATTAGTTTGGAAGCACTTATTTTAACTCGGACGAGTCCCACTAAGGCAGGTTCAATGTTTAAAATCGGGTTCGTCAAAGAAAGTTATGTTAGAGTAAAGAAACGTTCAATATTTAAATTCGATTGAATAAACGCACCAACTTTCCAACCAACTCTCTTTTCCTTCCGGCCGTCTTCCATAGTAAATGGCTACGTCGATATACCAGCGAAGATGGACGCCTTGAATTGGAGGCCAGTATTCGCGGGGTTTTTGTCGATTTTAGTCCTTAGTTGCTTTTCCAAGATTAGACACCCAGATCGGGCTTTGAACGGGCTTTCTTTGACACATACCCCACAGCGGGGTTATTTGGAAACCGATGAAAGGTGAAGTATCGTGGATGGGAAAAATGTAATTTGTATACATTTTGTTGCATATTTATAGGCTAAACGCTTTTTTATTTATACTTGTGTAAACAATAAGAAAAAGGCGAATTACGGATTAACGAAGACAAGCGGAAAATAACAATTAAAATGTCACAGGCACTAGTACTCACCTATCAGTTCCATTGCAGTAATTTCCACTATTTATTTGATTACTGGAAGCTAGGGGCCCACCGCCCAGTGTATTATCTTGCGAGCCCCTCATTCCAGATCGATTCCATGAGCCGAGCAATGGCTGCTCGCCAGCTTTCAGACGTCCGCGTGATTTTCGTCGTTGTGGCTTTCGTGTCAGATCCATTTCGGAGGCAGTGCTGGCTACATGCGGATTTGAGGCACGTGTTACGCATGGTGCTGTTAGGCTGTCGTGTGATGAGAAGAAACCTTGCTGTGAAACGCTTTGACCAAATTGCGGTCGCGACATACCAAATTTCGATCCAAGGTCTACAAAAAAAGTCAAGAAACAAACGGAAATATTAACACAGAGTCGTTAGTCGGACTTAATTCTAAGAAAACAAAAAAAGTAATAATCCTAGAGCCCCCATTCACAGTCCCACACTATAGCATCCCTGTGTGCGGGACCTTGCTTACCGTTAAAGCTCTGACGATCTATGGAGAAGCGTCTCAGACTGCCCAAGTCAATGTACTGCTCATCACCAGTGACAGACGGTGTGATTGACAGTTCTGTCGTATGCATACCGCTGCCGCCGCCGACGCCGCCCATTACTGTGCCTGTGTAGCTGTCTATGAATGGCTGAATCGAGCGTGAACTTTGCTCCCGAAATAGCGGCCGCGGAGAGGGCACTAAGTGCCTGTGGCCTGTGACGGCTCCATTCAACGAGAGCCTGGGTTGCAGCAGTTCTGGATAACTGCTGCGAGGCTTTTGCCCATGCCCCGGCATCGGCGGCAAGGGACTCTTCGAGGACGATAGGTAGCGGTTCGAGCTACCACTGCCGCCACTGGCCGGAGGTGCCGCCACCTGACCACTCGCCCTGTGCGGCGACAGGGTGACATTGGAAGCACTCAACTGTTGTCGTATATCAGGCATTTGGATTAGGTTGCTGTGCGAGGTTGCGAAATCAGCCAATTGTTGATCGAATTCATTGCCACCTGATTGGAAAGAAAAACATTGATAGAGAAAATACCGCAGACAGTGTTGGGATTTCGGACAGTCAAAGCGTGCAATTCGTTTGAAGGATTTCTTGGGGTGTCGTGTTGGTGGTTGCAGGGTGGCTATGAGGTGGACAAATCATCTCCCTTCTAAAGTGAATATGCACGAGTATCTAGTTGACAACGGTGACATTTTTTCTATGATATATTCCGAACAAGATACACACACACACACAATACAGGCAGCAAGCAGGCACATGCAGCGCAATTATCTGGAGGTTGTCGGGTTGTGGTTGTTGTTTTGGTTTGGCTCGGGTTAGCGGGCTTAAATGGGAACACAAAATAAATATACACGCGCTACATAACAAAAATAATAATGGGGACTACAACTGAACAGGGCGCAGGCTTTAGGGTGAGGGGGTTTACAATTGGTTGCACTACATGGAGTCATTAAAATACCGCACTAGCATGCGGCCCGGGTATACCCTCTTGACAATGCAATGCATATCAACTGGAGCCTTGTGATTTCAATATTCCGGAGCGGCAGAGTGGTAGTAGGTAACCTGCACTCCGCGCTAAATATGCGGCAACATAATGCGGTTGTAAATAAGCTTAATGTGTATTTTACACATTGTAAATTCTGTGGGCAAATTTGTATGTTTTGGATATGGTAATTGCTTATGACGGCGCTGGCTAGAGGGGTTTGGCGGGGATTGTGAAACAAGTCGCACAACATTTACAAGGGGCTGGGTAAACTACATGTTGCAAATGGCATTAAATACAATAATGAATGCGCTGCGAGACACGGAGTGTGATAAATATTTGATGGAGAGCTGGATGGATCAGGTTTATGGTTGCTGCACTACTTGTTGGCTGATGGAAACTACTTCTACGCTAAGGGCAACTTGACACTAGACTATGAAAAATGGAAGCCGTTTGCCAAATCAGTATTGCTACACATGTTGGCTGTGGGATAGAATATGAGCTGTTGGTTTTGTGAACAGTAAATAGGCAGTGTTTCAAAGGGGGATGGAACTAGAACTAGTACGATTCAAAGACAAACATGTTGATAAAAAAATTAAACATTTTCCTTGGATGCACTGTTGGTGAGAAAGGGTAAATGAAATGACGCCTTGTTTCAACTTTTTTATTGAAGTAAGTTGCATTTACCTTCATTACATTGCATTCGAAATATCTTTTGTCAAAAGTCTAAACATAGCTGAAAACAAAATTGAAAAATTGCCGCAATTTTGGCGACAAGTCTTCAATTGTTTTGTATACCCAATTCCCAGATCACAAACTTTACATCACCCAGACTCGAATTTCAGTCGTTCGGCGTGGCCTACGTTTTGTTTACAACATTTTAAATTTAAAAACTAACAAAATTTTGAAAGCCATCTACATACAGAGTCATATTACTGACACCCATGCTTGGTTAGCCAATCGTCCGTGTGTACTCTTCGATGTGCACGGGTTACTTTTGTCACTGACGAATGATGTGGGCTATGTTCTAGTCACAGTGGCGCCCCAAAACTAGAGCCACCAACTTTGGAAATGAATAAATTATGGTAAGCCTTACAAACACCTTTCCATCCCAATCCTAAATAAGGACTCTCCATGTTTCCCTTTGCAATAACAATTTTTGTCTAAACCAAAAGGAATAACAGGCGCAGTGGCTTAGTGGTTAGTGTGTTGGACTACTAAGCGAGGGGCTCAGGTTTGAATCCCGCAAAAACCCAAATTCCAACTTAGGGTTTTTTCCACTGCGCCGCCTCTCGCGAACGTCTGACAAACATCCGAGAGTATAACTGTCTTAAGAGCTTCTCAATTAGCCGTTTGGAATCGGCATAAAATTGTAGATCCCTTCCATTCGTTCCAAAAATGAAACTCACACAAAAACGAATGGTTGTGAGAAGGTAGGCCTTGGGTCTCTACAGACCTGTTGCGCCAACTATATATAAAAGGAATAACAGAAAAGGTCAAACATTAAGTACCATTCTCACGGTTGCAGGTTGGTCATTTGTGACCAAATTTGGTCATTATTTATTCTCTTGTCATTTTTAATCGATTTGGTATTTTTATTATGAAATGAAAAAAGACGCTCGACCTCAATTTTTATGCAACCTAAAGTCTATTTTTTTCGTCTGATTGTTCTTTGTTTACAAATATTTCGGACCTAAGTTACTTTGGTCATTTACAGCTACAGTTGGTCATTTTTATTTCCAATTTTGGACACAAATTTTATTTACAAGTGGCAACCGTGACCATTGTCCCCAAAATTTTTGAATGTGTGCCAGTTCAGTTTGTGGTTAAGTGCTGTCAATCCCAATACAAAAAAAAGAAGAGTGACAGCTGACAGCTGGGTTAATAAAAAACACGAAAGAACAAAGCGTTTTCAGTGTTAGGGAATATTTTAGAAATAACAAACCTTTGGCAGACACGGTTCACAATTTTCATACTCTAGAAAGAAGTTTATTTCGTCATTATTATTTGGGGACAACCTTTACAAATTGAACTAAGTTCCAAACTAAGTATAAAAATAAAGGTTCTCAACAGGGATATTCTACCTCGCTTTAAAAATGTTTCTATTAAATGCTAACAGTTCTCGTTCTGTTCGTCGAACCTGGTCTTCATAGATTACCAATTGACATCTTTCATCTTCAAACTGTTTCTCAAAAAAAAAACGGACACAGCACATCAGGCGGATTTTATTGCAATCTCAGTATAAAACGCCAAAGATCGAAGTCTAACAAACAAACGGTACGTCATGTGGAAGCCATTGCCCCCTGTCCGATAAATTTCAAATTGAATAGTATACGTAGTAGTCAACAGCAGGTTTATCGTCACCAATTGATAAAATTTATAACCCCTAAACGCATAAAAACATTTTATTCACTCATGAGTCCGTCGAATTGCACTGCAAGTGCTCCCAATAAAAGGAACACTTCCAAACTTCGCGATAGACAACAACTTCTTAACTACATAATGTGTGTTTCGTAGCTTCATTCCCGAGGAATGGTGCCATAATTTTCAATTTACAGGCGGTCGTTGAACACTGCATACACAAAGAATATTATTCCTTCAACTATGTCGCCACTTAGGGTAGGGACAACCCCCCCGTTCGCATTCCATTTGGATAATAAACGTCGACAATAGTCTACTGCAGCACTCTTTGCAGACCTAACCCTCAAGCTCATACCAACGAAACCTCTCCCCCTTCGTAGGTATAGCACAAGAGGAAAAAAGAAATAAAGTTAAAATCAAGTGGAAAACTTTTAACCTCTTTAATGGATGTTAGTGGTAATAGTAGCAGGAGCTGCAGCTGATCGACCCCTCACACCCAGCAGACACTTCGCTTTATTCCACGAGCGGGGGTGGCTGTTGGCTGATGTCCTTTGATACTTGCATTGTTTTTCGTTGTTGCTTAGCTCTCGTGGGGTCATTTTTATCTCTTCATCCTCTTTGAGTGTTAAATATAAGCAACAGCCGTCCACTTAACCATAAACAAAGTAGAGAGTGGGAAAGAAAACACTGTGCAAAATCCTTCACAACAATAGGATACATTTTTGCCAACTCTTTATACACACACACTTGTGTAGTGCGTATGGCAGAGATGGGCAGAGAGAGTGAATAGTGTGTCCATGTTCTGTCCATTCTGCCGACACTTTTGCTGTCAATTCAAGTCTTGTGTCGTATCGCAAAGAAGAACAAGAAAGATTGTAAATTGCACCACTATCCGCACGTCACATGTGTAGTGTAATCCTGTCCAACTGTTCAAAGATAATACATCCTGACAATCCATTAGAATTGCAAAAAGCTTTGACCGTGCTCCTATTCACTCGTTTGAATACAAGCGAAGCACAGTTTTGTTTCGAAACGGAGTGTTCTTCTTACTTGTGGCAACTGTCACGAGAAGTTATGGCGAGTCGACCGAATGAACGGAGATAATCAAGGATAAGTTTATAATGGATTGCATTAGATAAGCGAGTTAATTGAGTTAGGACAGATTTCACATTAACGATCAACCGTACTACGTATAAGGCCACCGACCAGAAGGCAGAATCATTTAGTGGAATTAATTAGTTCGCTTATGCGTAGCAGTTGTTGCTTCTGATTAATTTATAGAAAAATACCGGAAACGCCAATCGATAAGTGTTTACTACTAAAGGGAGTGAGTTGGATACCGTTTCTTATGGCTTGAGAGGTCCATTGGATCGATTTGAATGCGGATAAGGGAGAATTGTGTATACTGAAGAGCTAATTGCTCTATGAATAATTCAAAGCGATGGGATGGAAAACAAACAGGAAGCCATGCAGATCTATCCCAATTAAACATTAACATTTATAACTCATGGACTTATAATCACAACAACAAGAATTTCAGTTCTCATTAAAATTGAGAAGCTGTCTGCAGTCGGACAGTGTGTTTCAAATTATAATCGATTAAAGGGACTGTTTTGTGAAAAGAGTCTTAGGTCCAAAAGAATGTTCATAATAAAGATTCACCCTGTTGAAAAGACAAAGATACAGGTACATATAACTCAGGTTAACAAAAACAAAATGGATGCATACCCTCCTCCTGAATAATTAAAAATCAGAACAACTGATAAAGTGTGTTTTTTTTTGTAATAGAATGTATTTTTATCTCAGTTATTTTTAACAACTAATTCTATTATTTTCAACAGAGACTTAGTTAATTTAACCCATTTTGTAAACGAGCGAAATTCGCACTCGGTTAGAGCCAATTCTTGAGCGTAGTGCTGCTTCATTTGACAAAAAAAACATTTCTCCAAAATATACCTACTTTGCTTTCTAAGCTGCTTGCGGGTGAATGAAAACCAACTGTGGTCTCTGGCAAGTAGTTGTTGTCTAAATTATATTAAAAAAAGAAAGAAAATAATCTCAGGAGGGTCCTTTCTTAAATGTTAAGCTGGAACAAGCACAGCTTGTCAATAGATACGGCGGCGAACTTCGAAAGCAAGTCTCCCATTTGGTACAGGTAGTTAGGTACATAGTTTTTGTCTGATAGGTCCTCTTATCGAGCACCTTTTTATCTAAAGACAATAAAATTCCCTCTTTTTAAGTGAAAAATTCGACACCGAAATTCTGTTCGTCGGTTCGTTCACTGAATCATTGTACTAAACCTTTAAACTTATGAATTCGGTTATTACTTTCTGGACACCCTGTTGCTTAATTTGTTTAGTGTCCATATAGCTCCAAAAGAGCCGTAAAATGTCTGCCTCAGTAGATAAAGTTAATTCAAAATTTACCGAAGCACGACTCTAATATATGTAATAGTCCTTCCAATATTTTCTGGCTTGACAACGTGGCCGTGGTAATTTTTTTCTGCGAGGCAAATGAGAGTCTTCTTAGTTCAGCCTCTTGAACATCATCTTTCTCTCAACTGGTATAGAATACCTTGCAGTTGCGGTGTCCCTTTCAACAAGTCCATGTTTCAAAAATCGAGAGCATCCAACAGCGATTTCTTCGATTTGCTCTTCGTGGCCTTTCTCAGAATGACCGCCTAATATTACCTCCTTATCACAACCATCTCAAACTTATTAACTATTATTAAATACACTTGAGGAACGCAGGGATACGGCAGACATTCTTTTCATTCACCGGCTACTCTCAGGCTGGGTGGTTTGCACGTCTCTTTACAACTTTATCTGCTTTAACACTAACCCCCGTCTCTTCTATCTTCCAACCCACCGCACCTCCTATGGCTCAACGAACCAATTTCTCGTATGCTGAGAAAGGTTAAATTAAACCTCACTGTTTTCGACTTCAATCGCAACACTACTTCCCTAAAAACCGACCTCCTTAAGCATCCGTAGCTTCAAGTCCTAGTTCTTAGTTAATTTACTTAAGTTTAGCTTTAAATCATTGTTATGACCTCTATTAAGCCCAATAAATGGGGGTTCTGCCTCCAAATTAAAGTTAAATTAAAAGATGTTGATGTAGGTATAAACCTCGTCGGTGAAAAATACATAGACCGGTCTTTCTGCCGAATACCATTTTTTTTCGCTGTCGATTATTTTGGTCAAGAAACTAGGCAAAAGACCTGACACACAAAAATGTAGTACGTAGAAAGGTTAATCCCGTTTATCGAGCATTTAGTGCCCAGTTTTTAAAAAAGTTGAATGAACACCAAACAATCTGGAAAAGGTACACACTTGATGAAGTGGAATGAGGCACAGTGCTGCTTTCGACAACCGGTTACATCACGTAGCACGAAGGAAGGTACTCAGCTCGCCCAAGAACATACAGAATACACGATTATCCCCATCCGTTCCAGAAGCTCTAATGGTAGAGATGTTTTCGTCGTTATTTACACCTTGAAATCGGTCTTTCTAGCAATAAAGTTAGACCAGTCGGATTCCAGGCCAAGTCAAGAGTCCAGACAAGGGAGAGCAATTTACGAGCAAGCAGCCGTTGACAATCTTTATTGAAGAATCTAAATCTAATGAATTACTTAAAAAAGATAACTACTTGCAAAACACTTTGGTTGGAGTTGTAGCATTCTCAAATGGGACCACCAATTTAGAACGCAGTCGATTTGCTGTAGTGAATACAATTTTGTGAGTCCATTCATTGACTTCATTTGATATTTGAGGAAAGAGGATGCAATTGAAGAATCGCACTCAATTGTCTAGATTTTCATTCTTTGACAACTTTGCCCGCTTTGAATATACCTAGTTCCAGTCCGTGCTTACAAAGTTCACCTACTGCGCTAAGCCCCATAAATTGTACTTTTCTAAATCTCGCGCTTCCCCGTGACAATGCCAACCGCTAGGTGAGTAGACAAATGCCATTTTACAATTGCAACCATTTCTAAAAGAATCCTAAAAGCCCGACTGTTCATTTTCCAACAAACTAGCGCAAGGCATTATACTGATATACTGCAAACCTCTCACACACACGTTTGGCAGTCATTCTTACTTTTTTATTAATTTTTTTCCACCCACAAGATAAAAGTCAAGTGATGCAACACCGACCATAGCACATGGAGGAAACCATTTGGCATTTATGGGAAATATCCTTCCGAAAGTCATATCCCGGCACATTCTCACACACACTCAGGCCCTAGCTGGCTCATTCACTTTCCTCATTTTCTTATGCCGACTTGTGCAGTGTTGTGTAGTTTTAGCTTTTCCTTCATTTTTTGTTGTAAATACTTTCTCAACTGCATCCATGAACCTTTAAACAAAACAAAAAAAGGAAAACACTCACCTAAAGTGATACGTTGTCTGTGGATACATTAACGTACTTCACCGGATCTAATTAAGAGAGAGGCCAAGCAGAGGATTAATGTTTACCTGCGGCTGCAAGAGGCAATGAAGATCCACTTCATTAACCCTAAGTACTAGTTGTACTTGTACGTGCATGTGGATTGTGAACACGGGATGTGAAACAACACCCTCTCAAGTGGGAAATTGTTTTTTTCCCATGCTACAAACACGTTAGTCGATGGATATGGATACTTTGTTCACTTACAGCCTTCATCGCTGCGAAATGCTCTCAGATTACATCGTGAACGAGTGAATGCGGGTAGACGTTGGATTTACCAGGTAGAAGGGGACTTATTGGAACTTGTGAGTTGTGAAGACTTTTGAGAGTTGTCTGGATTCTCATTTCATATTTAGGCTCTTAGAAGCGATCAGGAAATCCAACTATTTGGACTGCCTTGCTTTGGATTTGGAGGCAAACTATTTTTGCACACCAACAATCGTCTTCCAAGATTAGCTTAGACTGGCCTTCGCCTCGTTCTGAATAGCAAGACCCTAATCCAATTTTGTCCAATCGGTCTGGGGCATATAGCAAATTGCGGTAAGTCGACAAGCCTTACAAGTGCCAGCTCAATTTGCCTTATAGTCACAAAAAGGAAGAAGCATTCAACTTACGCAGCTCTGTGGTACAGATGTATACGTTACACTTGTAGAAAATCGCTCGTACCACAAGTGCCTTTAGTGTTGTTTTACAGGTTCTGGAGGCTGCTGCATATTTTAATTTTTATTCTTTTTTTAATCGTAACTCGAAAATGTGCGACATGTATTACAAGCTGTGGAAGTGTGTATAAAATGCTGTTGACCTCTGGCGACATTTCAAAATGTCCTTTCAAAGCAGTGGCATCAATATCCCTTTTTAAGCTCTTTCTTGATTCGCACTCACTTATAGGAACTCCCAACAAAACTCCTGCTCCTGCAGCAACGAGGATATGTTACATATTCTACCGCAGTCGTAACAAAATCTATAAATAATTGAATGCTTATTTTCTCCTTCTCTTCCGCCCTTTGTCGAACCATATTCCACACTCCTTAATTTTTGGGTTTTTTTTTCCGATTACCTACAGACAGTTTCCAAACACAAAAAATATGATGCACTGTCTAATTTGTTTACGAACTTCTCCTAAAATCGATTTCGATATAAAATTCAGGAGAATTTCTCAAAATCCCTCTTTTAAGTTCGAGGTCCTCATTAAATTAACTGCACGTAGGAGCGAGATTCCGGTTTATACCGGGCGGCAACAGAGGACCGGAAAAAAAAAATACGAAATCTTGGCCATAAATTTCGCTCTCAACGTGGCAACTGCTTGTTGTACTCCGCTCTAGCATCTTATGAGCATTTTATGAGCGAACAAGTAGCGAGGGAAAAAATTAAATAAAACATTGAAACCAGGTGAACGTTTTAATTTATTATGAGCCAGCAAGCAATGCCACTCCAGGTGTAACTGTGCGAATGTCGGCAGAGAGGACTTCTCTATTCGCTCTCGGTGGATCTAAATTAGTAAATACGATTGTTTATTATCCCCATTTGGGTTATTTTTCTGATTTTCACATTTCGTTGTTGTACAGCGCGCGAAAACGACCAACAACGATTTTCCACATTCTGTCATTTGCTTGAATGTGGCATTGAGTACAGTGTTACTGTAGTGGAGAAGCCTGGGCATAGGGGGAAGGAGCTGTACTCGTTGTGGCTTGGAGCTGACGACTGCCAGAAGTGAGGAATGGAGGTGCTTTATGTTAGTTCCGCTGCAGTTAAATTATTTAGGACATAAATTACTTGAAACTCGTTTCGGAAATGAAGAAAGGACAAATGACGCTGAAAGTCTGTAGATGCGAAAGCATGCTCCGCAACAAGTAATTAAACTTTATGCACACTAGGTTAGATTTGTGCAAGTTCCAAAGGATTTGGGGGCACATAATCATTTTACGGCGTGGCTACGAGATTGTGAATAAGGGTTATTTGAAACAGTTAGAATTTAATATTTAGCTGGTGGTACTCGTGTTTTAACAAGGCTTCGTTATTTTGTTAGGTGAGGTAATTCCAAACAGCCTTTGTCTTTATGAGATTGATTGCTGAATAAAGTTGACTCAAGCTTTTACGACCTCAAAGTAGCAATATTGTCCATACCCAAGAAGTGATTACCACTGTTTTGAAACAAAGTTTTATTTTGACCAGCTATACCTACATATATTTCGTAACTACCTTTTATTCTTTGAACCTACCGAAAGTGTAATTTTTCGCAAAAGATTTAGCGCCGCACCAAAAAGAAATTTAAGTCTCGACATTAAATTCACGGAATCTCACAATTGCGAAATTTTTATTTAAACTAATCAAATTTGGAGTCGAAACTAAAAATGTTTATTGATAAGGCTCTCTGAGATGGTGTGGATTAAACATACTCAACATTTGTTAGCCGAAACAGAATGTGACATACCAGGCAGCTTCGGAGAATTTACCCACATTTAGCCACAAGCAAGTTTTCAGCTCCATCGCACGATTTTCATACTGAAATCGTTGGAGTTTTACCGTTAGTTTACTGTAATAGTTGTCGGACACTTGAAAAGTCCTGATGTCATTGACAAGCTGGCACGGAAGACTAGCTACGTTCATTTTAAACACACAGAAAAGGAAAAGTTTGGCAAGCTAAGAATTTACAGATTTTTACAAAATTGTAAGCTAAAAGTTCTTGCTTTAGCTGTATAGAAAAAACCGATTACGCAATGGGAACTTCTGTGCAAAGATCAACTTTAGTAACAGAGTTATATAAAGAGGAGAAAGTTTTGGTATTTTTGGAAAACAAGAAAGAAAGTTTTTATGATTTCAAGAATGAAGCGTTGAATAGCAAGAATAATATACTCTCCATAATTTTTTTCTTACATTTTTGCCACCAATTTCATTCTTAAATCAAAAATTGTAATATTTGGGTTAATTTTAACCACGGAAAACTGTTGGCATTACAATGTTTTTTCTGAGTGTACTTGTGACATAAGCTCTAAGAAGAGTTCTAAGCCAAGCACCATTTTGTTCATAAAGAGGCCCATTTTTCAGTTGTTTTTCGGCATCTTTTTTCCGGAACTATAGTTTGGATAAAGACTAAGACGCAGACTGAAAAATAACTATTTAAGGTGAACCTTAATTTATAAAAGTTGAAATGATTGACAAAGAGAGTGGAAGCGTTCAGCGAGTACATTCAGTACAAGGTGGTCTTTTATTATATTCCAGGTTTGTTTTCTTTATCGTTTTCATCAATCATAATCTGACTACACATGTCATTTGAAAACGTTCCTTTTTAAAAAAAAAAAATCTAAAGCAAGAACTTTTATTTTACAATTTTTTTAAAATCTGAAAATTCTTCAAACTAAAATTGACGGCGAACAAGTGGATCGACTTCAAAATGTTCAACCGCTCAATCAGCAACCTCACAACGTAAACGATAATCGTGTGGAGGATTTGCTGTAACCGTTTTCCCACTTTTCCGGAATAGATTTAAAAACTACAAAATGAAATTGATTCGGATTTTCACAGTTGAATTGCAAAGCGTCGCGTGTAAGAGATAGGATATGTTTTGTCCCTATCCTCGGTCCAGAAGCGAAGACCTAAAGTGATATCCAAGCAGAGGGTATTTCAAGAACCCCTCCTAGCTTTCCATGTTTAAATTTAGCCGATTGGAATATTTTAAAGTTCTAAAGATTTAAAGATGTGAGTCGTCTTCGTACGAAACAATGACTGGTGAAACGAATCGAGGATGGGTAAGCTATAATGCTGAATGAAAAAAGGTATTAGGTGTAAGATCAAGAATCTCTCGTCTAAATATTTTCTTTTAAACGAAAAAAAAAAAAAACCTGAAAAACAACTGCTTCCCCAAAGCAGAACAAAAACTTAATTTTCTCAAAATAGATCAAGGTTGTTCTATGTTTAGGTTTGAGTTTAAAGCAGTTTTACAAATGTAGAACCTCACTTGGTTTAGAAAGACTGTAACCATCCTAAAGTGTATATTTTTATCCATAAATCTGTACAAACAGTCGCAGTCCACTCAATAACAGAATGTGAAGACCCATTTCTAAGTGCTTGGTTGCCTGCCTCCCAGAAAGTGGGTCTTAGGACACTAATTGAAGACTTACAGACGTTATAGGCTTATTTATATTTTTCTACGTCGCATGAAAGTGGAAGACACTTTTTAGTTCATTTATCAAACCTTATCTTTTTTTTTTTAAATATAATACAAATCAAGGTTGTACAAAGGAACGAATCGACTAATCAGTTCAGCTTTCAGACCGTCCTTTCATATTCGATTTATAGGTTAGAAGAAACCCAAAGCACGCACCAACTGATTGTTGATACAATATTTTTATAGCCACACCCACTACCATTCTCCAATACACCCTCACAAAATAAACCATATCCTAACGCTTCGTCTCGATTTTCATTTGTCAAGCATCCACTCTGCTCGGGTACCTTATTATTTTGAAGTATTCAGAAATTAAAGAACACTTGATGCCTAATAGCATTCTCGAGTAGGCCGCAAAGGATGTGACACCAACGTCTCTGGTTTCGACCCACCAAAACCATAATACCCAACGCCTACCTGTCATTAAAGCTGACAAAAGAACTCGAGTTTACAATTTAATATAAATTCGAACGCCAAAATGACAACGAAATGCAAATTATTTTATCAAATAAACAAGCTCTTGAGAAAAAAAAAACACAAAAACAACAATAAAACAAAATTAAAACACAACTTGAAGCACAAAAATCACGAAATGTGCAAAGAAGCAATATTTACCCTAGCTAAGTGTAGCCATTTCGTTGCCGCTTTGGTAGGCTTTCACTTTGCTCTTTTTGCTGTCTTATTTACATAAGAGTTTATCTCACCCTTCTGTCCATCGTCGACAGCCTTGTACTGGTGCTTTCTTCGAAAGTGTTTTGCGGTTGTTACAACAATGGCAAAAAAAAAAAAAAAAAAACAGGAAAGAAAAAAAACTTGAAGGATACCCACTTCAGTAATGCAGGAAATTAAATTAGTCCTGGTTGAACAGAGAGGTTTTTTTTCTCTCTTTCTCCACTCACATTTAAATAGTAACTATACATGAAAAACGAGGTTTAGTTGGCTGTGGCCGTATTCAATTTCAGTGGTGAAAGAATTTTGATTGAAGAGCATGAAACTTCATTTTTGGTCACGTGAATAAAATCGTGAGTTATCACAATTTCGGACTCGTTTTTTCAGTTAAATTGACGAATAAAAATTAAATGGGACCATTTGAAGCCAAAATGCGAGGAAGACGGGAGGCGTCTGCATCGAGTTATTGGATTTAAAATATAGAAACCACAAATGGCGAAAGGGATGCGCACTTGAAAGTCTTTTGTGATTTTCACGTACTACTTTGCTCTCGTAAAGGAAAAAGAAGCAAGTGGCTGTGAATTCGGAACCGCCTTGGCATATCAAAATTGCATAATCACAGCAAAACTGGGAGGCCGTACAAAGGAAGTGTCGACGACAAGAGCTACTTCACAAGGAGGAGTGGTACTTTAGCGACTAGGTTCGGTCTTAGTCGAGATATAGAAGTACATGCTGTCCTTTTGGCTGGCAGAAAGTTTTACTCAAACTGGAGGGGGATTTTACGTATCGAATTTTAACCAAAATAAGTTTAAATCATGAACAGAGGAAGCACAGTGAATTAGGTCATTCGCTGTCGTAGTTTGAGGGCTCATCTCACGAAACGGCTTGTCCCTTGACAGCAACATACAACATACAAGTCCAAAAATCCACGAAGACTCCACATGTTCACTGCTGCAAATTTCCTACGAAATGTGTAACAAGGAGCTGAGCTGTTTAAAACATCTCGATATGGCTTACTTTGCACTTGGTTTAAAAGTATACGTCAGAAGCTTGAAAATTAAGTGATGTGTCTTCTCAATCACAGCAAAGCAGAAGGTGGTAAAGGTCGAGTTGGGAGTGGAAGTGAGGCCAATAACTGCCTTAATTTTGGACACTGTGGAACCGTTTCAGACCAAAAGCTAGAATCGCTCTTGTTCTACTTGAAAACCTATCTATGACAGTCTTGTCATGTAAACAAAAAAAAATAAGCACAAATCAGCGGTCAACAGTCGAACTGACTGTCGCTGGAAAAAAAAGTATTTTCCATCCGAAAAACAAATTCTAAAACAAAACCAAGGCTTTTATCCATTCATCACTAAAAAAAGGGAAATTATTATTTTCCGCTCGAAGATGAAGTTGTTTCGCATTTGAAGTTATTGCCCGTAAAATTATTTCCCTGCACCGATGTTTACAAATGGAAAAGGAGTACACTAAATGCACGACAGGATGTGCTATTGCATAGAAAATCAAGCCGGTCTTCGGTTGGTAATTCGAACCGAAGGCTCAGGGTATGGCCAGCTATTTACAGCTTGCTCCAGAGTTTGCTCACAGATCAATTTGGATTTAATGCAGTCGAGAAAAAACATCGTCTATCGTTACTTATTAAAAGCTACAGCAGAAGTACGAAATAAAATTAAACGAATAAAATTTTTTTAACTAAATCTGCATTTTGTGTTATTTTGACGAACGAGCCCGAGCTACTGTCAATATGAAGGAAGTCTTAAGTGACCCTAAGCACGAATTTCAATCACCGAATCATAAGATTTCAGTGACCTTCCTTACTTGCCTTTAGGTGCAATGCAAGTGCGGTTTTGGAAAAAAGTAAGACACTCAAACCTGCTCTTAGAGAAAGCTATACCATATTATTGTCCGGTTACTCTTGATCTTGTTTTTCAACAGCCGTGTTTATTAGATTCCCTTGCGACGCCTTTACGATGTTGTTTAGCTAAACATCGCGTAAGGTTTACGGAGCCTCTACTTCGCTCTCCTAAGATTGTTATTTATAAACATTTTTTCTCGGTAACTTCACTAAACGAGATTTGTGTCTAAAAAGGAGAGAATTTCGATAAACTATTACAGAAAACACTGAAATCTATTACTTTTTGCTCTGAAACCGACATCAGCTGTGATTGGCTTCGCACGTAAAATCATATTACACAGTAAAAAGTAAAATTATCTGGCACAATTCCGAATTGTCTTCGGAGGGACTGTTGGAACATCCACCTGCAATCATATTCGTCTTCCTATATCCATATTCCTGGTCCAATTCTACCATCCACCGCCAAATCGAATGCCACACAAGCAAACAAAACTGAAGTAGAAGAAATAATATCACAAACGCACAATTATTATTAATTAAATATTATTTATATTCTTAAATTGCATATGCAAACGAAATTCGTTTGGCAGAAACTTGCACAACATGCGAAATGAATGAATAAACAAAAAATAGTTTTTGGTTTTGTTTACAACTCGACCACGACCAAACGACATTGGATGCAAAAACATATTTACGTAAGCTCCACGCAGGCTCTAAACGCAAATTTTCGCAAAGCAACAACGTTGCTAAGTTCGAAAAATCTTTATAAATCACATTTTCTTGCGTAATAGCATTTTAGAGGGTGCGTTCAGATAAGCAGACTCTACGTTGGGTTTATAAATAAGGGTGTAAATTTTTTAGGACAAATTAAGACTCTTCCAAAGTGTACCTTAATGGGAGCCTTTCAAGCCACGAACTTATTGGATAAATTTACTAGGCAATTGTGACGACCTGGTACGAAATTAAAGCAATTCCATATTTTTGTGCACTCCTTCACACAGCCCCTTGAAACCCTCTGCATTAAGTGCTCATTCGAAGGGGAACAGGTTGGAAAGTGTCCATTGCATGTTGACACCCCATCCCAGCTTATATCATTATGCACGTACCAGAGAGCATGTGAAGTAGATTACTTTTGCCTCCAGCGTTCAACTTCAATTACTTTGAATAAACTGTATTCCCTACCGCTCCTGTGCTTAATTCGTTTACATTTTCCCAAATAATTCATTTACAATTGCAGCATTTCCAATTTCAATCTAGAAGCTCCACCTTGTTCTTATTCTGTTCTCAGGGAAATGGTTTAATAATTGAGTTTGGCACGCAAGTCCATGCTGGACGTACTTTACTTACGTATGCAGCCTGGATATACTCGCAAGAGGACCTGATATATCTCCACTCCATGCCACTCAGTGGCATACACATAGAGCAGCTGAACATCCATTACCCTCCGTTGCACAGGTTGGCCCGAGTTCGTGCAGTTATGACAGCATAGCTCATGGGCTATCGAAGTTCGTGCATCGAAAAGTACAGCAGATTCCTTTCCGAGGTCCAAGTACCCACATCCGAGAAGAACAAAAACAGTAACAAAAAAAAAAGATACCAACAATAGCAGAACAACAGGAGCACCAATTGTCGTAATAATAACCACTGTACTCGTAAAAACAATGCAAGCAACAGTGTATCCCCGTATTTGCATTCAAATGCAAAGACACTTTTCACTTGCACATGCGATACTTTTCATTAATTTACTATAACCCGTACCCGGGCGGGTGTCGGTGGGGGAATTCGACGGAACACAATTGCGAAGGATATGACACAATTGGAAGGTGGTGGCTGGAGAAGTTTTCCACTTTCTCGATGCGTTTCATCTCAACGATTGTTTTGTTGCAGAAATTGTTTTGCGGAAAATATGCTGCACGTGCAAAAGCACGGGTGAACGGGTATCTCCTCCCCAAGAGAGATGAGGACTAGTGGTATTGTTCGCATCTTGTTGTTGCCAAATGTTACTTTGCACTCAAGTTGAAAGTTTACTCGTGAAATGGTGAAAAGTTTCCACTGGGGTTTGGATGGGGTCTACTATGCATCGCTGACTGCTGCTGCGGAAATGACAATGCAACACAATGTACACGGTTTTCTGGTCGGGCTGCTGTTAGCTGTTATGCTTTGGCAATGAATTCAACTTTCAAGTAATACTCTCTCTCTCTCTGCTGCCGAGAAGTGTATTAAATGGAAATGTTTTTCGCTGTAAGGTGGTGGGATTAGATCCTTACAAATCCGTCAAGGAGAGACCTTATGACGGAGATCCGAATTATTGCGGCAGCAAATTCGACTGCGGGGGTTGTGAGCTTGCATGGTCGATTTCTTATTGTTTGTTGCTCTTTGTTAGACAGCGGGAAAGCGCAAACCGCAATACAGTTACTAGTTAGTGCTTGATGGGTTTTCTCTTTTGAAAAAATAAATAGTTAACTAGTATGGAATCGGATAAATGTCGGCCAAGGAAGTTCACAACCCGTCTTTGGCTGCGAGAGGCAGTTTTCTTCATAATTCTTGTTTTTCGCAATGGATGATGGGGTAGTAGCTCAATGATTAGTCCGGTGAATAACTTAGGTAAATGGTTCCCTACAAAGTACAACTTAAGGTCTTTTTCCACTTTACCGGAACTCGTGAGAATCACACAAAAATTATACAAGTCTCCTGAGAAAGCCGATCAATTCAGTGATTTGGCTTTGGATTTTGCATCAAGTTGTGGGTCCCTTCCATTGGCCTAAGAATAAGACACACACCAAAAGAGGTAGATAAAGATTGAAACAACATTGTTACAATATTGCGAACGGCTGTAGGCAATTGCTTCGTCCTAGAAAAACAACTCCATGCAGAAGGTATACGGTGGTAAAAATACCAATATTGACCCAGCTCATTCTGGTACCGTAAATTGAGCTATAAGATCGAAGCTGACACTGAAACTTATTGAATAGGACAGAGAGAATGACGGCCACAATAAGCAATGTTTTATTGACTAAGTATTGTCGATTCCCCGTTTCCCCTTCTCTATCTTCTGTTCTTCTTGGATATTTCAAATCAAATTTATTTACAAAAAAGTGCACGAAATATTTTTTTCTTATATTACGGCTTAGCTCAAAGCCGATTATTATGAACACTAGCTGGACAGGTATAACAACAGTTGCGAAAAACCTGAAAATACAGCAATTCATTGAAAAAAAAACAAGAATCATGAAAATCGGCCGAGCAGCCATCGAGTTATAACGTCATCCGGTTTCACACCGAAGGAATTTCATATAGAAGAAGAAGATAGAAGATGGACCAAATGAGAGGTGCATTTCCGTAGGAGTGTTTTTTTTTTTTTTTTTTCTTTTTCCTTTAAACAATAAGAAAAAAATAACGTTTTAGCTCTTTAACTATTACAAAACTATTAAAACCATATTTTCTCCAAGGGTCTTGTAAAGGGTGATTTTTTAGCTGGTTTGGTTTTGGCAACACTGGTTTTGACAGCTGACGTGTGTTTAGTACCTTGTGTCACTGTCAAACAGCTTCAGTTTGGTTTGCAATTTAACCATGGATCGTCTTACAAATGAACAACGCTTGCAAATTATTGAATTTTACTATCAAAATTCGTGCTCGGTTCGAAATGTTCATCGCGCGCTGCTTCCATTTTATGATCGGCATTCTCGACCTTCTGAGCAGTCTATTCGGAAGATTGTGACGAAATTTCGCACCAAATTTACTTTGTTGGACATTAAACCACCAACACGTTTACGTACTGTGCGTAGTGAAGAAAATATTGCGGCCGTATCAGCTAGTGTGACAGAAGACCGCGAAATGTCGATTCGGCGCCGTTCCCAGCAGTTAGGCCTTTGTTACAGCACTACGTGGAAAATTTTGCGGAAGGATTTGGGCGTAAAGCCTTTTAAGATACAGCTGGTGCAAGAACTAAAGCCAGCCGACCTACCACAACGCCGAATTTTTGGTGAATGGGCTCTTGGAAAGCTGGCCGAGGATCCGCTTTTTTATCGAAAAATTGTGTTCAGCGATGAGGCTCATTTTTGGTTGAATGGGTACGTAAATAAGCAAAATTGCCGCATTTGGAGTGAAGATCAGCCAGAAGCATTGCAACAGCTACCAATGCATCCCGAAAAAGCCACTGTTTGGTGCGGTTTATGGGCCGGCGGCATTATTGGGCCATATTTCTTCAAAGATGATGCGAATCGCAGCGTTACTGTCAATGGTGAACGCTACCGAGCGATGATAACAAACTTTTTTTTGCCCGAAATGGAAGTTCTTGACTTGCATGATATGTGGTTTCAACAAGACGGTGCCACATGCCACACAGCACGCGAAACAATGGCGCAATTGCGAGGCGAGTTTGGTGAACAGTTAATTTCACGTTTCGGGCCGGTCAATTGGCCGCCTAGATCGTGCGATTTGACACCATTAGATTATTTTTTGTGGGGGTATGCCAAGGCTAATGTGTATAGGGACAAGCCCGCTTCGATTGACGGACTGGAAGCCAACATCCATGCATTCATTCGAGAGATACCGGCCGATATGTGTGAAAGAGTATGCCAAAATTGGACTCAGCGGATGGGCTACCTGAGACGCAGCCGCGGTCAACATTTGCATGAAATTATCTTTAAACATTAAATTGCAAGGTTCAAACTATCGATTCAAATAAATATTTCATTCATTTTTTCGAATTTTTTGTGTCTTTTTTTTTAAAAAAGTTCTAAACCTCTTAAAAAATCACCGTTTACCTCCAGGAGTCAGAGCAAAATTACATTTTTAAGAAATGCCCTTACATTTTAATTTTGTGACGTAAATAAAACTCAAATAATTTGAAGAAAAACTAATTTCGGACCTTCCCCTACAAAGCAATGTTTGCAAGCAGTGAAGGCCCATAAATAGGGTTGCCGGGACTCGCCGGGTTTGTGCAGATATTTTTAGCTGTGTATACAGATAATTTAATTTTGGTAATTTTTCCAGTCAAAAGTTCAAAACTTGCAGCAAAACATATCAAAATTGAAAAATGAGTAATTAAATAGATACATACACATTTTAAAATTTTTCAAACTAAATAATTCCATCGAAAACAAAAGTTAAAAATTCTCAATCAGTGCGAAATAATTTTAGTTTACGGAGGTACGAATTTGACTGAACTCGTCCACTTAACGAAACTTCACCATCAATTAAAACCTAGAGTTGAACGCCACCATCCGACAAGTAACTGAAATGTCAAATCCGACCATGTTCGCATTTTGTTTCTGCCAATAGTAGGTGAATAAAAAATTACATTCAAATGAACGTACGCGTATTCTAAATTAACATTTATATTTAGTTGCAGCAGAATAAAGGACCATTCACATGAGCGCGAACTGTGAATAGACGAATTGAGAACAAATCAATTTAGCTGTATTTATGAATTGAAAATTGCTATTTGTTTTACTATTCAAAAGCATTATATTTAATTAATCTAACAACTTTTCTACAAAAAAAAACTCCGTCTCAATTGATTTAAATAACTAAATTTACAATAACAGCAATTTTCCCGCGAATTGAAAATTCTTGCCGGAAACTGTCAAACTTCATTCACAATCCACATAAAACAGTCGCGATCCACAAGCCGAATGAAAAATTCGTTCGAGCTGAATGAAACTGTTTCGCGGGTACCTGCGACTAAAAAAAGTTTTCACCTGAATGAAATGTCAGAAACTACGAATATATTGTTCGCAGTTCGCGATTCGCTCTCATGTGAATGAATAGTCATTTAAACCTTCTTGAAATAATTTAAAAAAAAAATAATTCTCCAAAAACTAATAAAATCATCGAATGTTGAAATGCGCAGAGCCAGGCGATAACTGGCAACCCTACGGGTAGACGGTTACTTACGAATGACAAAAATTTGTCCTTTTCTTTATCCCTTTGGAAAAACAAACTTTTGTTTTCGGACGAAGCTCACGACTTCGGATTGAAAAAGCAGAGCATCTGATTTTGGTTTTTACTCATTCAACTAAGAAATCATCCCATTTGTTCACCTGAACCACCCGGTCTAACTCTCGGCTAATTTGCTACCATACCGACAAAACAGTTATTAATGGCCACCGCACAACATAAAAGGCAACAATTCGGAAAGTCAATTTAACGCCCAGCGAACGTGCTTCGCTGTTTAAAGCAACTCACAGCCGGCCACTTTTCCGCAACATTACAACTATCCCTGCGATGTAATCTTATAATAATCGCATCAAAACTCGCCACACACATGTTGCATCCCCTCCATATGAGCGTCACCTCAATAACCTGTACACGTTGTTAGTTATGGCCCAAACCCGTTCGTGTTAGTTCGCAAATGCTATTCTCTGGCTATTCACATCCGTTGGATGTGTAAACTCCAATTATACCAGCCTTATGGTGGACTTTCGGTCCATCGAATTAAAACATGTCCGTCTGTCGGGGGGATTTGTGGCCGGATCAGCATCATTCTGCTTATATCGCAATCTCTCTCTTGTGCTGTGTCTGTGTCCTCCTCATTATGATTTGTTGTGACCACCAGTTGGCCAGATGGTATCGGTGCACAATTGCGGTTGGCCACGTAGCACCTAGTTGGAAGGGTTTATCCAACGACGACGGTTGGTGAATTATGAATTTTGAGATACGTGAATGTGTGGAAAAAAATATATATACAATTGAGCTTAAGTGCTTTAGTCCCAGGCACACACGAAAATTCGATACATACACCCAAATAAGCCATTTTTTTTATTACTTTATTACAAATAATACTGAACATAAAGGAGGCAGATTATTTTTTATATTTTTTTTTTTTTTGTAACGCCAGCTACAATTTATCTAAAGTTTCCTAAGAGAAAGAAACTTATTCTTGTGGAGAGCCTTTTTGGCACAAGTCCGTTTGTTAATCAGCTTAATGGTGAAAATCGGGAATCACATTATTCAAAATTACGACGTGTCTCACCTAAATTGGAGAGCTTCCCCTGGCCAATTTCTTTAAATAAGACTCATTTGAAAGTCGACTCAGCTTGAAGGTCTGTTAGGATTGCCATCATTTCATGCATATCTCGAATTTAGTTGTGTGTTTGAGATAACAACACCGCAAGGGCTTGTAAATTGTCTTACGTAGCAGCAGTCACATGAACCGATCAATACCAGAAAGATGTCAATATGAAGTACAATTTGCCCTAGGGCTCAATTGTCCGGGGTTAATCCCATCAGTATCGAACGAGCAGCCAGTAGTTATTGTAATTGCGAGCTGGAGACTCCACTTAATTTTGATTTATTGAGAAAAATGTTCATTAAAAAAAAACCTATTGTTGTAAGACTCGTCTGACATATTTCATCTGTGGCGCCTCCTACCCCGACGAGCGCCAGGAAAACAAACATGTACTGTACCTGGCCTGGACATCCCTTTAAATTCACACCACGGCTATATAATTCGCACACGCGAATGATTGCCGGACCGTTGCGATCGATATTTATTGTTGAATGGATCGCCTGAGGGCATGTAGTAATTACATTTCCCACCTTTCCCCGCTTTGTTGTTTCGTACGCCGAAGGACATCGGCAATTATAACGAAAACACAAAAGTCAAAAGAGAAAATTACAAAACCATTTCACGCCCTTAACCCGGCAAAAATGGAACCTAGCTTTAGAAACACCAACCCAATCCAGGGGTGGTATATCTGGCATGGTTTCTCAGGCCGATTCTCGCCTGAGGCGGTAACAACCGCCAGATTCTAACGAAAAGAAAAAAAAACACACACAAACTAAATAAATCGAAAAAGTTTAATTAAAACCTTCGTTTTAACAGGCAACGCCGCCCTCTTTGTTTCATACGAATCGCCACCCCAGCATCCGCATTCAATTGGAGTCCCCTGGATTTGGGTGGCGCTGCAATAATTTCTCTTCGCTCTCTTTTCGAGTACTAGTTCTGTTTCCTGTGTACTTTATATCACTGAAGTGGTTGTATTCTATTATTCGATTTATTTGCGCTTATTCTCGCTTCCTTTTTTTCTGTTTTGTCGTCCTGCGGTTGATGCTGTTGCTATACGAGTATCTTACAGCGTTTATTGTGGTCTTGCTGGTTTCGATTGGGAAACGTGAATGTATTATGGCACGGGGTGTAAATGGGAAAAGTGAAAACAATGCGCCACAGGACAAAAGGCCAGTTAGAGCGTGCATGGAATCAACAGTAAAACAAAAGAAATCCAGTTCAACATTTCATTTGTCATGATTTTGTTTCCTCTCCCACATACAGGTTTGTTTTTTATTTGTGTTTATATGGTTACGGATATTTTCAATTCGTTACGTTTTTTCCATGCTGTTTCCGAACCCTTCTGTGTTGCATAAGCACAAGGCGACTTGTTTTCTGATGGATGGTATTTCTTAAATCGTTTGAGTAACAAAATTAAAATGTTCAGCCACCTAAGGTTTCGGTCACTGAAGCAGAAATCTGGATGTCATTCAGTTTGGGACCACCGTCACTCTTCATGGGAATGGCTTCTGATTGAGGTCGAACTTTGGCGGCGAATTAAATTAGTGTCAGTCGTCGCTTGAAATTATTTTAACTCACTGAAGTCTTGTGAAGTGTTTTCCAGACTAAGTGTTCTGTCACCACCAATCTCTTGGTCTTTGAAAAGACGTTCGCTCTGCCTATTTGCGTGGAACCTTGGGACAGCCCATCGCAGATCCTTCGGGGGGTATATTAAAAAACTCATTCGATGGCATATTTGTTTACTTATTTATTTTTACTGTAAAAGTTTACAATAAGGAGTGAATTCATATTTTTGTCAAATTCACAAATAAACAGAGTTGTCAATCGCGAATGAACCTCTGCGCTCCTTCTAATTTGACAGCTAATTTGAAGATACATTTAATAAATGTCGCAATCTAACCCCAGGATGAGCAAAGCCCAAGATAAACTTATCATGTTGTTATTAACTATAACCTCTGTAAGCGCTCGAAATCGACCCACATGCCGACCGCATTTGTATTGTTCCCCCGACAAGTATAAACCAAACTCCAGTCGAGGGTCATCCTATTTTATTATCACTTTGCCGCACTGGCACAATCAACAAATAATGTGAGGCCATTCCGGGCAGATTTCCAATCCCTTTGCAGGGCAGCAGCGCACAGAAGAAAGGCGGACACTAATGTTGCCGCTCTATTGGGACACGGCCATGTCCCATACAGTCGTACGCACACCACTCTCCGCATCGGAGATATTGTTCGAAATGTGTTTTGCTTACCCTATAGCCTGCGAAAGGACCCTCTGGGTATTCCCTGAATTGCGTACGCGATATATTGCATTCGAAAGGATTTTATGTAACGTATCATTTTTATGTGCGGGACATCTTTCTTTCATAGATTCCTGCAGTCTGGAGGGAGCACTAGTGCTAGGGGTGCTCTGAGCAATTCATTGTCATCCCTCAAAAGACAAAGAAACTATTGTCTGGCAAACACAAGCAACAACAACACCGACATAGACGGTCTGTCTGTCTAGTGTGTAGAGGCCAAAAATTACGGCACCAGTCGTAGCCGCTTTCGAATGACCCTTCTCGCAGCCATTTACAATACAAAGGGAATCCGAAAATGGAATCTGAAGTGAGTGGAATCCATTACGTGCGTTTAATGGTTTAGAAAATTATTTCTAGACAATGGCGATTGCGATGGCCAGCAATGTTTGTACACACAACAATACCCACCACTACCACCACCACAGAGTGTAACCAATTGGAATATTGTAACATTGTTCTTGAGATCATCACGGTGCAGTTGTCCCTTAATAATTAGGTGCTTACATCGGATTGCGGGAATGCTTGTATCTAATCGTCGGATTAAGTTCCCCGGAGCAACATTTATAGATTTTAAAATAAAATGGAGTAAAATTAACAGTCCTGTTAAGCAGATGACTTAGATCCTCGTGGCACTTTCCCCCGCTCAATTGAGGGTGAAATGGAAATGGAATTAAGCTCTGCTTCTTGTTTATGCATCGAATCGTGGGTGGATTATAGTTGTTTCTTGTTTAGTTGATGAAGCTGGAGATGTCCTTCTTTGACATTATTCGGAGGAAATGTTCCTCGGCTGATTTATATGAGTAAAGAGTAAGTTGGCATAACAGGATGAATGCCCTACGTACGTCCGTCATCTTGACAGAGGAGGTGAGGTGATCGATGCCTGGATGTAATTATTGTTTCTGCGGTAGGATTGACGCAATTGAGTGGGCGATGCGGTCTAGGGCAGGGCAAGTTTTGTTTAAACCATGAGCTGCTATTTGTTGTGGTTACCAATTGATCTCTTACGAGAACTGTAGAACTGTAGAGGAGGGGCTATGGTTAAAAAGAAAATAAGTTTTCAGTTTGAGAACTCCATTTCTCAGTTTTCAACAAAACTGATAGAAATCTAGGTAACAAAAAATATAAAAATGTCACAAAACGTGGCCTGACTTTTCGCTTCCGTCAGTGAGAGTTTCAACATATTGAGACGGGTGTGGACTATTAATCTCCTCGAAACTTCGATGACGATATCGTTCAGGCGTCATTCTCAATCTGCCGCCAAGATCTCCGTAGTTCTGTTTATCAAATGCAGCCATCTACTGCATCTATAAATAAAACATCAAAGGCGCTGAAATATTGAATATAGGGATGGGCCACTGATCGTTAGTGGGTGTTCAAGCAGACTGAGTGAATCGGCCATTAAATTTCAGTAGCTACTTTTAAGATAAGAAGGACTATTCGACTGTTAGCTGTTATAATATGGTTGAGCTTGGGAAACTCTAAGATCGAAAACAAAGTATATTCTTTTAACTAGTTATAGTGGAATCTAAGTTCTAAATAATTGGTCTTCTACGATCCAATAGAACTTGGACTGAGGAACTTAATCCAACTCATGTATTTTCATTTCGAATTCAGGAGAGTAATTGTGGGAGTGAGAGCTCAGTGATTAGTGTGCTCGACTTCGAAGCAAAGCGTCTTGGGTATATAGGTTTTCTATACAGATCAAGGCGTGGAATAGGCTCTCATTGCTCAAATGACTTCTGAGCCCAAGAAACCAGCGATTGGCAAGAGTTATTCTTTGTTTGATTTGCTAAGATGTTGTCTTCGAATTTAATAGCGCCATCCAGTTTGAAAAAGTTCATCACTACCTTAAAGACAAAAGGTTGTGTGTGACATTGTATGACCCTCTAGAAATATGTTTTATATGCCAATTTAGGGAAAATCTTGTCCTAGAGTTATGTGAAAGGATTTTCTAAGTTTTTCGAAAAATCCAGGATCAAAGGAAAAACTTACGTACGCGACTGTAAATAATAGGTCCATTTCGGTACTCCAGGCCTATAGCTTCTTACAGCCATTCGCTTTGTGCGAGTTTTTATTTTTAGGGCGAATTGAAGTGACGCATAATTGAACGCCGATTCTCAACATCTTAATTGATGACAGTTATACCCTCTGAAGTGAGACAAACATTCACGAGAGCTTGGCCCTTTTCCTCTGATCTAACCTGCGACCACCCCTACTAGTCCGCAGCACACCAACCACTGAGGCACATTCAAATAAATACAAATTGAAATGCCAGTCATTTTTGAATGAAATGGTTTACTAACAATAATGACAGTGCATATTGATTCAACTCACAAAAATGTAAATAAAAGTCCAGCATATCCTCATTCCTATAATGGCTTCATTAACTAATTACAAAACCGAATTGCCACGCGATAGATTCCAAAACCAGAATTAAGGTGAAACAAAATACCAGATTGCATGGTGTATGAACTTTTCCCACGAACATCGCTCTCACTTGAGCTGTATCCAAATCTAATCAGGAATAGTGTATAGATTTCCCCGCTCTATTACGGGTAATGGCTCAATAAAGTACCACACTTTGGCCGCAGGCTAAGCTCGCCAAAAATCATGCAAACTATGTCCGCTTTCACTGGAATAATCGCCAGTTAATCAATTAACTAATATTCATCAGTCATGTGCGGTTAGGCCGGGTCCGAATGTATATAAAATCAAAAATTAATACAATTGTGCAAATGTTTATATGGCAATGGACAGTGGATACTTTTTTCGATAATTTATCGAGAACTAATTTCGTAATTTATGAACGCAATTTCACCGATTATATAACGGGGAGAATTATCGGTTCGAGCGACGGTAGCACGGTCCGGGCGTATCCGCCCACAGCTCCTATACTAATGACCGTAATTTAACAAAGGGGAATTATCATATTTAATTGTGTTTGTTATCTGAAAAGTGTCTAAGACCGCTTGATTGGGCGCTTATTTAAGCGGTGAATTAAAAACAAAATAATAGCCGAATGATTGAATTCATTATTGGCGGAGCCGATGGGAGCAGCATCAGCTTCCTTGGGTATGTGTGGGAGATTGGACTGATGGTGTATTTGCTTTGTGATGTCGGCTTTTTTAATTTCCACCAGTTTTTTTTCCTTTTTGTAGAGTCAATAATACCAAACTCGAGAGTGCGTGTCAACAGCTCATGAGGGGAAGTTCGATATTATGCAGCTCAAAGTGGGTAGGTACTTGGCTGTGAGCAATTGAAAGTGTCGCATTTTAAGAATGAATCTAATCCATTTTGGGTACAAAAAAATGGGATTGTAAAGGGTGATTTTTTAAGAGGTTTAGAACTTTTTTTAAAAAAAAAACACAAAAAATTCGAAAAAATGAATGAAATATTTATTTGAATCGATAGTTTGAACCTTGCAATTTAATGTTTAAAGATAATTTCATGCAAATGTTGACCGCGGCTGCGTCTCAGGTAGCCCATCCGCTGAGTCCAATTTTGGCATACTCTTTCACACATATCGGCCGGTATCTCTCGAATGAATGCATGGATGTTGGCTTCCAGTCCGTCAATCGAAGCGGGCTTGTCCCTATACACATTAGCCTTGGCATACCCCCACAAAAAATAATCTAATGGTGTCAAATCGCACGATCTAGGCGGCCAATTGACCGGCCCGAAACGTGAAATTAACTGTTCACCAAACTCGCCTCGCAATTGCGCCATTGTTTCGCGTGCTGTGTGGCATGTGGCACCGTCTTGTTGAAACCACATATCATGCAAGTCAAGAACTTCCATTTCGGGCAAAAAAAAAGTTTGTTATCATTGCTCGGTAGCGTTCACCATTGACAGTAACGCTGCGATTCGCATCATCTTTGAAGGAATATGGCCCAATAATGCCGCCGGCCCATAAACCGCACCAAACAGTGGCTTTTTCGGGATGCATTGGTAGCTGTTGCAATGCTTCTGGCTGATCTTCACTCCAAATGCGGCAATTTTGCTTATTTACGTACGCATTCAACCAAAAATGAGCCTCATCGCTGAACACAATTTTTCGATAAAAAAGCGGATCCTCGGCCAGCTTTCCAAGAGCCCATTCACCAAAAATTCGGCGTTGTGGTAGGTCGGCTGGCTTTAGTTCTTGCACCAGCTGTATCTTAAAAGGCTTTACGCCCAAATCCTTCCGCAAAATTTTCCACGTAGTGCTGTAACAAAGGCCTAACTGCTGGGAACGGCGCCGAATCGACATTTCGCGGTCTTCTGTCACACTAGCTGATACGGCCGCAATATTTTCTTCACTACGCACAGTACGTAAACGTGTTGGTGGTTTAATGTCCAACAAAGTAAATTTGGTGGGAAATTTGGTCACAATCTTCCGAATAGACTGCTCAGAAGGTCGAGAATGCCGATCATAAAATGGAAGCAGCGCGCGATGAACATTTCGAACCGAGCACGAATTTTGATAGTAAAATTCAATAATTTGCAAGCGTTGTTCATTTGTAAGACGATCCATGGTTAAATTGCAAACCAAACTGAAGCTGTTTGACAGTGACACAAGGTACTAAACACACGTCAGCTGTCAAAACCAGTGTTGCCAAAACCAAACCAGCTAAAAAATCACCCTTTATAAGAAAATACTTTGTACATATATTTCGAGGCCGATTGTAACTTTGTAGTGGTAGAAACAGCGATTTCCCAAATGCCTTAACAAGAGCTCCGATCCGATATTGCAGCGGAGCATATTCACCCTGGTGGTCAAGACTGGTTTTGACATCATTCCCAACCTAAGTTTTACTCCGCCGATTCGGCTCATCGCGCTGGTTCCCGTCTTTATTCGCGACAGTACTTCTCAAATATTGAACTCACTCCACTCTCTCTACCTCTTGTCCAGCAAAGCCAACACGAGATAATAAGCAAGTTTTGATCTTCAGCATGAAACTTGTAGCCGGATTAATGGGTTTTAATTCAGACATTTGCTTTAAAAAATACTACTGGAGACATACACCGCAAAGTTGGGGGTGAGGCTGACTTTTTCTTCACCTCATGACAGTGAAGTCTCATATAAACAAATCTTGCCGAAAAGGTCTTCTCACTTGCTGATAAAAAAATCCTAGGATAGAGAACAACATTTTTAAGACACTTAAACTCCTCATCAGGCTTCTTTGCCATGCTTCACTGAAAGTATAAGGAACACCAAATTCCCCGGGACATATTATTTACATATAATTTCCACTTCTGCTTGTAATTTATCTATAACTAAGATGGTGATATGTCAATCGAAATTTCCAGAACAACAACATTTTACTGATCTTTCTATTATTCACTCTACATAAATGGTCCAAGAAGGCACACCTGTGGTTCACCGTTTGGTGGTGGCGGTTCACCGTTTGCTTCTTTAGTCCTGGGTGGGTGATACAGCTGTGTGTAAAAGAAGACTCGTCAGGGAAGGAGTCTATCTTTTGGAATGTTACTCTATCTAAGGTCCCTGTCTGCAGTCTTGCTCGAAGGCCCGTCGGTTGACAAGTAAAACTCACTAAGTACGATTAAAGCTAATTTAAATTCAGGAGTTTTTCCTACCGTCAAAACTTAAAAACCTGCAGTCGATGATATTTTAAAATTTTAAAATCTGCAAAAGATATTTGGGATCGCTTAATGGACATACTGCGCCGTACTAATAACAAAATGTAGGCTCGACTTTAAATTTAGGGAAGCTCACACTAAAATTTTGACTCGATACTAAAAATGTTTGTCGGTAAGGCGGACTGAGTTTTTCCTGCGATAGATTAAGGACATATTACTTAGTGATAAAAGGTATTTTTAGCCAAAATGTGGGTGCAGGGAAATAACTTCACGGACAATAACTTCTCGAGTGGGAAACAATTTAACTTTTTTTATGCGAAGTTATTTACTACTGAAAGTGCGCAATAAGTTATCTGTCAACCGATGCGCTGTGAAATTACACTTATCAGCAGCGGTTACTACTTCTTATAAAAGATGCATTACAGGCTTTTTGAAATTCCTTCGTAACTTGAACGGAAATTTCTTACTTGCAGAACCCGTCTAAGCTTCATTTGCTGAATATACGCACCTTACTTGCTTTCGGTGTTCAAGAGCTTAAGTCTCACACGACTTCTCTGCAACAGTTTCTCAGTGTAAGTGATTTGGTTGGAGTATCTTATTGTAAAGTACTCCTTGGGCTTTTGTGAATATATTTTGGGATTAAAGACACTTTTCCCAAGCCCTGTTTTCTTTGAAAGGATAAATCGCCTTCGTTAACCCATCTTAATACGCGAATACTTTACAATTCGTTGAAAAAGGTAACCTGCTTACTTATTACACCGACAATGTCTTTTACGGAAATTTGCAACATTTCCCAATAAGAGAGATACGAATATGTGAGCCTATATCAAAAATTGCGAAGTGTGCGTGAATCAAAAGGAGTTGGCCATTTGCAATGAAATATAAACTACGTATATATGTTGCGTAGAAGAGCTATAGGCCTCTGCGGAATCCCTGCAGATTGGGTGAGTAGTTCTAAAGTGATACACTCAGAAAAATTTTATATTTAAAATCAAGCAATTTTCGTTTGAAAACTACCAAGTAAAACTGTAGCTCCTGCAGAGTTAGTGCGGATTAAAAACAACAGATTCAACTTAAAAATAACCGATTTAACAACGAAAACTAATAAAGTGCGTTTTTTTAAAAGAAAGCATATCTCGCAAAAAAATCACTAATTTAAAATCAACCTACAAAGTAAGTGGTTTAAAAATAGCCGAGTCAGGTTGTTAACGGAAACGTGGTTGAAAATAACCTTTTATCAATTTTTCTCGTAAATAACAAACTATGGTGCGGCTTGTTCAATCTTCGTTATCTTAAATCATTGGTTATTCCAGCTGGCAACCAGCGAATGTGTTTGTTCACCAAAATGTTAACCAGCGAATCAGTGGTTTGGTTAGTTTCCGCAGAGAAATCGATAACCAGCCGATTTTGCGCGGTTAATGATATTTAACCTCTGATTTTCTGTAATTTCATTTGTTCAAGATTTTTTAAGGACTAGGTATGTAGATATTCATTTTGACGTATCTTCTACACAAAAATGTTTGTACAATACTGTGCAAACAGAAAGAAAAATACAAATAACAGTATGAACGAAAATAACGCAAGATGGAGTGAACTAATAAAATCTCTCAAACCGGATTCGTTGACGTTTTCAACTGACTCTTATTTAGAGTTCACTACACGCCAGTCAAGGGTACATGTTCCTAACAAAATAATGGATGCAAAGGATGAATAAGGATTATTTTTAATATTTTTAGCCAAAAACAGCTCTCATAAATTGAGATAAGGCACACACATTAGAGGAAATATTGAGAGATTAAGAAAATTGGGATTGTCGTTGAGGCCTATTAAATTGTAAAAATTTTTATTAATTTTGACTTTAATTCGGTTTTGTTTTCCAAAAATTGCTTATTGTCTCACAAAAACAAAGCTTCATTCTTCAGTTCTTAATAAATTCCTGTATTATTGGATTCTTACATTCTTTTTTGTGTTTAGGTATTAGGATAACTAAAAGTAAATACATTAATAAAAAATCTCCTTATCAAAAACAAAAAGACCCGAAAACAAAAAAAAAAACATGGATTCGGTCACTCACTGAATTGACAAATAAACTGGAAAATTGGAGCGATTTGTTGCCAAGCTATGGTTTGGTGACCGAAGTGGAAAAACGCTCAACAAACACTCATTGCTTATCACTGATTTATAATCATTGGTTAACCTAAATCTATGGTAACATAACCAAGGATTTAACCAGCTGTGAACAGACCGGCACTTACTCTGTCGAATTTAACCATAGCTGGTTGATATTTATCTAGAAACTTGGTTCTTAATAACTGATAAAGTGTGTTATCTTTAACAGTATGCATTTAACCTATTTATATCAGTCGTATTTAACAACGAATATTCGGTGTTTTTCAAAAAAGACTTGATTAATTTCAACCCATTTATTTTTAACCGATCAAAAATTGCACTTTCTTAGAGCCAATTTTTGAGCGTGTATAACCTTTTTATCTCAGTTGTTTTTAACAACGAATACTCGTTTTTTCCAATAGAGACTTAATTAATTTTAACTCATTCCAGTTTCAGCCATACGTAAAACGAAACCTTAAAAATTTTCTTTTGCGAAAAACTTTTTCCGATCACGGAAAAATGAATAAATTCTTTTTCTAGAAAATTTGGAGATAATTTGCTTCTTTTTTTTGATAAACTAACTTTATAATTCCTAAGCAACGTTTTAAGACCCAGATTGAGTTCAACCATCAAGTTCAATGGTCAAATAAAGCAAAATACGTTTTACCTTTGGCTGTAATTGAGACCTAACCGAACAAAAACCGCTCTCCGCCAAATTTGGAGCGTATATTCGTGAAGAACCCACACACAAAGAGACAAACTGCAGACGAGCTCTATATTCGCCGTTGTTGCCTCAAATTTGGATTTGTTAAAGGCGCCGTCGAGCCTGAAACCATTTCCGACATTCATCACCACAGTTGTTTTTTTTTACAGCTATATAATTTCACTCTACGTTTTGGATTCCAGATTTTGTTCTCAGATTTCAGATTTTTCGTGCCTAATGGAACATTAAACAAGATGTCTTTGCATTTTTGTGGTGCGTGTTTTAAAAGTCTGCTGTTCTTAAATTGGAATTGGTGTATATAAAAATCCGTTCGTTTTATGATGATATTCATTGCAAATGTAAATTTTTCTCCATTTTTTACAGACTTGTCGTCTAAAAACGTAAATAAAAACAAACTTTAAAGTTTGACAAGTGATACATGTTTTGGTGTTAGTGTAAGTAGGTGTAAATCTGGATCATAAATCGAGATTCGCTTTTTCTGTCCCAATGGAAAACGACACAAGCTATTTACGTCAAAATTATTACTTAGAAGTGTTGGTGGGAGGAATCTTATTTACTGAATGACGTCCTTCTTTTTTTTGAATCGTAGTCTGCACCCCCCTGTGTGTTTTAGCATTTATTTAAGGGTATCTGTTACAAGTTCAATCAATTTGGTGCGTATTGTGTACTGCGTTAGATCGGAGGTTTCAAGATTCTTACCTTTAACTCCCTGAATCTTTCTATTTAAAATCGTGAATGCCCTCCATTTTTGTGTTAATTTTAAGCTAGAAATATCTATCGCCTGCCTCGCTCTTCTTGGAAAAATATTTCCAGAATATCGGTCTACTGACGTTTTGGAGTTGGGCGGTAAGAAACAAGCACTAGAATTACATTTATTTGTCAACACAAATCTCCGCCAGGTCACCTATAGCTCTGCAGTTGCGACTTCGCTTGCAATCGGAACCTTGTGAAATATTTCTCTTTGGTGCACAAATCACATCCAAGCATACAAAAAAAACAAACTCATAAATATTCTCCCTCAGAACCTGAAAAACAGCATCTCTAATTCATTGGGGATGGAAGGAAAAGTCAACGATTCCGCAAGGATAGAGAAGAACACATTGCTTCTTACATTTTTCTGACAGAAAACGGCACACTACTCCGCAAGATGCATGCTCAAGGTTTCTTCTGACTTTGAATTCTGCCATCGAAACCGGATATTTTGTAAAATTGTAACTTTTCGCTCGCAAAATAAGCCGCAAAATCCCACCCACTTTGTGATTCAGCGTATCACTGCGTCCTTATGGTAAATTGCACTGAAATATAAATGTGAGCCTTCTTTCCATTTTTGTCCTTTATTATGGCGCTGTGATTGTATCCCATCAGGACAGAGGAGAACAGTAGTTTGTGTATGTGGACCTGTATGCTGAACATGTGGTCTTACTGTTTCTGAAAACTTGATGAAACTTTCCGTGTGGCTTATGGAGTTAAGCACGGAACGGTGGGACACCTTTATGAGTTGTGTACGTGCGATGGGTTTTGCTTTGGTTAGCGAAAACAAAGAACAAGGGGATTGTTAATTATTTACGAATATGGCGGTGCAATCTCGTGTTTGCCCAAATCGCCCCTAAGGAGCAGATGTACCTATGTATATGGAAGGCAGGTGGCGATGGCGACTCCGAATGATTTCGTCGTTTAGCAGATCTGCCGAAAGCTCGAGGATTTCAATTATTACATTTTATGCTTATAGCAGATTTGAGGTAATGCGTGATAATCCTTGATATTTCGAAAACAAAGGGTCCTTTTGGTTACACGTTTTTTCATAACTGACATTTAAGAAAGGCACCCTGATGGTGATGATGGGAGGTATATTAGAAAAGGTTTGCGAAATGGCAGTGGACATTTCAAAAGTACATCTAACCAAGAGTAAAGTTAAGAACCTCTTGCATTCTAGGTTCCTTGGTTCCTGATCTTCGCCATGCGTTTCACAGCGCCGATTTTAAAAATAAATGTCAGCTTTCACCAGTCGCAGGGCACTTTGGAGGCCAATCGAAGAAAAGTCTTCAACTTTTTCGTGTTTTGCGACGGTCTTGGGCCTACAGTCGTACAAGAACCCAGGGGCTCAAAGTTATTCACCATATAGACAACGCCGTTTGTCCACTGACTGGACTTCACCGAACCGTTTGGAGGAGCACCCTAATTTTGGCCGAAAAATCATCTTTAGCGACGAGGCTCATTTTTGAATGAATGGTTATGTGATAAGCAAAATTGCACTTACGAGATTCTTCACGTGGCAATGCATTCACGAGAAGCTACTGTTTGTCGTTGGTTCGTATTTTTATTGCAAATTTCTAACCGATGACTTAAATGCTAATCGAAGTCTTTTGGCCCCAATTGAACGATATGGGAGAAGACGCCATGTGGCTCTAGCAGAACTGGGCTATAGCCACACAGCAGACGCCACGATGAACATTCCGTATGAGCGATTCGAGGTTATGATCATCTCTCGGAGAGTCAACATGAATTCCCCATAAAGATCGTGCGATCTGACACCGCTAGACATTTTCTTGTTTGCTTTCCGAAAGTCGCAGGTCTATGAAATAAAAAACCGCAATCGACCGCCGCCATTTAAACCAACATATCGCTCAAATGCAGCCGGATTTATGCGGCAGAGTCGTTAAAAATTGCGTCGGTGCCACGGTCGACATTTGAGCGATGTTACATTCTCTGACCTGATGGCATACATGACCCTTTCAAATAAAAAATAGGATATCTTCAAAACCTCAAACGCGGCTTGTCTTATTCCATTTCAATATCGATCCGTCCTCATTGAAAAGCCCCTTATGAAAGCCAGCCCTTCATAACAGTCTAGATTCTGCTGAGTCATCTTCTTTAAACCTTTATTCTCTTCAACCTCAATTTTGCAACGAAAGCACAGGCTTTACTACCGTGAAAAGTGTCCCCCCCACAAATGCCTGTATTTGTTTCGCCCGCAGCACTGGCCACACTCGCATCTGTTCAAACACAAGTCAATTTGTAGAAAATATCTGCCATGTTGACATTGCATTCTGGTTTGCTATTCCGCCTCCCGCAGTGCTGCATAGTTATAATTCCTTGAAAAGATCCAGCATCCCAACAAATTAATTGTCAGTTCCACAAATAACCTTTCACCGGGACACAGCGCAGCCCCCACTGTATCCACATCGCAACAAAACAACGAACATCCTGCCCGACCGAACATTTCTGAAAATGATAGCATTTTAGCGAATTCACTGAATTCGCAGGACCTGTCGCCACCAAACTCGCAGGCACTCTCTACATTGTTGCATTCTATTGTCCAGCTGCATAACTGCGGGCATAATTTTTTCCACCCATGTTCGGTGTGCTTGCTCTCAACTGTGCATGTATAGTGTATCCCGGTTTGAGTTCCGACCCCAGACAATATCAAAGAAATTCCAGCAAAATACGAAACACAAATGCCGCCCTGACCTTGTGCGTTGGCGTATATATTTCAGAGCCCAGACAGCAATAAACATTCCAAGTGCACGCAAACAAAGAAATTTGTTTTCCGGCGTTGGAGGATTTTTTTTTCTCAGTCCAGTTGTGTATGTTAGCCCCAATCAAATAATATTGAACGTGGAAAACATACAAACAAGAAAAAGGGATCTCTCGTCCCATTGGCGAAATCCTTTGTGATAGTGTTCACACAATAGAAGAAAGCATTTCCATAGGAAAAAAACAAAAAAACGATTGGAATTCCCATTCTAGACACATGTTACAGTAACAATAAATACAGTTTAATGCAAGAATCTAGCTCGAACCAATATATGGACAGAGACAGGGACACCCACCCAGCAGGACATCACGGCGACAGGATAGCGAAAAAACAATAACCAATTGGATGGCGCTGGGTGCTGCCTCTTCAGCAGCACAACGAATGACAGCGACAGGAAAATTCAACCTCGGATCTGTCTGTAGTCTGAACAATACCGAGATATTTGAGGAGCATTTTTTGTGCGCTGTTTTGAATTGTTTTTCGTGCATTTTCTTTTCTTTTTTGCAAATTGTTGTCTTTTAGCGGAACATTGCCAAACACGATGTACTCGTATGCTCGAGCTCGTTAGCTTACTCGTCCGGTTGCATACGTCTTTTTTGCAGCGGCATTGGGTCTCCGCATCGAATATCCTTCCGCTACAGAAAGTGATTTTACCATATCGCTTTTTTGCTCGTTAGATACATATTTCCTGTACGCAAGGAGCAGATAAACAGCCGAACAGATACGAGAGCATCGCCTATAGTGGCTGCTGCATGCGGGCTACGGAGTTTCCGCACAGTAATCGCCTCAGATCTACTCTGATCGATATGGGAATGATTATTTTATCTAGGGCTCGTGCAAATCGTGTGTTGGTCCAACTCTAACGGGGGATAGAAATGAGTATGCAACAGAGCTGATTGCTGTAAGTAATTGAAAAATATTTGTGCGGTTTCACAGGTGGAAGTCGTACACCTGCAGTTGCAGTGTTAAATGATTAACGATGCTGAAACCGAGATCCTATTAGGCGCATTGTTCCGAGAGTTCTCGGCTTCAATTTATGGTCTGCTGGGTTGTAAATTATGTGCAGGTATAGTGGCAAACAATTTGCAAATTAAAAATTGGAAGTCGCTTCGCAAAATACAACGGACGCGATGATTCAATGCTGGGGAAAGTTTTCCGCGAAAACTTTCTCATTATAGACAGCAACTTCTGGGCGGGTAATTAAATTTGTTTTGAAATACATATTTCGAAAAGGACCTGCCAAATTATTAAATTACACAAGTCAGCTGGGCAGTGGACAAATTTACTTTTGAAGCAATTAAGTTATTACCTAAAAGTCAGCGGGAAGTTTATTGGAGGATAGTGCACTTGGAAAAGTCGATGATACTGACTCGGCGATCTCAGTAAGTTTTCATTGCTAATTGCAGAACGAGGGTGAACTTATTGCGCGGCACTGATAATCATTTGTGTTTGATGGAAACATTTCCATATACAAGCTGTTGTGACCAGCGTTAATTTTAGTGCTCAAAATTTCATTTTAGTGCCGATAAAGTAGATTAAGCGCTTGGGCGTTTTTTTAGTGCTTAAAAAATATTTCAGTAACGCTGCCGATGCACATAGCCTTTTTTGTCCTCTTTCCAGCTGTCTGGTAACTGACTGGTGGGCTATTTGGACTGACGACATCATTTTGTCATATCTTTAAGGATGCCAGAAGCAATGCTGTAATGGTTTCTAATGACTGCCATATCGAAATATTTTGAAAAATTTTAAAATTGACCTGATTTGCAAACTATCGATTTGTTTCGAGCAAAAGATATAGGTACAGGAACATTTGAAGCAAAATTTGCTGATATAACATTAGAAGTCTGCGGAAAAGTTATTGAAAGAGATCGACTTTGCGCCATGGCCAGAGCGGGCCGATTGACCGAACAAACATAGTACTAAAGACAACATATGAATAAGAATGTAACCTGCTTATGTTTGTCCTCGCAAAACTAGAAAAGTAGTAAGTTGACTGACTTGAAGTTTTGACATAACGTTGCACTCAAATACAAGCGAGTTTTTAAAGTAAATTGAAATAAAATTAAGAAAAAAAAAAAAAAAAACTGTGACACCACACATCCCTTACAATTCAAACTCTTTTTCTCGACATTAATGAGGGTGAAAGTTGTAGGATTTAGTACATCAATGTAGGTACATCGAAATTACAAAGATAGCATAAACTAGAAACATAAATAAATTATAATGTCGTTCAAAAGTTGTTCAAAGAGAAACGTCCACCTGAAACATAAAAAACCGCCCTGCACAAGTTTGTGTGAATTTAAAAAAAAAAAAAACGTTGCTTAGTTTGTCTTTAAAATAAACAGTTGTTGCAACACAACATCACAAGTCATTTCTTTAATTTTTTTGAAATTGACCTTCAATTTTTTGCCGATTTCACACGTCTAAGTTGAGATTTCAGAAGCTTTTCCTGTACAGTCGGCTGCAAAAGGTCGCTCCTGTAAAAAAAAACTTGAGATGTTGTTTGTTTGGGATCGAACTTGAAACTGAGCAACGTAATTTACTTTCTTTTTATGAGATTTCGTAAACAACCTTGAAAAAAGCGAGTTATTTGTAATAATACGTTTTTGCATTTAACAAAAGTTTGTCGTTTCTAAATCTTCTCACTAAATTAAATTAACAAAATTTAAAAACAAAAAGTAGGATCATCTGATTGCAAGGAATATTAGCTGCTTTCAAAAATCCCTAAAGCCACGCGGGTGCATAAGAATAGTTACAATTTAGTGAAGAACTTTTCATCCGAGGTCGTAGTTTCACGGCGCAATATTTTTGCAAACTCCCTTTTATGAGCACAAACTTGGAAGGTACAAAACCACATGCAGGCTCGCATAAACTTGCCAATATATTGACTGGTAGTACACTTCGTGGGCATAAGTGATGCCAAACTTCTATAAACTCATAATAAAAAGAATTTATTTGTTGGTGGGTGCCAGACTCATGCATAAATTCGACTTTCGTTTTCATAAAGTACTCATCATGAATTCCTATTTCAAAGGTGATGTTCGGTATTTCAACTTCAAAAGTAAGAAGTCATGTTATTCATGACAAGGAAACTCGCAGAGTTGATATTTTTAACAATTCTTATATAAGTACCCATACACCCTGTGTGCGAACATATTTTTGTATTTTTTATTCTTTTTTTTTAACGCATTCAGAAGAGCTTACGCCTCTCACATGGAACGCACCGTTAAAAGCAACTCGCCTGAAGTTCCCTTCAGTCAGCTTCGTTATCTCCCTACAAAATGCAGTCATAAGAAAGCCACATAAAGGCTTTTATGTTTATGTTAGTTTCGCCTAAATGAACTGTGTGGGTAACGCCACAGAGCGCACCATTTCGCGAGCTATGCCACTAGATGTAGCCCCACAATAGGTGCTGCCTCTACTGGAAGATAATTCCAGTGAACACCGCAATTTAACAAAAGATATGGCGGAACGGAAAAGCCCGACGATTACACAATTTCACGTGCTCATCTTATCCAAATCCCGTCTTGGGGTTGTGTGCAGACTTATCCGGGTGTAAATTGACGATACCGCGGAGGTGTGTCTCCCAAACTTATACGAGGTGTGTCTGTGTGTGTGTCCCGAGCACTATTCCCAACAATATGTCTATACTACATTTTCGTCTGTCAAACAAAAATTATCGCACACCTGTAGAGGTTTCACTTTTGTCCCGAAGATAAGATTCCCAACCACACATGTTATTTCCTGTATCCTTATGCAAAGATTCCAGTTCCGATACACGCCCGAATGCACACATTGATGGAAACTTTCGGGGCATAGCTGGAGCTTATTCAGCTGCGTTTCGGTAATCGAAAGTCCAAGTTTCACTTTTATGTCATTTTGGGAACTGTAAATAATGAAATCCTCAATGGCGGGCTCGAAAATTGAAAAAGTTATATTTCGGTAAGTTTGGTATTTTCCGCACAAAAGGAAGTTTACTGTCGTTAACCCGTCGAAGAGACTTCGTCCCGCCTTTACAGTAATTGCATTCTGAGTGGGTTTGTTTTTGCTCTGTGCTGCTCTTTACTTAGGGGCGAATATGGACGGGAGTCCAACCAACCGTTTAAGTGTACCTTACCCAAGTCTGTTCGGTTGGCGCGTTAGGGGTTTCTTTTCATATTTTGTCGGTCTGCTTTAAAGGAGGTCCGAGGTAATTTAATTTTTATCAGAGAAAACTTTCCAAACCGAAGGTTCTCCCATTGGGAACGTGTCGATGGAGCGAGCGTCGTTGCCGAAGTGCGTGCAAGAGCAGACTAAATACTGAGACGTGTGTGGCAGTTGGTTTTCCTTTTTTTATTCGCCTCCACCCGATGGAAATTTAAGAAGGGCTGGCAGTTGTTGTCAGGACTGGGTAAATCGATGTAATGATGTTGGTTAAGGTATTGGCGTTTCGGGATTTCCTTCTGGTTCTTTATAAAAAGAAAAAAGAAAAAAGTTGCTTCTTTATTTTTATTTTTATGACATGTGGGTAAGGTGAGAGCGAGAGGTAGAAATCTAGTTTATCGGGAGCTGACTGCCTCCAGAGGGGATTGAGTAATGCCCGCTGAGCTGTAAAACTTTGAACAGTGATTTTTGTTTTTCCTTGTTTAATGTTCAAACTTTTGAGATAAACAGGTATAGTTGCTTTTTTTGGGAACATTTTTCAACTGACTTTGTTTACATAATGGTACATGCCGAGTAATGCTTATGCTTGTTTAAGGAATCACTTGCTTACTCTACAATCTGTTTTGGACATGTAATCTTTGACGGACGAAGCAGATAACATCCAATCTTTGACTGAAAAGTTTGAGCTGAGATAGTCTGAGGCTAGTCATAGTGCTGCCAGTGGGGCTAAAAATTAATTGGTTGATTGATGACATGCCAGCGATAAACAAAAATTGTTAAAGGAACTTTTCCTTCGCCGGGTGCTAAAAACTCTTACGAGAAAATGTGGTCCCATTTGGAACTGTGGCGCCATTTATTTTTAAAAGTTCCCATGTGTGCTTTTGTGCAATAGGTCCCAGGTTTTCGTTTCTGTACAGCTGGCTCTACTGCTGCCACTTTTTGATCATGCCTTGCAGTCGAAAGGTTGCCCCTAGCCCCCATTTTTGTTTTAATCCTCATCGCTGCGTTGCAATATTGAAAACCATGCGAGTAATGAGTCCCCTTCCTTTGGCTTTTGTGGCAGCTCTTGTTCCCGCAGTTATTAGTTATTTTCCCAGGCCGAACTGATCTTGTCTATACGATCTGCGATCTTTCGATTGATCCAGCTTGGAGCATGATCAGGCCCTATTCGCTGTACGCTTGAATCAACCAAAGTTTAGGCTTTGCTCGTCGAATTTTTCCACAAGACAATTACTAAGCATTTAGAACTCTCAAAACTGCCAAGAGCCGATCGTCAACAATCTTATAAATACTTGGGAAACAAAGTTCAAAACGAAATGCTCGTTTGAGAAAGATTAAAATAAATGCTTTGTGTCAAAATCTTGCCATAGGAAAGACCAACTTGTTGACAACAACTTCATAAAAAGCATAGAAAACTGGTGCCCAAATCTTTTATATTCTGAGTATTTTTTCAGTCGGCACCATCATCGCTCATATACAGAGGTTAACTTCTATCGAAAATGATTGACTGACTTCCTAGCAAAAATTGAAATCAAATGTACATAGGCATAGCCTTTTGGAAATAAATTTTACAAGTTCTCGAAGCCTCTCCTACCAACAAGCATATCCAGGTTCATTCAAAGAAAATGTTTAATAAATTATCTTACCCCACCGCTTGTGTAAACACTCTGCAATCGGTGGCAGTTCACTGAACAAGAAAGCTCACTTAGATGAGCAATTACTGTAATGAATTGCTTCAACAACTGATCAACTGTCGCCAAGCCAATTCGAGTGTCAAAACTCTCTGCACTACACTTTGCTTGTTACCTACAGCAACACAGTACAAATCACAAAAACCATCAACGGGACACGTAAAAGTTAATTATTTCATCCCTTTTCAGGCCGTGCAAAATGAAAAAAACTGCAAAAGTATCCCTTTCTGTCCTTTTGCTGTGTCTCGTCACTCTGCTATCCTTTAATTGCCATAAATTATCCCATCGGACTTTTGTTGGAGTTTTGGCCCAATCGGCTCTATAAATAAATACTTGGTAACTGGTTGGCACTTCTGGGAGAGATGAAATTTCATCGGTTTGTCATAAAGGTAATTGCCAAAAGTACACTGCCCTGTGGAAGGATATTGAATCGTTAGAGAGGAGGAAAGCAGAGGACAGACACCATGAGACTGAAACAAACGAAAAAATCACTCGTCGGATGGGGCAGGAATTTAATCTCATTTATTCAAGCTAATTACTTTATCCTTGGCTTATTCACTGTGAGCTTATCCAGAGCTATGGGCGCAACTTTTTCAAAGTTGCCGATGATTTTTTTACCCCGCATTACGCTGTCGGGGCCCTTTTTTCTTGTTGTGTGTTTATAACATTATTATGAGTGACAGAGGAAGCCGGGCTCGAATGACATTAAGTGTTTAGCTTTGTCGAGAAAGACGTATTCATTAGCGCGGACCTTTGCTTTTTAATATTTTAATCACCAGTTTCTGGGTGAGTACGAGTACATAATTTGGGATGTCGGAATTAGAAATACGAGTCAACAAAGCATCTTCGTCGAGACTTTTTGACCATTGAAACTGTCCGTCTGTTCTGAGTGCAACCACTTCTAGGCAACTTCCACGCCCGTGATGTAAATCGAAATGGAGCGCAAATACGTAAGTTGTGCTAGTATCAAAGCGCAATTCGCAGAGGAACTTACTTCACTCGGAGTGCAGTCAGCAGTCACCAACTCACCATCGTCATTGGCTAGGGGAAAGGGAAAAAACGAACGCCATTAAAGGGTGAGTTGTTGACTTCGATGGCTGCATACAATTAAAATGTGAAAAGGATGGAATGAGGAGGTTGCAAAATTACATTGGTGACACTATCACCACTTGGACGGGAAAGTAACGTTCGGATAATTACTATTGCATTTTTCCCCGTGAAAATGATATAATGACTGAGGAATTTCGATAAAACAATTAAGCCGAAGAGTGTTGCCACTTTTTGGAAATTTCAATGAAGCATTTTACAAAAAAATACGACTCTTGCGGACAGATGATAAACCACTAACTGACTGAAGGGTTTAAGATATACGAGAGAAGCAAAAGTCTCTGGAGTTTAGTTTGAAGACAAATTTCAAAACGAGTCGATTTTTAGGAAAACTTGCATAAACTTGTGCTTATTTGCTATTTCCATTTGGCAATAAACTGACCTTAAATTCATGCACCCATGAATTTAATACAAATACCACGCAATATTATTTATTTAGCTCTGCACATTATTACCGAGTAAGTATGCAATACCTAAGAACGTACCACACTTTTTGGTACTAATGTCGTTTTTTTATAAACAAAAAAGCGGTATCATGAAAATCAGTTTTACTCAAGATTTATGTCAAAAATGTTAGTTTCCATAGAAAAACAATCATTATTATTTTTAGGGGTAGGTAAATCGCAGTGGCTAACAATCGCAGTTGTTAGTGTGTTGGAGTACTAAGCGGGGGGTTGCAGGTTCGAATCCCGCAAAAACCCAAATTCCAACTTAGGGTTTTTTCCACTGCGCCACCTCTTGCGAACGTCTTACAAACATCCGAGAGTATAACTGTCTTTAGAGCTTCTCAATCAGCCGTTTGGAATCGGCATAAAATTGTAGATCCCTTCCATTCGTTCCAAAAAATGAAACTCACACAAAACGAATGGTTGTGAGAAGCTAGGCCTTGGGTCCCTACGGACCTATTGCGCCAACTATTATTATTATTATTAAATCGCATTCCTTAGAAAACAATACGTCGCTAAAATGGCGGCGAAAATTTGAATGTCACCAAAATGCCTTCATTTAACATAATTTATTTAATTTTGTATTGGGAAATTGTTAACTTAATTTTACTAGCCTTAATGGCGACATATACCCACAGTTTCTTGTTTGTGCACATCTATAGTACAGTACCCTTCCACTGATATAAGTTTCATTCTCCTCTTTTAATAATAAATACTTAAAAATTACTTAAAAAGTGATTTTCACGTTTCAAATAATGATTGTAAAAAGGGAGAAGTGGCAACACCTATGAAAGGGTTTTCAATTTAGTTTTCATTCAAGCGCATGAAATTGTGGCACGCAAGCGAAAATAATGGCCAACGATGATTGGGAAGGTATTTGGAGCGATTATCAGAGAAGGCCAAGCACTTTCAGTTATGATAAGAAAGAATATTACTGAAATTGTGATTAAAATGTTGGTAAAGCTATGTTCACACGATTGCCAGATCTGCCAATATCGTCAGGTCTACAAATGATATAGCAATGACCTGCCAATGATCTGACAATAACAAACTACCTTACAATACCAAATTGCCAGTTCACACGGGGCCCGACCAACAGAACTAAGCAGCCACAATTGTATGGCAATTGTTTGAGTATGTATTCCAAAACAATTCGATGATCGTTTTGCTTTAGTGACTCCGCATATTCAAAAGCAAGAAACAAATACTCGTGCGAGCATTTCAGCGGCTGAGTTCCTGCGTCAACGATCTTGTCCATCATTCCAGATGTTCTGGATGCAATCTGGATGCTCGTGCATAAATATTTTCAGGAAAATTGTTTCACTACCTAATTCAATGTACACAAATCACACTTTGAGTTCTAGACGCCGAGAACACCAAAGGCCTATGGGATTCTGTTGCCACCAAATTTACAAACTTTGGCAATTTCCAAACTGTATTGGAGAAAGGATCATAAATATTTCTAGATCCTTTTAGAAGCATCATCAAAAAAGGAAAGAGTAATAAACTTTCCTAGATCCCTTTCGTTCCTATATCAACTAATTCACACATTTTGCACGAATCCACAGAAAAATAACACCGAAACTTCGTTTTGTTCGTTCAAATACGAAAAATATTTATCTACAAATAAAAAATTTACAGATGTCGTAACCACAGCACAACTGCAAATAGCAAATGGGTCTGCAAATGTCCTAAGCGTCTGGCAATGGTCTGGCAATGATTAAATTGGGTGTTCAGACGATTAGCAGATATCTGACAATTTCATTGCCAGATGGCGGCGTGGCAATTATCTGACAATGACTTTTCTGCAAATATTGGTAGACAAAACTGCCAGTTACGCGGTTGGCAGACATTTGGGACAATTTTTTCATTTGTAGACCTGACAACATTGGCAGATCTGGCAATCGTCTGAACACAGCTTAATGCATTTGGCGATAAATAATTTCTGAACATTTTAGGATACGTTATGTAGGTTTTTTCAAGGAGTGTCAAATAAGAAAACTTGAAGCTTGTCTCGAATGCTGTGGTAAAAATTTCGAATGTTTTCATGTCCTGATCAAAAATTAAGGCCTTTCATGTTCGGGTAAACAGTTTTCCTTATGTCCGGATTAAAAATTTAACTTTTCCATGCATGTGTTTCATATAAGTGTAGGAAATCCAAAAATTCAAGTTTTTGAAATTCGAGTGAACATTTAATACTTTTCCCATACCATTTTATATCCCAGTGAAAAGTTTTAAGTCTTTTCGGTCGAAAATGGTAATTTTCCAACTTTGAGCCAAATTTCGGACCTTTTCTTTATGTCCGGATTAAAAATTAAACATTTAAAGATCCTATTTAAAGTTACGAATATTATTTCAGACCGGTTTAAAGTTGTTGGAGTTTCCTTCATATCTGGGATAAAAATAAAAAGGAAGGTCGAAAAAGACGTGAATGTTCCTCATCCGAGAAGGCACCGACCGTATCTTCCTCGCACGACTAAACAAAACAGTCAAGATTACTTAAACTGAAACCAGGGGTTCTACTTCCATATTTGGGCTGAAGGAGCCGTATTTTTCTTGGCTACACTTCGTCTAGTAAAACCAACTTTGTTCATCCCGGACTAACGTGTACATGTGAACATTCATCATACTAACTTCATCTGGCGGATCTAAATTCAGCCGCGCTCTGTCTGAGAAGATGACGAAAGTCTTACATTTAAGACCCAATTCCAAACCCGATTGCACCGTCAAATCGATAGTCACAGAAAGACTGTAAGAGAAATCTCTGTGCGACGTCACTGCACGGAAAGCCACCACAATACGTTTTGATCCGTCAAGTGACAGGTCTCTTAAATTTCATCGGCATGTCAAGCATGACGCAGATTATTTTTTTTCCTCAACATAGATGTTGACAAATAATGAAAGTCACTTATGATAAGAATCATCTCTTATACTAGCAATTACATGAACCCTTCCCCTATGTCGCTCTTGGGTTGATTTATGTGTATCTCCATCACACACAGGAAGACCATAAAGGATACGATAGAATTATTCATTGTTCCATATTACGATTATGGTCTACATAGCTGTCCCAAGAGTGTGGCGTTTTACCATCCCAATTTCAGGGCATCGCAACATCACCATCAACTCAAACATAAACTTGTACGCGTTAATGGGGTAAGGAATTTCCTCTGGTTAATGACAAATGTTTAGATGATGGGTTTATGACGTCAGTTTATTGGACATGCAGAATGTTGGGTCACTAATCCTTAAAGGCTATAACTGTTGGCATATATTTAGGGCCCCGAGGAATTTTGCTCTAACCACGGTGTGTACATTGGGTGTACAGTATATGTATTTGCATTTGCATGACTGACAGGATTTCCACCTGAGCTGGGAGTGATAAGTTGCCGCAGTGTAACGTGATCCGTATGTCACCACTTACTGCACGGCTTCATTTCTCAAATACGTATCAGACAATAACAATCAAGCTGCCCGCCCGGAGTCAGTCTCTTCTACCTTACAAATTGCAGATTTTTTTCAGCTAAAACCCTCTCGACTAACCCCGTACTCTGTTCAGGTCACCTATAGGTGCAGGGAACGACAATGACGTTTCCTTGTCGCCGCACAGTTAAACGATGCAATAAAATGGGCAAGCCCATCGTCGTCGTCGTGGTCCCAGCGAGAGCCACCACATTTATTGTCATACAAATAGGAAAGCCAACACAGCTAGGTCGGTATTTAAATTAACGTCCCATGCCCGGCTGAAGTAAACGCTTCAAAGCTTCTGGCTGAGTTTGTGGCTGTGCTTCATGGTGGGATACTTTTGCAGCTGTACTTCCGTGGGGGATACCGGCTATTTGTTCATATAACAATTACGAGCACTTTGGTTGGAAATGATTGCAACTGGCAGACCAACGGGGGAGACACTGGCACTGGCGGTGGGCGAAATTATCTGGAAAAGGTCGTGTGTATACAAATCACTGCAGGGGGTTGGTGTACGGTTGAGCCCCTTACATGGCTGTTGGTTTAGGCAGAAGCGGTCAAATTATTTTATCCTCAGAGCTTCTGGCGCCTCAAATCGACGCATTTTCAATTTGTTAATATCGTTTCCTTACAAAGGGGATGCTACAGGGGTGGTACTTCCGAAACAGGCGTTTGCTGTTTTGCCGTTGGCTTTGAAGAGATTTGAATGTCGGTGGTGATTAAGTCGTCAGGCTAGCAGTAGGAAGCGAACAGTTGCTGGGCAAGAGACTAAGATGTACGCTGCCTGGCACGGCCCTTTACGATTTATACTGACTCTAGTTCAGAGAGCTTATAAGGCGTTGGAATGGAGAAGGGATTTCGCTGTCAAAATGTGGCTTCTGGCTGCGCACTGTCTCGGGAAACTAAGCGCAGTTGGTGGGAATTTGGATTTGTGTCAAACGCCGTCGGATGGGCTGTCAAAGTATGCTTCGTCGCTTCAGTTTGCGTCGAATTAAAAGTGTCCATTGTTTGTTTCTATTGTGCAGTTTTCCCTTAAGCACAAAGTAAGGCACAGAGCGAGTTACATCGGTTTAAATTGCGCCTAAGGCTATACCCTTATTTTGTGCTGGTTTAGACACATGATATATGGGTTCGTGCAGGAGGTATTTTCTGTGGCGTCGTAAGTTGATTTGTTACGACTACCAGGAACATTTCTGTGGGTGGATAGGTAACGTCCTGCTGCACAATGCTACGTGGATGACACTCAGCTGCCTAAAGTGTGAAGAGTCTTGAACTAAACTCTATTGCACACCTGAGTGGAGGTTAAATGAAGGTCGACTCTTCAGGTAGCTCTGTAAAACCGGCCATCAATATTTTCACTGACTTTTTAAGACTCCCCTTCGAACTCTTACAATTGGACAGGGCACACGTTTTGCAACTCATGCGATAAATTTCCGCATCGAAAACTTGGGAACATTTTTTTAATTTATATCATTGTAATAGTAATAGTTGGCGCAACAGGTCCGTAGGGACCCAAGGCCTAGCTTCTCACAACCATTCGTTTTGTGTGCGTTTCATTTTTGGAACGAATGGAAGGGATCTACAATTTTATGCCGATTCCAAACGGCTAATTGAGAAGCTCTAAAGACAGTTATACTCTCGGATGTTTGTCAGACGTTCGCGAGAGGTGGCGCAGTGGAAAAAAACCCCAAGTTGGAATTTGGGTTTTTGCGGGATTCGAACCTGGGACCCCTCGCTTAGTAGTCCAACACACTAACCACTAAGCCACTGCGTCTTATATCATTGTAGTGATTAATATATCGATGTGTTAATTAGAATTACAGGACATGGGCACAGGACGGTAACGGTTACTTGTGTTGGTAGCCCAACCATAAGACGCACGAAACATTCGTTCTATACCCGCAGGGCTCAAGCCTTTTTACCCTGAAGCGATCGTGCGGAACTCATGTATATATCAAACACGAGCCAAATTAGGATTAGCCCCATTTCGATTTCGGTCACGTAGGAAACATGACAATTAAGTTAATTGCAAACATACATTCCTACTGACAAATTTAGACAGCGTAATTTTAATGGAAATGTCCAAAATAAAAGTGACCTTCTTTATCGGCAGGACACCGAACAACGAAATCCTTTAGATGAGTTCCAACAACGCATTTAATTCACTGAAATGAAAGTCCGAGGGAGCGAACTCCCGGCACCATCGCCATAGCAGTCACGGCAGGACAACCGCAGGATTTAAAATTGTTTCTCAAATTCCAGTCACGTATTTCATCAATACGCCGGTATACACCAGAGACAGAGTCCTTCTGTGTGTGGTGCGATGCTGTTCGTTTTCCGACTGATTTCTTCTTCATTTTCATTTGCTTGCTACTTTTCTCATTTTCTATCTCTCTTGGCGTTTCACACTCTAAAATTGCCGCCGCTGCTGGTGTGTGTGTGCGAGTTTGTGTGTGCAAAAACTTGATGTCCCCTTTGATGCGAAGAACGTGACTCCATTGGAAGAATAAGGCCATGGGTTCATTGTTTGCGAGTTATGCGGCGGCATGTCCTTCAAAGTCGTGTGTTTGTGGACAACAGCTTTATTGTTCTATTATGTGGTATCACAACTACTGGCAAAACTATTACTGCTCCTTCTAACTGTCTTCCAATATTGAACATGTTCCGATGATCAAGCTGGAAACTATATTGTGCGCCGCCACTGTAGGTATATAGAGAGCGGCGAACATGAAAAAGGATTCCGTGTCTGTATCCCTCAGCGCCTTAAAAAACGAGGAAAAAACTTTGCAAGTGGCTGTTTGCTTTTGTTATTGATTGCCAATAGTGGGATAGGGATACGGTATACCTACCAGCCAGCATCAACTACCACTATATCCGAAGCAGAGCTCTGTCCTCTCTCCTCTGTTTCATTAAACTTGAATGTCGTGAACAGATGTTTGGCTGTGACGCTGTGACACATACGGATTTGAGAACGGATACATTTGTCGCACACAGGGACACTCGGTATGTGTTTCAGTTGTTCACCTGTTGAGTTCACTGTTTGATGTTGATTTATGGCACGGACATTGTGGAAAATTGTTCGCACGTATTATAGTCCGAACGAGGCCCTCTTATTGATTGGGCTTATGGGCTCATAGTGGGATAATGAGTGCACCCACCAGATGGGCTTTCAGCATGAAGGACTTTCGGCTCTTTGACTTTCATGTAAGGCAGCGCTCCGACTGTCACTTTGTCAGTTGTCCATGAAACACATACAGATACAGATACAGATACAGATAACGCCCGTCAATTAAGCGAGACAAGGAGGCAAAAGAGAAACCTGTTCTTTTTTTTTAGGGCGAAAAGATTCCACCGCATGGGACATTGTGAAACGATTATATTCCAAGCACGGACGGCTGTCGAAAAAGTTTTCCATGGAAAACAGAAAACAAGATACGCACACAATTTGTTTTTCAGTTTCTATTTGAAATGAAAAATAAAAAGCCTCCACCGCCACGGGGCTGAGACTGTTGTGCCGTTGTGCGTCACTCTTGGCTCTGTTTCTCGCAAATTTGTAGGCATTGACATTTTTCGTGTCATTTCATTTGTTGGAAATGTTATTTTTGCAATTGGTACCCCATAAAAGGGGACGATAGCAGTCGAAAGAAGAATGGAATTTGGAGCGACATTGAAAGGGACAAAAGCTTATCGAGTAAAAGTTTTCAAATGATGAGATAACTCGGTACAATCGGTCAATTATGAGGGCCAACAGAATATATATTTATGTACATAAGACGCGACGTGTCTAGATGCGCTAATCGCCGATGAATTGTGTGCGTGTTGGGGATGGGATTATGGATTTTTCGGGTTGAAGTTGTTGTGTCATTCTCCGTGTAATGTAATGTTCTTTGAAGGAAGTTTGTCAAATAGAGGTTGAGTCCATGAATAGTTTTTAATTAAAAATATTGCAGTTACGCAAATTCAATACAGCAAGATTCAAATTTGATTTTCAATGAATCCGCATTACAATTGGACTCCTTTGTAAACCAAAGAAGAGGCAGAATTAAATCATGCAGCAGATCCGTCTGTTTCTTCATCATTAACGACAGTTCGACGAGAGGTTACTGGCGCTCAATTGTCTTCTTGCTCGGTGTGTCACAAGACAGAAGAACTAGTCGCACATGACCACGAATATGGAATGGAGCAGAACTCATATCAATTAATATTCCCACACAGCATCACGACTTGTGCCTTTGTACCTTCTCTATACGTCGCGTTCCTCTCTGAAACTGATAAATAACCTCCCAGTAACTGCTACTTTCAATTAACTCCTTTCTGACGCAGAGACAAACTATAACTTCAGAGAGCCAATAAACCCGAGCAAACATTCATAAAACTCCGGCGAATCTCTTCGGAAAATTCTTACTTCTGATGGACAAATTAAATGCTAAACAACTTCAGAGTAATCAATTCTCCCTCGACGCCATAAACACGTTTTCAATTTATTTAAGTCCCCACAACGACCTCATCCCTTGGCTGTATGTATGCAAAAACTATAAACGAAAGGCAGTAGCATAGATACGCGTTGTTTGCGAAAAGGGCTGAACTACATCCACGGCGAAGATGGTCATATATTTTGGTCATATATTTTAAGATGTGCGAGGAAATAGTGTCACTATAAATAATCCACAATGTTGGATACTGGTCGTAAAAGAAGGGAGTTGCTTCAGTTTTTGCCCTCATCCCAGTATGACTATGACCGGTTTTTCTATTTCGCCAACTTTTTTTTATGTTTTATTTGGCTCGAGTCGCGCACGGTTAACGAGTGCACTTGAGTCAATTGTTGCAGACAGAATTCAATCGATTTAAAATGTCGTTCCGAACTGGAAGCCATTTAAAAATGTCAACTGATATATGACGGTACTGCTGCGGCCTCCATCAAATATAAAGGCCCAAGGATTCAAAAAGGTTTGACATTTAATTTCGTTTTAATGTGAAAATAGTGTTGAATTTTAATGGCAATCGGGTGGGCGGGTGTCTCCACATCCACAACGAAAGGGAACAAAACACTGCTAATGGCTGCCGTCTATTAATGACCATCTGGAGGGAGCGTTCTTTTTTCGAGAACGAGACTGTACTTAGGGACAGCCTTTCAGGTATGAAATTATGTCCCTCTTAATGGGTTTAAATTTGCATCGGGGACAACTTTGGGTGTGTACCCTTCAATGTGAATGCCCCTTAATGTGTTGCGATAAGAAATTTATTTACATGTCTGCCGGCGACTGTTGGCAAGCTATCGTTGAGGGAAATTAAGACCAGTTACTAAATTTCCTTACAAAGAAGTCAAAGTGGTTTCCGTTGAAATCAGTAAAAAGAACACTGCATCCGCACTGAGCGATTATGTTCCACCACAGGCACTTTGAAGTGGGATTACGTTCTCCTTCCAGGAACATCAAAGAAATTATTTAATGACTATGTAAGCTCTGAAAATCTATTGAAACTTAATTTCAGGGGAACTGCTTCTGCCATGGAACAGGAATTGAAAGGTGCACTAGAGAAAGAGGAAATTAATATTCCATAACGTAATCTTTGGGAAATGGGAAAAAATATCCTCAACGGTGCTGTGCTGGGTAGGATACTAGACGACAGTGCGGAAGTCGGGACTTTTTACGTGTATAATTTGGGGCTTTTGTTCGAGTCCTTCGATTACACTTTTGCTGGTTTTTGGTCTTCGAGCTTGGGAAGCTGCGAATGTTGCTTTGAGTGGAACATTTTAATGGCTACCTAAGAAAATAGCTTTCGCCTCTTCGACTTGTTTCATCGCATAAGTCAGCAAGAATTTTAAAATGATAGAGTAGAAACGATTTCCAGAACAATCCAGTTACGGTCAAACAAGGCTTATTCGTATACCCTACCACATGAACGAAAGCAAATGTTGAAACAGACAGATTGAACCCTCAAATTGGATGATAAAAGTAATTGCATTCGAAGTAAGTTCAGGATGAATTGATCAATGGATACCTAAGTGGCAAATAAAAGATAACTACTTGTTAAACGGTTGTCAGTTGAAAAAAATTTCCACTGCACCGCACCAAACTATATTAATGTACTACCTCTGTCTTTCTTAGATGATGACAAACATCTGCAAGAGATTAACTAAATAAAAAGGTGACTAAGCTCAGGCACCGTCTATAAATGAAACATGGACTTTAACCTGCGGCAAACTTCTACTGGGATGACCAAAACTACAGAATTTTTGTGTTCGGCGAGGTAGATATAGCACTTGACCATTTAAAACGTGAAAAAGATGGCAAATGTGGGGAAAAGCACCATGGCGCTTTTTGAAAAAGGGGAAAAATAAAAAAATCTAAGAAATAAAAGAACACAGCCCATCGGACGTCTACGTAAGACTTTTTGTGCATCTGAATGCATTCACTCGTGTTCATTTTAGTTCTGCAAAGGAGGGCGCAATAAAAACTCCACAATTTTTCGTATACGCGCGTTTTCATTTCATAAGAAATTTACATTAATATATAAATGGGAAAAACATGTATTCATAAAACAGAACTTACAATTTGTATCCTCCTTATTCGGCTTACAGAAATACAATGAAATTAACACGTGACATAATGGCATGACAAGTAAAATTACATTTGACAGATAGGAACAGATTTGTGCAGAATAATTTCAGTTAAAGCTAAGTATCCTGCTCGCGCTAAATTTTATCTCCCATACAAAAATGTCTACAAAGATAAAATTTAGCGAGACAATTTAGCAAAGCAGTATCCTGTTCGCTCGCTAAATTCTTAACTTCATATAGATGGGCCGATGACAAGTCTCCACTCATTTAGCTCGCGAAATAAATGTCCGATACATTAAATCGAAGATAAATTCTGACAGAAGAAAAAGTTTGTGTTGTGTTGTTGCTGCCGGATGAATTTATTATCTCAAATTATTTATTTATTTCTATTTCCCAGGCTGTGTGTAGTCAATATATAGATTTTTTGGAGGAAACCGGACAAAACATTAGCGGTATAAGTAAAAGAAGATGCAAAACCAAAATACCCTTGCGGGGCTTGTGGAGGAACGACCAGCTATATGGAACTAGCAGGACAAATCCCACTGCAATATTGATTTTGGTTGATTGATTGGATTTACGCGACACGAAGTTAAGTGTCGTCTTCTACTTGCTACTATAGCAATTATTTAAGCTGCTGTAGCAATTATAGCATCTTCTTCAATTCTTCTTGTATCCATTGTTTTGCAGATATTTAAATATTGCTATGTCTTTGAAGTTTAAATTTCTTTTTACGTGTATAACTAAAATGACGTTTACCGACATCTGTCATAAGCATATGGTTTTTGTCCCATCCATCATATTTCAAAATTTAGCGGCCATTTATCTTTGCTAGTGGAGAAACGGAGTGGAGACTAGGGACGCTAAAATTTAGCGCGAGCAGGATACTAAGCTTAAAGGCGGAAACCTCATGATTCCGCAACAAATCGTTTTGATATTATGTCTAATAGAAAAGGAAATTATTGTGTACTTTTATCTGATTTGCTTATTTTAAGCTTGTTAATAAAAACAAAAAGTGCAAATTTTACTTGGGGGAGAAAAAGGGATTTTTTTTTTTAATTTAAGGGAAAACTAAGACTTTCCGTGAGAAATAAAAGAGAGGAAAATAGTCTTCAAAGTCTGGGAGCACTGAAGGGTTGGCCGTTGAGGTCTGCATCACTACCCGTGAGCCATGGAGTATCAGCAATGTATCGGAACTATACTGATGTAAACTTTGCAATGTGTAGAGCCTTTCATAAATTTTTAGAGAGGTTTAAAAAGACCGGTCCACTCTTTTGTAGAAGCACTTTGTGCAGCCACTTTCTTTGATAAATGGAGATACCTTTTGATTCCTGTGAAGTCGAGAGCAATTCAGAGCTAATTTTTTTAAAGGTATGCAGCACAGACAATGCGAACTGAGCGAAAAAGATATAATATCGGGTCGAACAAAAGAATCTGAATCGGCGGCATTTCTACAGGAACAAACTCTGCCTTGGTCAGACCTTTTCTGTGCCTCACGTCTATTTCACCGACGTCACTTCTCATTAAGTGACATACAACGTTGATGCCAACTGCTTCCTAGTGTTGCTAGGTCGTTGTTACATATTGAACCCCCAATTTTAAGACTTTCGTATCTTTCCCGTCAGCCTGCCTGTACCGAATTCAAGGGTATACATTGCAAAGGGCTAAACTAACCCATAAGTAAGATTGGTTTTTAATTTTAACATTGACTTAGGATTCCCAGAATTTATTTAACAGCGTGTTACTTATAAAAGGGCTTCCGTTGGAGTTTTTATTTATTGTATTCCCAAAAATCATTCCGCTATGTTGGGCGCACGTAACGGGCAAGAACTTTACTACTTCTCCTACCTGTTACCCGCCGCCTCAAGTAAGAAAGAAGGCAAAGAACAAAAAAGCATTCAAAGATCATAAAAATGTTTAAGTACGGCATAAAGTAGGGGAAATCTTTACTATAAACGTATAGAACAGATCTTCGCGCTGTAGTGTGTAAGCAGTATTGTTCATGTATTAGTTTCGAAAAAAGTCGAAGAATTTTTCCCACTCTTTTAATAAAATGTCCCTCCTTTGCTGGGGTAATCCAAAAGAAAAACACCAATTCGTGGAATGGAAGTCAACGATTGTGCAGTTTTTTGTAACATTTTAAACATTTTAAAATAAAAAAATATTAGAAAACAAATTGACTGTGGTAACATTGCCCGGAGATTCACGACAGAAAGAATATTTTCCAGGGTGCAAAAATGTTCGGGAAAATGTTTTTTTTTCTGCGGATTTTTCCGATTTTTGTTTAATTTAACTGCTGGCAATTCCTTCTCCTCAAATTGTAAGCTGATATATATCATACAGTCCTACAGCTCCCAGGCAATCAATCGCCTTATAATTATAAAACGCATGCGACTGCCGAATTGCATTGCTCAATCGGGCGTCCTTTTTGCACATTCATTTAGTCCCCTGGGCAAGGATAAGACTTCAGACTTACATCGCACTGCAGTGGCTTACCGAAAATGCTATATAAGCACGAGTCCATATATCATGGTCATTCTTTGTCTTACTGCAGGGAGTTTCCTGCATCATCAGTAATAAGAAATAGCAATTTCCTTTTGCCAATTTGTAAAACTCGTGCACAACCAATCGTTACAATCGTAGGCATTGCCCCTGCAGCAGTACACCACATGCACGTGCAATAAATGTTTCATACATGTGTGCATCCATACGAAGATATTAATAATCAACTGCTGCTGTTGCTGTGTCCAGATGCAGTTGCAAGATTCCCAGGAATACAGGTCGTGCAATAACCCCTTGACTGGTTGACTCCTCCGGTTGAACTGCATTTGCTGTGTTTGATCAAAAGTCTGCCATTGCACTGTGGGTTTTATTTACCCTCCTCGTGTATTCGGAAAAGTAATTTACACAAATGGATGATGGAGGATATGGAAATAAAATACCACCTCAACAGACCGCTTTGTAGATGACAGTGGGGCCGACGAAAAATAAATAAATTAAATTCGTTAAGGACAGCACAATAACTACGGCAGGGTATGGTTTCCTGATTTTGCTGTTCCTTTATTTGGATTGCAGCCAAGTGCTAAGTGTTCCGGGAGCCGCTCCAAGTCTCTAATCGCAAAAAGCCAACGAGAATGGGGTAGGACAAAAATGAATCAGCTGCTTCGTTGTTGGTCCCACAGTGCGGCTGCAAGTTGCACCTTTTCGTAGATAAAGTTTACCTTAATGAAAAGGTGGCACGAGAGACTCCTACATTATTTTGTGCTCTGCTAGTGACGGGTCAACAATAATGTGTATGTGACTTGGCCAAGTGCAATTTATTCTCGGAGTAAGTGCGGTTTATTTTTTGGTGAAGCTGCCTCGCTCGATATAGCACGTTCAGGATAAGCAAACAAACATGTATGCATCGTTCAACAAAAAACTCCCAAAATGCGACAAGGATGCGCCTATATTTGCGCCAAATTTGCAGGCGCAAAACCTACTGAGAGGAAAGATGGAATGGTAAATAGCCCGCGCACGGAGATTTGCATGTGGTTGTACTTCTGCCGCTCCTATGAGAGACTGCGATCGTACACATGAAAGGACAAGGATACTCCATAGTTCCTGTGGTGCGTTTTTACTTAAGGTAAACAAAAGCACCTGGTCCATGCTGCTGACAGTGTGGTCTTGGCCAGGAGTTATATAGCTGGAGCAACTTTCGAAGCCACTTCGTCGTGACGGGGATGGATACTAATCGTTAGGGTTTTCGGTTTCAAAGAGGGCGACTGTTATTTGTTTGGACGTCAAAAGTGTTTTTGTTTACGTTGGTAAATTGAGGATGACGCTGCAAAGGCAGAAAACCAGTTCGAAACAACACGAAATTTGTAGAGAAAAATGTCAACAAGTTGGTTTGGCCATGGAAGTGTGGTTCCTGTGGAGATGGTTTCGACTACCGGGGAAGATATTCAATTGCAATCTCGATATGGATGCGTGCGAAGTTAAATCCACAAAAGATGTGGCGCTCAAATTGAACTCGATTAAATAAACTGCAGTTGAGACAAGAGTCATTAATTGGCAGTAAAAAATATGACAGATGGAGTGCGTCGGATCTTGCACCCAACTGAAACGATTGTTTTACAATTTAGAGATTTCCAAAAGAATGATAACAAGTGCATATACTATTGAAAAACTCTCATGCAAGAACAACCAACTTGGTCCGAACTTGAAAACTATGCGCCTTAGCTGGCACTGCTGTAATTTTGTTTACCAAGCCTTGCGGTGTGAGTTTTGCCAAAAGCTGCTGATGTGTAGTCGGATCCAGGGTTGCCCCAAGGAAACACAATTTTTTTACCTAGAAACACTGATATTGATGTTGAAAGTCTTAACTACAGAATATACTTAAGAAGACTGCTGATATTTTCCTTAATAACCCCAACAATATTCGAATCCCTCGTTTAGAACATAGCGAGGCTTTAACTTCGATTTGGTATTTCAGCGAAAAGGAGATTTACGTCTCTGCGTAGATCTTGCGTGAGCTGAGAGCGAGCACACACCTACATCTATAAGAAGTTCGCCTGGGGACAAACCCCTCCAACGTATGCTTTGACGCGCCTGCGAGTAGTTCTTGCGTAAGCAGATATTTAATTCTTGGTAAGAATGTCAGCCAACTTATTCAAACAGTGTTGCTACTTGTAACAGAACTAAGCGACACTTTTCTGATGGGTTTTATTGTTAACAACAAGGCAGTGTATGGACTATATAACTTTTTAGTAAGCAACGCTTGAGTCAGACCAGTCAGCGTCGTCTTTATTGAGAGGAGCAAAATATGCGCTTACTTTAATCAAACATTCGAGAGGCGCTTCTAAGAAGTTGGCTTCTTCTTTTATGTTATGAAACTAGCAGACTCCCGCCTGCTTTGCCAGGTATTTAAAAGTTTAATGAAACATACTTTAATTTTCAAACAAAAGTAGCCTAACATATTCATTCATAAATTTTAAAAAGCGAAATTTGTAAATCGGTGCCATAGTTGGTAAAATTTTAACGGCCACACAAATTTGCCATTCAGTTTTATATATGTATATGTATGTATATGAAAAGTTGACTTAAAACCCACTTATGAGAGGACGCCCAACGCGAAGCCTTGAATGCCAAAAAATATCCCAGTCTTACAGGACCTCTTCTAAAAGCGCTGCCCGCATGACACGAATGTGTCGGCCTGATGGTTCCCTTGACTCACCTTTATGTGCAACGCATCGCCCTTTGCAAGGGCGTTAGTAACACTAGTAATAACAGACAGCACACTTATCTCATGATAACGCATTTGTCGTCATTACAGTGATTGGCTTTTACAAGATCCACTACATACACACAGGTATATGACAGCTCAGTTTCAGAACCGAGCGACCTCACTCGTACATTTGTTTGCTTTCATCTCAAAATCTAGAAATAATTGTTTGATTTCGATTCCAGGGATTTATTACCACCGCATATCCACTCAAATGATTTATGTTAACCGCAAGTAACACAGTCACTTAGCCATATGCTCGGCTGGAGAGACCAAACTGCACCATACGCTCCCACACACGACATAAACAATAAAATTATCTGCCAATAACTCCCCATGGAGTACAACAACATTGAACACCCTACCCCAACCTCATGGTAAGGCCGCTGCAAGATCCTTCCCCACCCCATTCCCCACAATTGCTAATTTCATCAAATCGATTCTTCCATCAGAGTAGTCGTCGTCATTGTCAGCAACCCATCATCACAAAGCGAGAGTCTTGGGACCAAAACCTACACGCACTCACATCCGTAGATATAGCGGCAGAGTTCATATTCAGAGTCCTGCTGGATATACACGCCTATAGGTAGGAGGTGTTTGCATTTACTGTATTGGTGGAGGCACGAAGGACGGCACCAGAATTGCATATGTCAAATTGCATTTTCGGGGATATTGAGTAAACAATCGGGAACAATGTGTGACTGGAGTTGGAAGGAGACGAGTAGATATGGGTTTTGTGGTCATGACAACCTTTAGTCATGTTTTGAGGTTGCCAGACGTTTCCTCTTAAATAGAAGCAACTGGATATGCTGCTGCTGTTGCTGTTGCTGATGGGGAGTGCAATGAAATCTGAAATATTACCATCTCTGACGCACACCACCGGTGCGATGGTTGTGTGTACCTTTTGACAGTTTGAACAATGAAGTGAGCTGGAGTGTGTGCTAAGTTACCGCTATGAATATTTCCTCAGTTGATTATAAGTTTTAGGGTCAATTAGAAAGCCGTTTTGGTTTCGGGTTCTCAACTATCAATTGTCGGGCACGTATCAGAGAAAGTCTCAGTATATCGATTTTATGGATAGCCAGTGGATGCAAGTGATAAAGCATATGTATGCTGGAGACAGCTGTCAGCAGAACTCTGGCATTGCAACCAGAGAGAGAGGCACTTTCAAATCACCAATCGTTAAACTTGACATAAGCAATTTTTACTCGCACTAAGTCGAGTGCTTCAACAAAAAAAAAAATAAGGCAACACAGTCCAAGTGTCTCAGCAGTCATATTCCTCAGCAAAACATCGAATTCCTCCTTCTCTTTCGTTGCAGTAGAGAAAGCTTTACGAAGTGGGTTCGTTGTGTGGTTAATACGAAAAATAGAACCTCGTTCAAAAGAAGTCCTTCCTGATTTTTAAGATTTGCTGGCAATTAATCTAATTTGATCGTGGTAGATTTTGGGCTGTAGCATGAGGCAGGAAGATGGTTGAAAAGCTGGTTAAAATGTGGAAGGAAGTGTTGTATTTCTTAGGGACTGCAAATTGTTTAAAGGGTCATAAGTTAAAGGCAGTCAAAATGTTAATTTTTGTTAAAAACACCCCCCCCCCCCAAAAAAAAAAAAATTATACATAGCGATGTAGATGTAGCCTGAGTCTTTTTGGCATCCGAAGAAGCATTTAAAAAGAACAAAATTCTTCAAAATCGTAGTAGCTCCAGAGTGCGAACTTTGTTCAAGAACTTACTGGTCAACATCAATTCATACTAAAATTTGCCTTAAAAAAAAAATCTTTAAGGTGCAACTTGTGTTTTTCCGCTTTTCGAACCAGAACTGATTGGCTGATTGATTTTTTTATTCATTTTATTTTAGCTTAAGCTAACATAACATTATTTTTAATAATATAACTATGTTAGTTGTCGTTCTTAAATTTAAAGGACAAAATGTCCTAAATTAAAACTCCCTACAGCACCCTTATCACCCATCCCTACCATAGTTCTGTACACAATTGTTTAAATAGTTATGAGGGCCACGAAACTTCTAACCACTGCCAGAGTTTGTATATAAGCTTTGGGGACATGCCGGATGGATGCCGTTGCACACCCTTAAAGGATAGCAACCCTCCTTACCCAAATCACCCGAACAGCAGGTCAAATTATCCTTGACCAATTCACAACAGCTTCACTCACTGAAAAGACAAGAAGCGTTCATAAGCTGCTTATAACATTTCTCTTTCAATAATCGGCTCATTGGATTCGATTACTTATGCGTTTATTGCTTTCTTTGTTCCCATCGTTTCGTAGGGTATATTCGTTTTGTTTCAAAGGTTGTGCTACAGAGAAATTGTGTCAGCAAATCTTGTTAACTTCCCAATTTTGGCTTTCGGGCTTAAGCCTTTTGGATTTGATCCCTATGTACACGAGTATAGTATTACAGAACAGTGACGTGAACATACGAATACTTGTTTAACCCCCTTATCCATAAGGCCCAGTGAAGCTAAATTCAATTCCTTTTACAAAAGAGCCTCAGAACCTCACATCGCCTCCTTTTCATAGCAATTGAAACCTAGGGTACCTACGATGCCCTGCCATACAATGGCAAGCTGTTCTATAGTTTTCCACTTGATATTATTTGATTTTTCATGGAAGTCTGCAAATCGAGATCACACTATGCAAATACGCTTTGTCACCACAAGACTTGCTCCGTCATGGTCATGGTCCCTTTTTATGGTAATACCCACGTATACTCGTATACGTCTATGGAAATTTTCAGTGAGCGCGTTTTCATCCTTCATTTGGACAAATAATAACCGACTTTGAGGGGGCGAAACGAATGAAAAATTCAAATCGGATTTCAGGACTTAACCTCTTTCCATTGGCTGCAACAAAAGCAAATTGATAAGTTCGGGACGGATATGATTTGTGCCATCATTCTAATAAATTGAGAAAAATATCGAAATTGCAGGGGAAGCCAGAGAAAGGTCTCGATTGATGTTGGTTACCATTGGCATTGTCTATAACTGTCATATGACTGATTGCAGTTAAGTACAAGATAAGCCCCATGAGTGGAAAATGGTGGCTCGTATTTCAACAATCATTGCGCTTGGCTGGCAAAAAATAAGGGAGACATATTTGGCTCTACCAAAGATAAACCTCCGACCGAATAGGGGTTATATTTTAAACTTTTACGGTGAGTGGTAGGATAAGTAACCGTGCAATCGTCATTTCGTTGTTTGTTTTCGCCAAACATCCGAGGGTATGACTGTCATGAAAGAGACTCTTATTGATCCGTCTAGACTTATTGTAAAATTGTAAATCCTTTTTATTCGTCCCAAAAATAGGACCAAAAACTCACACAAAACGAATGGTTGTGAGAAGCTAATCCTAAAGTCCTTACAGACCTGTTATTCATTTACTTATTTTATTCGCCGGTTCATCCAACTATTTAAAAAAAAATCGGACTCCGATTTCCTTATTTTCGATTGCAAAGAAAAGATTAACAAAAATCACGGCCTTGTGCCAAAATGTTCTTCCCAACAAAAAAACCTATAAAACTGTTGATACTCAAAATATAACGGCTTGCGTTAAAGAGGAGACAAAATGACAAGAATATTCTCACTATTATCTCTATTTAACAAACAAATAATGCCCGACAACCGTCAATCTCTCTGTTTTCAATGTGTCTTACTAATAATTTTTATTTATTATATTATTTATTATTTATTTTGCAGATCACAATATGTTATTTTGGGTCTGCGAAATAAGACACCAGGAAATAAGGCCATAAAAGTAAAGATTAAACAATATTATATTTCATTTTTATTATATTTTTCCTTTCATAGGAACTTAAACTCCATTTTCATTATACTAAATAAATGATCCTATGTATCAACATAATTATGGAAATGCAAAATATAAACAAAACCATCCAAAACCATATAATTGTTAAAATAAAAAATATTAGGTGTTAATTATTTTAAAAATAATTGTAGAACATAAAACTTTATTTCAAAAAAAAAATTACTTTTAAAGGAAAAAGCTTGCATCTGGCAGACGGTTTCAAACCAAGGCCAAAATTAGCTATTTTTTGAACTCAATTCTACATTCGAATAATATATATAGCTCAAAATTGGGATAAATGTTAACAGTGAAATTATGTCCCTTTTTAAAATTAAAATTAGGCTGAAATAAAATGAGGCTTATGTTTTTTAATTAGTAGGTTTCAACGCTCGATTTTTTTAGTCATTCTAGTATTCGCCTTCATTGTAAAATGTAAGCCTTGCGTTGCATAGGGTTCATTTGTTCATCTCTTCTGTTGGTCGCTGATGGTTTTGAACGGGAAGCATACAATTTAAATAAATCTCAAGATTTGTTCAGCTGTTCTGTAAGTCACTTACCATAACTTAAAATGTAAGTCTAACGTTGAAAACTATCAGCCCTGAAAAATGTTTTCAGCTTTCTGTTACGCAATTTTTGTCAGCAATGTGTTATTTTTTAAATAAAAATCATATAAGGCCCCAAAAATTAAGTTGACGTCTTCATTCTTTGAAAATATGAAATAAAGCCCAAAAAAGTGAAATTGCACCCCAAATTTAGACAATTTTTGGTGTTGTTGTTTTGAATGCGTATTTTTTGTGCCTTGTTTAATTTTAAGTTTGGGGTCTTATTTCCTAGCGCTTTATTTCGCGGAACCAGTTTCAAAATTTTCTAACACATAAATTATTATTTATGTATATAACCACAAGTGTTGTCCATTTCCAAACGTCCATCCTCCAACATATTGAAAACGGGGTAGATGGAAACAAATATTGCTCCACCGGAATAAATTCAACAAAGGTGACCCTTTTACCTAGTTTAAGAGTTATTATAAGCTTTTAAAAGTCATGAATACATGATAAAATTGGTGGGTTCTTAGCACGAATGAACAATGAACATACTTTAAAATTGTCTTAGATCAACGAAAAATTCGTACACATTCTAATTATGCAAAAATTGCTTCTAACTAATTGTTATTAAAATAATTATAATCTTTAAAATATAAAAACCTTATAAAATAATAATAAAATATAATCAGATGGGCAAATTTTAATTTATTAATATTGTATGTATGTATTTTTAAATATTTATTCGTCAATCGTCGGTTTAAGGTTAGTGACCGGGCTCACTAGGGAGCTTTACACTCCGGTATGTCAGTTTCGCATTTTCTCCTATGCGATATTGTAGCAGGAATAAGAGAAGAGAATGAATATGTAGGGTTATCACCGGTGCTATAGGTAGGCTAACAATGTAAAAGAGTAAAGAGAATTAGTATGTAAAAGAGAAAATGAAGTCATTCGAAGCCAAGAAGCGAACGAGTGCTGTCGATAACTTTTATACGGAATAAACTAAGAAACAATTATTGAGAGGGTGTTTTTATTCGGTAAAATTTTCAGAAAAGAAAAGTGGCAAGTATAAGATTTATTACGTTTAAAAATATGTACCCAACCTATTTCTTAAAAAAAGGGTTAAGCAAACCAAATCCTTTTGTTTTGTAAACTAACTAAATAGAAGATCATTAAATAAGAAAAAATAAGAAAATTGTTTGCACATTGATTTCGCAGAGCATTTTCTATCCTCAAAAATCTAAACATACAGTTCTAAAAATTCTCACCAAATGAGAGAATGCTCTACTTTTCTTTCTTTCATTTTTTGAGGTTGGTAAAAATTAAGTCGGATAAATGCATCACATAGGAATTTCCCTATTTAAGCCGACAGGAGGTGAAATCTTACGATCGATTTTTAAGGTTTAGAGACTTCTCTGTTTCCTACCGAAATAATCAGCCTCTTCCCTCGAAAGTGGACTCCACCCTCAGTTCGGCTTACTTTTGCATATAGAGGCAGTTACAAGATGTTTTTGATACCATACGCAATATACGCATACATGGTTGGTGCCGGCACTTAAATCTCAAAAATTAATGGTTTTGCTTATTAACCACGTCTTCCCTTTTTAGAAACTTTTGCCATTGAATGTGGCTTTCAAACTCGTATGAGATCATTACGGCTTTACAAGGGGTTACCTAAGAGCACCACCCCCATGCATAACTTTAGCCAGCTAAAGAGTGCGTTGTTCCAAGACAAACAGCAGAAAAGTTATATGTAATGCAAAATTAGTAAAGACCCCAACTCCCCAAGTGCCTACTGTTTGCATGTCTTTATACCGTGCATGAATAATTATCATAGCCTTTTCGCGGCATCTGAAAAAGTAGAAGATTACTTCAAGAATTCCCCGTGAATTAATCCAGCTTGTCATAAATTTTAAAATCCCCACAGCAGGGGTCTATGCCGTGGTATAAATATTTATATTTTAATTCTTGCTTCGTTGAAAAACGAAAGCCGAGTAATAAATCAACCTTGGGAAATATTGATTAAGTACCAAGTGACACATCCACGTCAGCAGACAAATGATCGTCACATCATAACTAAATAGACCGTCGCCTTGAGGCCGGATAGAGCGGGGACGAAAGACCAGCTCGTGTACCGTCTAACACATGTGCCTGCGTTGCCCATAACTCAAGACACATTTACGATTTACCATTTACACCGCAATCAACGGCAAATGGATTACGTAATGAGGCAGAGTTACTGCGGCATCGAATCCAGATTGTACCAGTCCCTCCCATTTCGTTTTAATTTAGAAACCTTCTCTTGAACAAAGAAAAAACGCCTCGGAGCACAGAAAAGGACGTCAACGTAAACACTCGCGCTAACTAACACCCCACCCGCCGTAACCTTACATTACCCTTCGTGATGAATCACTTTTGAAATTCCTTCAGATTTCGCTCCTTGATACGCTTTCATTTTTCTGCCTACCGACCTTGCCTACTTTAGAGCGAAGTAGCAGTAGCATCAGTTTGCTGACGAATTAGAGAAACCCTTAGACCCGAAACACGTCTTCGCTTTTGTTGTTGCTCGCTTGTTGGCTGTGGGAATACCGGCTTTTCCGGTACCACGCCGTGCCGGAGGCCTTGTTTGGGGAATATCTCATTTCCAACTCATTTCTGGGGTAGGGGTGGTGTCAGGATGTAGCTTTTAAAAACCCTGTTTGCTCGGTTGTAATTCTTCCAAAGGTGGCAATGTCTAAAAAAGAAAAGGAAAACCACTCACTACACCGTGGATTATGTGTAATTACACGGAGGACTCCGCACAAGGTTGCCGTTCTTCGAACAATGCCAACGCCGAACAGAGCACGAGCCGGGCCGAGGTGGCGAGGGGTGAAAAGTCATCTGACGCAAAGATTGAACGTTTTTAATTATACGCCGAATTACCTTACACCCTGGGTTACATGTTACACTATAGACATTAGACAATGTGTATGCCTTCGGCCTGCTATCCACCGACGGCATCGACGTAGACGCGGGAGAAGAACGTGATTTCCACACACAGAGTGCGCGGCGGCGGCGGTGACACTTTCTATGGGAATTCTTCTCCATCCGGCTTTCGCGGCTAATCTTTCTTTATTTTACCTCCGCGGTCGGCGGAGCAACGTCTTTGTGTCATCAGTGCGGGAGATGCCTGCGCGGTTAGTGCGGGTCCTTCTAATGGCGTCGAATCGATTTGCTGCTGAAATCCTTGCATTTAATCAAATCGATTCCATTAATCAATGAGTGTGTGAAGCCATCGGAGTAATAGGACGAGGATGCTTCCGTGCTCTAATCAGTCGGATTGGAACTGCTGCGAATAGTTGTGTGGTCTTATGTCTATTTTCTGCTCTCCCTTTAGCTGCGGCAGCAATAATGGGCTAGGACGTGTATGTGTGAGAGTGCTTTACGAATCTATTACCATGATGGGATTCTGGGATTCTCTCGGAATGGCATCTCTCAATGAATTCATTTAAGTAAGTCTAGCTAACCCCACGCCTTGGTGGCCATATTGGCAGCCTTAGCATTGACAGACGAGTCGATTTATAGGCCGCTCTCTGTCAAAACCTTGAATTAGCATAATCGCTAAGCGCCCCGTGTTCCGATTTGCTCCCTCGGGCGCCGCGGAATATTGTACACTAAACGATTCCCTTCCACTCACACCGAAAATGGAATGTAGAATTACGAGGAGTACGAGTATGCGGGCCAGTCCATATGGAGTCTACCTGCCATCATATAATATTCATCGTCCTGGATTGTGTGCAAACGTTCATGTCTCATAAATAATGAACGAAGTGCGGCTATATGGAGTGACATAAAATTCATTATTGTGTCGTGCGTCTGGGAGTGAAAGCAGGTGCGGCGAATATGCTTTGTCTCGCAGAAGACTGCTGCAAGATGTCCGCAATGAAGTGGCATTGTTTGAATTGAAGGAAGACACACATAATGGCTATTTTGAGGATAATTGTCGTTCGTTGAATGTGATTGATAATCTCACTGTGGGGTCGTCCAATAAATTCGGATAAGCTTAAGTATTGTATTGGTGAGTTATTGTATCCTGTAAATTCAGTTATATACATGTAAATTTACTGAGCTGCCCCAACGTAGTCTCTTGGATAAGCGGTTGATCTATTCAGTCGCGTAATTTATTACACAATGAAGGCGAATAGTGCAAAGATCTTATATACTTAAAGGCTACCCACGAAAATGTAGTTCCACCTGATAATTGGTTAAGCAACACGATGGCCAATTGTTGAATTGTAAGCCAGCACTACAGGCGTTAAGAAAGCATTTTTTAACGAATCAAATTGACAAAATTATGACGTTAAACGCGCTTCCATTATTCTAGAAGTGCGAGCCTTCTGATGGTTATTTAAAAACACCTCAAGAACCAATTTAGTACAATTCCGCATCACGTCGAAAAGAGCCGGAATCCCCGCCAATCGGGTAAACCGATGAGTACTTACAGTAAGCCTTCTCTAATACCATCAACAGCTGGTGTGCTCAACGACCGGAACTACCTTCGGCTTGATTATACTTGTGGAAAATGTACTGGATTAAGCTCTCAAACTCATAAATTTTGCACTTAGTTGCCAGTTTTGGTAGATTTGTGAGTTACATCAAGTTCAGTCCCCTCATATCATACACAGTAGAATCAGAACGGGCATCAAGGATAAAGCTTATTGCAGTTATAACAATGAACAGAACGCGATATGTCCCAGGCGAATAGTGTCTTATGCAAATATCGCCCCGATTTGGGGGAAAATGTCGACTGGTGCTGCAAAAGAGAACTAGAGCTTCTTGCTAGTTCTACTACTATTGAGACGGAAGTAACATCGTTTACCTAGGATCCAGGAAGAAGAGAAAGAGCACTGGAAGAGCGCGTTCGAAGAAATTGAGAAATGGTATTCCAGGGACAATTTACGGATGTTCTAGCATAAGGCGAAGTGAGATTTTCAAGGCGATCTAGCTCTGTAATGTCTTTCAAGGATTTACCCTCCATTAGACCCCCAAACACAAAAAAAAACATGTCAAGTCTTGAAATCCGCAACAAAAACCTTCGGTGACGACAAAGCAAGCAACTGAGTCAGTGCTGTGAAACACTTTTGCTGTGGCTGTACAAATAGGGCCGGCACTCTGGTGATACCCAAAAAAGCATTCAATTTAGACGATGATAGTCAACCCTTTCGTCGGCTCTTGTTAAAATTTAGAAAGGTTTGAAATACCCAAGCTATAAAGACCAACAAGACTGCATGACGGATGCCGAGGTATTTAGAGAAGCTGGAGATGACTTGAAGTGTACACTCATACAAAGAAGTCTCACCACCTTTCGTCCGATCTACGAGAACAAGAAAGGCGGAAGCTCAATCTCTTTAAAATTACGTACAAGGTATTTTGTTGCTCAACGGTAAGGAGCAATGCCCGAAACACAATTCAAATGTCGTTTTTATCCACTAACCTACCTCATGATAAGGTCTGATGGAGAATCAAGGCACAGTGGGCCTAAGAAAACTTCAAGGTGTCTTCTTTTTGCCAGAAAAAAATCACCTTGTGTCTATCTGAACAGCTGAAATTGTCCATCAACAATCTGGCTGACTATAACTGTAGTTTTAGACCAGTCTGGAGAACATTCAAGGCGAACTGTATGAGCTGCATACTGACATGGACCTACAAGTTTGACACGGGAAAGTCACAAATCTACGTTCCGGGCCGATGAGTCTTCAACTTCATCGCAGTATTTTGGCAAAGTTGAAAAAGAAAACCCAGCTAAAAGGTGGCAATAGTTTAATCATCAAGCTTATGGGAGTAGAAAGTTGGTCAAGGTCCAGGTTCAATATAGAGCCACTCAAGACTAAGAGAGGGACAAAACAAAATTAGAACCAATTAGCTGACCGTCCACAAACTAAATAAAAATCGATCCTCAGCAACTGGATGTATGCCCGTTTGCAAAACGCGTTTTCGGACGTGTAAGAATGGCATCGACCAAATATGCACACCATTGTAGAACCTGGTAAACACCCAGGAGTTCCAAGTCGGTACCCACCACGTTTTGCCGACTTTAAGTACGCCTTTGACATCCTTTATGGAGACGAGCTATTCATAGTCATGCCTATAGTGCTGGCATCCCCGCCAAGATCGTTGCAGGATGACTCTACCTACTTCAAAAGAATCGGTCAGAATCACAACGAACAACAGGCTCTATTACACGCCAAATGACTATTATTTAATGCAACAGAAAGTTAATAGAAAGATATTTTAGAAAAAAAATTGTTAAAAACTTGTCTTTTTGGGCGATTTTTAATTTTACTTTTAGAGTAACATATCATTTTACAAAAATGGCCGAAAAATTCGTCGTGTTTCAAGTCTCGTTTTGGGCAATTTTTCATCGACAACTGGGCATTTATTATTTTTTCTTAAATTTTCCATAAGCCGAAAATTATAGATTTGAGTGAACTTTCGTTTGACAATTTGTGCGATATTTCATTATAAAAAATCAGCCAAACAGCAGAAAATGAAAATTTGCCCAAAGCGAATGATAAATCACCCAAATTTATATTTTGGGTGATTTGTTTTGGGCGATTTCTTTTCTTTAACATCTGTAACTCATTTCCAATTGGATGCTTAAGTAGACAATCCGCAACTCTTGATCTTCAGCGACCGACTCTAAAATATCGCGTCCAAAATCATCTATGCAACTAATTCCGAAGGTACACTCTTTTCGCCGATGACATTGATATACTCGAAAGAACTCGGTGAGCTGTTACTGTTCCGTTTGAGGGTGTTAAGGCAAAAGCGCAAAGATGGTCCTAGTGGTGAATAAAAGCAACAAAAAAACATTTGTCTTGCTCAAGCAAGAGCATTTGAGAGAAGCACCTTAAGAAAAACAATAAACGGTTATGGACTGGAGGCAGCAAAAGGCTATGAACCTAAGTTCTGCTGTGAACTCCAGCAATTGCAATCAATCTTCTAAAGAACTACTCCTGCCAATTGCGGTTCTAGGTTCATCTTATATATACTGTAGCGCCGTCTAAGGTGGGTGAGAATTACAGCTCGAGGCAGGTAGGCAGTGTTGCAGAAAGTACTCCCACAGGAGTGTTGCACTACTTTCAACACCTCCGCACTCCCGTACTCCTCCTTTCACATTCGTACTCCATTTGTTTTTAAAGACCTAAAATGTCTTACACTCGCAGCAAGGTATAATTTCAAGCTTTATTAATTTAATTCATTTCAAATTAAATGCAAATTTGGCAGCACTTTTGTCTTTCAAACTGTCGTCAAAAAGGGAATTCCCCTCTTTCTAGTTTGTTTTTGTTTTTTGTTGGCTTATGCAGCGCTGGAGTATTGTAACCCGGTACGCTCCATCGACGAATTGTTCTCCAATTTTTAAATATTTCGAATTGACTTCTTTTTACTCTGCCTTTACATTTCTCTAACTAGTAAATTCCAAAATAAATTTTACTTTCCTTTTGTTACATTCGCGTCGAACAAACTCTTGCGGATCCTGGAAATCGTTTCTACTGTCAAACAACACTTATTTTGATAAAGTCAGTGACTGAATAATAAACACCAGATAGAGAGACTCTACCAAAGCAACATGGCCGCCACAGGCTTCCAACATCGAAACCGTTCCATTTGAAAAACGCTTAGCTAGAAATAAACTTCTAAATTTTTGTTCTGTACTCCCCGGTACTCCCCAAAAAGTTCGATTATACTCCCCAACGAAATTATGAAACGGCATCGCTGCAGCTAGGTCTCCACTCATTCGACCACTATAAAGAATGGGTAGGTCAGCCTATAGTTGACAAATCTGCCGACAATGCAAGCAGGAGTATTATTTCCAAAAATCGCGGAACTATAAGAATGAAACTATCGAGCTTCAGTATACTTTGCATATACTCTCCAAGTCGGGACTACCTTAAAAATGGAAAAAATCTATAGATTTTTACAACATTTTTTAAGTCCTATTAGCCTACGCAAAGCCTTTCAGTCTCCTCTAAGTTGCCTTCCAACTAGATCATTCAATTGTAAATTTCAAAAATATTCCTTCCGCCCCCACATCCTATACACTACATAATTTATACAGAAATATGTAAGATGCCAATCCCATCATACAAATCCTTCGAAGGAAATCCCACCAAACGAACTGCGAACATATATAGCTTTCTGATACAGAAGCGCACCATTCTTCAACCGTCATATTTTACTCCTGGATTCGCATAAAATGGAAACACACACTCAAAAAGAAGACGCAAATAGAACTCGTCTAGAAATGTTTCTAAAACGAGAAAGGAAAAACATGAAATATCCTCGCTGTGTGTGTGGCCGGGCGGCTCCCTACCCCCTACGCAGTGGAAATCTGCTTTCGAATGTATAGATAGTGAGGAAAGTGCCTTATGTAACATACGAACATACCTGGTGTTCTATTTTACGAATAAAATCTTCGTCATCCTTGCGCCGTGGCAGTCATCGTGCTATTCTTCCTTTATATCCCCTTAAGTGCTCATGCTTAAGCGAATGAATGATGCTTTTAGCCTTTAGCCGTGATTCCTCATCAGTCATCGTATTCTCCTCACACTCACCATGTGGACGGACAGTTTTTTCCTTTTTCGTTTCCTTTTTTATATATTTCATTATATTTGGCATTCACTTGAAACTCAATGATGGTGATTTGAAAATTCCATGTTTGGCGCTGGGTATATGTCGAATCCATTAAGCAAAACACATCGCACATTAAATAGCAGAGGATAGCACTCATCATAGCACTCGTGGCCGAGGAGGAGTGGTTGTAATTGGTTGCAGATATGGAGTGCTGCTAAAATTTCTGTTAAATGCACCATTAATCGGGTGCTTGAATTGGCTTCGAGTTGCGGAGCTGCTGAAGCCCTGCATTAGACCACTGCTGAGGAGTATGTATGGAGATGGAGAATGTGAATTCAAATTCTGTGTATGGTCTCATAATTATCAAATTTCATTCTCAAGAGACGCCCCATATGTGTGCATATACTAGACTTCGGAGTTCTGACACAGGAATGTGTGTGATAATTGTGCATCTCTGATTCTGTCGTGTCATGAGAGTTGGTCTTCGACTCGAAACGAGATATGGATTTAAGTGCATTAACTCTAATCGGATCGAAGGAGTCTGAAGTGGGGCGAGTATGGGTGTGGATACGTGCCTGAGAAAGTCGTATGGACGTGTGGCAATCAAACGGACCGAAGCGAAGTATTCGAGAACCGATTTTGAAAACACCAGGTAATGGTCAGTGCCACCTACAACATCTTAGACAGTATCATTTGGGTTATACGTATACGTGGATCTGCATAGGTCGTCTGAATTTAGGAGAAAATTTCTACTTAACGGTTACCTTCTTTATCGGGCAGCTATATAGAGCCCTACAGAGTGGAATTTACAGCACTTATCAAATTTGAAGCTGGCAATCAGTGTTGCATATCAATAGGGGTGGCAAAGTGACACTTTTCATCATTATCTTCGTATGAGATGACAGTATATGTCACTATGAATGATGCAGATTTTTAGCCGATGGCCTTTTATTTAAAAAAATTTCTTATGCCCAGGGACCTATTTCATCATAGATCATACATTATACACACACGTGTTCAGACACTTCTGATGTATTATTTCTATTACATAGAAATGTTGTATGATCAACAGTCATACATCAATGTATGTGTGGAGAATCGACTGGAAGGATTGAAATAATGTATGATTCTGTTTCATAGAATTTTATCATACATTGTTTTGATACAACAAAATTTAAATCTATCATACATTTCATACAGCAACCGGTTTTGCTGTAAATCACAAATATAAATTGCCAAGCCAATGAAGGGCTAACAATATTCGCTGCAATGGTATTAAAACTTCATGGGAATTGGTTGTGCAGTACCCAAACGCTCCAACAAAAACTGAACACACGTCGGGGGCATCCTAAATTTCTCCACGAATTAAGGATCATTCAAGCTAAAATGTTCCAGAGTGGTAAAGATTCTACCATTTTAGTAATCGGCTTAAACGCAAAATATTGGAAATACAGCACTGCATGTCTGCACAATCCTCCCAAAAAAAAAAGAAATCAAGCGAATATATTCGCCCTCGCCTATTATTTTTATATACGATTTCACAAAACCAAAAAGTAGATCTTCTTTACCAAATATTACATCCATTTTCAGATATTATTTATTAATGCTGTTTAAATAAAATAGTTTTATTTATATGTTGTGTTAAAAGGGACAAATATACTCGCCTTGCGAATAAAAAGGAATTAGTGTATGAAGTGTCAAAATAATAAATCACATACAGCAAAATAATATTTCATATAATACTTCCGCAGTGAAATCTATGAAACAGAAAATTGTATGTGATGTATCCAAATAATTTTAATGTAAGTTTTATGTAATGTCTGATCTAGGAAACAGGCCCCAGGTTTCTGACACTGCGTCCCTTTTAGGTCGTTTAATCTTTGGAATTAATGGAAAGCGGTCAATCTAAGAGACGAATGGCATCCCTAGTGAAGGCTAATAAGTCCTTATAAGTTGAGTTCAATAGATCTGCTGGTGTGCAAGTCTCTCTGTTAAAGCCCCGTTTTCTTGAAAAGCTGGGCAGTCATAGCAGATGTGTTCAGATTTGACATCCTCCAGAGCCGGGGGCCACTAACTCTAAACGGTCAAGTGCAGTTGTCGGACCTGATCCGACCAAGTTTTTCTGTCCTGTCTAAAAGCCTGACTGGGGAAGTGTGTTTAACATGACCAAACCATTGAAGAATTTAACGCTTAACGTTGGGAAGGTACCTGCTACCTGATGGTATTCTGTTCTATCGATCTCGCTAAATCACGCCAGCGAAGAAATCTCATTTCGTCAGCTTGTAATCCCGGTCTTTAGTACTCATTACCCAAGGCTCTTGGCTAGGAATAGAAGTTGGAAGAAACAAGGCGTTAAAGGACCTTTGAAATGAAGTTTGGTCCCCCTGGTAGGTACCAAATTGGGTTTGCTGTCTGGAAATTAACCAGCCTACAAAATTCTACAGGAGAACTTGGTGCTGAGAATAGGGCCCTGGAGTACTAAAATTCCTCCACCCAATTCTATCGGACCTAGTAACGTACATTGAAAGGAAGTTCTCAAGGCAACCATCGCTTTAAATTTTTTCATCTTTATCATCATTCCAGCTTCAACACAAATGGCTATCAATCTATCCAAAGCATGCTAAAGCTCAGTCCGGGAGGACGTTACGAGGACCGTGTTATCAGCGAAGAGCAAGTCACTTATTTTTAGGTCGCAAAAGATCAGGAGAACTCCATGACACGAATTTTAGAGAGAAGCTCGGATGTCGAGACGTACCTTAGTCAAATTCTCCGCCAGGATCTCTGCTGTTCTTCTGTGTTGTGATCAAATACACATATACTTAACAACGGTAGCGTATGCAGGGTTTATTTATTTTTTTGGGGATGGGCTGAGACTTAATTTTGTAATGAAATGGAATTCATCAAATAATTTTTCACAGCTCTGAGCTGTTGAAAAGATTGAAAGTTTGGGGGGCACAAGCGTCTGACCTCCACCCCCATGCGTACGCCACTGCCTAACAAAAGCAAATAGCTCTCGCTCTACAAGAAAACCGTCAATTCCATGTTTCTGTAGTGAATTTTTTTTGTAGGGCAATAGCAACGAATTAGCACCGGTTTTACTCATTGAGCCTTACCAATAAATATTTTTAGTTTCGACTCTAAATTTTAGTAGTTCATAGTGGCTATATTTTCCATACAAAATTCACAATTGTGAGCTTCCGTAAATTTAAAGGCAAGACTATCTACGGCGAGACTTTTTCAAGGGCCTTAAACATTTCCAGCCGGATATCATCTACTCGGGCAGATTTGCCACGCTTTTTGGTGGATGATCAGTTTTGGACTTGTACAGCATTCAATTCAAATAATTACCGCTTCACATTGAACGGAATCACAAGCTTTTTGAGATCAGTATGAGACTTGTTACTCAATATTGCAATTGTAAAAATTAACACAGGTACTTGCGGCAGAAGCTTGATGGGCTGAGTATGAGACTTGCACTTGTAGAAACTCACAGCACAGCACATACTTGTGGTATTGATATTATGGGCTTATGCGATCTATTGCACTTCGATTCAACAAGGTTTTCGCCTGCTTGTTGAACATTATTACAAGTTGTGATAAAACTAGCATTGAACTTGTGAAATGTGTTGCTATAGGATCCAGGGTGTTCAGACCGAAACTGGATGCTCCCGAATTTCATAAGTGAGTGCTAGTGACAAGGCGACTTGTTACAAAGTGTTACTAAAATGCGTTTCACTCACAGAAACACAAGTTTTATCGGTGTTTTTGTTAAGGACCGCTGTCAGCACGCCATGAAGATGAATAGACAAACAGGGTTTGATCTTGCAGACCAGTCCTTTAGGTGCACACTTCACGTTCTTCATTCCATCAACCCAACGTCCAAGTGAAAGCACACCTCATACCTCACTTGAGGATCATACGAATGCGCCGCTCAGCCTGTTTGTCGGCATTAGCATAGCTATCGTCATTACCAAACTGTTTGCACTTGCCGACGACCCAACTCTCGTATCGGTTTCAACTCCTCGTCCTCTTCAATTCTCATGTCGTCCTTTCATCTTTTTTCATTAACGTAAAAAAAAAAATTTAATTGCAGATCCACACACAAAGGAACGCCCATCCCGAAGTAGCCATCGAGCTACAGAAATTATGTGGAATTTTAAAGGCACAAAGTAATTTTCCGTAAGGATACTAAAATTAATAACACGTAAAGACGGAGAAACGAGAAACGAGAGCGACAAGGTTTTATTTACAAAATGCCAAGTCAAAGGGGAATGCAAAATTAGTCCAAGACATGGCAATAAACCAAAAAGGATAGCCAAACAAAATGAGATGCAGTCCAAGGATACACTCGTAGAGATAGACCTAAGTACAAAGAAAGGAACAAAAACAAAAAGGGATAAATGGACTTCAATTTGGATTGGGATCGGGATTGCTTCACGTTCGCGGATTACTGCTCTTTCATTTGAACTCTTTGTCGTTCGAAGACGGGCCAGGATGGTGTGTTTCCCGTTCGCCCTGCAGTCAATGCAAAGTAATGTCTAATCTTCCGCTCCTTTGCCGTGTCGTCAGCAGCAGTCCCTTTGAACCGTATACTCCTGTGGTTGGGTGTTTTTTTCTCTTTTTTGTATCCGTTTCTATTTCCAATTTCCTTGATTCTGGGATGAGAAACTCTTTTCTTTATATTAATCCTGCGGAAAGGCGCCACCTTGCAAACAGATTGCTCTCACTTCATTTCTCTATGACGATTAAATCAAGGAGCGAAGGCTGTGTACAGCTGTGGTGGTGGTGGCGTTCTGATGTCCACATGATAGATTATATTCGTTTGCAGACTTTTCAGCGTAGTTTAGGGATAAATTTGCGAAGGTTGTGCTAAAGGCACGATGGGTAATGGAAAAATTAAAGTATCTTGCGCAAGTTGACACAAAGCCGCCCGTGGGAGTGCGCCGCGTTTTCTTGGAAATTAATTATTTACCTAAGCCACACGAAACGATGCCAGATTCTTCCAAGTTGCATCCAAGTGGCGACATAGTTTTTATTTTTCATTCCCCACTTCTGGAGAAGGCAAAGGATGTGCATTGTGAATCCTGGGTTTAGAAAAATGCCTTGTGTTTGCTCTTTCTCTGTCTTTCGCTGTTGGGGCTCGGTGGAGTGCGCTAAGGAATTGCATTGTGCGACTTGCGACACTGGATCTGCGTCTGGGTGTACGCAAAGGCGATGGTGGGTTGGTATTACTTTTACGAATGGCGGCGTCATCGTCGTCGTTGTCGTCCTTGGTGTTTCCCTTTTCGTGGTTGTAATTTGCATCCCGCAATACTTGAAGCATGCAGTTAACCGGATGATTCTGACAACTAAGTGCGCGAATAATATGGAACGAAGGAAACCTGCGAGTATGGAAATTTGATGTTCTTCTTCGTGGAATGGGCTTAAAGGCAGAGAGGTGAAGACTGATTTTTTTTCACATCTCACAGACTGAGCCTTGTTTTGTGCCTATTCTGCGAATAACTGGAGGGGCTTTTTTATTCATAGCGAACGTAACAAGCAAACGTACTTACAAGGTGGCGCTACAGTCTGGAATGGACCTGGGCCTCAACCAACAAACGTCTCCAGTCAGCTGATTTCAGTTTCGCACGCTAAGTTTTTTAAAGTCCCCTTCAAACGCGGTCTTCCTCTTATAATAATAATAATAATAAGTAGTTGGCGCAACAGGTCCGAGGAACCCAAGGCCTAGCTTCTCACAACCATTCGTTTTTGTGAGTTTCATTTTTGGAACGAATGGAAGGGATCTACAATTATATGCCGATTCCAAACGGCCAATTGAGAAGCCCTTTCAAGACAGTTATACTCTCGGATGTTTGTCAGACGTTCGCAGTGGAAAAAACCCTTAGTCGGAATTTGGGTTTTTGTGAATTCGTACCTGGGACCCCTCGCTTAGTAGTGCAACACACTAACCACTTAGCCACTGCGGTCTTCCTCTACTGCGCATTATTCGGCATATAAGATAATTGTTTCCATTCGTGCCTAGGGTAATATGGAGCTACTAGCGACCTGTGACGCCCAAAACACGTATTTCAAATCAGGGCAAGGATGTACGTACAGGCACAATAGTTGAGAGCAACATTGCCAGAAGCAGCAGAGACGACTTACTCCAGGTTGAAGCGGAAGCGTCTAAAAAATGGCGAGTTGATTGCCAAAGCCCTCCTAGAAGTCACCATCTAAGTCTTTCAAATCGCATTCGAGTGTCTCCTTAGTGACTTCTACTTAGCAGAGGTCATTAGTTGCACGAGTTGGCTTTGAAAATTAATCAAAGTCTCGCAAAATTCTCCATTTACCCGAATTCCTCGCATGCAACAAACCTAACAACCGATTCTTAATGACAGTGTACACAACCAACAAGAAATCACTGATAAGAGTTGACAAAAACTTTTAAAACAACTTCCACAACGACACACGAGTCGTTTCCAACAGAGCAGAATGACACGCTGGTGGTAGAGCAGACTAGAACCCAGGTGGTGAACTTTGAGTCAAAGTCTTTGACAGATACTTACAGGAATCACGATCCTCCCCATCTCATCCTTACGAAATACAAGGTCACTGCACTACAACAAACTAAACCGACCGACTCTCCCTTGTTCGCACGGTATATGCGACACACCTATAGTTTGATAAGAATTTTTCCAATGATGTCACACATTCTAGATTTTCAAAACACAAGCTGCAATAACCATCAATCTTAAATAAGTTGCCCTTGCATTGCACAAGTTTTTCCCGAACAAACTTTCGCCCATATATCCGAGACCATGAGTTCCGAACACTGTTCAGCTCGCATCCATGGTTCGACTGATCAATCTCCTTTGCCATTGAATCGAAGAAAATTCCTTCCAGTTGCCAACACGATGAACGATTGGCATTCAACAAATTCCCAATTCCCTGTTTCAACTTTTGATTTGGAGCGAACCACCACCCCATCTTCCTCAGGTAACCAGCCAACACGCTGAGGAGAAGTGTCTGCTTGTGGCCCTTCTGTTCTCCGTTTGTATGTGTTCTCGAGCTTGAAGCGAATTTCATCTTTTGGCGAAGAGGAAGAAAGAAAATAAATTATTTGTCAGGAGTTTTCCTCTCGAGAACTTTGACAGGACTCGGGAGAAATGTTGTTTTAATTTGTCCTCTTTTGTTTTGTGTTCGTCTCCCTATGTGGTCCTGACTTGACTTGACTTGTTGTTAAACTCGCTTTATTTATGTTTGTCGATGTTTTCACTGCGAATGCAGTCGGACAAAATCAGAGAGACGATGCCTTCAAACAAACGGTTTCAATAGAAAAATTGCTTATGTAGTGGCAAGGTGTTTGACATCTCAATTCTCGAGCTAGTATAACACCACAGCTATACCCTGCTCGGGGTTTAGTGGTTAGAGCGATGATGGGGTGAGTGCATTTATGGTATGATTACCACAAGAAGTCGAGCAGGAGTCGAAGCTGATTCCAATTTATGGTCGAAGTGAAAATGTGGTATAGTTGGTGTCAGATGGCGTCAGATAGCATGAAGGTTGTGAATTCAATAGCTGGAATGTTTGCAGTTGTATCGAGATGGTGGGTAATATTTTCTAATTTTGCTGAAATTCGTTTCCCCCTGTTGGATATAATTTGTACCGTGGCAGTAGGGGGAAAACATTCGATGACTCAGCTAATAAATGTGGTGGTGCCAATGATTTGATTTTCAGCAAATTCTATATATACAACCCACTCCCCTACAATGGTTTGAATTTGAATAGATTTAAGGTCTGAACAGTGCGGGAAGGCAAGCCCTCTACCCAGTATAGAAGTCCGACTATGAGTATTCTTTACGATCACTAAATTCGAACGCCAAATGTCAACCCCGCCAAACAATATCGGCCACAGTTTTGAGTCTGTGTGACCCAACAGATATTTGAAGCTCCGATAAACAAAAAATTTAAAACCAAATTACGTAAAAAATCAGAAGTATTTTCAGGTTGCAAGGATTGATAAAAGTTAGGTCCGTTTGATTGTCTCATTGATAGTGATAAGTCCAGAATTAGAAATCTGAAATCAATCTTTTATTGTTTGCTCTGAGATGTTCAGGATCTGGCAGAAATTTAGGACGTACATTTAAATGGCTAGTACCAGTACTAAGCTGCGCGGCAGGCAGCGTAAGGTTTGCGAGGCACCGCGTTGTTGCCTACGACAGTCTGAAATAATGCGTCAGACACGGCTGTTCAGCCCAAATCCAACGAGGAGTTTTGGACAGAGTGGTTGCCAACTTCAAAGGTACATCGCTGATCGTGGCCACCATAGGTACAGGACGGATGTCATTTTTCACACTTGATTTTCTCAAAGCTATAAAAAGATGGACCAGAATCTGAAAATAATTTTTGTTTTGTAGAAAAATTAACGATTTTATGATTTTTTGAAAACCCTCCCACCTTTCTGCCGGTACTTCTCCTACACAGAAGTGTAGCCTTCCAAATTGCTCAAACATCTTTCAGGTGAGGATTTCAACCGAAGAACTTGTCCTTGATTTTGAATTGAATTTTCATTGATAGACTGCCCCTACATTCGAACACTACATCATCGAAGCTAGCGATGCAGTGTACCTAAAGCAGAAATTGTTGGCCATAGGAACATAAGAACGTCCGTCAACCTCTTTCACTCTTTTAAAACTTTCTTTCCCAGATCAAAACGAGGTGGAACTCGCTCAGAAATAAAAGACCGACCCTAAAGTGGTTGGAGCTATATCTCTGTAGCACACGATGTAATCACAGTAAAAATCCTCTCAAGACTGACAGTACGAACTGACTCCTATATGTATTTATCCTCCTGGAATGATCCTTACAATAGTAGACCCGTCTTTAGGTACAAAAATTACATCTGGCTTTATCGGAATCTACCCAAAAATGAACTCATCTTCATCAACATCATCAGCATTTCCTGTATTTGAATTTTTCAGTAAACGTTATTTGTGTATTGAAGTACAGAGAGGAGTGTTTCAAGCTTGAATTCCACTATTGAGTAAGGCGAAGCCGAAGTTGTTTCTCGCGTTTACTAAATGGACAATTTGACCGAACAGCAAAACAGCGACTGAACTCAACAAAACTAGGGTAGGTTTACAATTGTAGTACATTTTTGCTAACTGAATACGGTACTATTTTGAATCCACAGCGAACCACTTTTTATAAATTCACATCAATACTTACAATTCATTTTTAAATTTTGATTTATAAACCTTAAAATGTTTCATTTTCCTTTATTTTTTTGTGGTTGAACTTGTGATATTTTTTCTATGAAGAAAAAAAAATATTTGAAAATCTATAGTAGATAGATATAACATATTTTGTATAAACAAATTTCCAATTCTATTTAGGTACATTACTGCGTACTAACGGCGTTGGCAGACGGGCAAAATATTTCCCCCCAGATAACTCTGAGAAATCCCCAGACTTTTTTCATTATTTTTTTGACATGTTTTTGTACGACTTAAAAGTAGGAATTTCAAATTTTCAATTTTGTAGAAATTTACACAGCTCCAACGCATGATATTGTTATTAATTAAATTTACTGATCAGGTTGGTGCTTAATCCGGGAAAATATTTAAGGAACCATTACAAAAAGCTATAACTTTTTCCTAGTGAAACTGGCTTTTTTTTTGAAAGACTTGTTTTGAAAACGAAAATCGGGCAAAGATATAAGAATAAATACAGCTTTAGAGAATCGATTGATTATTCAACAGCGTTTTAGAACTACACACACATTTATTTCATCCTTTATTTCAAATTTGAGTCATTTGGTAGTGGACAGAAAAGAACGACGAATGTCTACGATAACTCATTATTAAGTTTAAACTAATCGGCGCAAAATGCGGATGCATATTTTAAATTTATCAAAAACTTATATTATAACCAAATACAATCATAATAGAACTAGAAGAAAAACCCCAGATTTCCCCCCGTCAGCCAAAAAAAAAAAACCCTTAATCTGAGGGGAAACCCCCAAACTGGCAAAGCTGCGTTCTACCTTCAGACCCATTTGAGTACCATTTGCAATGAGAACTTTGTCTTGCAGAGCGAATGCTGATATCTTTCTTTCGAAGCGGTACTTTTGTCGCTTTGAAGATGAACAACGTGTTTCAATCAACTAATATTACTAACAACAGCACAATTTCAGGGAACGCAACTTTTCCAACTAAGTGGCTTCCAATTTTCACATCCGAAGTCATACGCAATGCACTTCAAGTCCCTATTGATGGTTTTCCTTCTGATTTCAGCGAACTGTAGCAGGACCCCTTCCGCACCGTCCAAGTTGTAGTCACGTTTCCTACCTAACGCCTTCAGGTAGAGGACAAAGTGAACGCAATTTGAATGATTCACTCCCTTCTTCTAGCAAGCTACGCACAAACGATTTATACCTGCGACATATTTAAGACTAAAGCCACCCACGGGTTAACCCATCAGTGTAAGCACTTCCCACTTCCCAGAACGATTACTTATCTGCATACGATTACACTTTTCACCACCGCCAAGTCGAACCAGGCTATAAACTCGCCCCGCAAGGACATGGTGCCATTGAATTTGTCATCAAATCATATGTACATCAATCAGCCCATATACCGTAAAGCCTACACCGCCCAAAGGAATATTAATAATTTACAGCCAAGCTACCAAAAACAAAAATGAAAAAAAAAATCCCCCAAAAAATATCAGAACCCTTAAATCTTTTCAAATTGAAGTGCGCACACACACATGGGCCTCCTCCGCACACACGCCTCTTACATTCGCTGCTCATGGTGGTGTACAATTGAACGACCGATCAAAATTCCGTCAGGCTCGACTCATTGGATGTTTTTGATTCCCCCGAATATATTGAGATGATTCCTGGGAATTTACTTTGTTATCCCTCCCGGCCGCAATGACATGTGTGCTGTGTGATACAAGAAATATGTCGAGTGCGTTCCAAGGAGGCTTTGCGGCTGACTGCCTGCCTGCTTCCCCAACGTATTTCCTTCTTTACGTTTGCAAGCCCTCAAGTAAAATTGATGATATCCCCAACTTTATAAAAAGGAAGCCAAACACGTACACACAGACACACTCCGCATGAGTGTGGCAGCAGACCAAACAAAAAAAAATGATGTCGGCAATTCCTATTCTTCTGAATATTTCGTTGGGATGTAAGGTTAGGATAAGAGATAAGCGCAGGGACAATGTCATTTGGTTTTCTTATTATTTTCCTTATGAGAATTATTATTTAAGTGTGGCTCCTTGCTGCGCCCTTTGCGAGCCACCAGTTTATTCCACTAGGTTTTTTTTAGTTTTGATTGATTTATTTTCCGATGCGAGTAACTTGATGCGGAGCTGATATATCCGTTTATTCTGGTTTGCTTCACAAGCTCCATCGATTCGATGTCCTGCTTGTGGACAGACAGAAGTTTCCTTTTTGTTTTTGTATTTCTACTTCATGAATATGACATGAGTTCTACGGAACAGAGCCATCGAATCAGCAAGTGAAGTGATGGATGGCTGGCAGCATGATTTTTTGATTTTAAATTTTGTGGTTGGCCAGAAAATGTCATTAAATGCAAACGGTTGACAATATTGCTTGTCAACTTATTCCCGTCAGGGATATTGCAAATTCCCTGCGGTAATTAACCCAAAATGCAAAATTATGCACTTTGATTTCGAACGTGTGTATTTGTGTTCAGTGCGGAATTCATGGGACAGAACTTTTCCCATCAAACCGCGCTATGATGAAGCGAAAAAAGAAACGAAATTATCCCGTAAATATTTCATGACACAACCCCCCGTTGAACTGTCAAATCTCATTGTGAACTGTCACCGCGCAATATTCCCAAACATATATTTTCAGTTTCGTATTCCTCAAAGTACCAAAAAAAAAAGATAAAAAACTTATCACATGTAGTTGGGTGTACGTTGAACGTACTGTTATTTCAGTGCCCTGACAGCGGTGCGGTGATGGATGTGATGAATATTACCACCTCGTAGAACAAAAAAGCTACGCAAACATATCTGCCATGACATGTGGTCTCATTTACACATTGTTCGGTAGAATAAAATAAAGAAATTAACTGAAAACAATGTTTAAAGTCCTGGAGTTCTTTAATTTGAAATGCTTGGTGTGAGTCGAACGGCAGGGATGATGGTACAAGCGTAAGAGAGGTGAGTTTTAAGTCCTTTACGGGTCATCCAACCGAAGAAGTGTCGTTATGTTTGTAACTGCCAAATACGACGTGCAATTGCGACAGAAAATTCATTGCTTCCAGTGTTAGTCAAGAACGAAAGTCGCTGGTGCAAAATATTAAAAACTCTACTCTCCACTATGTCGACATTCGAGCTGCCAGCTCTTAGGGCAAATGTTATCAGTTTGCTGTGCAAATCTCCCTAAAGACTAAAAGAGCTAAATGCTCACAAATCTGGTGCTCTGCTCGTCGATGGTATGCCGTATGTCCCATGCTCCTGTCAAACTTCTGTGAAAAGTACTGTGTATGAGTTATAGTAAGAACAGTTGGGTCTGAGTGCTCGATTGGAAAGTTTCCTTTAACCCGACAAACTGTGTACGAGTACGTGAAAAACCGAATTTGTACAGCCTGTCCCTGAAAAGGCATTCCATTAGCTACCGATTCACGGTCCTAGGATAGTTCCTTCTAATGAGTTTTTTTTTTAAATATTTCTTTCAGAGAAGGCGAACCTGCAACACCCCACGATTCTTCTAGATGGCTGATAAATTCATGAATGAGAACTCCACACGTTCTTTGGAAATGACCGGCACTCTTGCACATCTGATTCGAATGCTTGGAAGATATTTTTTTGACCACTGACTTAGGAAAACCTGTAAAGAAATAAATAAATCGTTGGCGCAAGAGGCCTGTAACCACCCTAGGCCCTGCTTCTCACAACCATTCGTTTTGTGTGAGTCTTTTTTGGGACAAATGGAAGGGATCTACAATTGTATGCCGAGTCCAAACGGCCAATTGAGAAGCTCTTTCATGACAGTTATACTTTCTGATGTTTGTCAGACGTAAAAAATAAAACCTATATCAACCCATTTACATAACCTTTCCTGCCTCACCGAAAGGCGGAACAAATCTCTCACCATATTGGTAAAAGGTGAGAAATTCACCGAAAGCATACTGCGCTTAATAATTCGAAAGCATTTGACGGAGTTCGACATCAAAACCTTTGGTTGAAAACTGCTGGTTATGGGATCGACAAGTCTCTTCTTCAGTAAATGAGAAAGTGCATCCTTTGATAACCAGTGATTCAAGTTCTTTGGGCGGTTTCAAGTCTGCAATTTGCCACTCAAATTATGGTCTTCCCCATACTGGGATTGCCTTTGGGACCCTTTTGGGGTCTGTATGCACCCGCCTTTTTCTCAATGTTATATTATGCTTTCAGCTACATAATTTCGACTTCTTTCCCCATTTTTCTTCTATCATCATTTAAGCGAAACCTACAATAGACCAAAAGGTCACAGGACAACAACCCCTTTCACATTATAATAAGCGAAACCCAGCCCCTTAGCCAACAGTCCCTATTCGAATCGACTATATTTGAAAGACCTTCCGACTTCGGAATGCGTTCGTCGAAGTTGACGAAAACGTAGCAAGGCGTCTAGGTTTCCTAAACCAAACTAAGAAATACTTTAAACCCCTTTTTATGAGGCTTCAATTTAAAAGACTTCTGTCCTACCAAAGCTCGGGTACCTTAAGGGTTCCATCAGATAAGACACAGGCACGTCTTTTATACGATTGTAGCCGACATACTGTCCTGGCATAATAGCTTTAAAGACTCGCTCTGAAGCCTGCTATCAACAGTGGTCAACTCAACACGTACTCGTTTATACGGGGTTAAACTGTTTAGGAAGCTGAAGCTACGGGCTCTGCCCCATTGGAACAGTAAACGGTCTCCGAAAAATGTCAGAACAATCCACAGTCGGGATGGGGACCATCGACATTCGAGGTGCAAAGCACTTACCTTCGATAAAGCGCGAACCAAGAAGAGATCATCTTTAACTAAAAACTTAAAGCAGAAGAAAGGGCTATGTTTGTAGTGCCATGGCAAGCCAGGTCGGGAAACTGTTTCAGAAGGCTGATTGATCCGCAAAATAATACCCACCATCGAGGTGTGGATAAGGAGAACATGCAGGGGCTGCAGTTTCCGCCCGGGTTTGGAAAACATCTCACGATCATCCCTCCAGTCTTAAATGAACAGATGAGAAAGAAGAAGCGCAAGACGCAAAAGAGTGAAAGTACCACCGAAAGTGCAGCTCCCAAGACCTTAAAGACTGGAGATCTGTTTCTTCAGAGTCAACATCCACAACTAGTTGAGAAAAGTTCAGAAACGAACAAGAGGCGGAGTGCCACATGGCGATGACATAGCACAAGTTGGGTTCGGGATGGTTGCAAGTCGACCCAACCCTGCCTACTGAATCAAATTTCATTTCTACTACACCATTCCGATCTAGAAATTCGTGAAAACTGCTAACTAAAGATTTTCCTACGGAACTCCTTAAATTCTGCTGGCCTTTGGCCTCTTGTCCCTTAACCCTGATAAACACAGGTACAAGTCCGTCGTCAATACGCTGTTGTACCACGGTAGCTGCTGTTACATCACAGGCCATTGTTGTTGAGCAAATAAAATTAAAGGACGAACTGCATACATACATAGCCTAACATATGAATTTCATTTTTGATATTATATATCCAATATCCATGTTCAGCGGTAAAAGCGTCATGTCAGGTTTTTCTTTTGTTGTCCTTTTGTCCGTTTTGTATCAACTCTACCCATCCAAATGAAAAAAAAACGAAACAAAAAAAATACAAATTTAAACGACATTTTCATCAAAGGAGAACTCGGACAAAAAAATTGTTGATGTCATTTCAAACCCCCTCAACACTCGTACCTATAAAAGGACATTATGTGCAGTATTTTTATTTGAATAGCAATATCAGATGAAGACGAAAATTCAGTGTGTTTGCGTCTACGCATCCGAGGGAAGGTACACGTTTAATGTGCAGAATGTAGATACCTTCAGGTGTTTAGAGGGCGGACGCACACATTTCAACAACATTCTTGGAGCTTAATAAGATCGGAAACGTAATGATGGCATTAATATCCTTCATGGGCTGTTTGTGTGTAGAGCGTAGTCGGTCGCTGCCTTCGTCGGGAGTGCAATAAAATATGGCTCGTAAAGTGAGCAAGCTATCACGTGTGTGCGAAGACATACCAGATATTTGTGTAAACATACAGGTACACGGCCTCGTTATTATATACATAAAAAAAATACAAAACACAGGATTTTATAAAAAGAAAAGAGGTTACACAACAAATGACAATCTGTATGCGCGATCGGTGAACGGCGGGGTGGGGGTGGAAATGAGGACTTGAGGAGACAACCACAACACCAAATTACGGCAGAAGAATTTATATTTTTCTGTTTTCCTGTCTTATATGTACAAGGACGAACACAGATTGTACGGAGGGTTTTAGGACTCACCTGTTGAATATCTTGGACCATTACTGCCGCCACCGTAAATTAAATGATGACTCGAACCGCCGGTGCCAGACACAACGGCGATTTCATCCAATTCATGGCCAGGTGATGTACCAGCGGATACAAGGCGTGTGGACGAAGTCGCAGTACAAGCAGTGCTTTGAGACTCCTTACGACCTCTGAGGGAGAGCACCAGCCGTTTGGCTGTTGACATTACACTGCTAACTGCAAAGAAACATGAAAAGACGGGAACAGGTTACAAGTGTAGATGTGTATTGGGAGGATGCTTCATAATGAAAGGATAGTGAAAATGGAGAAGGTGTTTTTTCTTCTTTCCTTGTGGTACAGGGGCGGACCGGACAAAATGTGTTCATATTATACTAGTATTTCTCTAATGAAATAGGACCTTTTAAAAATCCTCTACGTTGTAATTTTCCGCTAGTATTCTCTAAAACAAAATGACGATCGTTGTTATGTCCTGAATAATATTTTTCGGCTGTTCACTGATGGTGCGCCCTCTTAATTTCATCGCCGTCATCGGGCTGTCTTATATTGTTGGAACTAATTACAAAATTCACTCACAGGTTATAAGAACCGTCCCTGTAGACATGTGATACAAAAGGGCTGACTAAAGTACATTTTGGCATGTGAATCAACAACTTTTCGGCGACACTGTTCATATACAAATGTTGGAATCCGGACTCAGGGGTCAGATTCTGTAAGGCGAAAATGTTGAAACGTTTCCGTGCGCACGAATGATTTGCTCTAAGTTGCAGAAGAAAATTGTTCTTTCACACGAAAACGTTTGAACGTTTCGCCTGACAGAATGACAACCCCGCCATTCGAGCAAACGCGGTTTTAAGCTTCCTCAACCTCTCCGCAGAGGAACAAATTCGGTAAAAGTTACGGGCGGCCCAATAAATTCTTCTTTTTCTGTTGATGAAGTAGATGATCAAAAAATTTCGGAACCACTTGCCAACAAGGGTGATAAGGTTCGTTATGGCTTTACTTATCTTTATACTATTTTCCAACTACAATCGAGACTATGAAGTCGGCTTTAGCAGCGTACTGACAGTGTGGGCGGAAATCAATGGTCTAGTGGACTCATCAAAGACAATAAAATGAAGCCCACGCATTGGTCTTAAGTGCCTGGGTTTTATTTCCAACAAAAAAAAACACTACAAATAGATTTTTATGACTGACTTAAATGAACCGCCCTCCCACCCTCACTTTAGACTTTTTTCTTCACAAAGCGATAAGTTTTTATCTAAACTCAGTCATTTCTATTACTCAAGAACAAATTCCGCTTGGGAGCCTTCAAAATATTCTCCGTTAGTAGGTAGAAAGTACTCGTATGTGTGTCAATTTCAGTCTCCAAACGATTTCGCCCCTCCTCTGTAATTCGAAAGCTTTTCATCACTGAAATTCCTTCCAACAGTTGTACCAACAAATCGAATTATACTTCCATTTTAGGGAAATCGATTTCTTCTCATTCCCCCCAATGATATCAATGGCTACCTACCTATATACATTTTTTATTAAAATGAAACTGTAACAAAACACTCGAAGCTTGACGGCAATAAATCCTTGAATTCTTATATTTCAGAGAGCGAAACCTATCGTCACCGTAAAAAGAGACCTCCTCTTCTGCAACAGAGCACCACCCAACGAGGACACGGAAACCTGAGATCAAATATTTGTGAGAAATATAAAAAAAAATCCGGCAGTTAAAAAAGAAACTCGATTGCCGAAAAGTTTAACACATTGACACATGAAATATTCAATCAATCCACACCCAGCAAGAGATTAATAAATAAATTCCTGCAAATGATAAGCACACAACGAGCCAGTGTGTCGCAATTTAAAAAAATGCGTCGCCTTGGAAAGAGTGTTAAATATGACACAGCGGCGCTGATGTGAAAATGACGGCTGCCCTTTTCCGTTTTATCAGTCGCCTCTTTGAGGATGAGCCCTGAACACCGCGACACTTTTGCAAATGATTAATTGGGGCGCAGGCAAAAGAAAGAATTAAAAGTTCGTGAAGGATTTTTTTCCCCTCCGCATTAACTTTTGCATTTATGGCTTACTAATGAATTGCGTAATGTAATGGGCGGCACACTATTTTTGTTGCTTTTTAACTTTTCTTCGTTCAACCATAGGGTAAGTTTGGCAAAGTTGTGTTTTTTTTTTTTTCAAATGCTGGATTTGGTCAAATGAAATTTGAACTCGCATCAGGCTGGCATTCGTCTAGCGATCTATTCTCATGCAATTTTGTTTAATCATCCTTTTCCAAAATTAGGAAAGGATAGCCCCTCATTTTTTACACTTTTATTAGCCTTGACTACTTTCCTTCAGCTTGTGGCTTTTGCTCCCAATAAAATATCATTTTCCTATCCACTTTGTCAGCGCACGTAGACAATTAAAGATAGGGTGCCACACAACCATCTCCAGATGGAGTGCAGCTTTTCTATTTGGGTATTCAGTGTTTTCCTCATTTTGCGCAATTAATGTAAACGGCTGGTGAAAAGAAAACTTTCCAGCCGAAACTTGCTGAAAGCGCGACAATTATTTAATATTGAGATCCCAGCAAAGTTGGACGGGCGGTAAAAGTTATGTGCAGGCAAGTAAAGGATTGATTGATGAGGGAAATAATGAGACTTGTAAGTTCTACTTAAAACTCTTTTTTCATTTCATCATACTCAAGTCTTCGTTGTGAGTTATTTAGAGTTGGACCTGCTGGTCACATTGCCCACTTGGGCACCTGTTACGTCACTGCTCATAACAGGGTTATAGATGATGCATTTCTATTCATTAATTGTTTTTAAATTTGCAAAACGGTTGCAACTAAATAAATAGTTTGACTCATGGTAGAGAGCCTTGGACCAACATCTATAGCAACAAGTAAGAGATTTTCAACTGAAACAACTTGATTCACTTGAAAAATCAGAAATGAGGTATCGAACCATATCAATTCCTGCATGTATGGAAAAACATTTATAAACGGACAAACACAATTAAAAATTCAATAATAATTCAACGTATTTAATGTCAAATGACGGGATGTATATGACGCAATGCCTTTTTCAGGTTATAGCAGTTTTATTGCTTTCGTTGAAACCCGTCTATTTCTTTAGTAACTACGACGCGAAGAGCTGTCATGGGTTTCACAGATAAAAAAGGGTCGACACATGCGTCCACCTTATAAGGCAAGAGTGACACTTTTTCCTTTGTAAGCATAACAATTTTAGAATTACGCCTGTCATATAATTTATGGAATGTACGATTTTTAAAAGGTTAAGACAAGTGACAGAGGTTAGGTGAGTTCCCCCTTTCAATATAGTGTCACGTAAAAGTTGTTTACAGTTGTTTATTGTAAAACATAAAGTCCCTAAGGAAATGGACTTATCGTGTTGGTTGCTTTTGGTTCTGGTATAGTTATATGAATCTCTTAGGCTTAGAGATACCATACGACAGGACTGTAAGGCTTAGGGTGCGTCATGCAGTCGTCATTTTTGGTTGACTGATTTAATAGTAAATACATGATGGATGGACCCCTTTTTTTAAAGCTGCGTTTTTTTGTAGGCGAATGGGGAGTTACAGATCGTAGCATATTCTTTGGTTCTATAAGTTTTATATTCGTATTGGCATTCAAAATCGAAAATCATTGCATACTTCCAGGTTGAAAGTGAGTACCCTGGCTCCGAAAAAGTGGCTTGGGATTGTTGTATTGAGCATTTCTTCACTTAAGATAGAAGTTCAATTAAAAACAAACCCCACATTCGACTTTGGACATTGGACCAAGCAAAATGAGTATGCCTCCGGTTTACACCCATACAAAGATGTTCTCCCTAGACGACAAAAAAAAAAAACTGACTAAATTTAGACCCGTTTCCTTTGACTCCCATCAGGCAATGTGCGTTCGCGCCCTGAATATATATTGAATTATTCAACTTTAAAAGAATATAATCCTGCCAGCGGAAAGTTTTATCTCATCATAATCAAAATAAATACACGAAAAAAAAAAACAGAAAACACAATTCCCCTCAAATATTATTTAAAATATTCAAAGCAATACCTTTGCCCCCAGTCAAATGCTATTTGTGCTTCTTCTTTTCCTTGTTTTCGTTGGGAAATTCAGTAAATACGCACAGCTTTACTCGACTAGTATATACTACATTTTCTACCTCATTTACTCGCCAAACAATCTTTTTCGTTTGGTTCTTTGGATTTGTATTCCCTGAAATATGGTCGACTTTTTCAAGGATAAGACGTGATATACGTGACTGTGACACTTGCCACATCGATAAAAGCGAGAAAGAGCCACAAAAGTGACGTTGCCGCTTTCCACTTTTCGCTCTTAATCGCTTTCAAAAGTGGCTGATAAGGGAAAGCATTTATTTTTAAGGTTGCATCCCTTATCACGGGTGAAAAACGTTAGTTTTTTTTTTTTTTTTTTTGTCTAAAACGGGTACGCTGATGTTGGATAGATATTGGATTTATGGATGCATTCAGCTTCAATTAACTGCAGTGATGCGTGAGTGTTTTGTGAATATTGAACAAGGTTTTTGTCAGGGTTAAAATGTCACCCAATGACTTACTTCATCGGATGTCGAGGAAGAGATGTGCCTACTAAAAGACGGTTTAAGCATGGAAATCGATGGGAAGTTGAAGCTATTTAGGAAGTGTCAATGCTTGTTAGTTCCATTAATAATCGAAATATTATTCATTTATTGCAGTTGCAGTCGAAGAAATAAGGGAAGGGAAATTCGCAGTAAACAGAGCCTTTGAACTGTAACTTCAATTTGATTCGCGCCTCTTAAGAGTGATTTGAAGGTCTAACAATCGTATTCATCTATATTTGTGCTGTTTCTTAGGCTCTGTAGGTTATCTTGCGACATTATTCGTCGAAAAATAAAAAAATTAAAAAAATCACATGAACGAATAGTTGCTAGCCCTACCTAACAAGCCTGATCACGGCATTAACCAACAAGCCCCTCCAGCAAGCTCGGGCTCTAGCTAGCTGCCACCAGTTACGCACACCGAGCTGGTTGATGTCGCTCACCAATTGTGTGCGCCACCTAAGATCGGACCTTCCTATGCTACGTTATCCCTGAGGTGTGGACTCAAAGACTTGTCAGGCTGATGCGTTGCCTTGCATACGCTTCACTGTTGTAACCTTAGTTTTTTTTACCAGATGAACGTCGCTGTATATAACATAAAGTTCGTCTTTAAACCTGTGACAACAAACCAGTTATTTTATTTATATTTTTATTATTTAAAATAAAGTTTACAAAACGACGAGTAACAATATTACAATATCAAAAACACCCTCAAAAAGTGGGCCCTAAAATCAATGGATTATAAAGACGATATTTTTAAATTAAGAAAAATGTATGCCAATTACTGTAGCAATGTGTACAGAAATAATCGCGGAGCCTGTAAGGCCTAGGAAGGTACAATTTGTAACATACGAGTAGATAAGTTGTTTAGAAATCTTCCAACGAAGAAGTTTTGTACGAGATTCTGTTAGGTAGGGGATTTGCAATAGTTGATAGTTAAAGGTAATTTTGCTTGCTGTCGATTTCGACAAGTTTCCACCCTTTCTTTGATTTCGTTACGTAGAGAAGGCCGTCGCCTTTAACTCTGATTATCAACTACCGACTTCGGTATTTTCCTGAAATAACAGCAATATGAGTTGTTTTTGATACCTGAAAACAGGTTATTTTTGAAGAAGCCTGCCTTGAAAAATGTTGATAAAAGATAAACACACATTAAGGACCTCCAAATAATTAGCTAACCCATCCGAGAACGCCCCAATTATCGTGGTTTCCCATCCTTTAACCTTCAGATTGAACTTCTTTAGCAATTTTACATCCATATCAAATCATTTGGCACCTATTGCTCTGTTGACACTCGACGGAATTATACATAACCCAACTTATGATTTGTGAGTGCATATTTCATATTATGCCTTCAATAAAAAAAATCAAGCTTAACTCGTCGACTACAGATGTCGAACCTTCAGACTTAAATTTTCAATTTCTCCATACGTTCACATAGGTAGAGGAGAGTTCCCCGCATCACTGCAGGAAGTTGACCTTTAACCCATTGCCAACAGGGTATCACTGACATAATGCACTGACCTTTGGGCAATATTTTCTCAGCTAAAAGTAATTCGACCATTCTCATCCATGCATTTGTTTAGCTATAATTAATCGGAAATCCTACACCCACTCAGGGATGGAAAATGGCATTTTCGATTTGTACTAAAAACTCTTGTAAGATTGTACTGAAATGGAGTCAATTGTATTGAAAACTATTTTTCGTATCAAAAAGAGAATTCAAAATATTTTATTTTCAAAAAAATGTTTATATATATAAGTCTATGAGCTCGTCAGGCTTAGTACTCTCATTCAGTGTTGCCAGATTAGGCGCTTTGTCGTAATTTGGGCTACTTCAGAAAAAAAACGATAGAAATGCCTTCCATAAGCGCCCAACACATTTTACAAATTTTGGGTTAATTTTGTTTGTTTTTTGTGTTATTCCTCCACAAAACTAAAAAAAAAGAAAATATTTTTGGACAAACCAGTAATTTTAAAACTTGGCAGCACTCTTGCAGTCAAGTGACATCGAAAAGCAAGCATAGCAATTTATTTTGCAGGCCTTTTGATCTGACCCAAGCCACAAAAGCCAATTGCAGAAGATAGAAGTCAAATAAAATGCACTGCGCGAATAAGTTAGATGTGTAAATTGGAAAAATACCCAAATTTTCAAGGATTTTTGGGCTTCATACTCAAAATATTGCCCTTAGCTTGAAAATCATAACAGGATGAGTTTCTAATGAAAAGTAGAATCGATGCTTTGTGTGAAACTTAAAACAAATAGTTCGTTAGTTGATTTGATTTTCTATTTTCGGAAAAATAATAATTGCAAGAGCATTTGAAAGATACAGATAGATAAATTGTATCGAATTAAAGCAAGTTGTAAATTTTGTACTCTAGCAAACTCATTTGTATCGAATTCAATACAATTGTATCGACTTTTCCATCCCTGCACCCACTTACTCGTGTGCCGCCAATTTACCAGACGGAAGGCAGTTGTGTATAAGTGTTTTCTTTGGAAAGGAATACCCGAATTAGTAAGCCAGTCGCGTAAATGTTTGTTTTCTCTTTAATTTTGATTGCAATTAACTCATGAATATGGTCCACCGATGACTGCGGTCAATGCTTCGCAGAAAATCCTTGCTAGTATAGCAGATGTACCTGATGCTTTTTATTTTTGTGGTGACAATGTTGTAGGGCGCAAAACCTCTAATAACATATATTAATAACCGTGTTGGGATTGGGTGAGCATGGCTATAATATTTGACCGCACAAAACAATCCATGTGTGGGGGTTGTCTAACATGTCAATTTGGCAGAGGCTCCCCTTTTCTGTGGCGATGGTACGAGTAATGTGTAGAGGTGGTGCGGTGGGGGCTCATTAATATGGCCCCGAGGATTCTCTCGAAAGGTTAGAGTTATAACTTTGGTGAGTGATTATGATGGCGACAGCATATTTATAGTGTCTGTGTGATGTAACCAAACGGCACCAGATGAATAAACTCTTTCGTTGGTAGTTTTTGTTGGGATCGGATGATGGGGTGGGTATAATATCTTAATTATAGGACAGGTGCTGGCAAAAGTTGTCCGCTAAACCTCAAAAGGTCGATGCTTGGGTGGAAGTTACTCCATAATTGGGGTTAAGCACTCAGAAAAAAAAAAAAAAAAAAAAACAGTGTAATGCCAAAAGTTTTCGTTGGTTTAAATGAAGCGAAATAACAAAATTTGTAATTTGTATCTCCCAAACGTAGTAAGCGAAAGATATGGTAATAATAATAGTTGGCGCAACAGGTCCGTAGGGACCCAAGGCCTAGCTTCTCACAACCATTTGTTTTGTGTGAGTTTAATTTTTGGAACGAATGGAAGGGATCTACAATTTTATGCCGATTCCAAACGGCTAATTGAGAAGCTCTAAAGACAGTTATACTCTCGGATGTTTGTAGCTTAGTAGTCCAACACACTAACCACTAAGCCACTGCGCCACTCGAAAGATATGGTATTCGTGCAAAATTTCGTACTCGAGGTGTTAATCCATTCGAACATTAGATGAAGATCGTAGATGAACTCAAAAAAGCGGGTCGCAAAATTATGTCCGCCTGTCCCTATGCTCCTGAGGCGTACAGTCCAAACGGCTGTCCTGATTTGGTTCAAACTTCGGATTTTTTTGCAGGGTAACCTGAATATTAATGGTAGGTACCTTCTTCCCGCATAAAATGTTCGTACCAGTTTGATTCGTTCGAAAATGGCTCCAATGATTTCAACCAAAATTGTCATTTGAGTTTAAGTTGGTAAGGTTAACATGACTGCGTACTCAGTATTTCGATAAAAAACACTTTTGAAATATTGACATACATATCTCGAAAACGGTCCATACGACTGCAACAAAAATTCATTCCTTAGGTAAAACTGTCATTTTAAACTTCACACCAAACTCAATTTTTCTCTATATCATCGAAAAATGGATTTTTGAAAAAAGTATGTTTTTAAAAATTGAGTTTTCTGAAAACGGTAAGAAAGATTTTACCCAACATAAGTGCTTAGAGTAAAATTGATGTTTCAAAAATTATTATGTCCTTAATTTTCAATTCGAATCGACGAAAATGCTAATTTTAGAAAGTGCTCATGTCTCGGAAACCCCATTTTCGATTTTTTCGACTTTGAAAACCAAATAATGCTTACATTCCGAACAATATACAATGCTCAGTTTTCAGCTATATAGTTAAGCAATATTATTTTTTAAACTAGGTAGTAGTTTCGCTAGGTAGTTACTGTTTTGTCTGCGTAATTTTACAAAAACCGCTAGATATTAAAGATAATATAAGTACCTATTCGAAACAAGGATACTCATTCGTCGTCGTTTCATCGAAACGATAGACCTTAGAAAACTAGCAACTTACGAGCTTAAGAGCTTAATCCAGTTCATTTTGCACAAATCTAATGAAAGCTGATAATAGTCGAAAAAGTCATCAAAATTTCAAAAAGTATATCGTCCAGACGACTATTGTTGTACAGAATCTGCCCGAAGATCCTCTGTAGTTAGCTTTTCTCAAAAAATTCGACAAGTTTTTCAATTATTTCTCAAAAATGACCACCAAAATCCCGATCTGTAATAATCAAAGGGTATCGGTTTATCACGGACCTTAACTCCAATCATAGACACCTTAAACCAGCGGGACTAATCTATTACTGTCAAACATAAAACAGATCAGGAAACAGAAACTCCTGCTACGATTGTCCTTGTACTCAAAAATCTTGTAAAGTGTAGAAGCTTATAAATAGTACAGTAGACGCTAGAGGCTATCTAACTACAATTTGCGAAAATTGCCTGTTGCTCGTAAGAACACCTGATCCTGAACCTGAACACATCAACTTGTTTAGGTAGTATTACTTAACCCTGAGGCTAAACTTTAATAAAAGGAAAAAAATAAACCTCATTCAATTTTTTAAAACAACCGCAAACGCAGTCCACAATTATGTGAAATGGTACTCTATCCATCTTGCCAACGACACATATCAATTTGCGTGTCACTTCGAAGAGCACTACAAGCTGTCAACATTTTACCACAAGTTCCTCGCCCTAAAACATCTGCCACACAAACACCACTCGACTACGTTGCACTTGCATTAGCTTCGCTAAATTCTACACTCGTTCGCATAAATCCATGGATGAATGGAAAATGACACTGCAGCGATATCCTGAAAATACATCGGTGTCAATTTCGCACTGTACTCGGTCCTTCGAGCGGACGATGTAGCAAACAACAGCGCAAAACAAAAAGTAATACAAATAAAACCGCAAACGCCAACCGAACAATAATGTAGCGGCTGATCGATGTCGACAACAAAGTAAGGAAACCAACAGATCCGAGTAGGTACTCGTATTCCACAAAGTAAGCGCAAATAGTATTCCTTCTGGGACTGCATCACAATCTAAAACCCACACCAACGGTTCCTTTCACGTACTCGTAATTGCAATTTTGTTCTTCATTTTCCCTGGATTTTCCACTGATCCCAACCGTAAATGTTGACATTGTTACTCTGTGTGCCAACTCCGACCCCTGTAATTCGTTTTAATAAGATTGAGTAAAGCGATAGTGTTCGTCGATATCCGCAAGCGACAGGATACATCAGCGCCTCGCTCTGGCATCGTGCGATATATGTATGTGCGGGCGAATCGTCTTCGTCACGCTGTATAACCACGAGAAAAATGAATTCCCGCCTTCCTGTTTGAGGTAGTGATTGAGTGTAGTTTACTTCAGATTTGCAAGGACTTACAAATGGTTTCACATTTCTTGGTGACGACGACGCGTTACGACAATGTGTGCGCTCCGTTGACTCGCTGATGTGTCGCATCAATTGATTGAATACTTTTCTAAACTATTTACTTGGCTCAGCGAACGCAGGGCGCGGTGGAGCAGTGGCAACACTGTCACACAGAATTAAGCCCTAATTCGCGCGAAAGGCCTCTTAATGCGAATATAATTGCAAACTGGTCGGGATGACACCGGGTTTAAAGTATTATTATGTGATTTGCATATACTGGGTGGTAGCGGGCAGGCCACAGGTGAACCCAGTGTTGTTATATCGTGGGATTTATCCCTTTTTGTGGGATTTTCGATGTCTAAAAGGCCTTCCGTGGGATAAAGGGAAACAGCACGAAATCGTGTGATTTTTAGGAATCTCAAAAAAAACATTCAAACTAAAATTTTTTGTTGCAATTTCATCAAAATATTTACATTTCACCATGAAAAAGTGTCCATAATAAATTGCTCATGTTAATTGCTCATGTAAATTGCATTTTATGAACATTTTCTAGTACCAAAAAAATTGTCATAATAATTTTGACAATCTGCGATTTTAATACTATTATTTTTTTTCCGTGAAATACTTTAAAAATTCGAATTTTGCGCAAAAACGGATCGTGGGATTTTAAAGGGAATTTGAGGACAAATTACTACGCTTCGTGGGATAAATGAAGAGAGAGTCCTAACAACACTGGGTGAACCTCGATGGTAATATGTTTTGGTCTCGCATTGCGGCGCGTGGACGTGTGGCTATGTGGGAACATTTTTCGCCTACGGGTGGCCTGAGTGAGTTTTGCGACGATGCGACGAGGATTCGATTTAGTTGGAAATTTACATTTTCCAAAGGTCTATTGATTGTTATGTGAGGGGGCGGCTTTCAATTTGAGCGATTTTAAATGCCACTTGCGGCAGGGGATAAGGTCTGCAAATGCAGCTCCCATTTGGTCAAGTCAATAATTTGCATATGCAGGGGTGAGTTAAACTGTCTATAGAAATGGACAGCGGTAGTAGGTTCGGTTAATGCTTAGCCAACTCTTGCACCCGTTGAACAAGGCCTTTCTAATACACCAACAAAACAATTTCCATGCAAGCGAAGGGAGGCTTAATAGGAATTTATGGAATCGGTTGTTTTTCAAATACCAGTGGCAGGAGGATGGAGGATTAACCAAGCACGCAACGTGTTGGTGTCCTTTATGGGGTCAGGATTTTCAGCATCTTAAATACGCTTAAACTGCCCGCCGAAAGTTTCGAAATCACTCAACTTTTCGGCGGTAGCAATTTTAGCAACACACGCCACAAGTCGCGAACCACCTTCAAAAAAGGGGAAGAGAGCGAGCTTCTTCTTCACTTGGTGTGGACTCATCTGCCCTCATCGCTTATTAAAGACCCCGAAAGACTTATTTAAAATATATCAAACCAAGCACCAAAAACCAAATGTACAAGGAGGCAGTAAGAAGCACAACAGGCGACGAAACGACTGCCGAAATAATTCATCACGAAACAGCTCCTGCTTTCAATCCTATCGAATACATATACTAGAAAAAAGTATAGCGGAGTAGGCCACTCACTTATCACTTTATGCACCTGAGAGTGACTATGCGATTTATTTTAAGCATCAGGCTCAGATCTGAAAACGAATGCAACTCCATTTGCTTTAAGGACGATGACTGGAATATACGTGAGGAGGCCTCCAGCCTGTGACGGTATTCCTTCGCCACCGTTGTCTCTATCGTGATGTGCATGAATAGAACTATGGAATGGCCAAAAGGGGAAGAGTGGTATTAAGTGGAATCCATTGTGTCCATCGCCCTCGAAATCGCTAATTGTAGACCATTGGACAGAGCCAACAACTGGTACTCTGCTTCAATTTGTAAAGGTCATGTGAGAAAAATTAAACCAAGCTAAAGGAGCGCAAGACCCCAGCTTTTGTTAAGGTATCAAAAAGAAGAAATTCTCACGAACTGAAGCCACCGGGAGGAGGTCAGTTACATAGCAAATAAAAAAGGCTTTTCCTACTCTTAAGGCTTATTCACATGAGAGCGACCAACTACCTACGAACGAACGAATATTCGCAAGTTTTGACAGTTCATTCACAAGATACATTTTATTTGGTCGCAGAGACCCGCGAATCCAATGACAGTCGCTGTCATTTGTCTCTATTTTTTTAATAAAAAAAAACTCGAAAATTCAAGTTTGAGGTTAGGTTCGAATGGGAAATGGGAAATATATAAACCCAATCCATATCGACTTGATATCATCTGGTACACAGACGGTTTTAAGATGAAGTCAGGGACTGGCTCTGGAATCTACGGTGAGTCGCCCCAGGTGAACTTGTCAGCCAGCCTTGGTAAAAACTTATCCATATTCCAGGCTAAAGTTCTTGCAATTTACCATTGCGCTAGAATAAATCTAAGTTCTAACACGCGGGGAAAAACCATATTTATCTTTTCAGACGGCCAAGCAGCTCTCAAAGCTCTTGACTCATCTTTAATAAAATCAAAACTTATCTTAGAAAAATTCTTAGCCATCCGCGAAGTCTCTAAGAAAAACCTAGTCATCCTCCATTGGATCCCAGCCCACAGGGGATTTGAGGGTAACGAAACAGCTGACTCACTGGCCAAAATCGGAGCTACCACTCCACTTATCGGACCTGAACCCTTCTGCGGAGTCAGCAAAAACCATTTCAGGACCTACATTAAGAATCTATCTCGCATCGAGTCGAACGAGATATGGAAAAATACAGATGGGCAGATTATGCACCAAAAAATGTTTACCTAAATTCTCCCCCAGAAAATCGCTCTTTCTAATTAGTCTGGGCAGAAATAATCTGAGGATCCTTACGGGAATAATCAGTGGCCACGGTCACGTTAAAAAACACCTCCACCGCATTGGCGTCTCACCGGATCCTATCTGCAGGCTCTGTCTTGAGAGTGATGAATCCTCTCTTCACATACTCACAGCTTGTCCGGCTCTATGCCGCCTTAGAAAAAACATCCTAGGGAGCGAGATTGTCGATCCAGCAACTCTTGCTGACCTACACCCAGAGAAGATCCTTGTCTTCCTGAATGGCTCTGGAGTGAAAAGATAGCTCTAGGAACCTACCTGGGAAGGCACAATAGGCTACTCTTAGAAGCCGCACTGTCAGAGCCCTTTGAAGGCTCTCCCGTCTTCTAATCTAATCTATAATCTAATCTAGGTTCGAATGAATGTTTTATTCGCCAGTTTGTGGAACGCGAATTGAATGATGTGGATTGTGAATAAACTTTGGGTGTATTCGTTCGCGGCAAAAAGTTTGGAATTCGAAATAACATTATTTAAACTGTTTAACTGTTGTCTTAATACATTTTGATGGTATTATTAATCATCCTCCTCTTGGAATAGTAAAATGTGCAATTTTCTGTTCATAAATGCATCAAAATTGGTTTGTTCGCATTTCACCAATTCGTTCGCTCGCTCTCATGTGAAAAGTCCTTTATTCATTTTGAAATCAGTTACCTTTCTCTCTCCGTGACCAAGACAGCACAGCACAGCATTAGCAACATAATGAACATCGTCGAAATATTTTGAGAGTTGTAGAAATGCCTTCAACCCCATTGCAGATGCATCAACATCATAGACTATTCCCATTTCCCACTCTGAGACGTTGCTCCTTTAAAAATTACCCCCGCCCAAGAGCATTCGAATAATCATCATAAGATATGCACTTCCATGCAACTACATACTACACCCCCCAGTGATTAATTATGAAGAAAATTTTCTGATCCACTTCACCGCGCAATTAGAATTCGCAGCACGCAGTGTTCGCCGGAAACCTCTGAAACATGCACGTCTTGCCATTCTTCCTGTTTCACCTCTGTGCGGTGTCTGTCTCATCTTCTCACCGGCTTCACTTTCGGGTGCCGTTTTGCACGAAAATTCCCCAAAATCGTTCTGCACAATTAAAATTCATTAGCGAAAAGACTAAAATCTCTGCCAGGACCAAACCGCTGCCAACGAACAAAGGGAGCATCTCGTCACCAACGTAAGACACCAATTAACGTTTATTCATTCGGCGTGCAGTCACACATCGTTTGCTGCCACCGGCAACGTTGTCCTTGTCACCATCAGTCAGATCCTTGTGTGTGTATGTTTCTGTTGCCTATGCCTCATTGCAATTCAATCAAATAGACGGCAAATCGTATCTCTTAATTAAATCTTCTCATTTTCATTTAAACTAGGCGCGCAGGAGCGACAACGACGATTGTGATACGATGCCGCGGGAATACGAATGCCAACTAATTTTGAATCAAAATTTAGCTGCGGGGAACAGAGGTGTTTACTTGCACGATTTGTACCGACAGTATTGAAGAGTGAGGCGGTGAAATCAATGGCAACCGATTATGGTTTGGACTGTGTCATGGGAGTTGATTGAGTGGCTTCTTAGATGTATGAGTGAGGGACGGTGTTTAAGCGACGTGAGAGGTGCCTACAGAGGTCCAACATGACTGCATTAGGTGAAATGCTAAAAATGACTGCGTCATCATGGGAATTTGGAAGACCTAAATCACTTTCTGCTAGTGAATTTGGTCAGAAAAGTCGATAACACATCAAAAAGATGATGGGGTGCACTTAAAGAGGAAACCCGGATGGTACAATTAAGCGAAGCAAGGGGAATGGCGTTGGGATACACACTTATGGGACAATGGGTTACTTAAGATAGCATTGCGACATTTGTTACGAGGCGGCATACACCAAGAAAAAGGTCATAGGGAAAGTTCTTCAGTTTAAAAGCTATTAAAGAAACAATATGCGCACACCCCTCAGCGGACCCTAAATTTTGATTTTAAGGAAACGTCAGAAGTTTGGATGCAGGAGAAAAACACCCGAAACTCTGGTTCCTGAGCCATTTATTTGATTAGAAGAACCACGCACTCAAGAGTATGAGCACAAAATGTTTGAAGCCTTGGGGGTATAGTTCTCGGCAAATAGCCTACCTCCATAGATATTAGCTTGGCACAAATATCCGTAGCAAGAAATGAAAGACTTTAAATAGAACCAATTGTTCTATTGGCTCTGAAAAGTGGTCTTAACTGCGAGTATTGAAGTAAATAAATTTATTAACTAACTGCACAAAGGGTAGGGTGGGGTTCTTTCGACGATGGGGCACTTTCGGCTTTCGCTTTTACGAATAGGAGGTTGATTTTTAAATAAAATGTTTGACACACTTCTCTTAGGTCGTACACGAACTATGACAGTTCTTCTTCCGGAGTTGTGGTGGTTAGACCGGTTTTGAATTCGTTCACTAATTTTTTGCAATTTTTCTTGTACACGATGTAAGTGATATTTTGTTTTTTGTGGGCTTATAATATATTTAAGCTATTTAGAACATTTGAAAGAATTTTTTTTACTAGTTTTGAGTAAAACAAAAACGTTTCCTAAACCAAAGGATGTGGCACGTTCGACAAAAAGACAGGGGACCGCTGAATAGTCAATATATTAACTTAACTTTTATATGGGTCGATACAACGTACAATGATTTTTTTTTTTAACAAATCCTTTTATTTTACATTCAAAAATTTGTTGGTGATCTCGAAACTTGAATGGGATTTTAAATGAATTTTTTCAATTTATTTTTATTTTATAAATAAATTTCTGATCTCACTTAATTTTTATGCTTTTATTTAAGATTTGTTTAACTGTTCAAATAAAAGCAGTAAGATCCTACTCATTGATTCTTAATACATTGCGTGATCTAAATTCGTGTTGAAAGTGCCTCACCCGAATGACGATTGTACCATCGGGCGGATTCGCCTTTTTAGGGCGGTTTAAACATTTTTCTTTTTTTAATCACCAGCGTAACTTTAAAGAAATATTTATTTGCAAAAGAAGTTATTTTTAAGTCTGCGAAAAAAGTGTTGAATCTGCAACACGTTACCATTTCGAGACACTGCATCATTGGGAGGCATTTTCTCAGGTCGGGCCTCCCTACAAACCATTTCTGTAGAAGCTGCATGGACAAGAGACTGTTCTTTATCTCATATGCACGTAACCCGCCCTCTTTAACTCAACAAACCTGAAAACCTGAACATGTCGGCAAAAGCTGAGTAGTTGAAATAGTTTTCTGGGTATGAAGATAGAATGGGACCCCAAAAGACTTGAAATGCGCAACTGAAAGGCAACCTCAATGAGTAAAAAAAACACCAAGCTAGTCCCTTTGTTGTGCTATGATGTTGGATGAAACTAGAAATCAGGTGTAAGAGTCACGGAACTTTTTCAGCACCTAACATGACAACAGCAGGAGCAGTGGCGTATTCGAAGGTGGACTCAGGGGTTTGATTCTCCCCAAACTTCTAGCCCAATAGCCCAGAGACCTGTGCAGAACTCTGATGGATTCCATTGGCAAACATTCCATAAGTCCTGCCAATCTTTCAACAGCCCATTGACTTTGACACAATTAGAAGAGCTCGGCAAGTCTAAAGCGACTCAATTCTGAGAATTGAGGCTGAAACAGCAAAGGCGGAAAGCCACCAAGGAAAAGTTGCATATCATCATGGTTCGAAATATATCAAAACCGGTTAAAAGCGCCCTCTAATGTGAAAATGCGTCTGATCGCCGTTCTGAGGAGAAGGTATACTTCCCCAAATAGCACCAGCTTCAACATCTCAGTCAAAGAAGGTCGAATACAAAGCCCGCTTGAACACTGTATGCCAGGAGTAGTTGCCATTATTGTGCAATAAATTTTGTCCGAATTGCAACCGCAAGAGATTATGAGTCGTGGTACAACTGGCTTAGTGCCTGCTCCAACCCCAAGCAGTACTTACTCCAATTTAATTGCCAATAACACTGCCTCCCTCGCAACACGCTTTATGCATTGAAACCTAAATACCAAGCGACGGGATTTCTGGCGAAAATTAATTTCACTCATATTTCCATTAAAATAAGCCTTCCCAAAGTATCCTAAAAGCATCGTTTATCTATTTAATTAGACCATGAATAGAACTATGGAATGGCCAAAAGGGGAAGAGTGGTATTAAGTGGAATCCATTGTGTCCATCGCCCTCGAAATCGCTAATTGTAGACCATTGGACAGAGCCAACAACTGGTACTCTGCTTCAATTTGTAAAGGTCATGTGAGAAAAATTAAACCAAGCTAAAGGAGCGCAAGACCCCAGCTTTTGTTAAGGTATCAAAAAGAAGAAATTCTCACGAACTGAAGCCACCGGGAGGAGGTCAGTTACATAGCAAATAAAAAAGGCTTTTCCTACTCTTAAGGCTTATTCACATGAGAGCGACCAACTACCTACGAACGAACGAATATTCGCAAGTTTTGACAGTTCATTCACAAGATACATTTTATTTGGTCGCAGAGACCCGCGAATCCAATGACAGTCGCTGTCATTTGTCTCTATTTTTTTAATAAAAAAAAACTCGAAAATTCAAGTTTGAGGTTAGGTTCGAATGGGAAATGGGAAATATATAAACCCAATCCATATCGACTTGATATCATCTGGTACACAGACGGTTTTAAGATGAAGTCAGGGACTGGCTCTGGAATCTACGGTGAGTCGCCCCAGGTGAACTTGTCAGCCAGCCTTGGTAAAAACTTATCCATATTCCAGGCTAAAGTTCTTGCAATTTACCATTGCGCTAGAATAAATCTAAGTTCTAACACGCGGGGAAAAACCATATTTATCTTTTCAGACGGCCAAGCAGCTCTCAAAGCTCTTGACTCATCTTTAATAAAATCAAAACTTATCTTAGAAAAATTCTTAGCCATCCGCGAAGTCTCTAAGAAAAACCTAGTCATCCTCCATTGGATCCCAGCCCACAGGGGATTTGAGGGTAACGAAACAGCTGACTCACTGGCCAAAATCGGAGCTACCACTCCACTTATCGGACCTGAACCCTTCTGCGGAGTCAGCAAAAACCATTTCAGGACCTACATTAAGAATCTATCTCGCATCGAGTCGAACGAGATATGGAAAAATACAGATGGGCAGATTATGCACCAAAAAATGTTTACCTAAATTCTCCCCCAGAAAATCGCTCTTTCTAATTAGTCTGGGCAGAAATAATCTGAGGATCCTTACGGGAATAATCAGTGGCCACGGTCACGTTAAAAAACACCTCCACCGCATTGGCGTCTCACCGGATCCTATCTGCAGGCTCTGTCTTGAGAGTGATGAATCCTCTCTTCACATACTCACAGCTTGTCCGGCTCTATGCCGCCTTAGAAAAAACATCCTAGGGAGCGAGATTGTCGATCCAGCAACTCTTGCTGACCTACACCCAGAGAAGATCCTTGTCTTCCTGAATGGCTCTGGAGTGAAAAGATAGCTCTAGGAACCTACCTGGGAAGGCACAATAGGCTACTCTTAGAAGCCGCACTGTCAGAGCCCTTTGAAGGCTCTCCCGTCTTCTAATCTAATCTATAATCTAATCTAGGTTCGAATGAATGTTTTATTCGCCAGTTTGTGGAACGCGAATTGAATGATGTGGATTGTGAATAAACTTTGGGTGTATTCGTTCGCGGCAAAAAGTTTGGAATTCGAAATAACATTATTTAAACTGTTTAACTGTTGTCTTAATACATTTTGATGGTATTATTAATCATCCTCCTCTTGGAATAGTAAAATGTGCAATTTTCTGTTCATAAATGCATCAAAATTGGTTTGTTCGCATTTCACCAATTCGTTCGCTCGCTCTCATGTGAAAAGTCCTTTATTCATTTTGAAATCAGTTACCTTTCTCTCTCCGTGACCAAGACAGCACAGCACAGCATTAGCAACATAATGAACATCGTCGAAATATTTTGAGAGTTGTAGAAATGCCTTCAACCCCATTGCAGATGCATCAACATCATAGACTATTCCCATTTCCCACTCTGAGACGTTGCTCCTTTAAAAATTACCCCCGCCCAAGAGCATTCGAATAATCATCATAAGATATGCACTTCCATGCAACTACATACTACACCCCCCAGTGATTAATTATGAAGAAAATTTTCTGATCCACTTCACCGCGCAATTAGAATTCGCAGCACGCAGTGTTCGCCGGAAACCTCTGAAACATGCACGTCTTGCCATTCTTCCTGTTTCACCTCTGTGCGGTGTCTGTCTCATCTTCTCACCGGCTTCACTTTCGGGTGCCGTTTTGCACGAAAATTCCCCAAAATCGTTCTGCACAATTAAAATTCATTAGCGAAAAGACTAAAATCTCTGCCAGGACCAAACCGCTGCCAACGAACAAAGGGAGCATCTCGTCACCAACGTAAGACACCAATTAACGTTTATTCATTCGGCGTGCAGTCACACATCGTTTGCTGCCACCGGCAACGTTGTCCTTGTCACCATCAGTCAGATCCTTGTGTGTGTATGTTTCTGTTGCCTATGCCTCATTGCAATTCAATCAAATAGACGGCAAATCGTATCTCTTAATTAAATCTTCTCATTTTCATTTAAACTAGGCGCGCAGGAGCGACAACGACGATTGTGATACGATGCCGCGGGAATACGAATGCCAACTAATTTTGAATCAAAATTTAGCTGCGGGGAACAGAGGTGTTTACTTGCACGATTTGTACCGACAGTATTGAAGAGTGAGGCGGTGAAATCAATGGCAACCGATTATGGTTTGGACTGTGTCATGGGAGTTGATTGAGTGGCTTCTTAGATGTATGAGTGAGGGACGGTGTTTAAGCGACGTGAGAGGTGCCTACAGAGGTCCAACATGACTGCATTAGGTGAAATGCTAAAAATGACTGCGTCATCATGGGAATTTGGAAGACCTAAATCACTTTCTGCTAGTGAATTTGGTCAGAAAAGTCGATAACACATCAAAAAGATGATGGGGTGCACTTAAAGAGGAAACCCGGATGGTACAATTAAGCGAAGCAAGGGGAATGGCGTTGGGATACACACTTATGGGACAATGGGTTACTTAAGATAGCATTGCGACATTTGTTACGAGGCGGCATACACCAAGAAAAAGGTCATAGGGAAAGTTCTTCAGTTTAAAAGCTATTAAAGAAACAATATGCGCACACCCCTCAGCGGACCCTAAATTTTGATTTTAAGGAAACGTCAGAAGTTTGGATGCAGGAGAAAAACACCCGAAACTCTGGTTCCTGAGCCATTTATTTGATTAGAAGAACCACGCACTCAAGAGTATGAGCACAAAATGTTTGAAGCCTTGGGGGTATAGTTCTCGGCAAATAGCCTACCTCCATAGATATTAGCTTGGCACAAATATCCGTAGCAAGAAATGAAAGACTTTAAATAGAACCAATTGTTCTATTGGCTCTGAAAAGTGGTCTTAACTGCGAGTATTGAAGTAAATAAATTTATTAACTAACTGCACAAAGGGTAGGGTGGGGTTCTTTCGACGATGGGGCACTTTCGGCTTTCGCTTTTACGAATAGGAGGTTGATTTTTAAATAAAATGTTTGACACACTTCTCTTAGGTCGTACACGAACTATGACAGTTCTTCTTCCGGAGTTGTGGTGGTTAGACCGGTTTTGAATTCGTTCACTAATTTTTTGCAATTTTTCTTGTACACGATGTAAGTGATATTTTGTTTTTTGTGGGCTTATAATATATTTAAGCTATTTAGAACATTTGAAAGAATTTTTTTTACTAGTTTTGAGTAAAACAAAAACGTTTCCTAAACCAAAGGATGTGGCACGTTCGACAAAAAGACAGGGGACCGCTGAATAGTCAATATATTAACTTAACTTTTATATGGGTCGATACAACGTACAATGATTTTTTTTTTTAACAAATCCTTTTATTTTACATTCAAAAATTTGTTGGTGATCTCGAAACTTGAATGGGATTTTAAATGAATTTTTTCAATTTATTTTTATTTTATAAATAAATTTCTGATCTCACTTAATTTTTATGCTTTTATTTAAGATTTGTTTAACTGTTCAAATAAAAGCAGTAAGATCCTACTCATTGATTCTTAATACATTGCGTGATCTAAATTCGTGTTGAAAGTGCCTCACCCGAATGACGATTGTACCATCGGGCGGATTCGCCTTTTTAGGGCGGTTTAAACATTTTTCTTTTTTTAATCACCAGCGTAACTTTAAAGAAATATTTATTTGCAAAAGAAGTTATTTTTAAGTCTGCGAAAAAAGTGTTGAATCTGCAACACGTTACCATTTCGAGACACTGCATCATTGGGAGGCATTTTCTCAGGTCGGGCCTCCCTACAAACCATTTCTGTAGAAGCTGCATGGACAAGAGACTGTTCTTTATCTCATATGCACGTAACCCGCCCTCTTTAACTCAACAAACCTGAAAACCTGAACATGTCGGCAAAAGCTGAGTAGTTGAAATAGTTTTCTGGGTATGAAGATAGAATGGGACCCCAAAAGACTTGAAATGCGCAACTGAAAGGCAACCTCAATGAGTAAAAAAAACACCAAGCTAGTCCCTTTGTTGTGCTATGATGTTGGATGAAACTAGAAATCAGGTGTAAGAGTCACGGAACTTTTTCAGCACCTAACATGACAACAGCAGGAGCAGTGGCGTATTCGAAGGTGGACTCAGGGGTTTGATTCTCCCCAAACTTCTAGCCCAATAGCCCAGAGACCTGTGCAGAACTCTGATGGATTCCATTGGCAAACATTCCATAAGTCCTGCCAATCTTTCAACAGCCCATTGACTTTGACACAATTAGAAGAGCTCGGCAAGTCTAAAGCGACTCAATTCTGAGAATTGAGGCTGAAACAGCAAAGGCGGAAAGCCACCAAGGAAAAGTTGCATATCATCATGGTTCGAAATATATCAAAACCGGTTAAAAGCGCCCTCTAATGTGAAAATGCGTCTGATCGCCGTTCTGAGGAGAAGGTATACTTCCCCAAATAGCACCAGCTTCAACATCTCAGTCAAAGAAGGTCGAATACAAAGCCCGCTTGAACACTGTATGCCAGGAGTAGTTGCCATTATTGTGCAATAAATTTTGTCCGAATTGCAACCGCAAGAGATTATGAGTCGTGGTACAACTGGCTTAGTGCCTGCTCCAACCCCAAGCAGTACTTACTCCAATTTAATTGCCAATAACACTGCCTCCCTCGCAACACGCTTTATGCATTGAAACCTAAATACCAAGCGACGGGATTTCTGGCGAAAATTAATTTCACTCATATTTCCATTAAAATAAGCCTTCCCAAAGTATCCTAAAAGCATCGTTTATCTATTTAATTAGACCAGAATTCCAACACCGACACGAAAATTATTTTACTCCCTGTGCGTTTAATCAAATTACAAGCGCATCCTTGAGTATCTTCTGATGGCAATTATTTCGCATTATTCTGCCGTCCCTATCTCGTTCGAGACCTCCACTCGAGGACCCTTTTAAGACGCACAGAGCGGAATCAATGTACAACCAGAACAGACCAGGCCAACAAAAAAGAAAAACACAACGCGCACAATTAATGGCAACAGCCAAAAAAGGATAGTTACCGTAATAATAATAATCATAATAATTTCTACCATACTCCTCCATTGTTTCCCGCCGTGCTGTTCGTTTCTATTACACTTCGCCTCGTCTGTAGACTTTTTTCTTTAAATTAAAGAAAACTTAACAAACGCCGGATGAAATTTGGAATGGACAAGAGGCTATTCTCGTCCGGATTGTGAGCTCAAGAGTCCCGCGCAGAAAAAAAAATAAAATTAATCATTCTTCCACCGGAGAGACGAGCAAAAAAATAAATGGAAACGAACATTTATCTAGACTGTCATGACTCAATGGTCAGCACTTATCTTTTGCCGGGCTCGATGCCGCACTCGCTGGGACTGTTTTGAGAACTTTTAAAAGGAGTCAACATTTTAGAAATCATTTCTCGGCCATCATCTTGAAGTGTCCCAGCGGGAGAGCTTCTTCTTTTTTGCCCGTCTTCTCCCAAGGAGGATTGCTATTTATTCAGTCGAAGGACAAGAGCGATTCCATGCAATGTCCTCCTTTATTGCAAATCCCCTTCGAAAGGTGCGCACTGTGCGATAAACCTAATAGAAAGGGCATATCCGATGGAGAAGGTGACAGTCTGCGGTGAAGCCAGTGACATATGAAAACATTCCCACACACGCCTTACATGCGGACCGAAAAGGAGGCCTTCAAGAAGCAAGAGCTGTACACAACGGGAACTAGTTTCCAACTTTCGGTTGATTGCTTTTTTACGAAATGGGCCGATTGCCGTCCTGGGGGAGGGCATTCCCAGAAGTGTGATTTTTTGTCAAATGTTTACAATGGTCATTGTGAGTTTGTGACTGCTAAAAGCTACCCGACCGCTCCAGATGTTGGTAGTTTTCATTTCGGAATGTTCACAGCTAACTTCTGTTGACTGACAGTTTAAGGGGCTCCTTTGTGTCAGCATTTTATTGCTGGCGTGTCGGTATGAATTAGGATATGAATGTAGGTTGTGGGACCTTTTAAGAGCTTTAATTTGCTGCCGTTGTAATTCTCGGTGGAGATGGAGCGTGTTTTCAAAGCGATTCGGAGGGGGTTTCACCGTTTGTGCTTCTTAATAGAACAAACTTTATTTTAAACAGGCAGCTGGGGTGTTTTTTATTCCGCTAAAAATTGAAATGACTTTGAGGTCAGAGGGTCGTGTCAAGACATAGATAGATAGTTGTATCGTGAGCGATTCTATTGTTGCTCAGCAATTATTTGCAAGAAGTGACTTTTTCACATGTTCTTCTGTCAGTCGAGTCGAAAACATTTGTATTTGATAAGAAATTTGTACCAAAAATGACAAAATAGTACCTAAAATTTATAAATTCTAAATAATAAATATAATTTCAACTACTATAATTTAATATTCCAGCAATTGCTATTAATAATGCTAAAGGGTCCGCCATCTAACCTTTTTTTCAACTAGTGCTTATTTCGCGAATGGTAACACTTAGCTCATGTCTGATCTGACAGATAATTAGTTTTATCCTTCCGCTGAACGAATATGGTTGTGTATACGCTTGAACAACGCTGGGAAATATTGCGACATTATTTTGAAAATCATGGTAATGTTGCAGAATGTGTGCGAAAATTGCACACGGAATTTGGAAGAAGAGAAGCACCGTCAGCTCCGTATGTTCGTTATCTTGTGAAAAAAGTGAAAGAAACTGGCATCCTCATCGATAAACCAAAGCGTGGAAAGCCAAAAACGGTGCTTACACCCGTGAAAATTGCTGCTGTGGCAGAAAGTGTGCGTGAAGCGCCATCAACATCAATTCACCGTCGTTCTCAACAATTGAAGCCGTTACAGTCAATGGCGATCGTTATCGGGCCATGTTGAACGAATCTTTGTTCACAAAAATTGAAGAGGAGGATATTGGCAACATTTGGTTTCAACAGGACGGCGCTACGTGCCACAAAGCCGAAGCTACACTCGATGTTTTGCGCCCTGTTTTTGAAGACCGCATTATCAGCCGCAGAGCTGATGTCGTTTGGCCACCTCGGAGCTGCGATTTGACACCGTTGGACTATTATTTGTGGGGTGCCGTAAAAGATAAGTGTTACGCCGACAAGCCAGAGACAATTGACGCTTTAAAAGACAATATTCGTGAAGCCATTGGTGAAATACAGCTGCACACAATCGATAATGCGCTTAAAAATTGGACCGATCGTGTAGGCTACTGCATGGCCAGCCGAGGCAGGCATTTGAATGAAATTATCTTCCATTATTAACCGGTAGGATTGTTCTTTCAAATAAAAAAAGAAATTTGAGAAAATATTCAGTAGTTTTTTTTTATAGCATTTTCAAAAAAAAAAGAAAAGTTATTTGGCGGACCCTGTACATCTCCAATACGATTCAATAAAGTTGTTAATATCCCAGCATTATAAGATTTAATATTATTAAAGTAAATTACTAAACAATAAAAAACTAACCATAAAATCAAGGTCTATCATAATAAACAAACAGGTAAATAAATTCATTTTTTTGTTTTTCTATAAGAGTAGTTTAAAAAACATCTCTTAACATAAGTTAATAAAAAAAAAGAACAAATTCAATTTTGTTTTTTAAATTTGAGATCCTTTAATCAACTAAATAGGAAAAATGATTGCTTTAACAAAAATGCCAGTGTAACTATTCGCAAATGTAAATGTCAAATTGCCATCAATCAAAAAAACAGTGTTGGCTACAAAAAGAGTGCTGCCAACTTGATCGCATTCTACTGCATTTAAAATTTAAATGCTACAAAAACTATAAAATACAAATTTTGAATTGCAACTAATTTGAACAAATTGTACCTAACGCACTTTTGATTTGAAAAAAAGGTCGGAAAAAGGTACAAAATCAACACTGGCATAGTCTAAGCTCATAGCCCCGAGAAAGTAATGATTTCAACGAATTTTATTTTGCAATTCATCAAAAGACAGTACGAACTACGAACCGAAACCTATGACAGAGTACAGGAACCAAACCCCATTATGAGGTAGAACTTCGCAAATGAGTAGAACAAATAAAATGAAACCGTACATACTTCAAGGTGATACACCCGAAAAGGGAGCAGGTTAGAAAAACAGGCTCGAAGTCATGTCTCGCAAGACTCACGAACAAAGGTATAAATTGAGTGAAATACACCTCCAATGGGCAGTTTTTGACTGGGTCGATGTCAGGCTACAGCTCTTGTTGATTCGTCTCACTCCAAACAAGTCAATCGGACCCAAATTTCTTGCAAACAGTTTTCGTCCCCTATTTTTTTCTTCATCTATTTTTAAAGGGTTTCTGCTTCAGATCCGGAACTGGGATTATATGGCTCTTACACAGAGCGTCCTCAGTTGCTCAGAAGAAGGTCTTACTATTGCATCCTCAGCATGAAATAAAAAGCTTCGTTTCGCATCTGATTAGATTTAATATTCCGATGCCGAGGTAGACATTAGAGTCGCTGTTTACATCGAGGTTTAGCTGCTTAAAAGACCCTCTGAAACCACATTAAAAGAGCAGTAGGCACAGGGTCAAAAACACTGCAATGAAAAGAATCTTCTTCGGAAATTATGTGGCCACAACTATTGCTGCTCAGTATAATGTCAATACACCAAAGCTCAGACACACCCGTTCTGCATATCATCACAAGTCTCACGAAACAACTCTTATCGTTGGGCCCCTACCTACAGACAAGGAACTGCTCCTATCATTGGACCAAAATCTACCTACCAGGAACTACGATTTTCCTATAAGGGTTTCGCAGAACTGCACATGTTGTTTTGTGGTTGAAATCCTGAAAGCAGCAAGTGATGTTCAGTTACAACCTTTTCCTACCAGTTTTAAAATTACATCTATATGACTTAGCCTAACCCTACCGGCCATATCTGCCTTCTAAATATTTATATACAAGGCGTAGCGCAAAATTATAATTTTATATTATAGTTATATTTTTGCAAATGGCGTCCTGCGTCAATCGTGTTTGACATTTGTGAACTGGACAACTGCAGTATAAAACAGACAAGCAATGGAGCGCTATACTCCGTAAGAGCGTGGAATAATAATCTCAAGACTTGAGAGGACGTTATCCTGTCGAAAATCATCATGAGCGACGAGGTATATTTCCACTTAAGCGGATGCGTCAATAAGCAAAATCTTCGTTTCTGAGGCACTAAAAATCTGCGTGTGCTGCACGAAGAGCAGTTACGAGTACATCCACTCAAAGCCACTGTGTGGAGGAGTGATTAGGCCGTGTATTTTTGATAATGTCATCGGCAATACGGTCACTGTTACCGGCGAACGTACAGGGCCATGACAAACGACTTCTTACTGCCGGAATTGGATGAGTGGGGCTTGGTGAAAATGTGCAACCGCCCACACAGCACGAGCCACGATAAAAATTGTGAAGTAAGCGTTTCCTGGTCGGGTAATCTTTCGTTTTCGCGATTTGGCATGGCCAGCAAGATCGCCCGATTTAGCCATCCCAGACTTCTTTCTTATGGGCAACTTGAAGCCTCAGACAATCGCAGCCCCTAAGGAAAATATTCGACAGGAATGCGAACAGTTATCATCGAGCGGAAAGTCTTGGAAAACGCGATGTATCAACAGTGGCGCAGCCACTTGACGGATATAATCTTTTTTTCATTTAACAGAAAAAATCTTAAAGTACCAAATAAGGATTTCCATCGCTTAAAATCATTATTTTTTTTTTTATTTAGTAAAAAAGTTATTCGATAACAAAATTGGATGAATAATTTTGCGCCACCCATCGAGGAGGAATGTACTCCGCTGTACTCTGTAGTCTTGCTTGTTCAATGTCAAGGTTTGTTATATCAAGTGGTCCCAAAATTAAGAGGTTCAAGGACAGTGATCATCTGTACCAACGATGTACTATAAGGGTATTGAGTGGGCTGTAGGTAGGTGACGGGAAGTAAATGTGAATCGTCCAGGCACTCAACAGAGGACAATAGGGAACTATACAATTTCCGATGGCGTTGGTGATAATAGAACATAACAGTGCTTCCTTGAAATTTTCAAATTGATATTAACAAAATTGTAACTACATGTCTTGCCAAAATGATGTTCAATTCGGAAAGCTGTCTCCGGCACCTTTTGTAATGCTGAAACGGAACAGAAACAAACTCAGTACTCAACGCAGCCTAATATTGAAAAATCAAGAACGCACCTCTCGTTGTAAGAGGAAGCTAAACAAACCGGGGACAGATATGGCCCAGTTTTCCCCCAAAAGTTATTTATATTCAAAACGGAACAATGTGTTTCTCATCTCATATTTCCCACCCCCCCTAACATCTTATAGTACAGTAAAAATGACAAAGGTATTTTAAATACACGACAAAAAAAGCATGCACTGCACATCAGCCGTATCCTTGAAGAAGCATTCATATAAAAATATATTTTCATTTAGACATGAAAATATCCTCCCTCCGTCTGTAAGAGTACAAAATCTAAAAGTAGCACAACATTTCATGCACATTCTCACAATTTATTCCAGATGCAAGGAACTGTATATCCTACTCGGCCCACACGACAACCAAACGATGTACTCGTCTATAATAAGCCACAGACAGGCGGCGAATTTCGAATTTCGAACCAAGCAGCACTGGCTCCCCTGATTCATTAGCAATAAGGAAATTGTATTCCAACGTCCTTGTCGGACAGGATACACTCTGAAATAAATTATTCATAAAAAATGTACCACCTGCAGTGTGAAGGCGAATGAAGGCGAACACGAACTGCAACATCCCTCATCGAGGACGACGACTTTTGATTTTAATAGTGAAAATAAAAATTAATTCCAAGTGCTCGAATTATCGCAATCTCTTCATGGACGCATGGGAAACAGAAAGGGACACAAACACAGCTGTATGAGAAGATTTTCAATCGATTTTGTTCGATGGTCCGCTGGGCAGATATGGAATTGGAAATTTATTACTAGAAATAAAATACCCCTTGTGGTCGGGGCACACCATTCCCATGCAGCCCAGTCAGAGTTTGAGTATAAACTTGCGTCGAGTGCATATCTATGGATAGAACTATCGTGTGACAAGTGCAAGGACGAATTGTTTTCCTACAAAGAAACCTTAATAATTTCAACCCGTGGTGCACAGAGGATTCTCTTCATTTCATCTGCTAAACGTGTAAAACAACAAGACCTCGATTCGGAACGAAGTCGGGCGAGAGATATCCTTGTCGGTGGACTGCAGGAGGTGCAGAACAACACCGAGTCTTTGTCTCTTTGTGTCAGGTGAAATATTACAAAACAATTACATTTGGGCGATGTGCTTTGAGACGACACGTCTGGGTCTGGAAATTGCGGAGTATTCTTCAACGAAGGTGTTTGCGCTTCACCGAGTTGAGGAGATAAAACTTCTTCGTGTGAGAGCGTTTCGAGAAGGAAAAAAGCAAAAAGTAACCCCAACCATGTGTGTGATATTTTCGTCGTTGCAATGTGCGGTACTTCTGGGAAACTATGTTGCCATAAGGGGCGAGATACTGATGAAACTCTCAAGGACTACAAAAACGATGAGTCTGAAACCACTGAACAAATAGTCGAGTCTCTGTACGGAGATGAACTACTTAGTTGGGGAATTTCTAGATAAATTACATGTTTAGTTGCGCAGCACAGGAACAAGGACTTGTTTGCTGCAAAGTTCAAAATAAATTACACCCAATAAAGTTTTACTAGTTGCAATGGGAACAGTTCCCATTCACTCGAACACTCGAACGGTGGAATTTATTTTAAATTTTAAACAGAAAAAAGTACGCATACGTCAGGGTGTGCAACTCGCTATTTGGAGGTGTGCAGAAGAGCGAGTAATTCGTAAACACTTCACACACACAGAAAATTCGTGAGGAATACCTTGTGAGGAATACTTTCGAATATTCCTCACAATAAAACGCGGTGACGATTACTTTCAGTTTGCTGAGTGGTTTCGTTGAATTTGTTTTTACGGCGAAAATGTCAACGTGCGTTTTGCTTATGGTCGCAGCAATTCAAGGAGCAAAGCGGACCACCCATGTGCTGGTTCTGACAACCGACCTTTCATTTTTATTTGTTGGTGAAATGCAATTTCCAGGAGACCGCTGTCTATAGTCCTTTTTGGGAAAATCCGTGCAGCTTATCATTGCGAAAAGAATTGAAGTAAATTGGGTTTGATTGATGGTGGACTCCAGGAGGGATACATTAATCAAATGGCAGGGCGAAGGAATGGAAGTCACAGTATATCCCCTGACAAATGTTGCGAAACCGAATTGTTTTGGTAAAGCTGGGTAATACAGGACTGAGTTTGTGCTTTAGCAATGAATAGTAGCTTCAACAAAAACTTGCCAGAACCACTAGTCTTGCTATCGCTCCTTGCCTCAGTAGCCCGTTTCATTTAGAGCAACCAGCTCGTTTTACAAATTCAAATAGAAATTGCAGGAAACGCAATGAAACGAGGAAGGGAAATTCATGAAGGAAGCTGTTGTTGTCCAAACAATTGAGTACCTAACTTGTATGTCCAAAAGTGGACGTAGACAATTTTGTAATGTATACAATTTAGTAATTGTTAAGGGCAACATATTGTTTGAATATAGTTTCCATCTGGTTCGAATGCGGAAGATTCTTCCTATGCATCAGTCTGATAGGATTATCGATTGTTCTTTGGAATCGTGGGTAATTTTTGGTTTCGATGTTGGAGCACGTAGTTTTGTTACCGATCCTTTGCAGTAAATCTACTCGGTTCTTCTATTCTGTTTGTAGAGTGTTGCCTGTTGCTTCTTCCTTCCTGCAGGTGTACTTATTTCCACTATATGTAGGTATGGTTGTTTGCAAATGCAGGACGGTATTATTTACAGTGTTTGCTGAGGGTTAGTGGACTCAAGTGTTCAAATATTTGTTTTATTTGTTTAGGATGTGAAGACTTACACTAGGTATCGTCTATATTCACTGATGCAGTTTCTTCGATTTATTTCCCTCTTAACTTCGACGAAATTGACGCAAGAGACGAATTAAAAAACCAACGTGGCACAGAATTACCTCTAGTCTTTCGAAGTATAAAAGGTAAATAGAATTTTTACTGCAAAGGTGCGAACCACAAACGAAGCAAATCGCTCCCCTATGAGTTGAATTATTTTTCAATAATTTGCTGTTCGATATGAAAGATTACAGTGCACTCAAAAACTGAGAAAAAGAGAAGAGGCCCGATAACACTTCCCTGGGGTACACCTGAAAGCTTTTTAATTTCAATCGATAACGCAAATGCAATGTTGTCAAAATGATTGCGACTGACAAAACCACAGATGATTTTAAAATACTAAAATTATGAAGTTAGCTTGAAAAAAAACCTGTGCTGGTGCATAAAAACTTAGTCCATCGTTGGAATTCAAGGTTTATGGAGATTTAGCTTTGGCAGTAGACATTTCGCCAGCGTAGGGTCTGTCGGTTTTGGTTCGGTGGCATTGGCAGTGTTTTATCGCGGTGAAAGCGGGAATTATCGAAGAAGATAAAAGAGAACAACGGATAACCGACAAACACAAAACACCAAGAATGGCTGAGCGTTACTACCAACTAAAACTTGGAAACTATACTAAATCTAACGTTCTAGCCAAGGTTTAGGTCCTCCAACATAAAAGCGTGCAATTGGACGTGGCAAAGTGGGGGCCTTCGGGAACTTGTTTGCCTTTGCCGCGCCGATGTCGTTTAAAACAGTTGTGCGACTGATGCTGAAGTTTAGCAACAACCAAGCAATAAGTATTGAATGCAATTTGAATTGAGTGCTAGAAGCATCGTTTTTGGACAAAAAAAAACCTTCGCTAAAGCACCTAAAAGACGGCCACAACTAGAAGGACAAAGGGTTTCAAAAGCTTTGCCTTCTGTTTTGAATCGGAAAAAGACTGGAGAATCGATCAATCCCACGGCACTGCCTACTGAGACTGGGGAAGGTCTGCGAGGAGCTACAAGTCGCAGATGACTTCTCTCACTTTCTCGGTGAGTGTCGAGCGGATGCTCTGTGTAGAAAAAAGCTTCGTAGTAGGTTCTTCTATAGCAACTTGGTTTCTCACACAAAATTGAGGCTTAACTTCTATAGAGCAACTTAACGTTTGTGCGAGGTTTTAACCGTAATGCCTTACTGGCGATGACGATGGACCCGAAATCGTCTTTTGAGACGATCTCACAACCCTACTCAACCTTTACCTAACTTCATTTAGTCGCAAAATGCGTTCCGTTTCTCATTATGATTATCTTCACTTTACATTTGCAGACATTGTATTTGTGAGCTGTATTGAAGAAGAGCTAATAACTTAAGTTCATAGAACAGCATTCCAAAATTTCCTGGCGGTAAGTTACACATCTCCAAAGGCCCGTTGCGAAACGGAGAGATTCCAACCTGCGACGTAGTAAAATGTGAAAACTGTTTTTAAAAAAAACCTACAGTAGAGATTACTTAGACTTTAACCAACGTAGTTCCCCAAGTTTTCCATTCTGAAATTCAAAACCCAGCCATTGTAACTCTCTGTTGAATTGAATCCAGAAGAAGAATTAAAATTCATTAAAAGGTAAATACATTCGAGCCTTATAGGGAAATACCAGCCCACCGAACAATGGTAAATATTTCGAATATTCAGCGCGAATATCCAAGCTCCAATTGTTTGTTAATTAAACAAACTTAATTCATTTCCAATTCGCAGCTGTGCCGAAATTCCCGCAATCACATTTCCATGCTCGCACAGTACCGGAAACTTAACACTACCTTAAAAAAAAAAATTATTTATTCCTCCTCTCAACTAGCACGGATCTAATTTATCGTGAAAATATTGAAAAACAACAACGCCAGCAATAATTTATTAATTTTCCCACCAACCTCGTGTGTATATTCTGCGAATCACTAATTCATTTTCAATGTTTTCAGGACGAAAATAAATTTATACCTAGTACATATTATTGAATTGGCTAAATCGACATGCGTTCCGCCCACATGTGTGGCGCGCTTTTACAGTAATCGCTCACAACTTGACCCACATTCGGCAGGATGGTGGAGATGATTTATTGCGAACGCCCCAGGAGATTGGTGGATGAGCCCGAGGGCCGAACAACTGTATTCTGAATGGAAAAAATTCGATGCGAATGTGAGCACACATTCACTATTTGCGTTTAGATTGTAGTCATCATCTTATTTACTGAAATGGAAGCAAACAATAGGAACCAACAAAAAAAAAAATTAAAAATTGTCCATCATCGTCCTATACTGTTCGACTGTCAGTGAGATAATTATCTATTCTCTCCCGAGTTTTGCCGCTCGTCCTTCTTGGCCATTTTCAATCATATGTGATTATTGAGGGGAAATTTTCGCGCCTGCTGGTATTTCGTCGGCACACAGCTGTTGGTCAGACTGCCGACTGATTGCTGTGCTGAGCTGTTCCCTCGCAGGACATGACGTACTAAAACATAATAATGTGTACACTCAGAGTATGTGTGTGCTCGGATATAAACTTCAAATTAACACGAAAAATGGTAGTCTGTTGGCACTCGTTGGATCTGGGTGGTGCTGGAGCTATAGTCCTTCCAAGGACCCCAACCCCAATACCAACGGGGCAGCCATGTGGAAATGCTATATTTAGGAGCTGAACTCAGAGCAATCTCTCCGAAATTGTGATATCCTGTTCTGTACACTGTGCAGTCTTGTTTGGCATGGCGGCGCGGGAGCAGACGTTCATTGTGTTGTTGCTGTTGATGACGACAGAGACGGCGAGGATGCTGATGCTGCTACTACTGCTGCTGATGATGATGATGATGATGATGATGATGATGATGGAGTGGGGTGTGGCAGTTGCAGGCTTGGCAAAAGCGCAACAGTGGTGGTGGTGGTAGCATGAGCGAGCGTTCACAAATTCCTTACATACTCTCCCGTCTCCTTGTGATATCGCTCGAGTGTCAAGGATAAAGTATTTTCGTATTTTTTTTTTTTTTTTTTTTCATTTATTCGCCTTTTTTTATCGTCGCCGCTGTTCCATATATTGTGTTCGCTTGACGTCATCGTGTTCGTGGAGGGTTGTGTATGTGTCACTGGGTCTATAGCTCCACCAGCTACGAGTACACGAGTGTACAAACGAGATAAATGCAGTTTATTCATGGGGAACTGCAGCAGTTCGAAATCGGCTGCAGTCAGCAAATTGAATTGGGACATGATATGCATTACACATATATACACAGGCTAAAAGTAAAGGAAATTAAATCCATCAGCGATAAAAATGCAAGTGGCCGTGCATCTGAATCTGTTTGGATTTCCGCTAAATGTTTGCTTTGTTTGGCATAATGGTCTTTTGTTCCGCTATCTGCAGACGTAAGTGAATATAGGCCAATTACCATAAAGCAGAGTAAGCCCACGATGCAAACAGTTGTTTTGTAAATGGGATGGATGCGAACCAGTGGAGCAAGTAAAATGCTCGTCCTCCCAGTAAGCCGATGTGACTGCGTTGCAGCTGAAACGTGTTTGATTTGTCACGTGTTTTTTTGGGTGTGGGTATCCTTGTGAAACCTAGGTTTTGGAAGCTTCGCATGGGAACAACAGCGTGATCCGATACCAAGGTGGAAGGTGCAGGAGTGGATTTCCGTCAGAGAACGCAGCTTGGGAACTACATGGATGTGGTGGGATTCGCATATTCAAAGGAGAGATCGAACTAACGCGGTGAAAAAGACGATTTTAGTCAACGACTTAGTTTCGGAAGACTGAAGGCTAGTAACGAGGTGATCCGAAACCGAGAGGACCGCCGATAGGGAGCCTTTTTTGTAGATCAAAAAGACATCAAGGTTAGGATTGTTGGCTGGCAAGGTCATCAGAAACCTCGGAGTATCGCAGAATACTGTGCCCCATCACGATTTCTTCGATTACGGAAGGGGATCTTCTATATTTCCAAGTCCAAGTGATTCCGAAGTGCCGCGAAACGAGAAAGCGACAGGAAACGGCAGCCGAGAGACTCAGAGAAAGCTCTAAAGGTTTCATCTCATCGAGCTTCGTGAGGTTTCACTTTCGAGTTGAATTGAATCTAGTGGTTGGAGGTCTCCTTTCTGAACTAAACAGTGTCTGTTAGAGCAACTGGGTGAAGGGTGATAAGCTCATTACCCTTGTTAATGTTAAGGCTCCATCAGCAGAAGACTGATGCCATGAAGATAGCATCGGGAAAATTGGTCTTAATTTGTATACATTTTCCAAAGCATTGCCGTGAGAGTTCTGATCTTTGCACAAAACCTTTTAAAACCTTTTCTGATGCTCAAAATGTTACAGAAAGTCTTCTGAGTACCTGTTTGCTACGAACGCTGGTTCGGAACTTCTTCTAAGACCTCTTTCCTTGTCATGAATGGATTTTTTGAATCCTTCGTCAGATATCATCCTGATTTTTACAGATGTGCCCTAAAGCAAACACCAATCCGCCCTCAGCGAAATCAGACCTCTTGACATATGCCACCGAATCCTCTACAATCACCTGATATTCCACATTGCCAACTTCTCCCTAGGCGTCAGAACTCTGGTAGATTGGAATCTTAAAGACAAACTTAAAGCAGACAAATACTAACTACAAGTAAGTAATCAGAAAGTAATTTTATCCACAGGGATTTGAGCAAAGCCCCGCAGGATATTGTATTCAAATGCCAGAGATCTAAAGTGCTCGTGCTAGTACGAGTATTTACAACTATGAACGACCTGTTCAGTTCTGGTGCATCCTCGTGTATACCGCTTAACCGTAATTCGCTTAATCCCTTCTCATGGCAGTGGGGCGGCTACCCTTGCAACTGTTCTCATTTTCTACAAATTCCATTGGTTGGTTTTTGCAACTTTTTCTGTTCCACACTTTACATAACTCGCAAACGGAAATAAAACAGAGACGAAATAAAAGGAAAAATAATGAAAAACTCTCGCGATGATCTATTTGACACAAAGATGATTTAAGAGTCAATTTATTATGGGCGAGCGCATGAAGCTCCGTTTGTTTAATTTTTCGCATTTGAGGCCGCGCCCCGCTTTTGATGGCTGGAAGATATTTATGACCGCTTATAACGTTAAAGGACTATTGTTTTTGCTTTTAGTTGTTGTATACTTTATTTAGACCATGATTTCGCTAGGGAAAAATTACATCAATTTAGTTGAATGCAATCTCTCGGGATATACACATTTTTTGTAACATTTTTCTTTTTTTCCTTTTTCAGCAGCGAAACATGATGGAGTGCTGTAAAATCGATTGGAAGGAGCGAGCAGCAGGACGGTGTAATGGTAGCATGTTTTGGCAATGATTTAAAGCTTGTTTCACATTTACACATTTCGGAACATCTCCTCTAGTTTGGGGTCATCGTGGACACGAGCAGGGTGCAAAAGCATTGCATGTGGGTGTCTTGTTTTAGGGCTAATTCATGTTCTCCAGTGAACACACAGAGAGTGTGTCCTTATGAGGTTGTGCAGTGCGTGCTGTATTAATGTGATTTCATTAATGGGAAGTTCGTGTTAATTTCAAATTATAGGTGGGAGATATTTTTTATGTCCAGCAGGTGTGATGTGTGTTTTCGCATTTGTTGGTTGCACGAGTAGCAGCCGTAGACTTTCGGTTGGCTGCAATGTCTGAAAGAGATTCGCACGACACTTGTTCGGTCATTGCAAGATTGACAGAATCAACCGTCGCAGTTGGCAATGACAGCACGACTGGTCATTTTTGGTTTGAGTTTTGTTAATTGAAAGAATAGAAGAGGTATTTAGGTTTCAACAAGCAGTTAACATAATGTTGAATTGTTTTCATCAAAGAGATTCCTCTGACATTTTTCGCTGTCGCTTATTTCTTAAAAACAATGGCAGTTGACCATTTATGGACTGAGCAATAGTTGAGCTCATTTGAGCGGTTTGTCGGATGCCCGAAGGGAGCCAACATTTGTGACCGGGTAAATATAGGGTGTGGTGTAATTAATTGGCCTTCTTTCTTAAGAAAATTGTGTTTCGGACCTTCCTGGAAATTTCGATCGTGAGAAGCTTTGGTGTAGAATTTATGTAACATTTCAATGCGAAATTCCCATTTCTAACGTATCACTTCCAAAGTTAATAGCTTAATTTTAGTGAATTATGTACTTAGCTTAAAGCTTTATTATAAATTATAACCTGAACTATAATAAACTATTACTTTTAGTTCGGGTCTTCTTTAATGCGTCATCCGTTTCAGCATTTGATATCATTTTTTATACTTGATGTTCTTTCCCTTTTCACAGCAAAACTGGTAAGAGTACCATACAAATTTACAGAGATGCCTAAAATTTGGTTCTCGAGATACGAACAGTTTTTTGGGAGATAGATGGCTGGTTTTTCAGAACCATACCCGTTCTATTTCAAATATGACGTTTTCGTGTATTTCAAGGTTTTTAAAATCAGCTCTTTTCACAATGTCCCAGTAAAAATTCAGTATGAAGGCATATAGCACGCACATGGTGTCCATATTGGGCTTCTTATCAGAAATTGGGCTATCTTGTTCCTTAACATCCAACAGCAAATTTAACATGATAGCCCCTAATTGGGGTAAAAATCTGAGTAGTTCTTTCTCCCCCTGAGCACCCCTAACGAACTCTACAATTCGCCACTACTTTTTATGCACTGATTTCAGCAATTTATTTTGACATTTAAAATCAAGCAAAGCTATAGTTTCTTTTTCTATTTATAAGAATGCGTTTCTTTTTTTTTTTGTTAACTTTTAAAATAAAAATAAATTCTTAACGAGATTATTTTATTTTGGGCTACAAAAATATTTAAATTGGCCTATCGAACTAGTTCACAGCCTGGCAACCCTGAAAGTTTAAATATTTTATAATTACTTAGCTCATTTATTAAATTTTGATCAGGTCGTTCGAACTGTTATGGGAAAAAACGAACTTGAAAAGTCGTTGTATGGAAAGTTCCGAATAGTTTCTAGAAAATCAGAATTGAAATAATGTATGTTCTGATGATTTAAAATAAATTTGATCTATTTAAACAAAATATTAATATTGGTTAAAAAAAACTGTCCGAACTGTCAATTTCCAAGACCCTTTTGTAAGCACAAATGTCTCGAGACCAAAGTTTTGACCGAAAACTCTATCATTCTTTAAGAGGAAAGGATCTTCAATTTTATCTCGAATCTGATGTCTGTCAGACGTTTACTAAAAGTTTTGGACGTTTTTAAAACGACCATTCTTGAGACATAACGACGGGTATAGGTTTTAAAAGCTGAACCAATAGTTCAAAAATAATTTTTGTGTATCAAATCAGGAAGAAGTCGAGTGAAAGCTTACCTATAACGGACACTGACAAATAAAGAAATTTGACAAAGCGATTTAAAGCGATCACTAAAAGTCGGCAATTGCTCTTTCTGTTCCACAGGAGCTACAAACTACACCCAATACACATACCTTTTCGCAGTTTGTGATTTATCTCTCTTCCTTAAGCCTGTATTTGAACCGTGTTTTTAAACAAACCATCGCCTACTTGACACCCTACATAGAGGGATAGTTCGACTTATAGTAGATCCCAAACTAACATCAACTCCGCAGCCGTTGGCTGAGGCTTATAGGACTATTTCGTCACCAAGATGGACCTAGGTACTATTAAGGTTCAAATGATCGAAAAAAAAAACAAGGCAAAATGCAATGTATGGGTCTACTTTCAGGCGCAGGCTAAAACGACACCTTTAATTCTCGTTTTAAAGTTTAATCCTTTTTATAGATATTCTTTGGTCCCCCTTCAAAGTCGACTCTCCAACGTTTGATGGCCAAATTCAAGATCAGTCAGCCAAAACCCGTACCTCAAAGGTTGACCACATTGCAGCGGTCCGTGAAAGTGTACTGGAGAAGCAGATTCAGTCAGTTCCCCGTCGTGCACAACAAGTCAACCTTACGCAGACTTCAACTTTGGCGAATTTCGCGTCGGAACTTGGGCTTACACCGGGTTGGGGTCAAAATTCTGGAAGGGTCAACATTTTGTTTACAAAACTCTCCAAAATTGTTCAAATGCGCTCGCTTTTTAACATTTTCCAAACCTATTTTGGTTGTTTGCAAAATTTTCCAAAGCAGATATGTAGAGAACATTTTCTTTTTATTTTCTCACTTGTAATTTTTTAAATTCGGTTTTAAATTTTTTTTCAACTTCCCTTAGGTATCTTAATTCTGAATTTTTTTATTTAAATTAACCATTTTCCAGTTGATATTGTTCCCTTTTTTTTACATTTGTTAGTTGGAAAAAGCAGAATGAGCACAATTTTGGTGCTTTAAATTTAAAAATCAGGATTTTGCAAGGCAGAATTTCGATCTGCTCCCGCCTACATCCGCAAAAGATCCAAGATCCAGGAACTCAAAGTTAAAGACCAACAACAATGCGATTTGTTCGCTGACTGGACTGCGGAGCGTTTTGCAAAGGACACGAATTATTGCCGAAAAATCATCTCAAGGCTGATTTTTGGATGCATGGCTGTGTTAACAAGCAACTGTCAATTGTGAGACAAAATTGGGTCACTCAAAACAGTGCCACCGTGAGAAGCCGCGGAGGGCATTTGAACATAGTGGCAGCATACATAGGCCTTTCAAATAAAAAGCGAATTTCGTTACCCTTCAGATTATAGTCTCCACGTAAAAAGGATTCAACTCTGGTTTAAGTTTACAGAAATGAACAGATGAAATGTCCCATCTGCCAAATTGTCCATATAAATTAAATCTCCACATAAATATGAAGGCCCTCAAAAAATAATAGACGGAACAAGGGATAAAAATAGAAGGATATTCATAGCCCCTTACTCATACTTGCTAACACAACCCCGACTGCCAAACTGTTAAATTCAACAGCAATTAAATATCGCTTAACCCACTAACGACTGCAACCCCTCTAAGCCAGCAACAACCCGAGCGAGAGTCTCCTACAAAACAGCGTACACGGTGTACACTTGACATCCTTTGAACGTATCCGCAGCCTTACGCAATATCGACGAACGTCGCACAATGCTGCATGTGGCATAAGTTATTACGTTTCCAGATGCCAGTTGTGTACAGTCAACCTATGCGGAACGGAAATTATGAAAACGAGCAGCCAGGGGAGCTTTCAGTATCCCGCAGAAGGCCCGCAGCATTTGCTCCTTAACAAAAACCGTGTGTGTGCTATTATGTAAATTGTACAGTGCAGATGGATTTCGTGTAAACAATACCCGCCAGAGAAGCAGGCAGATTGCAAAATAATTTGATATTTTTGTCACAGTTTTGATTTTGTGAAATGGATAGCTTTGAACTGGAACTCGAAGGGCGCCCCTCACGCAGCTGACCTTCTCGTCAAGGGGCGCGGGCCACGTCTCTAGGAAGGGACTACGAAATACACGTCACGCACCAAGGGTGACATGGCGAATCAAGATGGCGTCGAATATGGCAGTTCGCAGGCGTCTTGAGGTCGTCTGGGTTAAACTCGAGCTTCCCAATGGTCTCGGAGATAATATCGAGGTTCCGAGGGTCGATGCGCAATGCACCACTGCCGACTCCGAGCCATTGGTTCAACGCTTGCACCTCAAGGGTATATCTATTTATTGGACCGAACCTTAAAAACCCTATTCCCGCCAACTTGACCCGCACTTGCATTAAGTTTTTCGATTTGAATGAAAATAATGAGCTGAAAGTGAGATGCCCACCCCCCCACAGAAACCAAGCAACACCTTTAGACAAACGACTGGGACTGACTCGGGTTGAAGCGCCATTCCAGCCACCATTTTGGGGTCAAAACCGAGAAATCATCACAGCAGTGAGGAAAACCGAATTTACTTCAACATATTTTGGCCACCATTCAGAATTCGCAATTCGGAACGACCGCCACAGCACACCATGGCCGCCGACCTTACTCAAATGCTTGCGTGATGTTTTACTTTTCTTTCGGTTTTATTTAATTTTTTTTTTATCACTTGTGGATTTTATTAAATCCCCACTGCAAAATGAAAATTTCCTTGTTTACTGTTGAAATTAAAGGACATGCGGGGGAGAGGGCTTGGAAGAAATATCACACCCTCTTTATCTTGCGTCAACCAGCAGTCGTCTAACATCGAAAGATAAATATCCATGAGTTGAGGCGGGGCGGCGTGGTGTCTTCGCTTGTAAGTGGTTCCACGACGACAACAACTTGAACAACGTCCTTCACCGCTCCAGCTCGCTAGTTGATGACTAGGGCGAATGCTAAGGACAACCATAAAGGATTTGATTCCCAAGTTCCGCAATGAATGGTATGACTGGGTGGTGGCGGTATGGGCCGGGGGATTGACGTTGCTGTATGTGTGTGGATGCTATGCTCTTTCGATACAAGTGGCAGTTTTCGACAAATGTGAGCGGGGCTGCGGAATGCTTTAGGGGTAATAAATATTGTACTAGACATCCATGTGGTGAGGGGGTGGAGGCGACAAGCCAGCCGTAACAAGGGTAGGTATGAAATTCCAATGGTTTCGACTGTGGTGCGGCAGAATGCGAACTCCTTTACGAGTTAGCCTGTGCAGGTTGTATATGTTTTAATTGATTTTGCTAAAGGGTATGTCAGAGTTGTGCTGGAAATGGATTTTTTTTTTTTTTTGTTTGCCTACTTGAAAGAATTAATGTTTCAATTAAAAAGTTCATTGGAATTTTCTTCCGAATTTCGAAAAGGAAAGTTGAGTGGAATTACATTTTGTTGTTGTTGCCTTCCTGAATATTGATGGATTCATCCTTTGATTCTCGTTTGCCTTGTGGTGTTCTTCTGCACGTCTGATGGTTGAGCGAAGAGGAACGGATAAGCTTTGTCTATCGTCAATTTGTTTATTTTTATATGGTTCTTAGAATTGGCACAATATTTGGCTCTTTCATTTGGTTAATTGCTTTGGGGGTCGGCGGGCGGCGGTCCTTTTAAGTTTGGTTTAATAGATTTTTTTTTGGTTTTAATAGATTTCGCAACCGAAACCGTCCTTTTATAGAATAGCATTTACAATGACGGCAGGCACAGTGGCTTAGTGGTTAGTGTGTTGGACTACTAAGCGAGGGGTCTCAGGTTCGAATCCCGCAAAAAAAAACCAAATTCCAACTTAGGGTTTTTTCCACTGCGCCGCCTCTCGCGAACGTCTGACAAACATCCGAGAGTATAAACTGTCTTAAGAGTTTCTCAATTAGCCGTTTGGAATCGGCATAAAATTGTAGATCCCTTCCATTCGTTCCAAAAAATTAAACTCACACAAAATGAATGGTTTTGAGAAGCTAGGCCTTGGGTCTCTACAGACTTGTTGCACCAACTATATATAATTACAATGACGAGCTCTCCATTTGGGTGGCTTTGGAAGGCTGCAATAAGGAGCAGAAACATAATTTCTGTCGTTATCCGTCCAAAATTCAGCTCGAACTACAAGCTAAGCAATTTATCTGGCTCCGTATGCCTTGAGAGCCTGACTCTTGGGGCTGCTGTTGATGCAATGCAATACCATTTAGATACCCTAGTACCTGCTGCGATCTGTTGTAGGCAGTTCTTTCCGTACATATCGGCTCCAGAACGCCATTGAAAATGTAACCTGACAGTGGCGTTTGACGGTCCAAACGAACTAGAAGTCACACTCCTTCCTATGTGATGACTTGTATGTTTTGTTACAGAACGATAGGGAAATGCTGAACTAAAGCGACCTATTGCAAGCCCCATAGCGATGATAAAAGGTTGGGATGCCAACGCGAAGTTTTATCTGATCTATTACACTCCACAATTGTACTAAGCTTCAAGCCTCCAAGGTTTCACAAAATTTTGTAAGTCTGCACATAGGTAAAATAAAACTCTTGGCGATTATGCTCTCGGTTGACGTGAAAACTGCTGAACGGATTTGATGAAACCTCTTTTCAAACGACTTCGAGAACACTATAGGTTATTTCGTTCTCTGCCACGCCTCCTTTTTAGGCGCGTTTTAGATCAAAATGTGTTTTTTTACAATTTACAGCTTGCACGGCACATAATTTGTCACTCAAATAATTCTTAGTCCACCCAAAAAAAAAAAAGGAACGCTGAAGGGAACCCACACCTCTTTAAATATTTAGGTCTGCGAATTAGCTTTCATCTTCATCTAGAGCCTGGGCTACTGACTAAAATCAAATGCGATCGAATTAAGATCCCCTCATCAAATCAAAAAATATCAGCAAAGAATTTTCTTGATCGTTGCTTTCTTACGCCCACCATCCCAGGGCGTATCGTGTGTCGTTGAAGCGGAACGATAGAAAAGTGCGGGAGTTGCAACGTGAATGTGAATGACAGTGTTTTTTTTTTTTTGCTAAGAAAGGCATTTTTCGCAGTCAATTCTTTCCGATTGAACTGACTTCCAACGTTCAAGAGTTAATTTTACAAGAAAAGCTTTCAATGTCTGCTGAAATGCTTTTCCACAGAAAAGTCCAAACCATGAAGTGAAAGACTTTTTATCCAGTCAAGCCGATAGTTTTACATCTCCTATACCCTAAATAACTCAGTTTAGGTAGGTTCATACTGTAATTAGATCAGTTAAGTAAGTAAAAAAAAACACCACACATAAGTAAACATAAAAAGCGAAGGAGCTTTCCTTGAAATAGCAAAAACATTCTTCCCATGCGTTGCGCTTTCTTTATTTGAAAACATGACACATGATCTACGTAACATCCAACAAAACCACAATCACAGTCAGAATGTGTCATTCGGTCGAAATCGAAAACAAAAAAACGTGCGGTATTTCTGTCACAAAGGACTCGCATTAAACATGAAACAATATTTGAGAAAACATAAAAATGTGTTTGCTTAGAGTAAGAACAAAAAAGAAATAAGCTAAGCCCGGATAAACCCCAATGGCTGCCAATCCCAATGGGATATTCATTACAATCGGCAGGATTTTCCTTTTGAAATTCTCTCCCCCTGGGTTGTGCTCTTCCACCGACATATTGGAAATAATTCTGCTTAATTTTCTAAAAGCTCATTCGGGCATTCCCTCTTTTTTCGTTGGTGTTTCCTTGTTTTTGTGGGTATATCCTTTGTCTGTTATCTGCTGGTGAAATTCATTAAGTCAGTTGACGTCGTTAAGTGGCATCAGTGCGTGAGTATACCCGAAAGGACACACTGAACGAGTATATATAGACACACACATAAGCTCTCGAAAGGCAACTGTTGCCGCACTTATATAGAAACTGCCCCTAATTACTATACGCAGATGATTGGGAAAGTATCTTAATACCAACAGATGGTGCGCATACGAGTGGAAACTGTAAACGCCAACAAGGGATCTAGTGTATGGGAATGCCGGAAGGAATCTGTGTGTATTCTGTTAATTTATCGGTTATGCTGAATGGCAAAAATATTTGCCAACAGACAAGTTGAATATTTTCCGCTTTATTAAATTTGCTGTCCTCGGTCGTTTTTTTTTTTTTATTAATTTCCACCTCTTGACAGAGACATGTTTGCTTCGCGCCGACCATGCATCGAAAATCCCGTCAAAAGAGATGCACCTTTGACAGGATTTCCCTGGAATAATAAACCGAACCAATTTCACCAGGACAGACACGAAATGTGTTGAGGTGTAGGGGGGGGGGGGGACTCTGGCGGATGAACTTTTCCATAGACGGCGCGGCGTTCCAAAAATAATTTTTGAAAAAACACGTTTCCAAATAAGCCAGCTGTTGTTGTCTGAAGGATGCCATATTTTTAAAGACACTCAGAGTTGATTTTTGTTCTCTTTATCAATTCTGAGGAATGTTTAGTATAGATACAGGAGAGAGAAATCCACAGAAAGGTTGAGCGTAATTTGAATTTTTAATGATTTTCTTGTCGAAGTGGATGAATTCAGAATTCCGAGTAATTATGCAGCTTTTAAGTTTCGTATAATGGGATCCACGTGCGGAGATGCATCGGAGCTCTTTCAAGAAATTGGTTATAGTTGATGTGGTAGTGCAGGAAGTAGGAACTTGCATTGAAAGTTTCTTTTGTAATCATTTCGACTGGCAAATTAATATCTACTTAGAGGGTACTGGTCTTGGCCACCCGCGGAATGGATTTGGTAAACTTATCAGAGCACGAAGACAGTATACCAGCCCATTAATATGCTCTGTCGGAAATGACCAGCTGAATGGGTCCCAAAAATATAACATGAACAGTGAACACTTCCGAAGGAAGGATGCAGGGTGAATGAATTGGGTAAACTAAATCAACGTTGAACTGGAGATGCCTTTATAGGGAAACGATGTCGTAGGGCGTAGCCAATGAGGCCCAAACGAGGTGTGGTTTTTGGTACAGTTTAATATAAAGACTTATGCGAGGTAAAACCACTTATTTGGAATTTAGGGGAGAGATTTCCAGGGCTATAGTCGAGGTACTGAAAAAGAAATCCTGATGTATGAACTGTGGGCCCATGGCTCAACCGTGTGGATTACAGTCGAATACCAGCCCTGCTGCCCTAGGGGTAAACGTTAAAGCAAGGCCCTGTGTGGTTGGGTGGTTAGTTATAAAGCCTTGAATGATGGATTTACTGCCCACGAAAAGTAAGCGAGAAATGAAAACAACACGACACACGATTACCGACTGTAGCCTGATGTTTAGAACTGTAAACTTTGCGTGAAAGCGAAGTAACTTTATATGTATCGCACAAAATATATCGAAAAGTCTCTCGGAAAACTTCAAATTCGTAAATATCTTCTGAAAGAGTCGGCCGATTGTGATGAAGCGAAAACTAAATGTGGCTTCATTGAGCCCTCTTTATTCCTAAAAATCCCTTTTTATGCCTAAAAAATATGAAAGTGACACGTGTGTAAACAGAGCAACTTTATACACTCTCCTTATTTCGTTTGAGGTCGAAAATCGACCCTACCTTTTATAAGGATGCAATAAATAATGTACCACAATTTTCGAGATCGAAAGAATGAATACGCCCCTTTGAAAATTAATTTGATTAATAATTTAATGCATCGCATCACTATGAAAATTTAGAGCAAATAATTAATGTCGTAAAATGTTCGTTTCCATAGTAACATCATTGAAAGACCAACCGTCGGCAAAACCTGTCAGACATTATTCCCCTGAATTAAAATTAGGTACAAATTGATTACTTTTAGGAGTAGGTAAATTTCATTCCTTCGAAAATAGGTTCTACTCCAAGATGATACATATTTGAATACGTTTCTATGGCAATATGGCGGCGACAATTTGAATGTCAACAAAATGGGCTCTATTTTTGTTTTGTATTCATTTTACCAGCCTTAGTGGCGACGTATACCCACGATTTTTGTTTGTACACATCACCTTTCGAATGATATAAGTTTCATTCTACTCATTTCATAGTAAATGCTAAAAAAGTTTAATGTTTAAATATTTATAATGATTTCCTATGTTTGCGAATTTGCGACTTTTTCTTTTCAATATTCCTTATTCAGCTTCGGCTGGCTGAATGGCTGTAAAACAGACAATGAAACCGCTTTCCAAGGGCCACCGCTTGGCAATTAAAATTGGACGCATTTTTTTACAAGTGACATATTGACCCTTTCCACTTTTAACACAGCCGAGGTATGCATTCGCCGTCAGCCTTGTGACATATATCTGGTTGAACGAAACTCATCTAAGCAATAAGAAAGGACTCCGCCGGCCGCCTGCGATGGATGTGTGAGTTAATTTATTTGATTACAGCCATCTGTCTAGAGGAAAAATCATTTTCTGCAATCACGAATTCGCATGAAACACACAAATAACAGCAGCAGCGCTTAATAATAACGTCCGATTAAAATCACGCACGCACATATCCATATCTGGCATGTTTGCAATTGTAGCAACTATACTCGTACGTTCACATGTACGGTGGGGAGAGGGTGGTTCATTCCACATCACTTGTGACTGTGGGAGTGTGAGGTATCGTATATCGACGTGATATTCTCTTTCATTGGAAGTCATGTTTATTATTTAGCATTTCACTGACGTCATGGCGACGAGCATCCTTTCATGCATGGCGGGTATTTACGTATAGCTTGGCATGGGAGCGGGAGGTGAGTACAGTAAAAGAAAATGAACGATAGGTTGACTGCCCTCTGCAGTCTACCTCTACACCTCTAAACATCATCACTGTCGGTCGTTGGTCGTTGCCTTGTTGGTCGTCATCACATCATACCACCATCTGTCGCATTTGCATGATGCGATAGGTTCCAGACAGATACTCAGCCAATTTAATTTTAATGCTATATGTGCATCAGGAGCAGAGCTGCGCTACTCCAGTGGACAGTCTCAACGGAATTTATTCACTTTGCGTCGTTGCTGTTGGCGTTTTCTTTTTTTATTTAGCACGCGGGAGCGGTTACTCACTGAGCTTCCGTTACTCAACTATGCATGAGGCGAATGCATGACATGCATCCATCGCCATCCTTGGGTGCGCGCAGGACGATGCATTTATTGGGGACTTAGGTAACGAGTTGGTTACGAAACGGTCGCATATGGTGCCATATCCGAGTGTTATGTCCACCAGCCATGTGGGAAAAGTGGAAAAGTGAATAATTGATTGGCATTGGCACCTTAACAAGCTGCCTCACTTTGTTGTTGTTGATTGCGCAAAAAGGAAAAAGAAACACACGCGCTGTCAATCTGACAACAGAAACAAAAAAAAAACAGTTTAGCACTACACACGTGGTTGGTATTGTGGTCGAGCTGACTGTTAATGGCGCAATAGGTGACGATAATGTGGCTGAAGCTCATGATGACGTTAGTGCAGTGCTCGTTGGAGAATGGGTATTGGGCAACGGGGATACGTGCACTAAATTGACGTGCCGCATATCTACAATGAAATAGCGCGGTTCAATTAAATGGTTTCACCTAACGAATGATTGATGAGAGCAGAGTGGTTGACTGATCTATGGGCATTAGAGAGCAGTAAATATGTAACAGAAGGGTTTTGAGGCACATAAATTCGGGGGGATTCGGATGTAACTCGCGGGAGTGCAATCCAGCCTTTTGGAAATTTATAGGGCGAGCCTTTTCAACAGTTTTAAGTGGTATGCTTTTAGGCGATAAAAAAGAGGGCGCATAACTGCCGGTGAAGTAGAGTTGGGGGTTAAACGTATAATCTGTTCACTTTGTCCTCGAAATGGGATTTACTAAAAATGGAACGATACCCGCTTCAACAACGCAATGAAATTGTTAAAATTCACTACAAAAACGGTGAAAATCTTGAAGTCACAGTTCGCAAAACTAAAGCATTTTTTGGTCGTCGTGAAGCACCTTCTCGGACCGCAATACAGAAATTGGTCGACAAATTCGAGCTGTTGGGACAAGTTAGTGATGTGAAGAATAAAACCCGTGCACGTCGCTCAAGAACAACTGAGACTATTGCTGCTGTAGGCCAAAGTGTTGAAGAAAACCCAGGTTTTCCATACCTCGTCGATCTTTGGAATTGGCCATTCCACAAACGTCATTACACCGTATTTTGCATAAAGACTTGGGTCTTAAAGCTTATAAAGTTCAGTTAACACAAGAACTCAAGCCGGCCGATCATCAACAACGTCGTGTCTTTGCTGATTGGGTCCTTAAAATGCATGAAAATGATCCGGAATTCCATCGAAAAATCATCTTGACTGCTGAGGCCCATTTCCACCTCGGTGGCTACGTCAACAAGCAAAATTGTCGCATCTGGGGCTCGGAAAACCCAAGAGTTATTGTTGAGAAGCCTCTCCATCCTCAACGTGTGACTGTTTGGTGCGTTTTATGGTCCGGCGGGTCATTGGACCTTACTTTTTCGAAAATGAGGTTGGATCAACAGTTACGGTGAATGGATTGCGCTATCGAGAGATGATTAATAATTTTTTATGGTCGGAGTTGGATGGTATTGATCTGGACAACGTTTACTTTCAACAAGGCAACGAAAGCGTTGATCTTTTACGGGAAAAGTTTCCGGACCGTGTTATCTCTCGAAGAGGTGATCACAAATGGCTATCGAGATCTTGTGATTTAACAGCTTGCGACTTCTTGCTTTGGGGCCACGTGAAAGATAAGGTCTCGCCAACAGCCCAGCGTCGATTCAAGACCTCAAAGATAAAATTCGTGAGGCTATCGAGGACATAGGGCAGCCACTTTGCGATTTGGTTATGGAAAATTGCATCAAAAGGATATGGTCCTGTATGCGTGCTCGTGGTGGCCATGTTGTTTTTCATTATTAACGGCACACCTTTCTCTCTATTATGGAATACACATCCAATCATTTATCTCAAAAATGGCATTTTTATTTGAATACCAAAATAACACCTCAATTTTAAGAAATTAATCTGTGAATCATCCTTCTCCATGGGGGGAGGTGTTGGAACTCTTGCAAAACTGCTCTCAAAGATCTTGTTAGTACGGTTTGTCGACAAAATTACGTATAAGGCTGAAGCCACGCAGTGAGCGACTAGCGATTGGGCAGTTTTATTTTATGACGGAACGTCTGCTATAACTTGGGTTTGGAGCAGACTTTGCCTGCCTAAGGGTTGTTCCTTTACTTTTGTAGTAAAAATGGAAAAGACTGTGAAAACGGCAGTGGTGGGCATAATCTATCTCTCAGAGACAGACACTAACGAAAAAGTTTGGGAACACTATATGAAAAATGGCAGCTTTATTTATTGTTAACAAAGTGTAGAGACATTTAACAAGTCTGAAATCAAAGCTTATGGCTTACCAACAATATTGTTGTTTATATTTTTACTTCATGTTAAGCAACATCTAAATTATTTTGAGTTGTATAAGTTTATATGCGGAGCACCCAAATAATTAAAAAAAATCGGTACGAAAAGTCGTTAAAATATTGTTGAAATTTGTTGATTCATTAGGCGAAGAAAGCAAATTCGAGTTAATCGAGCTTATTTTTGACAAATTTTGTTTGCAATCTTTAAATCATCTTCATTTTGTTCTTCTGTTGTTTAAGAACTAAATGCCCATTTGCTTGCCTAATTTTGTTGTTTATGTAGTTGTTTTTGGCTTTGTTTAATTCTACTTTAAATTGGTTCCTTATTATTGTGTACTCTATCCATTGTTCTCTGCTGTTGCTAGTTGGTATTTCTCAATTTTCTTAGCTTTTAATTCTTTGAGTGTTTTACCAAGCCATCCGTTTGTTTTATTGTCCGCGTTTTTTTTGTTTTTTTCAATGGGTATTGTTATTGACTGTGTTTTTCAATTTTGTTCCGGTTTCCGCTTATATCACTGTTTGTATCGTATGTCGTATTAAATTGCCGCAGTTCTCTTATATATTTATTAACATTTATATATATTTATGACTTCGAACTGGTAGCCTGACTACGAACCTGTTGGCACAGTATTTTGTTTAACTTTCGACGCTGTTCCTTTGAATAATCCTTATCACTGTCCAATGCGACACATCATCATTGTATATAATATAAACACTGTCTATAGTCTCCAGTCTCCATATAGAAAGACAGCAGAAAGCAGTGTCTTCGAAAAAAAGACCGTCCTCAAACTATTCAATGACAATCACTTAAAAGGAGTAGAGGAGAATGTGGAAACCATTTGTTTACCAACTTTTTTTTCGTGCCCGTTTGATAAAGATATTATATTCAATTATATTCAGTAGGTATATACAAATCCATAATTTAAAAGAATGAAAAAATGTTCTGAATGCTCTTTTCTAAGACCTGCACTTTATTCAAAAAAAGGCCCTTTTATAATTATTTTTCTTCTTCGTGTAGCTATTTGATATTAGATGGCACTAACAGTTTCGGTTTTATTGAGAGGTTCCTATTCCCCGCACTAAAGTGACTGCGTCTTAGACTATTGTTATATTTATTATCTTAATAGTAAATCATCATTGTATACAGTGATTATGTTAAAAAGAAATAAATTATATAGCCCCAAAAACATTTCCCGAAGATGTATCATGGTCATCCACCATTTCTTTCTCTGACCAGGAATATTCTTAAAAAATAAAGTAAAATTCGACAAAGTATGTATACACACACCCTTGTCAGCGAATAATGTCCACTCGAACACGTCTATTATGCGATGGACAACCAAGTGGCAATTTTTGGTGCGTATTTTTCCCCGCTTGTAATTTTTTCCGCTCGTTGGGCTTCTTTTTTTTTTTTGTCTTGTTGCGGAGCATTTGAATTCGATTAGTTTCACGCTTGACAAAATTTTTATAATATTCCAGTCCATGTACAAAGGGATAAATTTGAGCCCCCTTTTGGGGGAAGACAGCCATGTACAACTGTAATTTTTTGCATCCCCTTTTTTTCTGTCCAAACAGGCAGCACCCTCACTGTCGTCATAATCATCATCACTCAACCGCGTGGTTTTTAGCTGCGGCTAAGATATGGGTGGATAAAAAAGGGAGACCGTGAGAGGGAGAAAGTACAACCAAACTGGATACATGTCAGGAGGATGCCAGTGGGAAGGATATACTGCGGTTTCATTTGATCAATGGTGGTCATACATTAAGTTAATGTGACGTCATGCATATAACTTTTTATGGATATAATGTCATAAAAATATTTTCGCCAGTTACGTAGATGAGATGAAATGAGTTAATTCTGCTCACGCTTGCGGATTTAATCGTAGCGGTGGGTGGGAAATTTAGGGACCCTTAAATCAAGTAGGGCTGTCATGAGCTTTCGGAAGTGTTAATAAAGTTCCGTTTGATGTAGTGCAAAGGAGTAACTGAGAAAACGGATCCATTGTCTTTAGGATATTTGAATTAATAAGAAACAATTTTTCTCATCAGTTTTGGGTGTGAGCTTATAGTTCTGGATGACCCCTCTTTGGGGTTCTCGATATTGTCCTCTGGTGGTTGATTCATGATCGCAGACTAACATGACAATGTTTGTGTGCTTCAGTAGAGTCGTTCCCTGCTATTTGGAATGGAATAAAATCAAACCATTTACCCATGAGTTGAAAGCTTCTTCAAGACCTGCGCTCTTCGTACACCTTAAACGTGTCACGATGCACAGATATGTGACCATGTACCTTGGTCTTGAAAGTCAAGTACATACTTACATCTTATATGGCCGAAATGCAAGTATCCAAATTGCGGGGCGAGAAACGTTGGCTTTGTAGTAGATGTTGGAGTAGGTCGTTCGTTTCCGGAATACAAACCATTATCGATCTGGCTTTGTCTCGCTCAAGACTGCTTTCGTTCGATCAGCAACTTACTCCGACGGGACAGCTTCCAACCTGGAGGTTGCTCACTCTAGCGCTGGATATTGCGACATAAACATCAGTCACTTACTTGGGGGTCCGAAATCTGTTGTTGAATCATAAAAGTTCCATCAGCCACCACCCCTTAGTAAGCTGAACGACTAGACATCAGCTGTGTCCAAGTTTGTCACGTAAGGTAGCTGTCATCGTTACTCTTCGATCCAATCTTGTAAGTAATGTCAACGCATGCCCTGCTTCTGATGGACTCTTGAATATCATCATATAGACTTTATAGACATCGATAGTTTAATCGATTAATCGATTGTTTTGAACTATGGGGACAATCGATAGTTTGGAAAAAATAGCGTTATTCGTCCAGTTGCTTTTTATGAACATTTATATTAAAGACAACAATTTTGAAAAAAAAAAATAGTTGCATGCCTTTTTAAAATATTTGAAAAATGTTGAATTTTTTTTTTACTGTAAAATGTTTTTTTTTTAAATCTGAATTTTCATTATTTACAAAACTTATTTTATTTATTATTTATATTAATAGCACTATCGATTGCTTATCGATTAATCGATTGTTTTTTATAAAACTATCGAAATACTATGGAAAACTCCAACAATCGATGTTTTACTATAACACTAAAATAATTCTCTACGCATTGTAGTGTTGTTATTTCATTGGCCTTCAACAATCGCGCTTATAAGTTTTGCAAGTCTATTCCGGAAGAACGAAATGAGTACAAGCGATGTGTACAAGACAGTTGCGTCAGCAGATTGACTGATTTCCCACCACAAGCGTCATTGTTGATCCAAACCACCATTAGCAATACCACCAACAGGTTCTGATGCCCACCGCTCACTGCTGCTGCTGGTGAAATGCAATTAAAACTCAGGCATTGAAATTTTCTAATCGAACTTCAGCTCGATATGTGAACAAAATTCCACCGACAGCCAAGCTTTTCACTGTTTCCAATTAAAAGCGGGAAACACACAAAAAACGTCAAATTGCTCTACTCCAGCTACAATTTATGGCTTCTACAACGTTTTCCACTATCTGCCGCTCTCAACGAAAATCCATTAGACTCTCGGTTGGGTTTTTGTTTTTTTTTCCAAACACCAGAGAAACTTCAAAACATCAATCTTCCAATCAGAGGCAACTCACTTATGCATTTCGCAGCAATTGCACATTTTCAAAGCTCGACTCGACTCGACTCGACTCTACTCAAATCATTCATTCTTTTGCTGGCAGCTTGCTGGGTACTGTACTATTTGTTGGCACTACTCTTTGTGGTGCTCTTCATCCGTTTAGCAGGTTTACTGCATCATAAGAAAAAAAACTAAAAAGCAAACGCAAGGATGAACATAAAAGTGTTCACTCGTCCATTAAAATGTTCTTTACACCCACACAGATAGAGATGGGCGAAAAACTTTGATTTCACTATTTTCCTTCTGGTATATGTATCCTTGAATGGAATTCGATTTTCGTTGTTGCTGGGGCTGTTATGGCCGAGTTAACGAACAGCAACAGCAGGACGGACTTTCTTCAAGTCCTTTGGGTTGTTAAGAGTTTCGTTTGATTACACCTGACGTTGCATAATAAACTTCAATGCAGTAAAATCGGAGCAAACAGCTCCGGGGACTAGATGAACAAATCAAAACAGAAAATCAATTCTCAAAGTGAACTTATTCCGTGTGGAAAATATTCGGAGGCACACATCATGAAGGAAAAGAAAATAGGAAAGGAACTTTCTCGATATCTGGAAGAAATGCCTGCAAGATGTTCGGTAGTATTACTTTCTCCTGGCAGCCACTAAACTTTTTCGATATTTAAACACGTTTCGGACTTGGGAGTTCGGATTCCGATATAGTCTGGGTGGACCATTGACAATGTAAGAGGATAGAACTGATTCCAGGGTTTGGCATTGAGATTTTATGCTTTGCGGGGAACTGTGCAGTCTTGGATTCTGTTTAAAATGCTTTTCTGGTCGTTTCACATAGTTGGCCTTCGGTGTATTTGGAGAAAGGTGTCAATGGTACTGCCAGATAATATTCCTTTTTAACGGGGATCATATTTTGACTTCCCAACAAGGCCAAGGAGACTTTGAACATGTTGGTTGGAAAACTCAAGCTCGTGCTGATGTTTTTCTCAAAACAGTCTAACCAGGGTTGTCCTTAAAAAAAAACACCAACCTTAGATCGATGTGAAGCGGATTTTACTCTTCCGAAGAGGTACTCAACGGAACTTGCGAGTGGATACTTAAATAACCTTTGCAATTATTGATTATTTGGAATATCTGCATAAGAGGCTTTTAAGTAGAGTAACCGGAATCAATAACAGGAGATGACTTATGCACTGCTGCGGGAAAAGCGTCAAATTGCCACAATCTTAGGCTTCAGAAATCAATCCTTAAAAAAGGTCCCAAAAGACCCTACAGTAACTTCAAACCTGCAACCGCGGTCATTAAGTTTGTCCTATTTGTTCATGGCAAATGTTCCGCGAGAGACTACCAAAGCACATCACCATACAGCACGCACGAGTTCACGCGTTGCTAAGCTGATATCGTTGTACCTATTTTTGAGAAGGCTTCGCGACTCGGCATGAAGTTCCCCCGATTCGTCTCAAAAAGAAATCCTTATCCAAACGAATGGTTGTGAGAAGCCATGCGGACCTACTGTACGGCAATGATTATTCTATTTCTTCTCAGAATTCAAACCATTTGTTGTTCTTTTTAGCACACAATTTGTGAAAGTCTTGCATGTTTTCACGAGGCTTGCCAGATTGGGCTATTTATTAGAAATGAGGCCATCTTTTTACTAGATTTCTGACACCAAATTTAGTCAGATAGCCCAATCCTAGTTGATCTGTCCATCGAATATTGTTCTATAGCGTTTTTCTCCAAAACATACCCTTAATACCCGAATCCTACAATTTGTACAATTTGTCACTTCTTTTTATTCACTGATTTCAACCACAAAAATATTTTCTTATTGTTTTATTTCTTTTTTTTAAAATAAATGCTAATTTCAATTTTAAAGAAAATATTTGTGATCGACTACTTTTTGAGTTTCTATTTCGTCTCCGATTTTGGGCTACACAAATTTCGAAATCGGACTATCGAACTAAGATGTGGCAACTCTGCTTTTCACCAGCGTTACGGAAGAATGGCCTCAAAATGTCATCACAAGAGAGGTGGAGATGCTCCACGCCCAGCCACAAAGTCCATTCCACAAAGCACGATTGAGGAATATTTCCATAAATCGAACAGGAAATCGCCTTATTTCCTTTCTTCTGCTGGATGTTTTATACCTTACAAAATTGGTCCGTGCAAGCAGCAGCCCTTCATTTCGTTACGCATTTTAAGTTGCCGGTGAACACTTTCCTATAAAAATCAACATTAAAAAAGATATTAAAGAAAGTCAATAGAGTTCATTTAATGTCCCGCCATCAACCACGCGACAGATGATACACATTCTTGACGGAAAGCCACAAACGAACAACCGACCCCAACAAAAGTATCCATAATTTAGAAACTTTGTCATAGAAAAAAACAACAACTGCAATAAAAATCAAATCGAACTTTTCACATTACTGCAAACATTTTCGCCTATGTAACTCTCCAAATATAGGAACGTTCAAAATCTAACAACAAAAGACTGAGCACGTGATCTCGTACCTTGCCGTATGGCATTTTCTAATTCGGTGCAAGGCACTCGTCCTCGTAAAAGTTCGCCACCCGCACACCTCCGAAGGGAAGATTTATTAAACCATAAATATTTTTTCGCCCAAACGACACCAAAGTAAATTAAAGTATTTTCGGTACCGAGAGTTACAGAAGGATTCGAACGGTTCCAACTTCCAACAGTTGGATGTGAGACCATGAGCCAAATATTCAAAAAAAAACACCAAAAACAGCCAAATAATTGTATATCTTCCGATTCAATGAATGGTTAACCGCATACCGTGTACGGCTGTCGAACTCGCGTCAAATCGCTCCGAAGGGAAACATCCCTGTTACATACTCACATTTTGTTTGTGTGGGAAACCCTTATTTTCCGCAACAACGATAAAAAAAAGAAAACAAAAACGCTGGAGGTATAGGTTAAGTCTCCATCTACTCTATTTCGGATCAATGGAACGGAAGTGGTGGGAAGAGTAGGATATACAGTTTTTTGGCGATAATTTAAACTTCGCTGTAGTTGCGCTGAAATTGGGGGCGGAGAATAATTTCCCTATAGCCGATGGGCTCTATATACCGCCGTACATAAATTTAAAAATGTTGGCAAGGGACATGGACTTGTTTTGTTTACAAGTGGCGGAAGGCTTTCCTTTGCTATCCGTGCCAAAGCCATCACCTGCAAGCTGCGTTTATGTGGTTGGAAAATTGAGTTCATACTTTGTTGCCAAATGTAATAGGTAGAATGCTTTTGGGAACAGCAGTGTATATCTCGGAAATAAAACACGGCGACTTGCTTAGACCCCGAATATTGTTCAATCTTTGTTCTGTACTAACAAATTATCAACTCTGAACGGCAGCCTGTACTCCTAACTTTTATCATGTATCCCATATTAGAGACCTATAGACATCCCTAAACTAACGAAACGTTTGGTATACACTTTTTTAACCAACTTGTATTTTTTGCTTTTGAAAATGACAATAAAAACACAAGCATCAATTTAGAAGGAAGCCTGTTCGGCTAAGATTGCATTTTACGACCAAGTTAATTTGGACCCAGTCGTGCACATTTCAAGTCGCGGATTTTAAGCCTTGTAAGCCCTTTTGACAGATAGTCGATATAAATCAGCAATAGCGTGGTTTATATTTGACTTGTGACATGTCTTGTTTGTAGTGAAACTCTAGCTTCTTAATTGAGGAGCACTTACAGTCAGTTTCATGATTTCTCAACAGAAATTATTGTCAAAGGAGCTGCCTCTTATTATTATTATGAGGAAAAAAAAGAGACGACAGTGAACGCAAAAGATAAACGTATTGAGGTCGTGTCATTTTCTCTGTTCTATTCAATGTTTGTTGATCTGGCACTCATAACTTTGATAGAATTGATCGTGAGGTACTTGGTTCACATCCTGGGAAAACAAAATGTGTTTCTCCAAAAGAAATACTACCGAGAATCGAGTGCCAGAAATTAAATGTTTAGAAATATATATGATTCCAACCAAAGTATATTTAAGGACCAATCTTGTTTGTTCTCCCGCCAATAATTCAATTCAATGCACATGTGTTTCGATGTAGTCTGACAGTATGTTCAGAGAATCGTCTTTTTTCGGGAAACTTGAAGTGCTATAATTGTTTCGTATTTCCAGAACATATGAAAAGTTTGTCGTTAAAAACTCAAAAGCAAGAACAGAAACAAAAAGGGAAAGAGTTGTTTTTATTGGACTAGAATTCTCACTCTGAAAACTTATATAAAGCTTCAAGATCAGAGCTGAAACCTGTTTAATCCATAGCTGGATTTCCATAATTCATGTATTGTCGTTTAAAATGATTTGCGAGTAACGGAAAAATGAACGATTAAAGAAATAAGTCAAAGGGAAGGTTGAGGACGAGTTGCAAGCGATTCCTTTACCACCCTCAATCTACGGAACAGAAGACATATCACTGAAACCATTTTTGGTAGCACCCTGTTCAACAGGAAGTGATTTCATTTCAAGGAGTACAACTCCAATATTGAATGCATAGTGGTTCCCTCAATTTTTCTGACAGATAAAGTATTGCAAACCGAATGTAAAACCCTTTTAAGTGTGGCTTGTACTATATTTTCTCCCCGAATCGTATTGATTTTCTCTGGATAAGTTTATTCCTGGCCAGTGTTACCACTTTCCTGTAATTGCAGTAGATCTACTGCATTTTTTCTCAATTAAAATCCTCCGCAAAAAAGTTAAATCTAGTGCATTTGTGTAGTACGCGTCTATGAATATCTAGATCGAGAAACTGCATCCCTTTTATTTAGTAGAAAACATAACAACAAAATTAATGTTTTGTTTAAATGCTCTTTCTCATTAATTTTGTATTGTTTCTATTATTTTTGTTATTTACCTTGGTTTTTTCTGAAAAAAGAAAGTCTACTGCAAACAATGTCAAACAACTGCATTTCTTGGAGAATCTACTGCGAACAAATAGTTTTAAAATGGCAACGCTGTTCCTGTCCTGTGAAGTTGCCTCCCATTTGTGTGCGAGCTTTATATCTAGATCTGCCGATAGATGGCGGTATACTCAACTTAAGTTACATTTGGTACCTTATAGTATCAACTAAATCGGTATGTGTGTGGTTTTTTGTAGTTGATATCATAATGTGTACTCTTTCGTGAGAAACAACTGTTTATAGCGTGTGCAACTTAGTTCCTTTAATGCTTTTGTCTGATTTGACGCATGTAGGCTCCGAAGCTGGTTCGAAAACGCTTTTTGACAGTCTAATTTCGACTACTTATTTAGCTTGCTTGTATTTTATGTATTTTATAACTTTACGGGGAAATTGTCTAACCCAATGACCGCTCAAATCAACTGTCAAATTGGTTGTGGCTGAAAACAGTGTTGCCAATTCAAAAACAAGCTTTAAAAAAATCCCTTCCTTAACTACCCCGCACTCATTTGTCAACGTCACTGCGTAACTGTCTTCATTCATATTTAAATGAATCTTGTGTTATTTTTGCAATTATAATCGTTGAATATCATGAATATCAGCCAAATATGAGCTCCTTCCCTCAACTAGTCTTCTTCCCAAAATAAATTGCCATTGATCGGTTTCGAATGTCAAGGCAAATGTCAAGAGTATGCCACACGAAGGCAGACGCACACAGCTGAATATACCTACACACTCGTACTGGTTTATTATTTCTTAATTAAAAACCCAAGGATTTCTATTTGAAATATTTCTGATATGAAACGTTCGAATACCTACGTAAAATTGAAACGGAAATGTGGATTTTGAATCTAATAGTTTTCCTGTTTCCCATTTACATTGCTGTTGTCATTCAACGTCGTGTTCACCCTGAAGAGGGTTTGGCATTAGAAATGAAGCATCATTTCCCATCACCCTCATCAACAGCAGCAGTAGGAACAGCATCACCATCGTCATCATCATCATCGTCGTCGTCACAGTCGAACTTGTTGGAGTCCTATTTCAGTGCCATATGAATGACACTTTTGATGAGCTTCCCTTTTGCAGTTATGACTTTTGCGAGTACAAAACTCACTCGGGCCGTATAGCTGGCATTAAATTCACTCACAAAAGTATTCTATTTTCTGTTTGATATTTTATTTGGATTTTTATCTCTTTTTCCAAAGGAGGGAAATTGAACATGTCGGGAAAACCGCCCAATGAAATTTTTGATTGATGCCTGTCCGTAATAATTGCACGTTACTGATGTGTCCTGTGCGGACAACAGGAAAGTTCAGCGATGACTTTTGAATGTGTTTGAACTCGGAAGGGATGCGTGTCAGGCATTGATCACATCAGACAGTCGTACAGTGATGGATGTTTGGTTTTTCGATTTTAAAATGACGTGTCGGTATGACCATGAAGCCTATCTTATAATGGATCGTTTAAAATGGCTTCTATTCATTATTCCGACAAAGGCGTTATGTAGATCCTTAACTGATCTCACTAACCAGTCCCTAGACGTAGTCAGTTGCAAAGGGCTTTGCTCACGCCTACCTTAAATGTATATTCCACTCTTCATAGCTTAGAAAAATAGTTTCCAACTCGACTTGCATTTATTTTTTTGACAAATCTGTGCATAAGACAAAACTGCAGAAGGTTTAGTGTCTCTTGCAGGTCGACTTGAAAGCTACTGGACAGATTCGGATGAGATTTTGTTTGAAATGTTTCTTACGCCTCCGAGAAGACTATATGTAATGTCGTTCATTGCCACGCCTACGTTTTGGAGGCGTTTTTAATCAAAATGTATTCTTTTCACTGCATTTGTACACATGGCGGTCAACCCTTCTTTTAATATTCAAGGCCGTCAATCAGTTGTATGCTGTCAAGCAGACTTCTAAGAAGCTGGACTACTGCAACCAAAATCTAGCTACGATCGGATTTAATTTAGTTTAGCAAACCGAAAAGTATCAGTAACGAATTTTCTTGGTCGTTGCTTTTGCTTCGGTATGGTAGGCGGAAGCACTGTGCGTCGTTTTATTTGTTGGAGCGAAACGAAAGAGAAGTATCCGATATACAATGTGAATATAGTCAACAGGATGATGTTATTCTGATGAATGATGAAAGATTGCTTGAGTTCCAGTGATACCCCATTCTTTTTTTAAGAAACACACTTGTTACTCACTCACTCGCAAAATTTAATAGTTCACTCCCCTCTTAGAATAAACTGTGCATAACCTAAATTTTACGTTTCTTGTGAATACTTGAACCACACTGCTGATAAACCTTTGACGTTCTTAATAAATGTATAGCCAAAGGTGGATCATTATTATCCTATACTATATGCAGGCAATTCAGCAGTGTAATTTAATTAACTGTATACATAATATCTTCACAGAACCTGTATAAATAAGGATAATTATTCAGTTTTTCTTATCACATTCCACTTGGAAGGATATATTGAAATTAAATTATTTATCACTGCTTCCGCACACAGCTGCTTGATGCTTGACGGCGGGTGAGAGGTGTAGGGTGTAGCCCCCTGCAGTAGTGCACATAAAATCAGCTCGAAGCAACTTAATAATTCATTATTCAGTCGACGTGGTAATCACTTGCAAGGATTCCACGATGAGACATACTAAACACGGATGTAAATGGCGGCCAAAGCCTGACATTGCATGGAAAGTTTTTGTAGCCCATCGGCAGTGATACCACCAATGACAAACATGATTTACTTATGAGTTCATATACACACGAACCGTCCTTTTGAAATATTCAATTCTATGCCGGTAATTATTGTCGTCAACTCTTAACTATCTTGCGGGATTAATCATTTGGCGCAATAGGGTATTTACTTTGATGGCGTCCTTATGTCCTTAAGGCGGTGTCTGGTGGTACAAGTAGCCACTGGGCTGTACTGACGATGACCAGCAAGCAGGGCAGCGTCAATGCCGAGGGGAGGAAGCACAGAAGCACATCAGGCGAAGGTGATTACGGCTAAGGTTCCTACTAGGGGTAGAAGATATCCCGCACTCCGCCGGGTCCTCGAGAATGATTAATGATTGCGGTTGTGAATTTATTATTTAATACAATTTGTTGCGGAGAAGCAGCAACAAAATCATTATAGAAGTGCAGGATGATAGTA